>JAZKJV010010019.1:743709-1487418 GCA_037367405.1 Ottelia alismoides | reverse complement strand
TTAATCGGAACTTGGTGAAGATGGAAGTTAGTAAATGGCGGATACCTCAGCTATGGAGGAGGTCACATGTATTTATAGAGGAAGAAGGAGGTCCAAGTTCGACGAACCTGGATGGGAATCCGACGTACCTGGACGGGGATCCAGCTAGGAGGTGTCAGTTGGTGTACCGGCCAACGGCCCCAACCACCAGTCTTTAGCTGGTGGCGGAGAAGGAAGAAGGAAAGAAATCCATCGGGGAAGAAGAAAGGAGAGAGAGAAGGGAAAGGGAAAGGTGGAGAGAGAATAAGAAAGAGAGAGAAATAAATAAAATTAATTAAATAATTAATACCTATATTAAGTTAATAATTAATTTTGTAATTAAATAAATAACTAATAATTAAATATAG
Organism: Ottelia alismoides; assembly: GCA_037367405.1. Taxonomy (NCBI): domain Eukaryota; kingdom Viridiplantae; phylum Streptophyta; class Magnoliopsida; order Alismatales; family Hydrocharitaceae; genus Ottelia; species Ottelia alismoides. Next base: position 1,487,032 of record JAZKJV010010019.1, on the reverse strand, counting down.
ATAATAATTTTTTAGGTAATTAATTAAGTAAGTATATAATTAAGTAATTTAATATATATATATTATTATATTAATTAATAATGGAATAATTAAAAGGTATATAAATAATTAATTAATTAAATTTTTTTATTTAAATTAAATATAAATAGAGAGTATGAATTAACCTATATAAAATAATAATATATTACGGTACATTGTACAATATACTAATACGGACCTGAAAACTGCGGTTTTTATATTAACTCCGATTTTAGTGAAGCTAGTGTCATTTTATAGATAATTTAATAATAAAATTTTCTAATCGAGTTTGCTCAATTCGAAGTTCATACGACCGAGTTATGAGGCAAGGAAAATTTAGGTAGAAGATTCGGGCCTCCGGATTTTATTGGTGTTTTGATAAATTATATTTTTTATATTTTTCTATACAATTTTAGAAGATTTAAGGAGAAGAAATTATGTTAATTGGGTTTACTGATATTTAATTAAAAATATGGGAAGTTTCTATATATAGTATAAGTATACAACGGGTCCAAAACATCAAAACTCACTGATTTAATTCGAATATTTTTTTGATCTTTTTTAACAAATAGTATTAAGTATAAAACATATTTTAAAACGAGTTTGATCTTTTTGGGGTTTTCTATAAATAGTTATGAACCTCGGAAGTTGGATTTTACGGCTTTTTCGGTTCATTACGGTTAATTATTTTTTATGTTGACATATTTTTCTGATATTTTTTTATAAAATAATATATATTTTTATGAACAACTTTTATAAAAGGAGCGTGTCTGTTTGAGATTGTCTTGATGATAAATAAAATAGGTGAAGTATTTACATGGTGTAAAATGGGTAAATTATATTTTTGACCTTGATTTTCTTAGTATTTTTATAAGTTTAGATCTTTATCTCCCCCTACTTATTCCTTTTTTCAACCCGGTCAATATTGACATAGTCTCAGAGTTAGGATCTGTCTGTATATATTACATATCTCCAGCCTTCTTTTCTTTTATTTTTTCTTTTTATCTTTATCATTTTTTTGGATAAAATAAGTGTTAAATATATAATATTAATAATTATAGTTAGAATGATAATTAGTGGGAATTAATCGATATTTACATGTATTTTACCAAGGATTTTAGCCAAAATGAAAGAATAAAGGCGATGAATCACGGATTCATCATTCCCTATACTTTACCTTTGCTAGTCCCTCAAACACTTATTCTATAAATAAGTGCAAGCAAAAAAAGAAAAAGAAAAAATAAAATAAAATAACTTAGAACATGCTTGTTTCTTTAAATGGAATCTCACTTCACCCAAAATCTGGAGCTTGGATTCAGACTTTTGGATTAATAGTGTGTCGGGACTCTATTAGAATTAGGATTTAAGCCTCGACAGTCCTCAAATTCCACAAATCCTTATCCAGATTCACCCCAACAGCCAGCTCAGATCCACCTATCCATCACGTAAACTTTTTGGCTTTGAAAGCAACTTGACTGTATGTGAAAGGTTTTAGCTCTTCCCTCTTAAAGAAGCGAAGAAACCACCCATCTTAGTTACAAACTCCCATTGGACCTTCATCCAACAACTCAGTCCTCGAGGAGGGAGATATTTCCTTCTAAGGCCAGGTCGTGTTTTGCCCACAATCGGATATAAAAAGAAGATAGAAGAATTGGAAAGAACTGGAGTGTGATCGGTATAATCACATCTTCTATGAAGCCTGGCCAGTTTAATCAAGTCTCCACGAAGACATGCAGACTTTTCTAAAGCTCGTACCATTGTGGTCATTTTTGGTATTTTGTATATTCAATTTTTTTTTGATATTGATGATTGTTGCCCTGCATAGGTCTTTTATGCCCCGATGGATATGGCATCTTTTCATTCCGTCCATTTTTTGGGGTCTTAAAAAAATTGTGCCAACAGATCCTTCCCTCATTTGAAGCTTTATTTCAACCCCAATCTCTCCCGTCTTAAGACCTCATCATCACCAGACAAGGATGGAAACACACCACCGAAATGGATTTTCCTTCACAGCCATATACAAGTCGAGCCAAGTGCAGGGTGCATGAGTTCAAAATTGGTTCAAATGGAAAAGAGTTAAACGGATGACACCAGGTGTCTTACTTAGGCACTTTCAAGTTGAATTACAAACACGATCTCATGGAACCCAAAGAATTAAGTCTAAAAGATCTCAAGAGTCTCAATTCTAGTTGCTAATAAAGTTCCTTTAAAATTAAGTGGATTAAGGCCTAAACCAAGCTCCATCTCTCGGACTTAGATTCATTCGGTTCAAGAATCAAACTTGTTCTGAAAAATGCTAATGAATGCAAAAAAATTTTATGAGGTAAAATTTTCGGCTCAAATGTTTTAAGTGGTTTTTAAAGATTTTTGCTAATTTTTATTGAATTTTAAAAGTTTTCCATTTTAGAGGTCTCTTTGAAAAAGTTAGTGGATTAATTCAATTTACATAAATTTTACACGAATTTTTTACATTTTACAAAGGATTTTATACACATTTTATACAACTTTATACGGCTTTTATACAATCTTTAACAAGGATTTTATTTTAGAATTTTTAAGAATTTTATCAATGAAATTTAAAACATTTTTTATGTACAGATTTTAAACTGTTTTTAATATGTTATATTTATGGTTTTCTTGCGGCTTTTAAAACCCCAAAATATACACCCATACTTTTATATAGCCTTATTACTAAATATAAAATACAATAAAGTACGAGTTACAGCTTCTAAAGTATATATAGCATATATATACGACACCTCCTATACTTAGTGTGAACTATGTCCTCATAGTGACCAAAGAAGCAGCAAAATAAGACATAACTTGGCTAAGTATAGATCAGTGAGAAGAATCCTATACTACAGCGACTCAAAAGAATAACGAATAAACGAATAAAAGTCGATCATCTCCTCTATACTTAAGATCAAGTGATCCTAAGGATAGAAGACTCAAAACTGAAGATGATCGAGGTTAAGAGAATGTACACGCTCAACGGCTCGACTTGTACCCCCTATACTTAGGGTAAAATATTCCTAAGTATAGAGACGAAAATCAAAAGGTCAGGGACAAGCGAGAGAGCAGACGATACAAAAACCGACGACAATCAAAAGTCGGCATGAGCGATACTACCCCCCCCCCCCCCCCCCGCCCCCATACTTAGGGTAAAGCACACCCTAAGTATAAGCAACAACATGCATAATAGAAAAGAATGAATAAACAACACCCCCCTTATACTAAGGGTAAAGCACATCCTAAGTATAGCAAAATTCTAGATGAACCTAAGGGTGTAAGACAAAGGATGGAGAGAAAGAATAAAATCGAGAATACATATGTACAGAATAGATCGTGAAAATCAGGTATGAGATGCATAATGTAAGAATGAAGAGCACGTCTCATACAAAATGTATCGAGGCAACATCAATGGTCAGTTGATCATGATCGAGAAAGGGTTTCAATCGCTGACCATTGACTCAAAAGGTGGATTCAGAAGACAACTCGGATATTTCGATGCTACCGTTGTCGTACACCTTTCTGACAAGATACGGGACTTTCCATTTGCTTTGAAATTTCCCTGGAAATATTTTCAGTCTCTCATCGAATAGACATACTTTCTGATCAGGCTCAAACTGCTTGTGGCAGATGTGAGAATCAAGCTAGTATTTCATCCGCTCCTTGTAATGCAAGCTACTCGTGAAGGCTTCATCTCATAACTCTTCCAAGGCTGCCAATTCAGTCCGCCTTTGATGTCCTGCATCCTAATCCAAAGATCACTTCTTTCACTGGCCATAAGGATCGATGCTTGATTTCAATAGGTAAGTGGCATGGCTTTCCATAAACGAGTTGAAAGGTAGATGCACCCAATGGAGTTTTGAAGGATGTCATATATGCCCAAAGAAACAAGTCCAAAAGCTGTGATCAATCCTTTTGGTCTGGGCGAACAACCTTGTGCAAGTTCGTCTTAACCTCCCTATTCGAAACTTCGGCTAGATCATTCGTCTGAGGATGATACGGAGTAGCAACCTGATGATCCATGCCGAACTCGTTAGCAAGAGATCTTACCTTGTCATTGATGAAATGGCTACCCCTGTCTGAGATCAGAACTCGAGGGACCCCGAATCACATAATGATGTGTTTTCTTAGAAACTTGCAAACAGTGTTTGCATCCGCGTTTCGGGCAGAAATAGTCTCTACTTAACGACTCATGTAATCTACAAACAAAAAAATATACTCAATCCTTGACTCTTAGGAAACAAGACCATAAAGTCGATGCCCCATGCATCGAAAACCTCACAAAAGTGAATCAGTTGCATCGATATCATACCTCTATATCCGTAAGTGCCCATTTTCTGACAGTCAATACATCTCCTTACGAATGTGTGGGCATCCACAATGAGAGTAGGACACCAAAGACCGGACTGAAGTACCTTCTATGCAGTCCTCTTCCTTCAATGGTGTCCTCCAGCTTTGAATTTATGGCAATAAGTGAGGACACTCTGGCATTCCTCCTGAAGAATACACTGACGGCAGACGGAATCCGCTCCTTCATGATAAAGGATCGGATCCTCCCAATGGTAAGACTTGGCTTTCATAAGGAAACGCTCAAGTCTTTGTCTGAACCAACCTTGTCGTACTTTCTTAGCAACAAGAAAATTCACAATGTCATCATACCACGGGAGCGAGGCAACAAGAAGAATTGCCTTGTCTGGAAAAGTTTCAGTGATGGGTGCATCAAACTCAGAAGTCTCGGGGAGTTCTAGTCGGGAGAGGTGATCTGCCACAACATTCTTGACTCCAAGCTTATCCTTGATTTAGATGTCGAACTCCTGGAGTAGAAGGATCCATCTTGTCAGACACGACTTCGAATCCTTCTTACCCATTAGATATCGGATGGCAGTATGATCAGTGAAAATTGTGATTTTTGATCCTAAAATGTGGGATCTAAATTTATCTAAGGCAAATACTACAACTAGCATTTCTTTCTCTGTAACAGTGTAATTCTGCTGCGTAGAATCTAAAGTCTTGCTAGTGTAGTGTATGGCATAAGGCATAACATCCCTCTTCTGTCCCAACACAGCCCCAACGGCAAAATCGGAGGCGTCCATCATGATCTCAGATGGGAGAGACCAATCGGATGGCTGAAGGATAGGAGCCTCTACAAACATATTCTTGAGAGTATTGAATGCTGAAATAGACTTATCATCGACAATAAACTCGGTGTCTTTCACGAGAATATCAGATAACGGTCGGGCAATCTTGCCGAAGTCCTGAATGAGCCGTCGCTAGAAACCGACATGCCGTAGAAAAGACCCTAACTGCTTCAAGTTGGACGGTGGATTGAGCTTCTTGATGATGTCCACCTTGTCCGGATCGACCTCCATGCCACTACTGGAGATGATGTGACCAAGGAACACCCCTTGAATCATCATGAAATGACTCTTCTCCTAAGAAAGAACGAGGTTTCCCTCAGTACACCTCTGAAGCACTCGGTCTAGGCTAAAAAGATAGGAGTCGAAATCATCGCCGTAGACTGAAAAATAATTCATGAAGACCTCTAAAAAGTCACCTACCATGTTTGCGAAAATCGAGAGCATGCACCTCTGGAATGTAGCCAGAGTATTACATAATCCAAAGGGCATTCGTCAGAAGGCATATATTCCGAACGGACAGGTAAACGTCGTCATTTCTTGGTCTTCAGGTGAGATAGCCACCTGGTTATATCTCGAGTACCCATCAAGAAAGCAATAATGGCTCTTCCTGGCTAACATCTCGATAATCTGATTGATAAACGATAGCAGGAAGTGATCCTTCTTTGTCGTCTGATTCAAACGTCTATGGTCCACACAAACATGCCAAGAAGTCGGTACTCGGGTAGTGATCTCCTCTCCGTCCTCATTGATCACTGTAGTGATACATGTCTTCTTGGGTACCAAACGTAAAGGACTAACCCATTTCGAGTCGGAGATGGGATAGATAAAATCGGTGCTCCACCACTTGGATATTTCCTTCATAACCACCTCTCGAAGATTCGGATTCAGCCTGCACTGAAACTCATGAGATGGCTTGGCATCATCCTCGAGAAAGATATGGTGGGAGCACAGACCTGGACTAATCCCATGGAGATCCTCTACTGAACACCCAATTGCCTTGCAATTCTTCTCAAGAATCTCCATTAAATGAGATTCTTAATATTCGTTCAGATTGGAAGAGATGATGACCATAAACATTTTTGATTCACTAGTAAGGAATTGGTATTTCATTGACTGAGATAATAGTTTAAGCTCATGGGGAGAAAGAACAAGAAAAACGGGTTTGACTAGGGCATGAGTATAAGCTACTAGATCGATATCTGAAAGCTCGTCCTGCTTTGACTCAGAAAGATATGGAGACTGCTTTTCTGATTCCGGACTCTGTTCTATTGACTCGGTCTCCAGGATGGTTATAGGCTCTTCTGAAATTAGACTAGGAACATTGACGAATATGTGGTTCATCATTTTTATTCATTTATTTTAGCTTAAAATACCTTATAAAACAGATGTATATAATACTAACTCCATATTCTTACTAACTTGCATCTGTGTGTGAATATTATATATTTGTATATTATTTTAACCTAAAATAAATAAAGAAAGACAGAAAGGAAGGAAAATTAAAGAAAAGAAAAGAATACTGTATATGTGTAATAGATACAACTTCTTGATGATGTCCACCTTGGCCTGATCGACTAGGAATAAAGCAGGGGGAGATAGGGTCCTTAACCAGAAAATAAAAAAATTGTGTGTTGTAAATACTTATCACTTAATTTGTATATTTGTATAGAAATAATACTATTTTATTTGTATATAAATTGACATTAAATAAAATATTTTCAAAAGAAAAGTTGTACATAAAAATGGTGGCTAAATAATAAAAATAATTGCACAATGAAATCATGTATATAATAAAAGTAACCACATCTGGAAAAAGCCATTAAACGATAATTGAAAGATAAATTCCGGCTCCATATGAACTCAGATTGAACCAAACCTACTTCCATTGTATTCTAAATTAAATTATTTTTAAAATAACTATGATTTTATAATTTTTGGAGTTACGGTTGAAAAGTTGATTTTCTGGGTTGGTTTGTGCAATTTTGCCATATATTTGTACATAATTTATTCGTAAATATTTATAAATATTTTTTAATAATTATTTAAAATAAAAATTTTAAAACAAAAAAATAATTTGCTTATTTATGTATGTAGATAATGTTGTATTTGTATATAGCATATGTTTATATTTAATTTTCTGAACTAACTACCACAAAAAAATAAAAAATTAACACTTAATTTTCCAATAAATAAAGTGATGAAAATACAAAAAAATGTTAATTTTTATGAATATTTTCTAACATTTATCTTTCTACTTTATCTCCTTTCAAAATTTCTTTTCTCTTATCTCTTATCTCATCCAAAAATTCAAAAATTCAAATTTCATTCTTTCTATTAATATGGCTCCTCATCAATCTTTTCAACTTGATCAATCTTTGGTGACAGGAGCCCGATCTCTGAGAGTCTTCTTGTCGCAGAAGGGTGCCTAGCCTCCGAGCCGTCCGGTGACATCGAGTCGGCCTTCGTCAAGGTGATTAAGGTCTTTTCCGCTCCTAAGGTGTGATCCATTTTTCTTCTTATTTTTGATCTAGATTAATTGTAGTTTTATTTTCTCGTATTTTTCTTCATTGTCATTTTTTAACTTAAAATCCATCACGATTTGATCCACCACCAACTCGATATTTCATCCCATTATCTCGATCTCTTCGCATTCTTTTCTACCTCCCACGATCTCTCAACTACATCCATGCACGGTAGCCGAAGACTTGGATTCATTCCACATTTTTCGTTGGATCTCCGCTCATGCATTCTGTTTTGATTTGGGATATAGTCATCATGCTCACCTCTTAGTTTGTTGATAAATGAAAACTAGAAAAACTTGTATATATTCTTTCTCTCTAACATTTGTTTTGCAGGATCATCTAAAAATATAAAAAAAATAAAAAAAAGAATCGTTTGTTTTCTGTTGTTCATGTTTCAAAAAAAATAAATAATAAAAAATAAAAAAGTTTTCATTTCATTTCTATTTTTTCAAATAAAAAATAAAAAAATAACGACATCCCAGCACCATGCCTTCGTCTCAAGAGCCTCCCATGCCATCACCACCACTCAACCGCCGACCGCCGACATTAGCCTGCCCGCCGTCCAGACACCCCGCTGATGAATCCACATTTCATCATCTTTATTCTGTCATTTTGGCTTCCAAAACCCTGGCAAATGCGTGAAAATATCATTAATTCCAGTATCTTAGCATCCATGCATGTGCATATAAATAGTGTATAAAATACTGTCTTTAAAGCCAAAATTATAGAATAAATAAAATAAAAATAAAAAGAAGAAAATATTGTAAATATTTTATAACCCGAAACCCCGAGACCTGAGCATCTAGATGACTAGGTCGATAAGGAATAAAGTAGGGGGAGATAAGGGTCAGAATACAATAAAAATACCTATTCATTTCATTCATTCTTTATTTATTTTGGGACCTATCTTTGGTTCCACCTTTTTATACTTAAAATAAATAAACTTTGAACATGAAAGTTGTAGATAATTAAATAAAGAAAAATACAAAATTGATTTCACTCAAAAATAATGTACAAATGAAAAGTTATGATCTGAATAAAAGACCAAAACCCTAACTTCCCAGACCTGTATCTCCAAAATAAAAACTCCAAATGCATCAAACTCACCTTTAATTGTATATAGTTTAAAATAATCTATTTTATGGCAGAGGTTTCGCGTTTGGCGGGGTTACGGTTTGAAAGTTGAGTTTTGGACCCCACTAGTATACTTGTATAGATTAAAATATTCATTTTATTTATTATTCATTATTTTTTATAATTTTATATTTTTATAATTTTGTGAATAATACTTATAATATATGTGTACATTAAAATAGGAACAAAATAAAAATAAAATACAAAAATAAATTGTTTGTATGGCATACCTAGGCATAAGACCTATATACATAATTATATAATTCACACTTTTATTTTATTAAGTGTACAAAACACTTCAGAAAAATAAAATAAAAATATATTTAAGTGTAAAAAATACTTTATAAATAAATAAAATAATAAACAAAAATAAATAAATTAAACATATAAAATAAAAAAATAAAATATTAAAATTCACAGATGAGCATACCTATATAGACCTAAAATGGTAACTTATAATTATAAACCTCATAAAAATAATTAAAAATCATATCAAAATACCTTAGAAAATAACAAATATTTTTCATTAAATAACCTAAAAATAATAAAATGATTTTCTAATTTTAATTGAATTTATAAAAAATTTTCGGGGATTTTTCCTAGTTGGTCCACGTGGACCAACCTGGCGCCAGTCCAAGTTGACCTTGGTCAACTGGCTGTCCTCCCCATGTGCGCCTCTCAGAGCCTCGTTTGAACTCGATTTCAAGGATTTTTCAAGGCTTTCCCTTTCATCATTTCATGAAACTTTCTTCTGCATTATTTCGCCCCATAGATCAAAGATGCACGCCTATAGCTTTTCTTGGGGCATGAACCTCTGATCGATGCCAATCCCTCGACATTTGGAGCGTCAGAGCTGCATCGTCAACCCCTTTATATGGAGCCCCAATTTTCATTTCAAAGATTGAACCCCTCTTCCTCAGGCCCACCTCCCTCTTTCTCGCCCGCGAGCTCGAGGAAGATGACAACTTCCTCTCCTGAGCTTCAGGTCGGCCGAGCAAGCTCCGAGACGACTCCACCACCTCCGCCTTTCACCGACGTCGAGGTATACCTCCCTCTGGTTCTAACCATCGAGTCAGCCATTTTATTCCACTTTTATCTCTCATTTCATTCGCCATAGCCATAGGAGTAAAACCCCCCAAGAATCTTTGAATTTCGTCCATCAAATCATCTTCACGATCATCTCGCCGGAGTGCTCCTCCTGCCACCTTTTCACGCCACCGATCCTCGCACCATTTCCACCACCACGAGGTCCATGCATTTTGCCCTGGACTCTCTCACTTCTTTTTGCAGGTCCTTGCGCATTGTTGAGAGCCTGAGGCTCATTTTGCCCTTCGCCAAAGCTCGCGGAAGCTCTCCAACTCCGCCACCCTCTCGCGACGACTCCGGCCATCCCCAGAGCTTTTTGGAGCCTCCAGGAGATAGAGACAACCACCAGGAGTCTCCAGGCCATATTTAAAGCTCAAGGAATGCCGGAGGATGGAGCTTGAGCTCGGGGAATTTCGCCTCGCCGGCGCTCCTCCCCTGTTCTTGCTCCGCCCCTCTGCACCGTCGGATCAAGGCCCGAGCTCCAGGTGCATAGCAGCCTTTGGATCCTCCCGCGCCTTCACCGTCAGATCAAGCCAAAGGATCTAATCACAACCATCCATCGTCGAAGCGTCATCGATCGTTGTTCGTGCTCCATGTGTCAAGTGGCCTCACCACCGCCGTTGGATCACGTGCAAACGGGTATTTTGCACTTCCACCCCACACCGTTTTGTATTTATTATTTAGTCCATAAACTTTCATCTGTACCTTTCGATGCTGGTCTCAATGCCCTACCCACCGGGTTCCAAGCTACCGCAGTGTGTTTAAATATTTTTGTAATATTTGCATCTAGGTCCCCGAGCTTTAAGTATTTGCACTTAGGTCCTTGTCCACGTCACCTCTCGTGCTTGTGTGCATGAGGGGACTGGACATTTTGCAAGGACCCCCTCACAGGTTTAGCTATTTAGAATTAGTCCAGAAACTATTCTGTAACGTGTAATATTTTTGGGTGATTTGCATGTCAACCCTTGGGAATTTTGTATATTGCTTTTAGGTCCTTGCCAAGCGTGTGCCAGTCACGTGTAGTTGGTCCAGAAATTGCAGGCGTGCCCTAACGGGTTTCGATATTTGTATTTGGTCCTGAAACTTTGCTTATTAGTTATAAATTTTGTGGAAAACTTGCACTTTGCCCCCTGGATGTTTGCTTATTTACATATATGCCCTTACCAGTAGTGCAGTTTCTTGTTGTTGTCTCTATTTATTTCATGCATCGATAAAACTCTAAAAAATCTACAAAAATTACCCTAGGCTCCTATTACATTGTAGTTTCACGCTATATTTTTAGTTTGCATTTTTGTTACATTTTCATATTTATAAAAATTCAAAAATATGCATTTTTAGCACTATTTGCATTAGAAAATTCATAGAAATTAGTAAAAGTTTTTTAGAAAATTCCAAAAAAAATATATTTTGCGTGTCTTATCATCTTTTAGTGTCAGTCCAAAAATCACTAAAATATTCAGAGTAAAACTCCTAAAAATTAGAAAATCCCTAAAAAATTCATAAAATTCTAAAAAAATTCAAGAAAATCCTAAAAATATAATCTCAATTTCTATATTTTCCTTAGTTTATTGCCTTTATTTTAAAATTAATTTGAGGAATTTTTGACTCTGTTTGATATTTTTCATTCTCATTTTCATTTCAGCCAGCAACATTTATTCACCGTTTCTAGTATTTTTCACTATAAAAATACGGAAAAAATTAGGAAAAATAAGGAAAAATCATAAAAACAGTAGAAAAATATTAAAAGACCAAAAATATTTTATTTCCAGTATTTTGAGTATTTTCACCCATTTTTGTCCTTCTCTCATTTCTATTACATACACATGTTCCTTATACATATATTTTATCTTTATTAAAAAGAAAAAGAAAATACAAAAATATAAAATACAAAAAGAAAATAAAAAATCAGAAATTAAAAATCAACGTATAAAAATATAAAATCTAAAATAAAATAAATAATATAAAATTAAAAACCCACAAAAATTTGCATTGGTAGAAACTCATTCACATTCACATTCACATTTTTTAGCATTATCTTGTTCCGTCCTGCTTGCTCCCTGAGTTCGACACTCTACACACTTACACACTATACACATTTTTGTAGAGTTATACTAAATTTTGACTCCACATTTGCTTCTAATTATTTGATTTAATTGTGGGTTGATTGTTGATTTAATCTGGATTTTGCGTGGTCGGTTCAACGACTGAGTTCCCGCCTTGTGTCGAACTTAAGACCATCGATTTCTGGGATCATCAAATGGCACCATTGCCGGGGACCAAAAGCGTATAGATCAAATGTTTGAGTGATTGTGTTCGATTGTCTATTATTGCTTCACTTGATCTCGCTATTTTTTATATACATTTTTGAGCTATCTAACCACCATCTCTGTTGACTTTGTGCGAGGTACCGTAGATCGAGGGAGGCGTCTTTCTCTACTTTCTCTAGGAGCCGACACACCCACGTGAAGCCGGCTTTGGCCTGCTACTTGGGCACCAAGGAGAATTAGACGTAGATTAGATTTAGTTCATTATTTTTGTATTTTTTGTGTGAGAGAGACTATTACTTGTAATAATACGGGTACATTTGGACTTGGACACTCGGGCCCAATTTCCAAGTGTTTGTACACTTGGGGACTCACCGCCGTGTTTCATCGGATTTTCACCGCTTGCCATTCTCCGATTTTGTTTTCCCGTCTTTAAATTTTGTGGAATGAGCCCTTAGTTATTAGGATTGCTTGATCGTGTAGTCTAAGACCAAACACCTAACAACCATTGCACGCACCTATAGACTTATCGTTTGGACTTAGATATAATTAATTGTTTAACATTTAATTCAAACCACCGCGCTACGAGAGTCTCCGTACAGCGCTGGCAGGACCCATTGTGGTGGGCACCGAGGAGATTCCAAGATCGGACTACTAGGTTTGGCTTTGTGTGTTTAGAATTTGGTTCTTCACGCTAGTAATTGCCTGCTTAGGACGATTTTCGTGTGCATATCGACATATAGTATAGGTTTATAAATTCTTGTTTTGCATCCCGCATGGAGAGAGCTGGGAAGTACTGTAAGTCTTCTAACCGAGCATTCATCATTTAGGCACTAAGGTGAGATTTCCATCTTAGTGCCAACTCGCATTGCTTTTCCGACGCTCTTCCTCTGTTTTTGGATCAAACAGGAATCAAGGAAAAACACAAAAACGTTAGGCGCTTGTGTTGAATTGACTCAAAGCAAGTTATAACACCAAAAAAAATTAAAAAAAGGGACTGCTAAAGAAAACTTGACCTAAATAAAATTGTCTAATTGGACACATTGCTTGGGGTGAGCAAAGCCCTCCATTGTATTCGGGTTGCATGAGAAGGTCTCCTTCCAAGTGAGAGAGCGGCTTCGTAAGGATTAGAGCCCAAAACCTAGTCTATGGCTGCCTTATGTATCGCCTAGATTTCCGAAGTATTGACGCTTCTATCGTACGTAGACGAGTAGGTCTTGGTCTCCATTGATGACTCTCTATTGTGTAGAGCATTGACCTTGTCCGAAGTATCGAGCCTAGGCCACGCCTTCACGGGGTGTCTATCTCATCTTCTTGCGTCTGAGTAGGTTCTTACACGCTTACGGGTGATTCCGTTGCGAGTGAGATTCAAAGTATCGGTTTCGCCTATTGGATTCCTCCCTCTATTTCGTTGGCTGAGTAGGGACCCAGGAAAGGATACAAGGACCTCAAAAAGTGCAGACTACAGGTTACACAGAAGGAGGACAAGTACATGATTCTTTTCTGGCAGTACTCTCTCTCCTATAGGCGTAATGCTCTAAGGACTCGTTCAAAGATTAATTACCTGAATTCAATCTAAAAACTACAAAGATAATAGCCGATCCTTCATGGCTTCACGCATTGAGTTGGTGAATCCCTTGTATTGTGTTTGATTGACTAGTTGAATTAAGGTCAAGATTAAAAACACTGTACAATTGTGCACAATTTTGCCCCCCTTCTTCATTTCTCAACCTCACTCTTCTCAATAATCACGATGATGGGAAGGAGATCTCTTAGGCCGTCTTTGGTGGCACCGCTATCCAACACTCCTCCCTATTCATATAGGACGGCTTCAGGGAGTTTAGACCCACTCTCTGAGCCTGAGTTTACCTCCGCCCTGTTCCCCCTCGACCATCCTTCTTCCTCCATCAGTCCAATAGTATCAGAATTTAGTGCAGCACAGAGCTCAGAATATTTGACGGCACCTGAGATGGGTTCTTTCGCCTTTTCAGAGAATCCAGAAATGGCAGACAGAGGAGAACACCCAGATGAGTAGGAACACCCTCCATTCATATATGGCCAAGCTGTCATCAACAATTCACTATTAGCCTCCCTGGAGACCATGCAGAGACAGATTAGAGACCAGGGAGTATTCATGGGTGACATGATGAGAGAGCTGGCGCAGATGCGAGAGAGCAGAGATGACAGACCTGAGGGTGGTGGTGGAGACATACCAGAAGCCGCAGGCGGAGGAGGAGAACCTAACCAGGAGAGGCCGCCACAGATGACCATGAGGCAGTTGCACAACCCAACTGCAACCCTCACTCACCGTTGGATCCAACTTCCTCCCATTATCGAGAACTTTGAGCTTCGCCCGCATACTATCCAATTATTGCCCAAGTTTCATGGGCTAGCCATCGAGGAGCCTCGTCTCCATCTGCAGGAGTTTGAGATAATTTGTAGCACTGTCCATGATAGATTCGTGGACGAGGACACAACCAAGATGATTGCCTTCACATTCTCCTTAGCTGACAGAGCAGCCTACTGGCTGAAACACCTTGGGAGGTACGTCACATCCTGGGCACAACTCCGGACCGCATACTTGAATAAGTATTATCCTCTCGGTCGGACGAGCTATGATCAGCAATTTCACAATGATCCCGAATGAACAATTCCATGAGGCTTGGGATCGCTTCAGAGAGCTCATTGACTGGTGTCCACATCATGAGATATCAAAGCCCAACTTGGTTTAGAGTTTCTTCTGTGGGCTGACACCGGAGCTGCAGGGCTTGTAAATGCCTCTTGTGGTGGGTCCTATTTTTCCAAGGGTGAAGACGTTGTTTGGGCCATCTATGAAGGAATGGAAGAGAACTCTACAGTCATGGCCCAAGCCAGAGTCTACACACAACAGAAGCCCCCCCAAGGAGCAAGATCATTTCAGAGGATCGCCCGCATCGATGCTGGTCCCCACACTCCGTCAGCAGCTGCAACCCAAGCCAAATCCACAACAACAGACATGGGAATCATAAGCGAGAAGTTGGACCGCCTCGAGATCCTCGAGAAGAAGCAGAGTCAGGGTCTTGCCCAGATGGACCTTATTACGAAGACCATGAGTGACCTGAAGACAGATCTTGTGTATTCAGGAAGCACATATGTCCGGGAAACCTCCCAGGTCACGAGCTGATTCCAGCAGTAGCAGCTCCACCCAGCCCTCTGCCTCACACCGCCAGGTTAACCACATACAGGCAGAGCCGATCCAGCAGCTACAGTATTAACCATCGCAGCCACCATCTCAGGACACACAGATGGTGGTCTATCAGCCGGATCAGCCACTAGCAGTTCTAACTCCACCATCCTTCGAGCAAGAACCCTTGATGGAAGTCAATGGGATATGGTACGACCAATACCCTCAGCCAGTCGGGATTCGACATGATCACCCTGGATTCCTTTGGACCACTGGTGGCACCTCATCCCAACAGTAGTCTCCAGCTCAAGGACATCAGAACAACCAGCAGCAACACCAGCCCCAGTATGCCCACCAGCAGTATCAGTAGGGTCCTCGTCCCGCCTATCAGGGACAGTAGTGGAGGCATCGTCAGCAGCCTCACCAGACATACTCCCAGCCTGCCCAACACTTCTCACATCAGCAACAACCTCATTTCCAGCAGGGGAGAACTTCTGGTCATCAGGTGTCGGCCTTTGAGAACCCAACACTTGATGACCTTGCCCGCTTGCTTTCTTAACAGCAAGCATCCTTCCGACGGGAAATGGATGAGTTCCGGCAGGAGATGACGGATATCATCGGCAAGGCCGCCATACCTCACAGATCGAGCCAAATCCGAACAATCTAAAAAGGAAGTCTGAGCAGGTACAATTTACAAAGGATAACTCTCCTAGTGATTATTTGAGTGACATGTCTTCTTTGTATGATGTTTATTTCGTGACTACTAGGAGAGGTAGGATGCCAGCCAGCGGTACCTCAGCTGAGCGACAGCCACACGATGAACCAGGAGCGCCAGATGAGGAGCGTAGCGGTGCTGATGCTGCTAATGACGTTGATGACGGTGGTGCTGATGCCACCAATGATGGAGATCCGAATGACGATGCTGAATCCGTCGTGACACCCGATGCAAACGGTGGTGCTGAGGCCACCATTTTTGATGCAGAGCCAGAGCACGACGCTGATGCCGCAAAGTCAGATGCCGTAGGTGGGACTGAGGCCACCACTTCTAATTTTGTTGAGCTTCCCCATGTTGCGTTGCCACCTTTTGTATCTCAGGACTGTGGTAACAAAAAGAACAAAAAAAGAATAAAAGAAAGGTTTCTGTATCCATCTCAAGTCCATATGTGTTGCATGATGATCATTGTATGGATTCCATTCCTTCACAGGCATAGGAACCTATTCCTAGTCCTCCATTTGAGGAGGCCCCTACCATCCCCTTCCCTCAAGCACTCCGCTTTGAGAAGGGTAATAAAAGAGAAAATCCAAAAAAGACTCAACAGGTAGAGTTCAGCAACCAGATGATCGATAGATTCCAGATCCAGCTAACTTTATAGGATGCACTTGAGCACATCCCCCTCTTCCAAAAGAGTTTGAGAGAGAAGACTACAGTCCGTAGGAAGAAGAGGAACCACAGAGATAAGATCCATGTGCTCACCCATTCTACTTGTTGCGCCATTCAAAACCGATTGCCAGCCAAGAGACCTGATGCAAGAGCTCCCTATGTCAGATGCAAGATTCAGGAGCAGCGGTTCGATCGTACTCTATTAGACAACGTATCTTCGATCAACCTCCTTCCGACAGCCTTACTCGACCGATTCGAGTTTGGTCCTCTTTTTCGTAGCAGGACGGTCCTTCAGTTTGCTGATAGGTCGACTAAGAGGCCGAAGGGGTTGTTGAGAGACGTGGTCGTTACCATTCAGGGCTTGAAATTCCCCGTGGACTTTGTTGTATTGGACATGGAGATCCCTGAGTCGGTAACAGATGCCCCCATCATACTCGAACACCCATTCTTGGCCACTACCAAGGTGGTGACCGACCATGATAGTGGGAAGGTGTGCTTTCGCGTAGAGGGCAAAAGTATACAAATAGAGATGATCGACGAGACCAGAGCGAGAGAATCAACATGCTCAGAGCAGTTCAGTAACATTAATCATATGACAGAGGATGAGAGAGACGTCCACCAGGAGTGTAATTTTGTGATGACAGATGATGAATCCACTTGGATGGATCCAGTAGCACAGACCCTCGCCTTGCCTGCAGATTCACTCTATTTACAGCTTATGGCAGTTGAGAGCCTGGAGAGCACACCCCTGGACGAGGATACCGTTGAGGCTGACAGTTCGGTGATGAGTGGTGATGCAGAATTTCATTCTTGTTCTTCCACCTCAGATCCCTCGGATTTATACATTGATTGGGATGATTTTGATGATTATTTGCCGTGTCTGATTCCTTCTGAGCCGACAACTAGGATGGAGTGCAAGCCAGTACAATTCATAGATGATTCAGCAGGGCTCCCTTCGTCAGATTTTCATGCACAATGAGAGTTCTCACATGCAGACCTGGTAGCCTTTACACAGACATATCAGAAGCCATATCTGCCACCTCCCAGTTGTACAGAATTGAAACCCTTGCCGCAGTCGCTGAAGTATAGATTCCTTCTGGGTGAGCCTGATATGCACCCAGTCATTATCTCAGCAGGTTTGACTGGAGAACAAGAATCTCGTCTAATGGAGGTTCTTGAAAGAAACCACAAGGCGATAGATGGAGTATAGCCGATCTCCAGGGGATTAATCTGACTCTGTGCTCCCACCACATCTATCTTGAGGAGGATGCTAGGCCATGTGTGAGTTCCAGTGAAGGCTGAACCCGAATCTTCGAGTTGTGGTCATGAAGGAAATATCGAAGTGGTGGAGCATCGATTTTATCTACCCCATCTCCGACTCCAAGTGGGTTAGTCCATTACATGTGGTACCCAAGAAGACGGGTATCACTACAGTTGTGAGTGAGTTTGGAGAGGAGATAGCTACCCGGGTACCCACTTCTTGGAGGGTCTGTGTGGACTACAGACGATTGAATCAGGCCACCAAGAAGGATCATTTCCCACTACCATTCATTGATCAGATTATCGAGAGGCTAGCTGGAAAGTGTCACTACTATTTTCTTGACGGATACTCCAGTTACAATCAAGTGGCCATTGTGCTCGAAGACCAGGAGAAAATGACATTCACCTGTCTGTTTGGGACTTATTCTTTCAGACGGATGTCCTTTGGTCTATGTAACGCCCCAGCGACATTCCAAAGGTGCATGTTGTCCATTTTCTCGGACATGGTGGGTGACTGTTTAGAGGTCTTCATGGATGACTTCTCGGTCTATGGCGATGGGTTTGATGCTTGTCTTGACTGCCTAGACCGTGTGCTTCAGCACTGCATAGAGGTCAACCTTATCTTGTCTTGGGAGAAGAGTCACTTCATGGTGACTCAAGGGACGGTCCTTGTCCATATCATCTCCAACAGGAGCATGGAGGTTGATCCGTCTAAGGTGGATATCATTAGAAAACTCAATCCACTGTCCAATTTACGTCAATTGCGGTCTTTTCTGGGGCAAGTCGGTTTCTACCGACGGTTCATTTAGGACTTTAGTCGTATTGCCCGATCGCTTACTGATTTGCTGATGAAAGACACCGAGTTCCTTGTAGATGATAAGTGTCTTACGTCTTTTGAGACTCTCAAGAATATGGTTGTCACGGCTCCTATCCTTTAGCCACCCGATTGGTATCTTCCACTCGAGATCATGACAGACGCTTCTGATTTTGCCGAAGGGGCTGTGCTTGGACAGAGGAGGGATGGATTGCCGTATGCCATTAACTACGCCAGCCGGACTTTGGATGCCGCTCAACGGAATTATACTGTGACAGAGAAGGAGATGTTGGTCGTAGTCTTTGCTTTGGATAAGTATCAATCATATATTCTCGGATCTAGAGTGACTATCTTTACCGATCACACCGCCATCCGGTACCTCATGGCCAAGAGGGATGCCAAAGCTCGCCTTACCAGATGGATCCTTCTGCTCCAGGAGTTTGACATTGAGATTAAGGATAAGCCTGGAGTTAAGAATGTGGTGGCGGATCACCTCTCTCGCTTAGAGACCCTTGAGGAATCTGAGCCCAGCGCAGCTATTACAGAGACATTCCCAGACGAGGCGATCTTGGCTATCACCTCGCTCCCATGGTATGCCGACATTGTGAACTATCTTGTTGCCAAGACGGTTCCACAAGGTTGGCCCAGGCAGAAACTAGAGACATTTCTTGCAAAGGCCAAGTTTTACCATTGGGAGGATCCCGTCCTTTATCATGAAGGAGGGGATAGCATCTGGAGAAGGTTTATTCCTCAAGAAGAGTAGCATATCATCCTAACTTACTGCCATAAGCTTGAGGTAGGAGGACATCATTCGGGGAAACAGACAACACAGAAGGTGCTCCAATCCGGCCTTTGGTGGCCTACTCTCTTCAAGAATTCAGATGAGTTCGTGAAGAGATGTATTGACTGTCAGAAGATGGGTACTTGCGGACAGAGAGACATGATGCCCATGCAACCCATTCACTTTTGTGAGGTTTTTGATGCATGGGGGATTGATTTCATGGGCCCATTTCCTAAGAGTCAGGGGTTTGAGTACATTTTGCTCGCTGTAGATTATGTAAGCCGATGGGTTGAGGCCATCCCCGCCCGAGCCGCAGATGCTAAAACTGTGTGTCGCTTTTTGAGGAAAAATATCATTTCACAGTTCGGGTTGCCTAGAGTTCTGATTTCAAACGGGGGGTCTCACTTCATTAATGACAAGGTTAGGGCCCTTGCGAATGAGTTCAACATTGACCATCGTGTTGCCATCCATGTCACCCTCAGACTAAAGATCTTGCTGAAGTATCGAATAGGGAGATTAAGACCATCTTACAGAAGGTTGTCCGCTCGGACCAAAAGGATTGGTCACATCTTTTGGACTCAATCTTGTGGGCCTATTGGACTTCCTTCAAGACTCCACTAGGGACATCTTCCTTTTATCTCGTCTATGGCAAGCCGTGCCATCTACCAGTGGAGATCAAACACAAGTCACTTTGGGCAGTTACTGAGTTATTATTGGATCCTGAGAGTATAGGAGAACAGAGGAAAGAAGAGTTGGCAGCCCTGGAGGAGTTGAGAGATACAACCTTTTCTAGCAGCCTATAGTATAAGGAAAAAGTGAAGACATGGCACGATTCTCATATCAGCCATAAACAATTTGAGCCCGATCAGCGCGTATGGTTGTTTGATTCCAAGCTGAAGTTATTTCCAGGGAAATTACAGAGTAAGTGGAAAGGTCCGTATGTGGTCAGGAAGGTACATGACAATGGTAGCATTGATATATCCGAGCTGTCATCTTCCTCTACCTTTCGTGTTAATGGTCAGCGCCTGAAGCTATATCTAGACCATGATCCACCGATCATTGATGTTGCCCCCATTCTTCTGGTATGAGATGTGTTCTTTGACTCGTATCATTTGCATCTCATACATGGTTATCACCTCCATCTTCCGCTATATAGATCCATCCGTCCATATCATTCTTTCATTCTTCCATCTGTGATATATTTTCTTCTTTCTTCTTTTCTTCTTTTCCTTTTCTATCCTCTGTATCTATCAGAAAGGTGTCGCTCCTTGTAGATAGTTTTCTATACTTAGGACGTACTTTGTCATAAGTATAGGGGGGTGTGCATCCCGAGTATTTCTATTCTTTGATCCTCTCCATTGTCTCCTCTTCTTGTCTATACTTACGGCTATCTTACCCTAAGTATAGGGGGAGACAATCTGAGTATGATCTGTTCATTCTCACCCTTGACCCTCCCTGCTTTATGTACAGTCTGCTATACTTAGGATTATTTGATATTAAGTATAGGGGGGACGGTCAACTTCTCATTCGTTCATTCATTTATTTACTCTTTAGGCTTGCCTATACTTAGTACGAGTTATGCCTTCTCTTTTCTCTCCGATCTATGAGGACATAGCTCAAGCTAAGTATAGGGGGGTCGTATATACTACGTATATACTTTAGCCATAACTCGTACTGTCGTATTTTCTATGGCTAATTGTACTTATAACATTCATTAAAAATACGTCATAGAAAGATGTGGTTATTCCTCAAATTCTTTGTGTAGTTACTGATTAATAAATCAGGTGAAAATATTTTTTGCAAAATGTTTGAAAAATAGTTTGAAAATCCTTGTGAAAAATCTTTTGAAAACTATTTGGAAAACGTTTTGTTACATGTTTTCAACATTTGTAAAAACATCTTGATTGTAAAATTATTTTCTTCGTGTGAAATAAAAGGTTTCAAAAATGATTTGCAAATGGTTTGAAAAATGGTTGCAAAAATATATGAAAAATCTATATATACTGTTTGGAAAACCTTTGCAAAATGATTTTCAAATGGGTGTACATATTTGTAAAATTCTTTGTGAAAAGTACTTTGGACTATAGTTTTCAAAACATTTGAAAAACCTTTGTCAAATAAGTTTGAGGAATACATACATCCCACAAAAAATTCACTATATATATACTTATAAAATCGACCATTTACCCTTGTAAATTCTTAAAACCCACTTCTTGTATATATAAGATGCACTCCCGTGTAAATATTTGTACCTAGTTTTTAACCAAAATCTTTTCGTTCTCAAAAATCCCAAAAACATTTGCAAAACTAAAATACCAAAAACATTTGAAAAATCTTTTTGAAAAAAATGCATGTGCATCACCTTTTCAAAAATCCATAAAAAGTTCAAAATATTTGAAAATTGCATCACAAAAATATTTTCTGCATAACATTCGCATTTTTTCGGATTGAGTTTGATAATTGAACGAGTCTAAATAAAATCTGAAGATTGGAGCTTGGTTAGACCTTAACTACATAATTAACAGGAACCTTATAGGAGCTGGAATTGAGGTACGTCAGGTCTAGTTGACTTAATTATTTGAGGATCACGAGACTTCGTTCAATGGATTCTTGACTGCATAAGTAGAGTATTTCGGAACACATGTACGACTCTTGTTGATAATGACCTAACTTGGACACCTGCACCTTTCACTTGGCTCAACTCAGTTGGAGTGGTGAGGGGGTTGGATTTGCCGGTATGAGACGCACACAGGTGGAAACATTTGTCCTCCTCTAGGGAGGGAAGTGCACCCCAACCCGTCCAGTGATGATGAGTTTCGAGGATAGGAGATTGTAGGTTGCGATAAAGCTTCAAAAGATGGATAGTCTACTGGCTCAAGAGGAAAAACTCCCTTTGTAAATGATGTTGTATATAGTATTCAAAAAAATGCAAAAAGCAAGAAAACTCCAAAAATAGACATGCCTGTACAAAAATAAAAATGCCTGCCGGAGTGTACATATGTGTATCGTCAAATAAGCAAACTTGAGCTTCAAGGTCATATCATGTGAGCCTGCAGCTGGATGACTTGACTACACTGGTCTTGCATCCTAGGATAGGTAGCTACACTGGCTACCGTCCATTCTTCTCTTCATCCCCTCCTCTTGAGCTGGTTGCCACTTGAACTTAGAAGGGAATACCCTACTCCTGGAGGAATGAGTTGTTGGATTGGGGAATCATTGGGTTGTCATATTGGAGAAGTCAGTCTCTTTGTCATTTCAGTTGGGGAGAGCTCAATCACTTACACTGTACGAGTCAGATTCATAGTCGTAAGGGTTTGCATATGAGTTGAAGTATTTCTGACCTGGCTATTGAGGAGACTTGAATAGAGTTTTGGGATTCGCAGGGACTGTTGGATTTTAAATTCGGTTCTCATTAAGGTTCCGCCTGCACTAAAATTCCAAAGGTCAGACTTAAGCTCCAAACTTTGATTTTGTGAAGACAAGTTTGATAATTAAATTTAATCCGCCTTCTTCTTTTTCTTTCCTTTATTTTTCTTTCTGCAATTATTGCATAAGTGTTTGCTAGGGACTAGCAAAGTCAAAGTATAGGGGGATGATGAATCCACATTTCATCATCTTTATTCTATCATTTTGGCCTCCAAAACCCTGGCAAATGCGTGAAAATATTAATTCCAGCATCTTAGCATCCATGCATGTGGATATAAATAGTGTATAAAATACTATCTTTAAAGCCAAAATTATAGAATAAATAAAAGAAAAAGAAAAAGAAGAAAATATTATAAATATTTTATGACCTGAAACCCTGAGACCTGGGCATCTAGATGACTAGGTTGACAAGGAATAAAGTAGGGGGAGATAAGGGTCAGAATACAATAAAAATACCTATTCATTTCATTCATTCTTTATTTATTTTGGGACCTATCTTTGGTTCCACCTTTTTACACTTCAAATAAAGAAACTTTGAACATGTTGTAGATAATTAAATAAAGAAAAATACAAAATTGATTTCACTCAAAAATAATGTACAGATGACAAGTTATGATCTGAATAAAAGACCAGAACCCTAACTTCCCAGACAAGTATCTCCCAAATAAAAACTCCAAATGCATCAAACTCACCTTTAATTGTATATAGTTTAAAATAAGCTATTTTATGGCAGAGGTTTCGCATTTGGTGGAGCTACGGTTTGAAAGTTGAGTTTTGGACCCCATTAGTATACTCGTATAGATTAAAATATTCATTTTATTTATTATTCATTATTTTTATAAATTTATATTTTTATAATTTTGTGAATAATACTTATAATATATGTATACATTAAAATAGGAAAAAAAATAAAATACAAAAATAAAATGTTTGTATAGCATACCTATGTATAAGACCTATATACATACCTATATAATTCACACTTTTATTTTATTTAAGTGTACAAAACACTTCAAAAAAATAAAAAAAAATATTTTAGTGTAAGGAAATACTTTATAAATAAATAAAATAATAAACAAAAATAAAAAATTAAATATACAAAATAAAAAATAAAATATTAAAATACACAGATGAACATACCTATATAGACCTAAAATGGTAACGTGTAATTATAGACCTCATAAAAATAATTAAAAATCATATTAAAATACCTTATAAAATAACAAATATTTTTCATTTAACAATTTTTCATTTAACAACCTAAAAATAATAAAATTATTTTCTTTTTTTAATTGAATTTACAAAACAGTTCTCGGGGATTTTTCCTGGTTGGTCCACGTGGACCAACCAGGCGCCAGTCCAAGTTGACCTTGGTCAACTGGCTGTCCTCCCCATGTGCGCCTGTCAGAGCCCCGTTTGACCTCAATTTCAAGTATTTTTCGAGGCTTTCCCCTTCATCATTTCATGAAACTTTCTTCTGCATTGTTTCGCCCCATAGATCAAAGATGCACACCTATAGCTTTTCTTTGGGCATGAACCTCTGCATCGATGCCAATCCCTCAACCTTTGGAGCGTCAGAGCTGCATTGTCAACCCCTTCATATGGAGCCCCAATTTTCATTTCAAAGATTGAACCCCTCTTCCACAGGCCCAGCTCCCTCTTTCACGCCCACGAGCTCAAGGAAGGTGATAGCTTCCTCTCCTGAGCTTCAGGCCGGTCGAGCGAGCTCCGAGGCGGCTCCACCACCTCTGCCTTTCACCGGCGTCAAGGTATACCTCCCTCTTGTTCTATCCATCGAGGCATCCATTTTTCTTCCACTTTTATCTCTCATTTCATTCGTTGTAGCCATAGGAGTAAAACCCCCAAGAATCTTTGAATTTCATCCATCAAATCGCCTTCACGATCATCTCGCCGGAGTGCTCCTCCGGCCACCTTTTCATACCACCGATCCTCGCACCATTTCCACCACTGAGGGGTCCAGGCATTTTGCCCTGGACCTTCTCACTTCTTTTTGCAGGTCCTTGCACATTGTTGAGAGCATGAGGCTCATTTTGCCCTTCGCCGGAGCTCGTAGAAGCTCTCCAGATCCGCCACCCTCTCGCGACGACTCCGGCCATCCCCGGAACTATTTGGAGCCCCCAGGAGATAGAGACAACCAGTAGGAGTCTCCAGTCCATTTTTGAAGCTCAAGGAACACTGGAGGACAGAGCTTGAGCTCGGGGAATTTCGCCTCGCCGGCGCTCCTCCCCTGTTCTTGCTCCTCCCCTCTGCACCGTCGGATCAAGGCCCGAGCTCCAAGTGCACAGAAGCCGTTGGATCCTCCTGTGCCTTCACCGTCAGATCAAGCCAAAGGATCTTATCGCAGCCATCCATCATCGAAGTGTCATTGGTCGTTCTTCATGCGCCGCGTGTCCAGTGGCCTCACCACCGCCGTTGGATCGCGCGCAAACGATTATTTTGCACTTCCACCCCACACAATTTTGTATTTATTATTTAGTCCATAAACTTTCGTTTGTAGTTTAAATATTTTTGTAATATTTGCATCTTGGTCCCCGAACTTTAAGTATTTGCACTTAGGTCCTTGTCCACGTCACCTCATGTGCCTATGCGCGTGAGGGGACTGGACATTTTGCAAGGACCCCCTCGCAGGTTTAACGATTTAGAATTAATCCAGGAACTATTCTGTAACATGTAATATTTTTGGGTGATTTGCATGTCAACCCTTGGGGGTTTTGTATATTGCTTTTAGGTCCTTTCCAGTCGCGTACCAGTCACGTGTAGGGTTGGGAAAATTGCAGGCTTGCCCTAGCGGGTTTCAATATTTGTATTTGGTCTTGAAACTTTGCTTATTAGTTATAAATTTTGTGGAAAACTTGCACTTTGCCCCCTGGATGTTTGCTTATTTACATATATGCCCTTGTCAGTAGTGTAGTTTCTTGTTGTTGTTTCTATTTATTACATGCGTCGATAAAACTCTAAAAGATCTACAATAATTACCCTAGGCTCCTGTTGCATTGTAGTTTCACGCTATATTTTTAATTTGCATTTTTGTTGCATTTTCATATTTATAAAAATTCAAAAATATGCATTTTTAGCACTGTTTGCATTAGAAAATCCATAGAAATTAGTAAAAGTTTTTGAAAAATTCCAAAATATATATTTTCCGTGTCTTATCATCTTTTAGTGTCAGTCCAAAAATCACTAAAAAATTCAGAGTAAAACTCCTAAAAATTAGAAAATCCCTAAAAACTTCATAAAAATCTAAAAAATTCAAGAAAATCCTAAAAATATAATCTCAGTTTCTATATTTTCCTTACTTTATTGCCTTTATTTTTAAATTAATTTGAGGAATTTTTGACCCTGTTTGATATTTTTCATCCTCATTTTAATTTCGACCAGCGACATTTATTCATTGTTTCTAGTATTTTTGACTATAAAAATACCAAAAAAATTGGGAAAAATATGGAAAAATCACAAAAATAGTAGAAAAAATAAAAAAAGAGCAAAAATATTTTATTTCCAGTATTTTGAGTATTTTTACCCATTTTTGTCCTTCTCTCATTTCTATTACATATACATGTTCCTTATACATATATTGTATCTTTATTAAATAGAAAAAGAAAATACAAAAATATAAAATATAAAAAGAAAATAAAAATCAGAAATTAAAAGTCAAAATATAAAAATATAAAATCTAAAATAAAAAATTAATATAAAATTAAAAACCCACAAAAATTTACATTGGTAGACACTCATTCACATTCACATTTTTTAGCATTATCTTGTTCTGTCCTGCTTGCTCCCTGAGTTCGACACTCTACACACTTGTACACTATACACATTTTTGCAGAGTTATAATAAATTTTGACTCCACATTTGCTTCTAATTGTTTGATTTAATTGTGGGTTATTGTTGATTTAATCCGGATTTTGCGTGGTCGTTTCAACGACTGAGTTCCCGCCTTGTGTGGAACTTAAGACCATCGATTTCTGGGATCATCAAGCCCCGCTCCTGGAGAGGAGTGCCACTACGCCACCCTTATCTCCTGAGCCTGCCTTCGTCTCCAGAACCTTCCACCACTTAAGGTTCGACCATAGGCCTCCGTCCCTATCTCCTGATCCTGTCGCCCGACTGTGGCAGCCACCCCTTCGTCGTGTCCCCACATTGATCGTCGCACAGCCGTGTGACTCTTCGTTTGAAGCCACCAACAATACCGGCATGAACCGTCGGCCGATTTCTTCGTCCCCACCTTGATATCTTGTCCCGCCTCTCATAGACGTTCAAACACCGCATGGAGTAGCCTTACCAACCGTCGTTTCCACCATCTTTGGCCCATCTTCACTGCCCGACCGTAGCAGCCCCTGAGGAGAGAAGAATGCAGGTGTGATGCCCCGTTGCTTCATGAAGAATAAAAGAACGACGCTCCCACCTTTTCCTTTAGCATGGAGATCAAGACGATCCGAGCCCTCGATTCGCCACCTTGGATCTAAGGGGGCACAATGTGCCACATCATCTCAACTTATTTTATTTGGGAAAACTTAATAAAAGCCCTAGAGTTTCTAAAAATTGAAAGGAAGTCCCTGCTAACTCCTCAAGCACGTGTGTAGCACACACCATCTGGATAAATTGCAACATCCCTCTAAATTTTTATTTTTATTTTCATACAAAAACTTTAAACTATTTACGTTTCAGTTCCTGTGCATCCAGACTATTTATTGGTTCGTCTTTTCATTGAAATAAATGTGGTATTTGTTTTGAAAATTCTACAAAATCTGTATATACTCCTGTTATGTGCATGTTCATAAATTTTTCATTTCATTTTATGTTCATTTGTTATTACTAAAAAATAAAAAAAAAGTGTTTTTTCTATTTCTGAAATTCAAAAATTCATAAAAATTCAAATATTGCTCTAAAAATTTCAAAAAAATTAGAGTAGTTTTATTTTATTATCTTTTAATTTTTACCCAAAGTTTGCGTAATAACTCTTTATAAAACCCCAAAAAATTGAAAAATACTAAAAATATTATAAAAATCATAAAAAATTCTACAAAATTCTAAAAATCGTGATTTCAGTTTTTCTTTGTAGATATTTGCATATTTTCATCATAAAAATAATTGCCAAGAGTTTTTTCCTTAAAACATTTTTAAATTGCAAATTACTTGAAGATGTGTAATGTTTATCATTTTTGCCATTGTTCTATTTTTAGAAAAATACAAAAACATCTGAAAATTCTATAAAAATTCTCAAAAATATTTTAAAATCTTAAAAATCCAAAAATATCTTCTCTGCATTTTTCTGAGTATTTTCGACATAATTGAAAAATACAAAAAGAGCTTGGTGTACGTCTTTCTTATCTTATGCATATTGTCCGTTATTTAAAATTGAAAAAAATTACAAAATTAAAATCACTAAAAACTTGAAAATCAGAAAATAAAAAAAGGAATAAAAAAATAAAAAGAGGAAAATTCAACAAAAATCAAGGATAGTTTGACTTTGAGATTCCTCTTATTTCTATTAATTGATTTTTCATCGATTATTTTGAATAACCCTCGAGAATTGTAGCCTCCCTGAGTTCAATCATGTCCTCTATATAGATAAATAAGTAGTAAAAATTTCTCTTGCTTCATTATTCACTTTTAGTTAATTTTGCAGCTTGAGAAGAAAAATAAATAAATAAAATTGTTTGTTTGTTGCGGGATTATTTGGGTCAACGACACTCTACTTCCACATTTAAATCAATAAACTTAAAAAATCTCGTGCAACAAAATGGCGTCGTTGCCATGGAGGCACAACGAGGGTAGTTAGGTTTCTCTTTTGACCTGCTATTCTTTCTTGTAAATATCTGTTTACATTTTTCCATTCACTCCATTGTTCATATCCACTGCATTCATTTCATTATTTGAGCTCATATTTTTATAATTGTGTTTCTTACATTCTCTCTTTTCTTTTTTTTGCGAGGGCCTGTGGAGCGAAGGATGCGATCCTAGGAGAGCCGAAGCACCCAAGCGAAGCGGAGGTGGCTTGGTTCATCTCGAAGCTGCAAGAGAGCGCATGAGGAGGAAGAAGAAGATTTTGAGAGAGACCATCCTTTGGAGCATAGACAGTTTTCTCATTTATTTAGCATTTAAACACTTGTAAAAAGGACATTCCTTTGTTGCAGGGTCTGTTTCATCAAGTGTCGGTACACTTGGGGGACCTCGCCGGATTTGTTTTCATCACCTTTATTTTCTTTGTTGGATGCAAATTTTGTAAGCTACCTCTTGATTACTTTAATTAATTTACTTGAGCTAGGAAATTAATTAGGTTAAAACACCCTAAACAAGAATTTACGTGCCTATAGAGTAGATTACAATTTGGACTTAGTCAAATTAGCTTATTCTTGCCCGTTAATAGAAGCTATCATCTAGGACGGTTCACTTGCATCATATAGGATTGTTTACTTTTCTGCATTTAAATTCTACGCGGAACATTTTGCATGTAGAGTGCTGGCGACAAGATACACATCTCTAACCACTGCATGCATCATTGTTTTTAATTGTGCATTGGCATTTCCGATCTCCTTCCTTGTTTTCATTCACATAAGTTAAAAAGAAAATTGGACACTCGGTAGGCGATTCATTGAAAATATTTTAACCAAGTGATAACTGCCTAAAATACGGGACTGCTAAAGAAAACTCGACCCTAAAATAAAACGCAAGGAAAAATCATTGCTTTGGGGAGAGGAACCCCCTCATTGTTTGGTTTGTATGTAGAAAGAGAGCGACCCGCACACTAGGATAGAACCACGCCCGAACTCTTTCTAGGCTGCTATCTTGGGTTAGTTGTTCTCCAATGAGGATCTCTCTAGTAGACGGTAAAGCGGCCTGCGAGTCCTTAACAGATTGAATTAATCGGGTAGTTGGTAAACGGTTTGCAATTCATACCGGCTGGGAAAGATCTAACTTTAGGATTAGGCCGGTCTCCTGAAAGCATTGGGTTCCTAACAACTCATTTTAACTGCTCTGATAGATTGTATTATCACCAAACTCTAAAATTGACAAGATAATTGACCGAACCTTCACGGTCTTCACATTGAGTTGAGTTGGTGAACAAGGGGTTTGTTTTGTATTCGCTTACTAGTGCTAAAGATCCTTGTGCTCAATTTGCACCTTCATTCACTTTCACTCTTGCATTGACCTTTATGCTCTCGCATCCTGCCTATTGATTTCGAAGATGTTGGACCGGAGTATTTCTTGTTTGGACTTTGCGAACTCATTCTATGCTCCGAGCTGTTCACCTTCTATTTGGGGAAACTCACTTCACGAATATTCCTCTTTTTCCACTTTACCCTTCACAACATCCATGAATCCACTATTTGAGATTGGCTTTAATCTCGAATTAATATCTGAGACTCCATCGATTCTGAGCAATAATTGAGTGGTATGTACATTTTATGAGTCAGAAGTCAGACACTTAATGCCACCAAAGGGAAAGGGAACCATGTCGAAGCAGAGCGAGATCAACAATACCATATTAGCCTCCATTCAATCAATTCAAGCCCAGTTAATAGAGCAGGCTAATTTCCAGGCAACCGTGAGAGATATGATTCTCAAGATGAGACAAGAAAGAGAATACAGGAGAGAGGGGGATAACAAAAACCCTGGAGGTGGGAATGGGGGAGAAGAACCTCACATAGAACCTGGGGCTAAGCCAACATTAAAGGATGCATATAATCAAGGGGCAGGACACACAAATTCTTGGATACAAATCCTTGCGGTTCATGGGCATTTTGAGCTTAGCCCTACTATTTTACCTATTCTCCCAATATTCCATGAAAATATTAATGAAGAACCTTATATACACCTCCAACAGTTTGATCGCATTTGTGGAACATCATACTACCCAAATGTCCCATTAGAGGTAGTGTAGATGGCCGTCTTTCCATTTAGTCTAATGGTCAAAGCTTTGTATTAGTTAAATCACTTGGGGAAGGTTGTCACTACTTGGGAAGAGTTGAGGTCCGCATTTCTGAATAAGTATTATACACTTGAACACCTCAACCAAATATTATCCACTTGAACACCTCAACCAAAGCGATCCTTGATTGCTAATTTCTCCCAGATGCCCCAAGAGCCTATTTACGAGGCGTGGGAAAGATTCAAAGATCTGACGGAAAAATGCCCACATTATGATATTCCAAATACTAGCCTTGTACAAAATTTCTTTGGGGGTTTAAGCACTGAGAATCAGAAGCTAGTAGATGCCACTTGTTGGGGGAGCCACTTCAACAAGGACGAGGATGTCCTGTATCAAATTTTTTAGGAGATGGCAGAGAGTTCAGTAGCTCTTTCTTCTTTACGTGCTTTTCAGAAGCACCCTGTCATCGCCCCTACAATACCCCACAAGGATGTAAAAATGATATCATCACAAGAAGTGGATAGGGTGGACACTTCTGATCTGACCATTATTGTAAATCACCTATCCAAAGTAGACATTATCGAGAAACGATCCAAGGAGCTTGAGAAGCTTCATGTGATCGAGCAGAGGACGAAGAACCTGGACAAGATGGATGAGATAACAAAGCACCTGGAGCTTCTTGTGAGTACGATCAATGCAGTCCATAGTACGAGTGCAGCAGCCAATACCTCTACTAGGGAGCAGACTTCTTCCACCCAACATAGTAGCAGAGGACCATCCACAGTTCAGCATGTCTACTACATGCAGATACCTGATTAGGATCAACATCACTCACATCGGATAGTCTCGTACCAACATGAAGTAGCCTACATTCCTGAGCAACAGTCTCCACCTACAATGGTATTCAGGACGTGAACGATATCTGGTTCGACCGTGAGAGAAACCAACCGCATCCGTCAGGGCAAGGCCAGTTGGGTTCACAACAAGGTCAGAAACCCGCCCATCAGTTTCAGGGAGGCAGACATCAGTAGTACTAGCACCAGCAGTTACAGCCTCACTTTCAGTCTCCACCACAATTCCAAAATTGGAGACAAGGCCAACCACAACAGCAGTCCATGTATTTTCCTCAACCTAACCATTAGCAGACTGCATATTATGGACAATATCCTCCCCCTCCTCCTCATTATCAGAATCTGTATGGTTACCAACAACCTCCGTACTATCAGTCCTAGTGACATCCAATCAATGAGCAACCTGAGGCCCCTTCATTTAACCCGGCATTGGACCAACTTGCATTGCTTATGAAGAACATGAATGAACTGACTCAGCAGAACGATGACCTAAGCACCACCAAGACACTGATTCCAGCACAGGTTGAAACCAACCCCAATAATTTCAGACGTAAGGAGCAGGTAGCCATGGCCCACACACCCCTGAGACAGGTATGTCCCTTGATTTTACATGCTTATCCAACGCCATTCATCTCAGGAGTGGTAGGAGTTTGCAGCCACCTATACACCAGTTAGGGTTGGGAGATCGAACCACTAAGAGAGCATCATATTCTACATCATCTCCTTCACCAGCAGTCGAGAGGACCAATGTTGTAGTACCCAAGTCTGGAGTTTCACCTCCTTCACCACCACCTTCACCATGCAGATGTAGATCACAATCAGCAAGGGAGAATATACCAGTCACCGATTCTTCCTCTTCTTCAGCAGCAACATCCCGTTCTGTTTTAGATTTTATTTTTCCTCCACCTGATTTGGACAACATTATACAGACTGATTCTGGTTGTCCTTTAGTATATGAGGATTCTATTTTGAATAATGGAAATGAACGTCTACATGTTTATTCTGATTCAGTGCCATTTCCTTCTTCTCCTCAATCCAAAAAAAATCAAAAATTAAAAACAACCCTACTGATCCTGGCGTGGTTGAGATCTTACAGAACATCTCTTTAAAGATGCCACTCCTTAGGGCCATAGAATACATGCCTACAGTAAAAACGGGAATGAAAGACGCATATACACAAATGCATCAACCAAGGAAGAATAGACGAAAGGAAATAGAGAAATTCATCCTGACCATGGCCACAGTTCATTCCATCTGTAATCTCCCGCTTAAAAAGAAAGATAAGGGATCACCTCACATCTGTTGCCATATCTTTGATAAAGAATTTCATCATACTCTTTTCGATAGTGGTTCTTCCATCAATCTCATGCCTTCCTATTTACTAACTGAATTTTGATTAGGGCCTCTTAAAACAACCAGGATGATTCTTGAGTTTGTTGATAGATCGATTAAGAGGCCAAGAGGCATTTTAGAGGATGTTATTATAACAGTGCAGGGAATGAAATTCCCCATTGATTTTGTTGTCATGGATATGGACACACCTGTACCATTACTCCATACCTGAAAAACGAGATGATGGGAGTCTCTAAGTAATGGCCTGAAAAATCAGGCTCACTATCGTTGAGGCGACTACTCGAATACTTCCATTGATCAACAATTAACCCACACAAGTAATTTAGCAATTAAGAGCAAGAGTTAAAATTTATTATACCCTACTAAAATTGTAAAGTGGCAAGCAAGAAGGGGTCGATCACAGGAAGCAAAGGAGTAAAGCTGGCAAGATAAAAATCAAGCACCCAATATCCGTTCGAACACTTAGCCAAGTTGAAACTTTTTGTGGGTTTTTAATTTTATATATTTTATATTTTTATTTTTTATTTTTTTTATTTTTTATTTTTAATTTTCTGATTTTGTACTTTCTTTTTATATTTTATATTTTTTGTATTTTCTTTTTCTTTTAAAAATGTAAAAGAAGATATATATACATTAAAAGAAAGAGAGAGATTATGTATATATGAAATAAGTAAAAATAATCAAAAATATAGAAAATAAATGTTTTGTGTTTTTAATAATTTTCTAATGTTTTTGTGATTTTCTATATTTTTGCTAACTATTTAGTATTTTTAAAATCTGAACAACTCAAAATGGAGAAGAAAAATAGTAAACAGTAAAAAATTC
Source organism: Ottelia alismoides (assembly GCA_037367405.1). Taxonomy (NCBI): domain Eukaryota; kingdom Viridiplantae; phylum Streptophyta; class Magnoliopsida; order Alismatales; family Hydrocharitaceae; genus Ottelia; species Ottelia alismoides. The sequence goes on along the minus strand of JAZKJV010010019.1, from coordinate 1,453,110 downwards.
CCCAAATTAATTCTAAAATAAAGATAATAAAATACAGAAAATTCAATGACAGAAAATTGATTTTTAGGGTTTTTATGGATTTTTTATATTTTTATAAAGGTTTTAGGGGTTTTGTAATTTTTATGAGTTTTCTTTTGTATTTTTTAATGATTTTTGGTCTGAAGGTAGAAGAGGCAAAAATTCACAAAATATACTTTTTTGGAATTTTTCAAAAATGTTTTATAATTTTTATGTATTTTATGATGCAAACAGGATTGAAAATGCATGTTTTTGATTTTTTTATAAATATTAAAATGCTACAAAAATATAAAGTAAAAATATGGTGTGATAGAGAAATACCGCAAAAACTTATGCTTATTTTTTGGGGATTTTTCAAATTTTATAGTTCCATAAATCAAATACTAGAAACAAAGAGAAAATACACACCAGTAGGGGTATTTTTGTAAATATGTAAAGGTTCGATGGCCATAGTGTAAATGTCACAGATATATTAAACATGATAAAAATATTTATGGACCAAAACTGAATGCACAAAACTACGAGGATATATCTGCAAAAATGTCAAGGATCACGTGGGTAACCACGTGCGCACTTGGCAGGTTCACAACTGTAATTTCCAAAACCTTGAGGGCATGATTACAAAATGTCCACAAAAATAAAACCGCAATAAATATTTTTTAGGCTAATTAAAAATATCCAAAAGTTGAAGGACCTGATAGCAAAATGTCCCTCACGTGGTCATCCACGTAATGTGATGTGGCTAGGACTGAAACGTGATTATGTAGAGTGCAGAGGTTTTTTTATAAAATTTACAAACATATTAAACTGCAGAGGAATGATTTAGTACTATTTAATAAATACAAAAACGGTGAGGGCAGGAGAGCAAAATACCCATACCTATACGAGAGCGGATGGCTGGATCTGCCGGACCTTGACACGTGTCGCTCTCCTGACCGCCGATACCGCTTCGTAATCCACGGCAAGGATTAGATGCTTCTTGATGATTCAACGGCTGGAGGGGGCAGTGATCGAACAATGGGGAGAGGAACTGGGCTGCGGCCTGTATCCGACGGTGGAGAGGCGATCGGAGGAACAAGGAAGAAGACTGGCGACGACGACCTTCCCTGCCTCCGACCTCTCTCCTCCGACACTCGTAGCGCTTCAAATTTGTCGCGAAGCTCCCTGCAAGAGTCTTCTAAACGCCTGGGTCTCCAAAAAGGACGGAGGGGACATGCAGCACACTCAAGGTGGTGACAGAGCTGAGGGCTTCCACGTACCTCTGATATTGCAAAATCGATGTCCAAAGACGTCCCTTGGTCTCCAGAACCTGCAAGGGGTTAGTGTAGAATGCAAAGGGGAACTGGTGTGCTTATTCGCGATAGTGGATGGACGATTACGGCGATCAACGTTGACCGGCAAAGCAATGAGCGCGGCCGGACATAGATCGAGGATTTCGGGATGTTTCAGATGAAATTGATTATCGATATTTGATAGGTTTAATCACTGGTATCCTAAGGAACTCAAGGGATGCAAAAGAAGGGAGAAAAAAACTCACTGAGGTGACACCAACGGCTAGCTCCAACGGCTCAACTTCAGTAAGCTGGATCAGCTCTATTCGATGCCTTCACAGCCTCCCGAAGGCTGCGATAAACTCCAGCAGTCACTAGGAGGATTACCATGATTCAAGGTCTGAGGTTGGAAGGTGGAAGAGTGATCAAGAGTCAATGGAAATTTGGGGGTCATTTTTATGCATGTTGACAAATCGCTCCAAAGGATGAGGAAGATCATGCGAATCACGGGTCCAATTCCCAAGTAAATGCTAGGGCGTGATTCCTCGATGAATGATTAATAAAAGTCAAGAAGGGAGACGGACCCCGACCCACCTGTTTGGTCCACGTGGACCAACTAGGAAAAAGCATGGAAAAATATTTCTAAATTCATTTTAAAATAATAAATGATTTTATTAATTTAGGTTATTAAATAAAAATTATTTATTATTTTCTGAATTATTTTATTATGATTTTTATTTATTTTTTAGGTTTAAAATTATAAGTTTCCTTTTATGGGTTATATACAAGTATATTCATCTATATACTTTAATGTTTTATTTTTATTTTGTATTTTATATTTTTATTATTTTTGTTTATTATTTTATACATTTATAACTTATTTTTATAAACTTAAATATATTTTTATATTATTTTTCTGATGTATTATGTGCAATTAAATAAATAGAAGTATTAATTGTATAGGTATACTTATTTGTATTATACCTATGTATCTTATACAAGTATTTCATTTTTATGATTTATTTAGTGTTTTATTCCTATTTTAATATGTATATATATTATAAATAATATTTAGAAAATTATAAAAATATAAAAATATATAATTATAAAAATAATGAATAATAAATAAAATGAATATTTTAATCAGTACGAGTATACAATAGGGGTCCGAAATCTAACTTTCAAACTGTAACTCCAAAAAATATGAAACTAACTTCATTAAATAGCTTATTAAATGCTATATACAATTAATTGTGATTTTGATAGATTTTGAGTTTTTATTTGAGATATATGGGTCTGTGAAGTTCGGATTTTGGAAGTTTATTCTGACCATATTTTGTACACTGTATATTATTTTCTTATGAAGTCAATTTTATATTTTTTTTATTTAATTATATACAACTTTAAAGTTAAAATTTTCTTTATTTGAAGTATAAAAAAGTGGAACTAAAAATAGGTCCCAAAAATGAGAATGAATTAAATAAAAGGGATTTTTATTGTATTTTGTCCCTTATCTCCCCCTACTTTATTCTTTATCAACCAAGTCATCGAGATGCCTAGGTCTCAGGGTTTCGAGTCATAAAATATTTGCAATATTTTATTCTTTTGTTTTCTTTTCTTTATTCTATAATTTTGGCTTTAAAAACCATATTTTATACCCTATTTACACAATGATGCATGAATGCTAAAATGCCTAAATTAAGCCTATTTACATGCATTTACTAGGGTTTTTAAGGCCAAAATGATAGAATAAAGATGATGAAATGGAGATTCATCATCCCTCTATACTTGCCTTTGCTAGTCCCTAGCAAACACTTATGCAAAAAGTGCAGAAAAGAAAAACAAAGAAAAGAAAATAAAGAAAATTGGGCTCAGTTTAATCATCAAACTTGTCTTCACAAAATCAAAGTTTGGAGCTCAAGTCAGACCTTTGAAATTTTAGTGCAGGCGGAGCCATAATGAGAACCGGATTTGAAATCCAACAGCCTTCGAGAATCCCACAACTCTGCTCAAGTCTCCTCAATAGCCATGTCAGAATACTTCAACTCATACGCAAACCCTTATGACTATGAATCTGACTCGTACAGTTTAAGTGATGGTTGATCTCCGCAACTGAAATGACAAAGAGATTGACTTCTCCAATATGACAACCCAATGATTTCCCAATCTAATAACTCATTCCTTGAGGAGCAGGGTATTCCCTTCTAAGTTCAAGTGACAACCAACTCAAGAGGAGGGGGTGAAGAGAAGAATGGACGGTAGCCAGTGTAGCTACCTATCCTAGGATGCAAGGCTAGTGTAGTCAAGTCATCCAGTTGCAGGATCACATAAATTGACTTTGAAGCTCAAGCTTGCTTATTGACTAAAAAAATATGTATCTGGCAGGCAATTTATTTTTGTACAGGCATGTCCACTTTTTTGGAGTTTTTTTAATACTATTTACAACAGCATTTACATACGGAGTTTTTCCTCTTAAGCCAGTAGACTATCCCTCTTTTGAAGCTTTATTACAACCCATACTCTCCTGTCCTCAAAACTCATCATCACCGGAAGGGTTGGGGTGCACTTCACTCCCTAGAGGAGGACAAATGTTTCCACATGTGTATCTCATACCGGTAAATCCAACCCCTCACCACTCCAACTGAGTTGACCCAAGTGAAAGGTGCAGGTGTCCAGGTTAAGTCATTATCGACAAGAGTCGTGCGTGTGCTCCAAAATACTCTACTTAGGTAGTCAAGAATCCATTGAACCAAGTCTCGTGATCCTCAACGAATTAAGTCAACTAGACATGAAGTACCTCAATTCCAGTTCCTATAAGATTCATGTTATCAAGTAGATTTTAAGATCCAACCTAGCTCCAATCTTCGGATTTTACTTATACTTGTTCAATTATCAAACTCAATCCAAAAAATGATAATGATATGCAGAAAATATTTTTTGTGATGCAATTTTTAAATACTTTGAACTTTTTATGGATTTTTAAAAGATGATGCATATGCATTTTTTGGTATTTTCAAGAAGAATTTTTAAGATGTTTTTCGATTTTAATTTTTGCTAATGTTTTTGGGAATTTTTGAAAACAAAAGGTTTTGTTTAAAAACTAGATACAAATATTTTCACAAGAATGCATCTTATATTTACAAGAATTAAGTTTTTAAGAATTTACAAGGGTAAGTGGTCAGTTTATAAACAGATGTATATAATGAATTTTTGTGTGATGTATATATTCCTCAAACTTATTTGAAAATCACTTTACAGATAATTTTGAAAAATTATAGTCGAAAATAATTTTTACAAATAATTTTTACAAACATGTGTACACATTTGAAAATCATTTTGCAAGGGTTTTTCAAAAAATATAGATAGATTTTTCAAAATATTTTTCCAACCATTTTTCAAAATATTTGCAAGTAGTTTTTCAAACATTTTATTTCGCACAAAGAAAATAAAATTTTTCAAACAAAACATTTTTACAAAGGTTGAAAATATTGAACAAAACATTTTCCAAATAGTTTTCAAAAGATTTTACAAATAGATTTTCAAACTATTTTTCAAACATTTTGCAAAAAAATATTTTCACCTGATTTATTAGTCAGTAAATACAAAAAGAATTTGGATAATAATAAAATATTTCTATTAGGTGATTTTAATGAATTTAATTAGTCTTTTTAGCCATATTTATTGATAAGAATACGAAAGTACGAGTTATGGCTAAAGTATATATGTAGTATATACGACCCCCATATACTTAGCTTGAGCTATGTCCTCATAGATCAGAGAGAAAAAGAGAAGACATAACTCGTACTAATTATAGGAAAATCAAAAGAATAAAGAATGAATGAAGAATGAATCGATGAGAAGTTGACCATGCCCCCTATACTTAGGATCAAATAATCCTAAGTATAGCAAACTGTACACAAAGTAGGGAGGGTCAATGGTGGGAATGAACAGATCGTACTCAGACCATCTCCCCCTATACTTAGGGTAAGATATCCCTAAGTATAGACAACAAGAGGAGACAATGGAGAGGATCAAAGAATAGCAGTACTCGAGGTGCACATCCCCCCTATACTTAGGACAAAGTACGTCCTAAGTATAGAAGACTGACAACAATGGGCGACACCTTTTTGGTAGAAAAAGAAAAGAGAAAAGGAAAAGAAGATAAGAGAGCAGAAGATGGACTAAGAACAACTCGGGATGCACATCCCCCCTACACTTAGGATAAAGTGCATCCTAAGTGTAGCAATGATGAAGAGGATGACATCTTATCGGTAGAATAAGAGAGGAAAGAAGGAAAAGAAGAAAAGAAGAGTCGTTCAAAAATGTTTTGCTCTGCTTTGTCTTCTACTGCCACTTCGGAAATATCAGATTCATCCTTATAGATCACTTGAATAGAGTCAACGACAGACATAAACGTATCATGTTCAAGGTAAGGCTTCAGAAGATGTTCATTGACTACAAATGGTTGTGCGTCAGCTGACAAACTAGATATCAATACGCTTCCATTGTCACGCACATGCCTTACTATGAATGGCCGAGTCCATTTGCTTTTCAATTTTCCTAGAAAGATCTTTAATTTCGCATCAAACAACCACACTTTCTGACTCGGCTCGAAGGATTTGCGGCAGATATTCTTGTCATGCCATGCTTTGACCTTCTCCTTGTACATCAGGCTATTGTTGTATGCATAGTCTCTGAATTCCAATAATCTGTTCAGATCTACTTTTTGGTTCTTCCCAGCTTTCTAAGAATCCAAATTACAAATGGTGATGGCCCATAAAGATTTGTGAATTAACTCAACGGACAGATGACATGGCTTGCCATACACAAGGCAGTAAGGAGACATTCCCAAGGGTGACTTGTACGCAGTTTTGTATGCCCAAAGAACTAAATCAAGCAGTTAAGACAAGTTCTTACAATCCGAACGCAAAAGCTTTTGTAAAATTGTCTTGATCTCCTTGTTTGAACACTCATCTAAGCCATTGGATTGTGGGTGGTATGGTGAAGCAACACGACGTTCAATGCAGAATTCTTGAGTTAACTTCTTCACCTCTCTGTTTATGAAATGACTACCCCCGTCAGATATTAGAATCTTGAGAATCCCAAATCGTGCAATGATGTGATCTTTTAAGAATCGAAAGACGGTCTGACTGTCAGCGCTTCAGGTGGGAATAACCTCCACTCAGCGACTCACATAGTCGACAGCAAGCAGAATATATTCATAGCCCTGACTATTGGGAAACGGGTCCATAAAGTCGATGCCCCACGTGTCGAATAAGTTTGAAATCTGAATGAATTTCAAAGGCATCGTGTCTCTCATTCCTATGGTTCTACCCATCTTTTGACAATCAGTGCAACACTTGACATAATCCTCTACATCTTTGAATAATGTAGGCCACCAAAGGCCACTCTGAAGAACTTTTGTTGTCGTTCGTTTGCCTAAATGATGTCCTCTGGAGTTTTGGTCATGGCACAAGACGAGGACACTTGGAACTTCCTCTTGAGGAATGCACCTCCTCCAGATACAGTATGCCCCCTCACAAAATAGATATGGATCCTCCCACTGGTAGAAATGGATTTTAGAAATGAATTTCTCTATTTTCAACTTCGACCAATCCTGTGGGATTCTCTTGGTCAATAAAAATTTACAATATCCACATACCAAGGGAGCGAGGTAACAGACAGAATTGTCTCATCTGAAAAGGTCTCTGTAATTGGCTGCAGGCTCAACTCAGGAGATTCTAGTTCAGGAAGCCTAGATAAATGGTCGGCCACCACATTCTTTACTCCAGGTTTATCTCCGATTTCAAGGTCAAATTCCTGGAGGAGAAGGATCCACCGGATAAGACGTGGTTTAGCGTCCTTCTTCTGTTGTAAGTACCTGACGGGCGAATGATCTGTGTAGACAATTACTTTCGATCTGAGAAGATAGGATCTGAACTTTTCCAAGGCAAAGACTACCGCTAGCAGCTCCTTTTCGGTGACCATGTAGTTTCGCTAGGCTTCATTGAGCGTTAGACTAGAGTAGTGAACTACAAATGGTACATTATCTTTCCTTTGTCTGAGCACAACACCAATGCCATAATCTGACGCATCGATCATTATTTCAAAAGGCTGAGTCCAAATCGGTGGATGCAAGACAGGGGCCTAGGTGATAAGTTATTTCATCTGATTAAAGGCAAGGAGCACGCGGTCATTCACAATGAAATCATTCTCCTTGCCAAGCAACTCAATCAAAAATCTGGCCAATTTACTGAAATCCTTGATGAATTATCGGTAAAAACCGATGTGGTCCAAGAATGACCTGACTTGCTTGATTGTTGTAGGTGGATCAAGTTTAGAAATCACCTCCACCTTGGTTGGGTCAACTTCCATACCACATTTAGAAATAACGTGACCCATCACAATTCCTTCGGTCACCATGAAATTGCTCTTTTCCCACGAGAGAACCAGATTTACTTCGCAGCACCTCCATAAGACTCGGTCTAAATAATCCTGGCATTGATCGAATGAGTCCCCGTAGACCAAAAAATCACCCATAAAGACCTCAAGAAAGTTTCCCACCGTGTCGACAAAAGCTGCTAGCATACACCTTTGAAATGTGGTCGGGGCATTGCATAGTCTAAATGGCATTCGTTTGAAGGAGTACGCATTAAAAGGACAGGTAAACGTGGTCTTCTCTTGGTCTTCAAGAGTGATAGCAACTTGGTTATACCCAGAGTATTCATCCAAGAAGCAGACGTATTCCTTCACGGCCAATCTCTCTAGAATCTGGTCGATGAAGTGTAAAGGAAAGTGGTCCTTCATGGTGGTGTGATTGAGTCTTCTGTAATCTACACAGACTCGCCAAGAAGTGGGTACTCGGGTCGCAATCTCCTCTCCTTTGTCATTCTTCACAATGGTGATCTATGATTTCTTTTACACCACATGCAGAGGGCTCACCCATTTGTTGTCAGAGATGGGATAAATAAATCCTGCATCGCATCATTTCTGAATTTCTTTCATAACAACCTCCCATTGATTAGGGTTGAGTCTTCTTTGAAGTTCTCGAGAGGGTTTGCAATCTTCCTCAAGGAAAATGCGATGCGAGCACAAGGATGAATTGATCCCATGGAGATATCAAGTTCTCCAGCCTATTGCTTTGCGATTTCGTTCAAGAACTTCCATCAGCTGAGATTCTTGATCTGCAGTCAGATGCGCATTGATAATGACTGGATACATATTAGGTTCTCCTGTAAGAAAGGCATACTTCATGTTGGAGGGGAAAGGTTTAAACTCAGGCGGGCTAGGAGCTGACTCAAGTGTGACTTCAGCTACTGTTGCAGGTGGTGATTCTTTCATCTGTTTGGCATCCACCGTGCTCTGTTCTGCCTCATCATTCAATAATTTACATAATGTTTCAATGACCTCATCTTCCTTGCAGAACTCTTCAATAATTTTCTCTTGATCTTGAAGGCACATCATCGCCACCTAGGTCTCCTCAAGTAGATTAGCAACCATCTCATCATGATTGATAAGGGGAAATTCGGCTGCGATTTCCAATCCTTCTATGGGAGAGAGGAATTCAAGGATCTCGTTGTCATCCATAAAGAGATTGATGTCTTGAATTTCAGCTAAAAAGTCACAGTCTTCAAAATAATAAATCACCCTTGCACATGCTACAAATGTTCCTTCTGACAGTCTGGCATCAGATAGGATTTCTATTTTGATTGTTTCACTACCAACAACGAAAGTAATTTCTCCAGTCCCATAATTCACCACTGTGTAGACGTCTACAGGAATGGTCGTACACGTATGATTGGGGTAAGGAGAAAAGGCGCATAGACGTTCATATCTAATACAACAAAATCAGATTGGAACTTCTTCCCTTGAACCATGACTATCACATACTCCAATACGCCCCTCGGTTTCTTGATTGATTTATCTGCGAACTACAGAATCATCTTGGTGGGCTTGAGCGGTCCTAACCTGAATTCGGTGAGCAATGAGGCTGGCATCAACTTAACAGAAGACCCACTGTCTAGCAGAGTGTGTTCGAACTCCTGATTGAACATCTGACAGCGTACAAGCGGCACTCCATTATCTGGCTTCTTTTCCGGGAGATTGTTTATAGCATTGACAGTAGCCATTGTGAGGATGTGCTTCTCAGACTTGCCGCCTTTGCTTCTAGAATTGTGCGGATGAAGCCTACGCCTATTTGTACATGCATCTTTCAGTCCTTTCTTTACAGTTGGCATGTACTCAAGAGCTTTCATTAATGGCATGTTCAAGACCAAATTCTGAATAATCTCAATGATGGCAGGATCGGACAAAGCATTTTTAAATTTTTCATTTTTTTGTTTTTTTCATTGCTTTTGGAAAAGGAATATTTATAGAATCTTCAATAATGTCATTCAAAACTGTCCATATCGTTGTTTATAGGTAGATGGAAAAAAGGTACAGAATCATCTATAATGTGTGGACCAAAAACTGTAGGCTCAGCTTCTGGTGCTGGCTTTGGCTTCGTTGTAGGTGCAAGATTCTTCAAGGCTGAAGCTGGTTCTGAGACATGTGCATGCGTCTCCAATGTCGGCTGATCTCCACTGAGCTTGTTGTCATCTCTTTGTATTTTTGTATTTTCTTCATTGTTTGTGAGTTTTTTGCAGATGGTGTTTGTCCAAAAATATTGTGTGGCCCTCGTGTTGGTTGGACTGACGACTCCCCATCAGATGTAATGTGCTTTCCCTTCGCATCTGCTGATGGATGCAGCGCTCTATTGCTCCTGAGTAACAGTGTTAGATATAAACAAATCATTTCTACCTGAATCGAATAGATTACTGCAAGCTACCTGCTCCTTACGTTGGAAGTTATTAGGATTGTCCTCGACCTGGGCTGGTATGATGGTTTTGGTCGCCGTCAGGTTGTCAATCTTTTGGGTTATCTCAGCCATATTTTTGACCAGTTGTTCCAAACAAACGAGAGATGGGCTCACTAGTGCAACCTCAGAGGAATCACCCCCTTGGGGCCTGTGGTTCTGGTAATGTGAGGGAGGTTGTTGTTAGTAACCTTGTTAAAAATGATGGGGAGGAGGACGAGATGAATACTTTGAATATTGTTGGGAGAGGTATGCATTGTGATATGGTGCAGCCGGTTGCGGTTGAGGATAGCTTTGATTGCGGTAGTCGGACTGTTGCTACTTATATCCTTGCCTACAAGTATTCTCATATTGCTGAGGCTGTTGATTTTGAGACTGGAAGGGTTGGAAGTTTCTCCCTCCCTGCTGCTGCTGGAGAGGTGGCCGATTGGCCGAGTTGTGACTCAGGGGATGCCCCTGAGGGCAGGTCAGCAGCTGATCGTGCACCCATACACCATTAATCTCTTGAATTTGTGGTAGGGGTTAGGGGAAACTGCTCTGAGTAAACTGGTTGCATATCTGGTTGAAAGACAGCCATCTGGTTCTGGGACTGCGAGGGCTACTCCGGGACCTGTACGTAATATACGTGCTAGACCGGCGGAGGTTATGGGAGACGCGACTGAGGATGTTGCATCGGTGGTGGTTCCTTCTGCTCAGTGTGATTCTCTGCAGTGGCATACACAGAATTTCATGTATTGGCATTCAAAGCTTGGACTAGCTGCTCCAGCTGTTGGGAGATCAGATCAAGCTTCTCCAAGCCCTGAGTCCTCTTCTCAATGACAACCAGTTTTTCGATGTCTTGTGACCTCTTCTCAATGATGTCGACCTTGGACAAGTGGCGCCCGATAATGCTGAGGTTGGAGCTCTCATCCTGTCCATGTTGACAGGCTTGTTGATGGCGGCATACATCTTCATGTGAGCTCGTGATGAGAATTGAGCAGCCTCTCCTTTAGCCATCTCCTCAAAAATGTTCCATACAACATCCTCATCCTTGTTAAAATGCGAGCCTCCACAAGCAGCAACGACGAGTCTCTAGCTTTCCAGTGTCAGACCACCAAAGAAGTGTTGCACGAGACTAGTCTTGGGAATCTCGTGGGAGGGACACCATTCTTGTAATTCCTTGAATCTCTCCCACGCTTCATGGATCGTTTCGTTGGGTTGCTGGTAGAAGCTGGAGATGCGAGTGCGCATCTGGTTCAGACGATCAAGAGGGTAGAATTTGTGAAGAAATGCATATTTTAACTCCTCCCATGTCGTGACTACCTTCCCTAAGTGGTCGACCCAATACAAGGCCTTGTCCTGGAGGGTGAAGGTGAAGGCAGTCATCTTGACTACCCCCAATGGAATACCAGGGTAGTGAGAGGTGGCACAGATGCGACCGAACTTCTTGAGGTGGATATATGGTTACTCGGTGGTATTTCGATGAAATATAGGAAGTAAGGATAGGAACTGCGGCTTCATCTCGAAGTGAGCATGGATTTGTGGAATTTGGATCCATTCAGTGATACGCCCCGCTCCCGAATTGTATGTCTGCTTTAAAGTGGGCTTCTACGATGGTGGTCCTACATTCACTGTATCAAAATCGGGTCCTTCCACTGAAAATTAATCGTCAGCACCCCCACGGTTGAACTCTTGATCTTAATCTGATTTATCCTCTCTCCTACCATCTCTTGCATCATCCCTCCTCCTTAAGTCATTAAGCATATCTTGGAATGTTGTCTGGGCCAAAGCCTGGTTATTCAGTTGTTGTTGGATAGCCTGGATGGAAGCAAGCAACTGACTGTTGACCTCATTTTGTGTAGTATATTATCCTTCACCTGGATTTGTTGGTTCAGCTGGCTGGGGCTGCGGACCCTTTCCTCTTCCCGTTGGAGCCATATTAGAATCGGCTTGATCCTTAGGCTCATGATCCGGTTGAGATTCTGCATGATGGAGTAAACCGTGATCAATTTCCTTCTAAAGACCGTGTGGTGAGATGAATCTGGATTTAAGGTCAATCCCAGAGTGTTGTGAACGAAGCATAGGATATTGACTGAAATCAATATCCATCCACAGGGGGTTAATTCTGGGACAAGAGTAATCCATGTTTATGTGTAGGGGAAGAGTTAATTCGGGTTGTGAGTCCATCCCAAACAGTGGATTTATTGGAGAAAGACAATTGTTGAAGGAAGAGAGAATGGGGGAGTCTAAGCATAAGTTCACGAGATCCGAGCTAACTTCTTGGAGATCACCCACTTTATTGAAGATGATGGCGACACGGAATCGATGTGGGTATCGACGGGATCCCGACTAAACCATCCATGTGATGACATCTCAAGAGGGTTAAAAGGGATAGATGGTGGATTAAGAATACTAAGGAAAACAAGGAATAAAAGGAGTGTAAAGTAGTATAAGGCTCACAATGAGCAAGGGTCAAGTGGGAAGGAGAGTAAAGTTGCGCAAGTGCGCGATATTTTTGATCTTGACCTTAATAAGACTAATCAATCAAACCTTAAAACATTGGATTCACCAACTCGACCCGTGAAGCTGTGAAGGTTCGGCAATTATCTTTGTTGTTTTTAGATTTGGATTCAAGCACTATATCTTTTAGAGAGTCCTTAGAGCGCTACGCCTATAGAAGAGAGAGTACTGCCAAAAGAGTATATCGTACTTGTCCTCCTCCTTTGTATCCTGTAGTCTGCACTTTTTGAGGTCCTTGTAACCATTCCTGGATCCCTACTCAGCCAAATAACTAGAGGGAGGAAGCCGATAGGCGAAACCGCTACTTTGGAACTCGCTCGTAACGGAATCACCCGTGAATGCGCAAGAACCTATTCGGATGCAAGACGATGAGACAGATACCCCCGTGAAGGCGTGGCCTATACTCGATACTTCATTCAAGGTCGATGCTCTACACAACAGAGAGCATCATTTCCGACCAAGCCCTACTCACCAACATACGATAGAAACGCCAGTACTTCAGAAATTCAGGCGATACACAAGGCATCCACAGACTGGGTTTTGGGCTCTAATCCTTACGAAGTCGCTCTCTCATTGAGAAGGAGGCCTTCCAATGCAACCTGAAAACAAATGAGGGCTTTGCTCACCCGAAAGCGTTGAGTCCAATTAATCAATTTTATTTAGATCAAGTATTTTTCACAATCCCTTTTTTAATTTTTTTGTGTTATCACTTGTTTTGAGTAGATTCAATACAAGCACCTAATGTTTTTTGTTTTCTTTGCTTCCTAATTGATCCAGAAATAGAGGGAGAAGGTCGGCAAAGCAATGCAAGGCGACATTAAGATGGAAATCTCACCTTAGTGCCTAAATGATGAATGCTCAGTTAGAAGACTTACAGTGCTTCACAGCTCTCTCCATGCGAGATGCAAAACAGGAATTTATAAACCTATACTAAATGGCGATATGCATAAGGAAATCATCCTAAGCAGGCAATTGCTAGTGTGAAGCACTAAATGCAAAACACGAAGAGCGAAACCTAAAGTCCGATCTTTGAGACTCCTCGGTGCCCACCACAATGGGTCCTGCAAGCGCTGTATGGAGGGCTCTCACGGCGTGCGGTTTCAAACTAAGTGTTAAGCAATTTAATTAATTTCTAAGTCCAAACGTAAAGACTATAGGTACATGCAATGGCTATTAGGTGTTTGTCCTTAGATTACATGATCAAGCAAGCCTAAAAACTAAGGGCACATTCCACAAAATAAAGAAAACAACAATCGAGAAACAAAATGAAAAAGGCGGTGAAATCCATCAAAACCGCAGTGAGCCCCCATGTAAAGAAACACTTGGAAATTGGGCCTGGTCCAAAGTCCAAAGTACCTGTATTATTACAAATTAATAGTCTAAATAATCTCTCTCTCACCAAAAATTAAAAATCCTAAACTATCCTCTCTCTCTCAAGAGCCTCCTGCTCTCTAATGTCGGCTAGGGTAGAATAGGCGACTCCGCTTCCCAAGGATGCGTAGAATCACCTAGGTGATCCTCCTCGATCTGTGGTCCCTCGCAAGAAGACAAGAAAGAAATGTTAGACAGTTCAAAATTAATAATCACACGAAGAGCGATATTAAAAAAATTACTAAGTGAGTGAAGAGATAAAAGTCTACTCTACAAGCCAATGCTCCCCGGCAACGGTGCCATTTGAAAAACAAGAGGATGGGAGTCGCTAAGTAATGGCCTGACAAATCAGGCTCATTATCGCTGAGGCGACTACTCAAATCCTTTCGTTGATCAACAATTAACCCACACAAGTAATTGAGCAATTAAGAGCAAGAGTTAAAATTTATTATACCCTACTAAAATTGTACAGTGGCAAGCAAGTAGGGGTCGATCACATGAAGCAAAGGAGTCAAGCAGGCAAGATAAAAATCAAGCACCCAATATCCTTTCAAACACTTAGCCAAGTTGAAAATTTTTGTGGGTTTTTAATTTTATAAATTTTTTATTTTATTTTATTTTTGATTTTTTTATTTTTTTATTTTTAATTTTCTAGATTTGTATTTTCTTTTAAAATTTTATATTTAATTGTATTTTCTTTGTCTTTTAAAAATGTAAAAGAATATATTTACAATAAAGGAAAGAGAGAGATGATGTATATAAAAAAGGTAAAAATAATCAAAAATGCAGAAAATAAATGTTTACGGTTTTTAATATTTTTCTAATGTTTTTGTGATTTTTCTGTATTTTTGATAATAATTTGGTATTTTTAAAATCCGAAAAACTCAAAATAGGGAATAAAATAAATGTTTGAAAACAAAATGGAGCAGAAAAATAGTAAATGATAAAAAAGATCCCCAAATTAATTTTAAAATAAATATAATAAAATACAGAAAATTCAGAGATAGAAAATCGATTTTTAGGATTTTTATGGATTTTTTATATTTTTTATAAAGGTTTTAGGAGTTTTGTAATTTTTATGATTTTTCTCTGGTATTTTTTAATGATTTTTGGTCTGAAGGTAAAAGATGCAAAAACTCGCAAAATTTAATTTTTAGCATTTTTTTCAAAAAAGTTTTATAGTTTTTATGTATTTTCTCATGCAATCAGGGATGAAAATGCATGTTTTTGATTTTTTATAAATATTAAAATGCTGCAAAAATATAAAACTAAAATATGGTATAAAGCAATGCAGCAGAAACTTATGCTTATTTTTTTGGGATTTTTCGAATTTTATAGATGCATGAAACAAATACTAGAAACAAAGAGAAAATACACACTTGTAGGGTACTTTTGTAATTATGTAAAAGTTCGAGGGCCACAGTTACATGTCACAGAAATATTAAATGTGATAAAATATTTATGGACCAAAACTAAATGCACAAAACCACGAGGATATATCTGCAAAAACATCAACGATCATGTGGGAAACCACGTACGCACCTGGCAAGGTCATAATTGTAATATCCAAAATCTTGAGGGCTTGATTACAAAATGTCCACAAAAATAAAAATGCAATAAATATGTTTTGGGCTAATTAAAACTATCCAAAAGTCGAAGGACCTGGCCGCAAAATGTCCCTCACGTAGTCGTCCACGTGAGGTGACGTGGCCAGGACTGAAACGTGATTATCCAGAGTGTAGGTGTTTTTTATAAAATTTACAAAAATATTAAATTGCAGAGGAATGATTTAGTACTATTTAATAAATACAAAAAATGAGAGGGCAAGAGCACAAAATACCCATGCCTATATGGGAGTGAACGACTGGATTTGCTTGACTTGGACACGTGTTGCTCTCGTGACGGCTGATACTGCTTCACAATCCACGGCAAGGATTAGATGCTTCTTGATGATCCGACAGCTGGCGGGGGCGGTGATCGAATAGCGGGGAGAGGAACTGAGCTGCGGCCTGGATACGACGACGGAGAGGTGATCGGGAGGAGCAAGGAAGAAGGCTGGCGACGACGACCTTCCCTGCCTCCGACCTCTCTCCTCCAACACTCGTAGCGCTTGAAATTCGTCGCGAATCTTCCTGCAGGTGTTTTCCAAACACATGGGGCTCAAAAAAGGACGGAGGGGACCTGTAGCACATCACGGTGGTGGCTGAGCTGAGGGCTTCCACGTACCTACGATATTGCAAAATCGACGTCCAAAGACGTCCCTTGGTCTCCAGAACCTGCAAGGGGTTAGTGCAGAACACAAAGGGGAACTGGCGGCCTTATTCGTAACAGTGGATGGGTTGTTATGGCGATCATCATTGACTGGAAAAGCAACGAGCTCGGTCGGACATAGATCGAGGATTTTGGGATGTTCCGGATGAAATTGATGATCAATATTTGATGGGTTTAACCACTGGTATCCTAAGGAACTCGAGGGACACAAAATAAGGGAGAAAAAAACTCACCGAGTAATGCCAACGGCTAGCTCTGGTGGCTCAACTCTGGCAAGCTGGATCGACTCTATTCGACGCCTTCACGTCCTCCCGAAGGCTGCGATCAACTCCTGCTGTCACCAAGAGGACTACCAGGTTTCAAGGTCTGAGGTTAGAAAGGTGGAAGAGTGATCAAGAGTTAATGGAAATTCGGAGGTCGTTTTTATGCATGTTGACAAGCTGCTCCAAAGGACAAGGAATATCGTGCGAATCGCGGCTCCAATGCCCATGTAAACGCTAGGGCGTGATTCCTCGATGAATGTGGAACAAAGTCAAGAAGGGAGTGGGACTAAACGATTAAAGAAATGGCCTCAAAAAAATCCGCAAAGGAGAGGGAGAAACGAGGTTCTGATGGGTCGCAGGAAGTGGGTCCGAGAGTTGACCGTGGGTCAACTCTCCAACCCTCCTGGTTGGTGGACCAACAAGGAAAAAGCCTGAAAAAAATATTTCTAAATTCATTTTAAAATAATAAATGATTTTATTAATTTTAGCTTATTAAATAAAAATTATTATTATCTTTTGAATTATTTTATTGTGATTTTTTTATTTTTTTGAGGTCCAAAATTATAAGTCGCCTTTTATGGGTTATATAAAGGTATATTCATCTACATATTTTAATGTTTAATTTTGTATTTTAATTTTTTGTTATTTTTGTTTATTATTCTATACATTTCTATCTTATTTTTATAAACTTAAATATATTTTTATTTTATTTTTTTGATGTATTATGAATAAATAAATAGAAGTATTAATTGTATAGGTATACTTTTTTGTTTTATACCTATGTATCTTATACAAGTATTTTTTATGTTTTATTTAGTGTTTTATTCCTATTTTAATATGTATACATATTATAAATAATATTTAAAAATTATAAAAATATAAAATTATAAAAATAATGAATAATAAGTAAAATGAATATTTTAATCAGTACAAGTATACAATAGGGGTCTGAAATCTAACTTTCAACCGTAACTCCAAAAAATATGAAACCACTTCATTAAATAGATTATTAAAAGTTATATATAATTAAATTGATTTTGATACATTTTGAGTTTTCATTTGAGAGATATGGGCTTGGGAAGTTCGGGTTTTGGAAATTTATTCTGACCATATTTTATACACTCTATATTATTTTTTTATGAAATCAATTTGTATTTTTCTTTATTTAATTATCTACAACTTTCATGTTATAAGTTTCTTTATTCGAAGTATAAAAAGTGGAAATAAAAATAGGTCCCAAAAAATGAATAAAGAATGAATTAAATAAAAGGGATTTTTATTGTATTTTGGCCCTTATCTCCCCCTACTTTATTCTTTGTCGACCTAGTCATCGAGATGCCTAGGTCTCGGGGTTTCGGGTCATAAAACATTTGCAATATTTTATTTTATTTTTCTTTTCTTTTGTTTATTCTATAATTTTGGCTTTAAATACCGTATTTTACACATTATTGACACAATGATGCATGAATGCTAAAATGCCTAAATTGAGCCTATTTACACGCATTTACTAGGGTTTTTAAGGCCAAAATGATAGAATAAAGATGATGAAACAGAGATTCATCAATACCCCGATCATACTAGGTCGATCATTCCTCCAATTGATTGAAGCAACAGTTGATTATGGTACTGGAGAGATCATCTTTCATTCTCGTAGTGGCAAGGTGAAAATTGAGACGATATCTGATCCTATACCATCACCGCCACCTGCAGCAGATGAGACAGAGAAAGCTATATCAGTGCCAGATGACTGTGATTTTCTTGTTGAATTCAAAGAGATAGATCTTTTCACTGATTTTATAGATACCCAAGAGTTTCTTTCCCAAAAGGACTCCATGGAAAGCACAATCAACATGAGTTCCCTTGGTGGTTCAATTGAGCTAGTTGATGATGTATAGTTTGAGCTGATTTCTGAGGATCAATCTGAATTTTTAGAGGCACCTTCTAACATTCCTTTGATACACTTCTGATATTACTGATGATAAGCCTCATTCTGAGAATTCTGAAGTATAGATATCTGAGCCATGCACTGAATTTCCTGATTTATGCATAGATGAAAGACATCTTTCTGAGATTATTGCTGAGATATATGAACCATTAATCGATAAGAATGTTGAACATCCTGACGAGCCCTTCCTTTCTGAGCAGAGATCATTCATTGTAGATCTATCGGATATTCTATTTGTTGAGCCGTTAATAGCCAAGGTGGACAATCCACAAAGTACAAATCATATACCATCTACCAGTGCAGTAGTAGAGGTTATTGTAGAGTCGATTCAGACCCCACCCGAGCTCAAGGATTTACCATCAACGTTGAAATATCCCTTCCTTGTGGGACCCCCCAAATGTTTCTGGTCATCCTCAGCTCGCAGTTGACCGCTGAACAAGAATCTCGGATGCTAGAGGTTCTTGAGAGAAACCGCAAGGCCATAGGTTGGAATATCACGGATCTCCGTGGGATAAATCCAGCTTTGTGCTCGCATCATATCTACTTAGAGGATGACTGTAAACCCTCCCGTGAATGTCAGCGCCATCTAAATCCAAATCTAAGGGAGGTTGTCATGAAGGAGATCAGAAAATGGTGTGATGCTGGCTTTATATATCCCATTTCGGATTCCAAGTGGGTCGGCCCTTTACATGTGTTCCCGAAGAAATCTGGCATTACTATCGTAATAAATGACTGTGGTGAGGAGATTCCAACCCAGGTACCTACTTCATGGCGTGTCTGTGTAGATTACTGACGCATGAACTCAGCTACAAATAAGGATCACTTTCCACTTCCCTTTATTGATCAAATTATTGAGTGTTTGGCAGGGAAAGAGTTATTTTGCTTCTTGGATGGGTACTCAGGATACAACCAAGTTGCTATCTCTCCTGAGGATCAGGAGAAAATTACTTTTACTTGTCCGTTTGGCACCTACACCTTTAGACGGGTGCCCTTTGGATTGTGTAACGCTCCCGCTACTTTCCAAAGGTTTATGTTGATCGTTTTTGCTGACATGGTGGGTAGTTTCCTTGAGGTCTTCATGGATGATTTCTCAATCTACGAGGATAGTTTTAACACATGTCTTGCTCATTTAGACCAAGTTCTTCAACATTGCTGTGAGGTAAACCTAGTGCTCACATGGGAGAAGAGACTTTATGGTGACTAATAGGATTGTATTGGGCCATGTCATCTCCAAACATGGTATGGAGGTTGATCCGGCTAAAATTATGTGATTTCCAAGTTAGAGCCACCGCAGAATTTAAAGCAGTTGAGGTCATTTTTGGGACACGTAGGATTCTACAGGCGATTCATAAAGGACTTCAGCAAAATTTCCAGACCATTGACTAAGCTTATGTGTAAGGAGACTGATTTTATTGTCAATGAGAAAGTCCTCCTTGAATTCAATCAGATGAAAGAGATGGTTACGAGTGCTCTTGTCTTACAGCCACCTGATTGATCTCTTCCTTTCGAGATAATGATGGATGCCTCAGATTTCGCAGGTGGAGTTATTTTAGGATAGAGAAGGGATGGGATACCATTTGTTATACACTATGATAGCAAGAGTCTAGATGAAGCACAATGAAATTATACAGTTACAGAGAAAGAGATGTTAGCAGTTGTGTTTGGGATAGAGAAGTTCAGATCTTACCTCATCGATTCCCATGTTATTGTATACACGGATCATACTGCCATACGATACTTGCAGGCAAAGAAGGATGCCAAACCACGGCTTATCAGATGGATCCTTCTTCTCCAGGAATTAGATTTAGAGATTCGAGATAAACATGGAGTGAAAAATGTCATGGCAGATCACCTTTACCGTATCATGGATGCAGAGATCTCTGAGCAGAACATGATCACTATTTCCAAAACCTTTCCAGATGAGGCCATTTTATCTGTGGACTCACTCCCATGGTATGTTGATATTGTGAACTATCTTGTCTCCAAGAAAGCTCCACAAGATTGGCCGAAGTACAAGGTAGACAGATTATGTCAGAGATTCATTATTACCAGTGGGAGGATCCATACCTATTCCGTGAGGGTGCGGATTGTATCTGGAGAAGGTGTCTTCCTCAAGAGGAACACACCAGTGTACTTGATCACTGTCACAAATTAGAATTTAGTGGGCATCATTCAGGGAAACGCACGGCAACAAAGGTTTTACAGAGTGGCCTATGGTGGCCCACATTGTTTAAGGATGCTACAGAGTATGTTCGAGGTTGTACCGAATGTCAGAAAATGGGAGGAATCATTGCTTCCAAAGATACTATGCCCCTAAGATACATACAGATTTCTGATGTTTTTGATGGTTGGGGGATAGAATTCAGTTGGACATGCGAGCCCACAGCGAGCCATTATGCAATAAATGTTATTACACATATCATTCCCGGATCTAAAATGAAGAATGAATAAGTTGCATAATAGGTCCCTTAGTACAATTAGGGTTATGTACCATGGCCATCTTAATAATCATACTGCTGTTGATTCAACTATTGAATCATAGAGGTTGGTGCTTGTACGAATATCTAAAGGGTTAGAATGAGGACTCATCAAGCACCGTCAAATGATTGTTAGTAGATGATTTCCAGTCTGAGTAGGAGATGGCAATCCTTTCTCAATTAGGCTGATATCTGACCGACCTCTTGATGTAGGTTCTCTGCATAGGAATAGATATTCGGAGGTTTCAGATTAGTTAGGTCAAAGAGTTGACTTAAGGAGATCGAGATAACCAAAGTCCTATATCGTATGCTGTCACGATACAGGTACGCATCCTCTGACCGGAGACAGATGTGTTACTATATGTCTGAGTATGTACATTTGGCAGACCAATAGGTTGATGACCTAATCAAGGTCTATACATCGGTGTGATGGTGTGCATATAAGGTCATATGAGTAATACGATCTCTCAAAGGGATCATACATGTTCAATTACTGAACCGGAAGACCTGAGCTCACTCATGAGATATTGGGAAGAATCAAATTCCGTGCACGGTCGTCTCGCTTTGGAAGGTTGAATGAATTTGTATGTTTGATATATACTTTTGGAAAGTATATGATCAAGACCTAGGTATGATATATGCTTTTGGAAAGTATATGATCGATACCGACTCCCAATGATCAAATGAGAAACTTACTGTTAGAACCCTGAAGTAGACTGTATAAAGTTGATCCAATACTTCGGGTTTATTCTGAGTCTTCCAGTATGCAGGATGTACATGTATTGGGAATAACTGAGGGTGATGTGATCATAAACGATTGTATAACCATGATGCTTCCATTCCTAGGGAGTGATGAAACGGGTCTGGATTTTAGTGACTCCACTCAGTAGAGAAGTGATCTGATCTTGGTCCAAATGTTGAAGATTGATCTGAATGTGATTCAGATGTGATGAGAAGATTAGATTTGTGGTCTTGATTTAACCAAGCATCTATGGGAGGCCCGCGATCTGGATTTGAGATATGATCTCAATATCCAAGTCACTATACGTAGAACAATACAATCGCCATGTCCTTATCTCCAAGTATTCAAGGAGAAAGCGCATTATCATTGAAGGAGTTCATGGATAATTCTATTGTTGGTAAATGTATCCGAGCATCGAGAAAATAGATAAATAAATGTTATTTAATTATCATAAATAATATGAATTTGATTCATATTATAGAGAGAGTTATCTTAGATAATTAAATGTGATTTGATTATCAAAGATGTGAATAATGTGATTGTGATTTATATTATTTGGGCACATGAGAATAGAGACCCAAGATGATTAAATGTGATTTAATTATCATGGATATGAAAAATGTGGATAACACTATCCATATTAATCATATATATTATAAATGTGATTTATTATATATAAGAGAGAACAATTTGTAATTTACATTTGTTAATTAAATGTTGATGTTAATTGGATTCACATTGGACATTAAATTGAAATGTACTTTGCATTTTATTGTGGGTTGTGAATGTGATTCACAAATTTCCAATAGCATGATTGCAATGTTCAAAAAATAAATTGGATTTATTTTTGTGAACTAATTTGCAACAAAAGTTGTTGCAAATATTGGAGAGAATAATGAGATAATGTAATCTCATGTAATAGGAGAGAGAGAGATCCACCTTCCAAATAGGAAGAGTGGACGGCCACAATTCCTATAAGGAATATGGTGGCCGTCCACCCTCCTTATGGAAAGAGGATTGTCTCCTTCCTATTTTCTCCAATGGAGATTGATTTGATATAAATCAATTTATATTTAATATATATATTTTATTTTTATTAAATTAATTGTTGTTGGTTTTTTATCAACAAAATCTTAGCCATTGAAAGAAACACAAATCAATGAGAGCCATTGGATTTGTGTTGTCCATGGATTGAGATCCATCGATCCCAAAATATTATAAAAGGGGAGGCACCCCTTCGCTCTTCTTTACACAATACACAATGAGAACATAAGTATCTCTCTCTCTCTCTCTCTCTCTCTCTCTCTCTTTCTTTCAACACACCCTCTCTCCATCTCTCTTATGTGGTCGTCCACCATGGATGCCTTAGAGAGATTCTCCAACGCCGCAACGTCGTCGTTATGCTGCCCCATGGTTTGCTCGTGGATATCTGTCTCCTTCAGTGCGCCTCGCTCGTGAAGAAGACGTCGGATCTCGTGTGTCGAGATCAGGAGATCCTCCGCTTCGATCATAAACATGGATTGCGAGAAGCACGTGTTTGATCAACATGCTCGCAAGCGTCTCCTCCGACGGATCGGATTTGAGACAGGAGGTCACATCATTTAAAGACTCGATCACAACCATGCTTAAAGAGGTAATCCTATTACTTGTTTGTGGTTTAGAGGAAACGATCCGAGAAGTGTTCTTGGATTATGTGGTTTCGTCACATGAAAAATTTTAATTTCCGCTGCATCGAGCCACTAGTGCGACTAGTCGCTCCCGATCGCATATGATGCGATCCTCACACTTTCGTGATGCACTTAAGGATCTCACTATATCCTTCAAGTAGTATCAGAGCCTTAGGTCGGTGGTTTTGGATACGATCCATTAACCGAGGATGACTTGGGTTCATTAAGGCTTGCGAATGTTTTCTTGCAATTCATTTTCGCATCTCTCTCTGTTTTGAGAATATTTTAGCTACTGTTTAAATTGTTTAAACACAAAAATAATAATTGAATTTTGTTCCTCATTAAATAAGGAAACCGTAGGATCTGAGTTTACGTGATTTCGATTCCGTTTGCTCAAGTTATGCTCATTTTAGTGAACATGTATCCACAGTTTCGGGGACTGCGAATCTCAACGTAATTAAAGAGTTAATTGAAGCTTCGAGACACATTTAATTGCGTGCAAATCACTTAGGTTCTGTTGTAAATCAAATTAGAAAACTTTAGGAACTTATTTTGCTTAATTTGGATTTAAATTGATTGAGATATGGTATTTTTAGTAAGTGAGGGTCACTGCTGGAAATATTCCTAATCAAGAACCTATTGATTGTCAATTAATCAATTAGTGAAATTAAATTATTTAATTTCCTGTAATAATTGTGCATAAATATTTGATGATAATTATTTCCTTAAATGACATTGCCTCAACCAATAAATTGATTAGATTTGATCTAGATCATAATTGGAAACACAATCAACAAACTTCTTGCTTGAATAGGATTGGGAATTTGTCTAACAAATTTCCTTATAATCAAAATTATTTTGATTATTACTATATGGTATAATTTCGGTTGAAGAACCGATGATCATCTCAAGTACAAATTGATCTATTTGTTATTATCCTTTCCTGAGGTGGATATGGTGTCTAGTCGGAGAGCATTTGGGTAGCGGGTTGCAACGTATGTGGTCCGTCCCACTCTCGTCGATACTGGCCATGACAACGGGTAGGGACTTGATAATGCTGGAGAAATAAAGATGTATTTTCTAATTATTAAAATTCGAATTAATACATACTTTGAGATAATACCATATATATTCAAGTAAACAGTCAAGTTTGTTGATTGAATTGGATTGATAATTAATTTGATATGATTCAATTATTTATGTCCAATTGAAACACTCTATTTTAAATAGAGTTGTCATTTTCCTTGGAAGAATTAATCATAATCAATATGATTCATAATGATTAGTTAGAATTTGAATATGATATGGAGGATCACATAAGTGACATCCATGGTCTCCCATCAAGGCGGAGGGTTCCGTCGCCAGGGATTGTATGTAGGAGACGCATGTCCGAAGTGATAGCTCCTGAATGCAAGCGCATCTGGATCGGGCTCTTTGCTTCTCGAAAGAGTAAGGCCGTATGCGTAGTGACCCCAATGTCGAATCCTCATATTATTGGGGCGATATTGGATTGCGCTTAGTGAGTACTATTCCTGTTGACGGTTGGTTCAATTAATGACAGGTCAACATCACCTTAGGGGTGGTGGGCCCGGGTGTTAAAGACCGAATTGGGAAATGGAAGTTGTACTTGCAAGGCGGAATGTGTTCCCGCTTCTTTTTATCGGAGTTATAGATTCTCATATTATTGGGATGTGACAAAGATAAGGAAGGACATCCCAGATCTTGCTGAGATATAATGGTAAGTATATCTCTTACATTGAAAGTGATTAAGGGAATGAACTTTCAATGTTGACAAGGCAAGACAACTTTGATATGAAAATTCCTAAATCGAAAAATTATATATATTTATGCAAATTTCTTAACCCACTCAATAATATACTCAATAATAACCAGTAAAATATCATGGATTGGACTCATGATCCAGATATTGTACTTGCAGTTGGACACATAATGTATGTGGTTGCAATGTGCAAGTTTCCTCATAATAATGAGGAATGACAATTAAATAGACAATAGGACTACAACCCTAGGGTTTGTATGTTCTTGATCTCTCATCAGATGTACTTTGGAAGTGGCATGCCGATGATGATCGCAATTGTCAAATAATCCTTATAAAAATCTAAGAACATATTCTGGCATACATATGTGCTCTTGACATTTATCATGAATGAAAAGATTCATTGCATCATGCAGAATGGTAGCTCTATAAGAGATGATGTATTCAAAATGTTTGAATACCAACCTGAATCAATGTTTAAGTGTGTAGATGGATGTAGACATGATGAGTGTCATCATTCTACTGTCTATACTCTAGTCATTCATGAAGATTCATAATATTCATATTGTATGAATTTAATGAAGCATGTATAAATGTTGAAATACTCTTACTTTGAATTATTTTGAATTTAACATAAGAGGTCCTTAGTCTTGAGCAATGGTTGTTTATAGATAAAGGGAGCACAGTGGAAGCATGGGTCAGACCCATGATGAGAAGGATAGTCAAAGAGTTGACCGTACTTTTGTGACTTCCATATGACATCCAAAGAGTTGGATGAATGCCAATACTGCAATAGATTGATATGTTGATAGTTTGACTATCAAGTCTGTCTAGAATCCTTAGAGAAGGAATCGGATAGAGCATCAAAATAATCTACATAAATCATCGAAATTGACTTTCTTATTTGATAAGATAAAGTCCAATAATTGTATCTCAATCTTCTAACAACACTTGCAATGGGTTGCATATGTTTTAGAAGACTGGAAAATTTGATCTTAAGGTTTATAGTCTTCTACATGGATATTAATGCAATTGTTGCAACAATCTCTGTTGGATTGATAGACTTCTCAGTTTTAGTGGGAGCCCTTAATCCTAGATAATGTCTCTATGATCGAGATATTAGAATACACTTATTGTTTATTTCTAAATATTGGAGATAAACATGAATTCTGGAATTTATCTATAATAAAGAGTTATGATGGATATATATTTCAGATAGTAATCTGATATCTAGTGGACTCTACTAAATTAGAAAATTAATGAATGGTTCATTAAGATTTCTAATACTGAAAATTGAACTTTTAAAGATCAATAGGAGGATGAAGATCATTTGACAATGATCTGGCATCAAGCCTTGGACATATGTCTGTTGATGAGATTAATAGAGTAGTAAGAGGTGAAACTTTAGAATGTCTAAAATTTCAAAACTTACATACTTATGAATATTGTATTCAAAGTAAAATGTCTAATACACCCTTCCTTGGGAAAGGTGTAAGATATCAAGGTATTCAGAATCTCATACATATTGATGTATGCGGATCATCTATATCATAGTAAACATTATAGATATGTGATATCTATTGATGATTATGTATGATATGATATTTCTTCTCTTCACCTAAGAAACCGTTGAAATGTTCAAAGATTTCATAATTTTGGTTTAAAACCAATGTTTGAAGGAAGATAAAATGAATTTGATTTAATCTAGGTAGCAAGTACCTGTTAAATAAATTCAAAGAATACCTTATGGGGATATGAAAATCATTTCTATCTCAATCCTCCTAACACACCTTAACTCAATAGAGTTATAGGGAGATACAATTGGATCATGTGTGACATGATCTTATCAATGATGAGTTTTAGCATAATTATCCTTTAGTTCCCAGGTTTATATATGTAGTAGAGACTACAATGTATATCATTAATAAGGTTCCATGCATATAAGCTGGAATCTTGCACTAAAGAGTGCTACTTCATTAGAAAAATAAAGGATGGTATTGGATACCTACTTTATGACCTTGAGATTCTTAAAATATCTCATCTCTGAGAATGTGATTCTTACAGGTTGAGACTCTTTAGAATCAACATGAAAATGAAGTGTAGGAACTCATTAATCTATATAAGATAATGAGGCTCCTGAAATCGGAAACTAAAAGGATAATAAAAGATGAAACACGTATACCTCTTCAAATGAGTTTGAGGATGTATTCCATGTGTTAGTTAAGCCTGACAATGATCTGACTTAATATGATGAAGTTTCTGAAGATCATGACATGGAAAGATGGATGTTAGCAATAAAGTCTAAAGTAGACTTCATATACAAGTGTTGTATATGGACCCTCGAGAATCCACCTATATGGGTAAGACCCATAAAGGTGTAAATGGATCTTCAAGAGAAAGAAGTCAAGATTGCATTCCTCTCGTAGGATGTTCACATGAAGTAGCCCCAAGGCTTCATGGTTGAGGAAAGCAAGATGTGCAAGCTAAAGAAATCCATCTATGGACTCATATAAGCATCTTGTTGCTGGAACATAAGATTTGATGAAATCATAAATGTTATGATTTCAGATAGAATCTTCATGAACCATATGAAGCTTAGTGGGAGTGCCTTTGTATTCATCGTGCTAAATGTAGATAATATCCTAATCATTTGGAATGATATAAGGATGATAATAAGTGTTTTATAGACTGGGTATTCCATTTCTTGAAATATGATTTCAAAGATACCTCTTAGATCTTAGTTCTGAAGTTGTTTAGGAGTAAAGAGAAGAGGATATTGGGACTGTCACATTTGTAGTACACCTTGGATATATTCTATTTTTAGAAATTCCAAGAAAGGCTTCCATCCCTTAAAATATAGTACTGACCTATCTAAAGGGATAGAACCTCAAAGAGTTGAGGAAGTGAATGCTAAAATTGTTTGCACTTGTGCATCAATTACGAGAAGCTGAGTGTATGCTAGATGTGTACAAAATCCAGATATCTTCCATGCAATGGGAATAGTAAAGTGTTTCTAATCCTACTATGGAGAGAAAACACTTGATTTCAGTAATAACAAAATCTTCATAGATGACAATATTTTTGAGATAGTGATCTCAAAGTCTTATCTACAAGACTTAAGACTTTATAGATAGAGATCTAAAAGGTCTTAACTGTGGATACCTTAGGAGATAGAGATCTCAAGGAATAAGGGTATTCTGATAAGGATTATGGAAATACTGGTTATGATAATTATTAGGCTATAGTGTCAAGGGCACTATAACCAACAAGATTGAGTATTGGTTGCATAAGATGCAACATTCGCATTAGATGTGAGCACTGTTACTGGGGATATGCAAGTGCCGTAAAAGGACTTGGCGTAGTCTAGCAGGAACAGAGTAGAGTGACTGATCAGTTTACCTAGCTATTTTCTAAATAGCCTATGATTGTCACATGAATGCGGGTTTAAATGATTATCCCATTAATGGCTCTTTGGGCTAGTGGGAGATTGTTGGTCATGCGAGCCCACGACAAGGTATTATGCAATAAATGTTATTACACATATCAATCCCTGATCTGAAATGAAGAATGAATAAGTTTCATAATAGGTCCCTTAGTACGATTAGGGTTATGTACCATGGCCATCTTAATAATCATACAATTGTTGATTCAACTATTGAATCAAAGAGGTTGGTTCTTGGATGAATATCTAAAGGATTAGAATGAGGACTCATCAAGCACCGTCAAATGATTGTTAGGAGTTGATTTCCAGTCTGAGTAGGAGATGGCAATCCTTTCTCAATTAGGCTGATATCTGACCGACCTCTTGATGCAGGTCCTCTGCATAGGAATAAATATTCGGAGGTTTCAGATTAGTTAGGTCAAAGAGTTGACTTAACGAGTTCGAGATAACCAAAGTCCTATATCGTATGCTGTCACGAGACATGAACACATCCTCTGACCGGAGACAGATGTGTTACTATATGTCTGAGTATGTACATTTGGCAAACCAATAGGTTGATGACCTAATCAAGGTCTATACACCGGCGCGCTGGTGTGCATATAAGGGCATATGAGTAATATGATCTCTCAAAGGGATCATACAGGTTCAATTACTAAATCGGAAGGCATGAGCTCACTCATGAGATATTGGGAAGAATCAAATTCCGTGCACAGTCGTCTCGCTTTGGATGCTTGACTGAATTTGTAGGTTTGGTATATACTTTTGGAAAGTATATGATCAAGACCTAGGTATGATATATGCTTTTGGAAAGTATATGATCGATACCGACTCCCAATGATCAATTGAGAAACTTACTGATAGAACCCAGAAGTAGACAATATAA
This sequence comes from Ottelia alismoides, assembly GCA_037367405.1. Classification (NCBI taxonomy): domain Eukaryota; kingdom Viridiplantae; phylum Streptophyta; class Magnoliopsida; order Alismatales; family Hydrocharitaceae; genus Ottelia; species Ottelia alismoides. Next base: position 1,423,630 of record JAZKJV010010019.1, on the reverse strand, counting down.
AGTTGATCGAATACTTCGGGTTTACTCTGAGTCTTCCAGTATACAGGATGTACAGGTATTGGGAATATATGAGGGTGATGTGATCATAAACAACTGTATAACCATGACGCTTCCTTTCCTAGGGAGTGATGAAACGAGTCCGGATTTTAGTGACTCCTCTCAGTAGAGAAGTGATCTGATCTTGGTCCAAATGTTGTACATTGATCTGAATGTGATTTAGATGCCATGAGAAGATTAGATTTGCGGTCTTGATTTAATCAAGCATCTATGGGAGGCCCGCGATCTGGATTTGAGATATGATCTCAATATCCAAGTTACTATACGTGGAACAATACAATCGCCATGTCCTTGTCTCCAAGTATTCGTGGAGAAAGCGCATTATCCTTGAAGGAGTTCATGGATAATTCTATTGTTGGTAAATATATTCGAGCATCGAGAAAATGGATAATTAAATGTGATTTAATTATCATAAATAATATGAATTTGATTAATATTATAGAAAGAGTTATCTTATATAATTAAATGTGATTCGATTATCAAAGATGTGAATAATGTGGTTGTGATTCATATTATCTGGGCACATGAGAATAGAGAGCCAAGATGATTAAATGTGATTTAATTATCATGGATATGAATAATGTGGATAACACTATCCATATTAATCATATATATTATAAATGTGATTTATAATATATAAGAGAGAGCAATTTGTAATTTACATTTGTTAATTAAATGTTGACGTGAATTGGATTCACATTGGACATTAAATTGAAAATGTAATTTACATTTTATTTTGGATTGTGATTGTGATTCACAAATTTCCAATGGCATGATTGCAATGTTCACAAAATAAATTGGATTTATTTTTGTGAAATAATTTTGCAACAAAAGTTGTTGCAAATATTGGAGAGAATCATGAGATAATGTAATCTCATGTAATAGGAGAGAGACATCCACCTTCCATATAGGAAGAGTGGACGGCCACAATTCCTATAAGAAATATGGTGGCCGTCCACCCTCCTTATGGAAAGAGGATTGTCTCCTTCCTATTTTCTCCAATGGAGATTGATTTGATATAAATCAAATTATATTTAATATATATTTGATTTTTATTAAATTAATTGTTGTTGGTTTTTTTATCAAAAAAATCTTATCTATTGAAAGAAACACAAATCAATGAGAGCCATTGGATTTGTGTTGTCCATGGATTGAGATCCATGGATCCCAAAATTTTATAAAAGGAGAGGCACCCCTTTGCTCTTCTTTACACAATACACAATGAGAACATAAGTATCTCTCCCTCTTTATCTCTACATGCCCTCTCTCCCTCTCTCTCATGTGGTCGTCCACCATGGATGCCCTAGAGAGATTCTCCATCGCTGCAACGTCGTCTTTATGATGCCCGATGGTTTGGTCGTGGATCTTCGCCTCCTTCGGTGCGCCTCGCTCGTGAAGAAGACGTTGGATCTCATGTGTCGAGATCTGGAGATCCTCCGCTTGGATCATCAACATGGATTACGAGAAGCACGTGTTTCATCAACATGCTCGTAAGCGTATGCTCTGACGGATCAGACTTGAGACAGGAGGTCTCTTCGTTTAGAGACTCAATCACAACCACGCTTCAAGAGGTAATCCTATTACTTGTTTGCGGTTTAGACGAAACGATCCAAGGAGTGTTTTTAGATCATCTGGTTCGTCACATGAAAAATTTTAATTTCCACTGCATCGAGCAACTAGTGCGACTAGTTGCTCCCGATCGTATACGATGCGATCCTCATGCTTCCATGATGTGCTTAAGGATCTCACCATATCCTTCAACTTCATGGGCCCATTTCCTGTTAGTCAGGGATTTCAGTACATATTGCTCGTCGTGGATTATGTTAGTCGATGGGTGGAGGCTATCCCCACCCGAATTGCAAATAGTCATACAGGGTGTTCCTTTCTCGAGGACCACATTATTGCACAGTTTGAGATTCCCAAAATACCGATTTCAGATGGGGGAAGGCATTTGATTAATAGAGAAGTAAAGAAACTTGTGAAGGAGTACGCCATTGAACACAGAGTTGCGTCTCCTTACCACCCTCAGTCTAATGGCTTCGCAGAAATTTCAAATAGGGAGATAAAGATGATATTGCAAAAACTTGTACGTCCAGATAGGAAGAACTGGTCCCAGAAGTTTAGTCGGTTCTATGGGCCTATCGGACGGCGTACAAGTCTCCTTTGGGTATGTCTCCCTACAGATTTGTGTATGGAAAGCCTTGCCACCTGCCAATGGAATTAATTCACAAATCTTTATGGGAACTCCGTGTATGCAATCTTGATTATGAGAAGGCAGGAAAGAACAGGAAGTTAGATTTGAATAAATTACTGGAATTCGATACTTTGCATATGATAACTCACTCATGTATAAGGAGAAAGTCAAGCATTTGCATGATAAACACATTCGAAGGAAGACTTTCTCTCCTGATCAGAAAGTTTGGTTATTTGATGCTAAGTTGAAGTTGTTTCCAAGAAAATTAAAAAGAAAATGGGCAGGACCGTTCATCGTGAGAGCTATGCATGGTAATGGAAGTATTGCCATATCTGGGTTATCATCTGACGCACAACCATTTGTTATTAACGGACAGTTGTTGAAGACATATCTAGATCATGATATATTCCTGTTTGTTGTGGATTCTATACTTGTGGTATCAGATGATGATATTTTTATTCCATCTTCCGTGTATGATACATGAGCTGACTACCTCTTGTATATCCTTTCATTTTACTCTTTCTTCTCATGTTTTATCGTTCACCCCTTTTCCGTGTGTAGATATGTTATACTTATGATGTGCTTTATCCTAAGTATAGGGGGTGAAGGATTTGTGTTGTTCATATTCGTCCTGTTCATCACTCCCGTTGTTGCCTATACTTAGGGATACTCTACCCTAAGTATAGGAGGATGTTGTTCATATCATGTTTTTTGTGTTTTTCCATTGAGTTTGTACAGTCTCTTCATCGGTTTCCCTATTGTACACTCTACTATACTTAGGATTACTTGATCCTAAGTATAGGGGGATCACCAACTTCTCTTTATTTTATCTTTTCTTTGAGTTGTTGTAGCATAGGAGTCTTTTTGCTTTTCTATACTTAGCACGAGTTATGTCTTCATGTGTCGCTCTCTGATCACTATGAGGACATAGTTTGAGCTAAGTATAGGGGGGTGTCGTATATATTGTATATATACTTTAGACATAACTTGTACTTTTTAAGATAATTATTTTGAGGGATATGTACATAATTTTATAAAATCCACGTGAGTAAAAAAACAAACAAACAAACAAACAAACAACAAAATAATGAAATAAAAAAACAAAAAATGAAATAATATATCTTGTATATACTTGTATATATTCTACTAAACCTTGTCCTTCAAAAACAATATTACAAAACCAAAAATCTATAAAAAACTTGCATAATTTTAAAAAAGCTTTCATTTACATTGATGACCGGAAAAATTATCAAGCGCTCTCTCAAGATCCGGGTGAGGTAAAAATCACTCTCGGGTCATTGCGACCCGGATCGAGAAGACTCGGTCAATCAAGAAAAATAAGGAACCACCAAATCGGGAGATAAAACAATGAAAGCAAACAACGGTCCTCGCTACTTTATTAACTTGGTATAGCGACTAGGGTCGGACTCAAGGAGCACGGGATGGCCGAGACGGCCTACGAAGTAGTCAAAATCGAAAATGAATAGTAAAATATTTTTTGATGGATTTTAAAAGTTTTAAATTTTTTGTATTTTTAATTATATAAGAAAATGTATAAAAGGCAACTACAACAATTTATTTAAGCACTCAAAAATGCTCCAAAAATTCAAATAAAGTTGTTTTTGTGTTTTTTATGTTTTGAAGTGTTTTTGGTAATTTTATGGAAATTTTATAATTTTTGGTTGTTTTTCTAAAAATCAAGAAAGGGGAGAAAAATATGTTATTGTGCAACCAGACTTGAAAGACCAATTAAAAATATGTAATTGGTCTATAAAAATCTAGAGAAAATTTTTATGACAAATATATACAAAAACTAAACTACAGAAAAAGAGTTTGCATTTTTTGAATTTTATAGAATTTTTATGATTTTTATAAGAATTTTAGGGTCTTTCAATTTTATGGGTTTTATAAATCCAAATAAGCTAAAAAATGGACAAAAGCTAGAAAACCACTAAACTAACTATCTCTAATTTTTTAGAATTTTTAGAGATGTTTTTATATTTTTCTTTGATTTTTCACTTCAAACAATAACAAAAATACGTGTTTTTGAATTTTTAAAAATAACAAAAAGCAATAAAAATGTCCCAAAAATTTAAGGAAATTTTTACACAGTGGCATGAGCCACGTTTCCAAATTTCACCTAATTTGGAGTTTATTTGCTATTTTATCCAACCAATAAAAGAGCTACAACACACAAGGACCTAAATGTAAGAAAACATTATTCGGATGGATTAATGGTAACATGCACGAAAAATTTAGGGTAAAAAGCGCAAAAATCCCAAATATTCAGCACATGTTCAATTAAATCGCGCACAGGGGTATAAATGTAATTTTCAGAAACTAAACTTCATTTCATAACACAAACAAACCCCAAGCCCATACATGTAAAATGGCCCAAAATATCACGTGACGATGCACGTGTTCCACGTAGACAGGGACTAAAATGCAAATAAAATAAACACAAGGTCCAAAGTGCAATTTATCCAAAATTAAAACAACTACACTAAATATTTACAGGACTAAACTATAAGTGCAATAAAAAGAGGGGCCTAAGTGAAATTACCCCTAGTATTCAGATCTGGCAGACGAGGGATCCCCACGTGGAGATCCAACGGCCGATGTGCGTGGATACCCCTTCGTCGATGAACGGTCCGGATCAAAGCCATGATGGATCGGACGATGGATGTCTCTCGATGATGAACGGTCCGGATCAAAACTGGAGCAAATGGATGATCGGACGGTAGCTGGAGGTCCTAGAAGAACTCAACTCCGACGAAGTTCGCCGGCTCAATCCGTATGCGCTGGACCTCCTCCTGGGCTGTTGAGATGTGTAGAAGGATGCTCGGACTCTTCCGCAGCTGGTGGGTACCTCCGATGAGGTCGGGAAGCTCTGGAGAGCTCCGGCGACGAAGGAGGTGCGAAGCTCCTGTGCCTGGATGTTCAGACCTCCAGATGGAGTCCCTTGGACCTGCAAACTGCATAGAAAGACTCTCGGGTCGAGGGTAAAGTGCCTTGACCCGTTAGCGGGCGAAGAGGTGGTCGGAATGAGGCGGGGCGTCGCCCTCTGACGAAGCGACGGCGGAGGAGGGCGTAAATCCTGCTCTGGGGCGAGTCAGGATGATCGGATGGGTGCAGAACGTGGTGAGAAGTCTCGTGAGCGTGAATCGATGGTCAGATGAGCGAATGGACGGTCGGGACCAGGTGAATCAGCAGGCGATGACCGGCGGTGAAAAAGGACGAAAACGGAAATTATCCTAACCTAAGATGAATCGGGGATACCTGATGAACGTGGTTGACTATGCTGAAGCTGACGAAGCTCCTGGGGTCCTTGCCTCGATTGCTCGTCAGGGCCAGAGGCTGAGCTCGCTCGGTGGCGGAGCACGGCGGTGCAAGTCGCCGGATCAGTGGCTGGGGCCGCCTACTCCTCGTTGCGACACTCCCTTTCGATAGCTGTCACTCTAGGGAAGAGAATGGAGGTCCTGGGATGGAAGATGGAGGCCAAAGTCGACCGGAGCTGGTATTTTATACAAGTGAGGGTCCAATAAGAAGGAGTCGGGCAGAGCACGGTGAAGCACAGATCCCTAGAATCAACCTCGGGCGAGGGTTTCGGATGAAGGATATGTAAATGGATCCCCTGGTTTCGATCAATGATGGTCGGATCAAAGCGTGAAAATTCTGAGAAATCGGGTCGGGGCGCAAGATCCGCAGGCGAGTGGTCCTGGGGGGAGAGTTGACCGGGGGTCAACAATCCCCCGTGGACCAATCACATTATTCCATTTTTTTGTTCTTTGTAAGATCATTTAAAATTAGTAAATGACTTTATTTCGAAAAAGTTTAAACATGAAAAATGTTTATTATCTTTCAAATTATTTTTAGTGATTTTTATTTATTTTTTTGAAAAATAAATAACGTATTTACATTATATTATTAATATATATAGGTATATACATATATGTATTTTTTATTTTTATTTTTATTTCTAATTGTTTATTTTTGCAAAATTATTCCAATTTTATATTTTATTTATTTGCAACATAAAATTTGGGATAAAAAGGTGTTTTTATTTTTATTTTTATTTTTATTTTATGATTTATTTACATGAGTTAAATAAATAGGTTTATATACATATGTACATGGTATATATACAAGGTGGAATATGATTTTTATTATTTTCCTTTTTATTTTTCTTTTCCTGATTTTTATTTTATTTTTATAAATATGTACAAAATATGAGAAACGCCTTCATATTTTTATTTTGAGGAAAATAAAAATTATTTATATACATAGATGTATGTACACTATACTGAGCCACCCTATCTCTCTCTACTTGGTTTCTTTTACGGTCAGGCCCATGCTGAGCCCTCCCTTGGAATTAGGTCACTCAATATTTATTCTAAATATTTCCCTCTTTTTCTTGTGTTTCTTTATTCCTTTATTTTCACATAAAAACGTGCTAATTATGCATATTTACATGATGCATGTGTTTTGTCAATTTATTGTATTTACAAGGATTTACATGGTATTTTGCTTAAGTTTCTAGCTATAATAAAGGAATAAAGAGTGATGAATGGGGATTTCTCACCCCCCCCTATACTTTACTTTTGCCAGTCCCTTAGCAAACACTTATTTGAAAAAGAAGTGCAAAAGAGAAAGAAAAAGAAAAAGAAAGGAAATCAAGGTTGATTATTAAACTTTTCTTCATTAAATTGAAATATGGAGCTCAGTCAGACCTTTGGGTTATTAATTTGTCGGAACCTTATTTGGACTTAAGCTTAAAACTTGACAGCCTCTAAGTTCCACCACTCTATGGTCAAGACTCCTCAATAAACCAGATCAGAACAAGTCTACATACACAAGCTCTAATGACTATGAATCTTTTGTTATACTGTGTAAGTGATATGTAGCTCCCCACCTCAGAAGTAATAAAGAAACGACCTCCCTTAACCTGGTAACTCTAATGCCTTGGTCTAGCAACTCTTTCCTCGAGAAGCGGGTTATTCCCTTCTAAGTTCAAGTGTAACCGGCTCAAGAAGAGGGGGAAGAAGAGAATGGACCATGACCAGTGTAGCCATGTATCCTTGGGAGCTCTAACTAGTGTAGCTGAGTCTCCCGCTGCAAGCTTCATTAGATGGTCATGTATAACATAATCTTTGCTTTATTTGACTATATACACTCCGGTGGGATTATTAAATTTTCAATCCAACACACCACTTTTTTGGAGTTCTTTTCTTTTTGCACATTTTTTTCATGTGCATCTGTACAACATATCTACATGGTGCAGCATATATAGAAGGAGTTTTTCCTCTTGAGCCAGTAGACTATCCCTCTTTTGAAGCTTTATTGCAACCTACAACTTCTATCTTTAGACTTCATAACCACCAGACCAAGTTGAGACGCACTTCCTTCACTATAAGAAGAAGAGAGGTTCCGCCTAGAAGTACTACCCTCATATGCTACCCCAAGACAAAGGAAACTGCCTCCTCACCACCTCATCCGTGGAGAGCTATGTGCAAAGTGCTGGTGCAAGTAAAACCATTGTCCTCTGAGAGTCATGCGTGTGTTAGACATGTGAGCCCTGGGCGAACCATTCTTACAATAAATGTTATTATAATTATTATGTTTATCAATAAAAGTTATTGATGTTTCACTTCCTTTCTGAAATTAAATGAATAAATGCACTATAAGGTCTCTCTGTATAATTAGGGTTATGTACCATGGCTATCTTAATGATCATATAGCTGTTGATTCATTAAATGAATCATAGAGGTTGGTGTTTGGATGAATATCTAAGGAGTTAGATAGAGGACTCATCAAGCACCATCAAATGATTGTTAAGAGAGGATCTCCAGCATGAGTAGGAGATGGCAATCCTTTCTCGCATAAGCTGATATCTGACCGACCTCTCGATGCAGGTCCTCTGTATGGGAATAGTGATTCAGAGGTGTCAGATTAGTTAGGTCAATGGGTTGACTTAACGAGATCGAGATAACCTAAAGTCCTATGTTGAATGCTGTCACAGCATAGGCATGCATCCTCTGACCGGAGACAGATGTATTGCTATATGTCTGAGTATGTACATTTGGCAGACTGATAGGTTGATGACCTAACCAAGGTCTATACACCGGAGAGCTGGTGTGCATATAAGGGCATATGAGCAATACGGTCTCTCAAAGGGATCATATAGGTTCTCTTATGAACCGGAAGACATGAGCTCACTCATGAGGTATTGGGACCGATCAAATTCCATGCATGGTCATCGTGCTTTGGAAGCATGACATGAATTTGAAGGTATGATATATGCTTTGGGAAAGCATATGATCGATACCAACTCCCAAATGACCAAGATTGAGAAACTTAGTGATCAAACCCTGAAGAAGACAATATAAAATTGATCTTGATCTTCGGGTTGACCATGGGTCTTCCAGTATGCAGGATGTACAGGTATTAAGAATACCTGAGGGTGATGTGATCATAAACGATTGTATATCCATGACGCTTCCATTCCAAGGGAGTGATGAAACAGGTCTGGATTTTAGTGACTCCTTCCAGTAGAGAAGCAATCTGATCTTAGTCCAAGTGTTGGACATTGGTCTAAATGAGATTCAGATTCAACGAGAAAATTAGATTAGCGGTCTTGATTTAATCAAGCATCTATGAGAGGTTCGTAAGATCTGGATTTGAGATAAGATCTCAATATCCAAGTCACTAAACGTGGAATAATACAATCGCCCTGTCCTTATCTCCAAGTATCTGCGGAGAAAGCACATTATTCTTGAAAGGGTTCGAGAATGATTCATTTGATGAAATTCATATCCAAGCAAGAAGAACTTGATGATTAAATGATATTTAATGATCAAACTTAATATGAATATGATTCATATTGCGAGAATGATTATCCAAGATAATTAAATGGGATTTAATTATCAAGGATTATAGAATGTGGATAATACTATCCATAATATTTGTGTATTGTAAATATGATTAATAATATACATATATTCAAGAGAGAGAAATTTAGTAAATAACATTTGTTAATTATTAAATATGGATTGGATTCACATTTACTAATTAATTGCAAATGTGATTTACAAATTAGTTTGGGATGTGAATATGATTCACATAATTTTCAATGGTATGATTGAAATATTCACAAATTAATTTGGAATTAATTTAGTGGATATTTTTGTAATAATCGTTATTACAAAATTAATTAAGAAATAATAAGATAAAATAAAAAGAAGATAAAATAACCACCTAAATAAAAGGTGGTGTCACCTATGACTCATTCATAGGTGACGCCCCCTAAAATCTAGGGTGGTTGGTTGACTCCCTTTTTTATTATCACATTATCTCTTGATAAATTTATTTATGTTAAATTAAATTGTGTTTATAATGTTGCAACATATATTTAATTTAAATATAAATAAGTGTTGTTGGTTTTAACCAACAACAATCATAGCCATTGATTTCACATAGACCAAGCTTGGCAGTTGGATCTATGTGTCCCATGGATTGAGATCCATTGGATCCTAATCTAATATAAAAGGAGGGCTAGGATAGCCTTTCTAGGTACATCATCTAGAGTTGGAGAAGACTACTACTCTCTCTCTCTCTCTCATTCTTGTGTGGCATCTCTCCCTCTCAATCTCAAGTGGCCGTCACTTTGCATGTTGAGGAGGAGAGCGTCTTGCATTCGCCTTCGACGACTCGAGGATCTCCTTCTTCTTTGGAGTTGCATACTCTAAAGGAAGACAATGGATTTCGTTTGATGAAATCAGGGGAGCCATCGCTTGGTTCTTCATCGAGGATTGCGGGAGGGACGCGACTCATCATCATGCCCGCAAGTGCATTCTTCGTGGATCGGACTTGAGACAGGAGGATCTCTATTTTTGGATCTTGCGATCGCAACTACGCTTCAAGAGGTATTCCTTGTACTTTGTGGTTTGATGAAACGATCCGAGAAGTGTTCTCGTGATCATGTGGTTTCATCTTTAGATTTAAAAATTTTAATTTCCGCCGCATCTAGCATCTAGTACGACTAGTTTCTCCGATTGCATATGATGCGATCGACATGCTCCCGTGATGTGCTTAAGGATTCTCAATATCCTTCAAGTGGTTTCAGAGTCATAGGTCGAATAAGGTTTTGGATATGATCCATAGACCTTGGACGATTTGGTCTTGAAAGAGTTGCGAAATTTTATTGCATTTCAATTTTCGCACCTCTGTATAATTGATTTTTTCGGCACTGTTTAAGTTGTATAAACACGAAATTTTCAATTGGATTTTGTTTACCATTAATTAAGGAAACCATAGGATTTTAGTTTGTGAAATTTGGACTTCATTTGCTCAAGATATGGCCTTTTGAATATGCATATATTCACTGTTGCGGGAACTGCGGATTCAAGCGTGATTAATAAGTTAATTACAGTTTTGATCCGCCTTGAAATGCATGAATTATCACTTGGATTATTTAATAAATCAAATAAGAAATCTTAGGAAACTGAGTTTGCATTTTTTGGATTTAAAATGATCATGATAAGTTAATTTTAGTGATTGGGGGTCACTGCTGGAAATTGACATTCTTTGATCTTGAACCTTGTGATAAGTCATTCAAATATCATGATGAAAATTAATCGTTAATTTTCTGGAATAATTAGTGATAAATATTTGTGAAAAATTTAAAGAGATAATTATTTCATTGAATGACATTTTCCCAAACCACAATGATGAGATAATTGATCTTGATCATTGGTTCATCAACAAATATTGATTTCATGAAAAACCATAGTTTATCCTACAATAGTTGTAGGACAACTTTTACATGAAAAACCCTCTTGATTGAATAGGATTGGAGATTTGTTTAGAAAGTCTCCTTATAATATAATCAAAATTGTTTTGATGTATATTATATGGTATAATTTCGGTTGAAAAACCGATGAGCATCTCAAAGTACATGACGATCTATCTTGTATTATCCTTTCCTGAGGTGGATATGGTGCCTAGTCGGAGAGCATTGGGGTTGCGGGTTGCAACGTATGTGGTCTGTCCCACTCTCGTCGGTACTAGCCATGACAGCGGGTAGGGATTGGATAATACCGGAGAAAGTCAATGTATATTTTCTAATTATTAAAATTCGAATAATACGTATTTTGAGATTATACCTACTATTCAAGTAATAATCAAGTTTATTGGTTGATGATAGGATTAATGATTAATTTAATATGAATAAATTAATTATATCCAATAAACACTCTATTATGAATAGATGTGTATTTCCCTTGGAAGAATTAATTATGTGAATATGATTCACGATAATTAATTATAAAATTTGAATATGAGGTGGAGGATCACATAAGTGACATCCATGGTCTCCCGTCAAGGCAAAGAGTTCTGTCGCCAGGGATTGTTTGTAGGAATGCCCGTCCGAAGTGACAGCTCCTGTATGCAAGCGCATATGGATCAAGCTCTTTCTCGAAAGAGTAAGGACGTATGCGTAGTGACCCCAATATCGAGTCCTCATATTATTGGGGAGATATTGGATTGCGCATAGCGAGTTCTTATCCTGTTGACAGTTGGTTCAATTAACAACGGGTCAACATCATCTTAGGGGTGGTGGGCCGAGTGTTAAAGACCGAATTGGGAATGCAAGTTGGACTTGCAAGGCGGAATGAGTTCCCGCTTCTTTTTATCGGAGTCGCAAGTTCCCATATTATCGGGATGTGACAAAGATAGGAAAGGAGATCCTAGATCTTGCTTGATATATAGCGGTAAGTATATCTCTTACTTTGAAAGAAAAATAAGGGAATAATCTTTCAAAATTGACATAGCAAGATAAATTTGATTAAAAATGCCTTAATCAAATATCTTAAAATGAATACATATTTATCTATATATTTTAATATAGTGCATTCTTAATTTCAGAAAATGAAGTCCATGAACCCACTTAGCAGGCTCCTGGAGGTCAACCAGTTGACCGGACTAAATTATTCGGATTGGATCCAAAATTTGGATCTTGTCCTATATTCGGAGCGCATCTCTTATGTGCTGAGAAAGGACAAGATAGCAAACCCTAAGACTGCAGAAGATAAATCATATAATGAGAAATATGATGAAGACCATAATCTGGCAATGTGTTACATCCTTGGGTGATTGTCCAATGTGCTTCAGAAGCAACATGTGGAAATGAACAATTGCCAAGAGATTATGTTGAATCTGAAGGAGGTGTTCGGTGACATAAACCGCACACAGCGTTACAATGTGATGAAAGAGCTTATTCACTGCAAGATGCAGGAAGGGACCTCTGTCAGAGAAGACGTACTCAAAATGTTTGGGTACCTCTCTGAGCTGGAAACCCTGGGGGCCTACTTGGATTCTAAAATGCAAGCTGATTTCATTCTCCTATCGCTCCCTAAGTCTTTCAACAACTTTGTCGTGTCTTACCACATGAACAATGGTGACTTCTCAAACGCTGGGCTGTTAGCTGCATTGAAGTCTGCAGAAGACGTCATGAAGAAGGACGGCCCCTCTGCTAGTGCAATGGTTGCACAAGTGAGAGGAAAGCGCGGGCGGAAGCAAGGTTCTCGGAAGGGCCCGGCCCCAAAGAGAAAGAAGAAGAATCAAGGAGTTGGTTTGCCTTCTAGTGCTTCCACCATGACGACATCGAAAAAGTCTGATGTCTGTCACCACTGCAAGAAGCCGGGGCACTGTCGACGTAACTGTCCGGATTACCTGAAGTCTGCTGACAAAGGTAAAGCCCCAGCAGGTATGAAATCTACTTTCATCATTGAAACTAGCTTTCTCGTTGGACGAGAAGGAAGTTGTGTTGTAGATTCTGGTGCTTCTGTTCATGTATGCAATTCATTGTATTTGTTTCAGGAAACTAGGAATCTGGAGCATGGGGAGATAGTCATCAAGATGGGATCTGATGCAAGTGTTGCAGCAGTCACCGTCGGGACTGCAGACTGTCATTATCTATTGGTCGAGTCATAGTACTTAAAGAGTGTCTTTATGTACCTGAAGTTAGAAGGAATCTGATATCTGTATCTAAGTTAGTTAGGAATGGATATTCCTTCACTTTCAGTAATAAATTAATCATAAACCGTTATGATAAATATATTACGGATGGTATTTTGACTTCTGGTGGATTCTATGAATTGTGCATTGATGAATGTGTCATGAATGTTACTACCACTGATAATGGAAACCCCAAGAGATCCAGGGAGGATGGAGATCATTCGAACATGATTTGGCATCAAAGGCTTGGTCATTTATCTGTTGATAGAATCAATATATTGATAAAGGATGGACCTTTAGATTTTCTACAGGTTCAATCTTTACCTACCTTTGAACACTGCATTCGAGGTAAAATGACTAGAACACCTTTCCGTAACAAGGATACGAGATGCGAGGGTATTCTTGACCTAATACATACTGATGTATGTGGTCCCTTCAGTACCGCGACTAAAAATGGACATCGATATTATTTGACGTTTATTGATGACCATTCGCGATACGGGTTTATCTTCCTACTACGTCGTAAATCTGAAACCTTTGAAAAGTTCAAAGAGTTTAAGGCTTTGGTTGAGAACCAACCCAATAGAATATCAAACAGATTCGGTCTGACCGAGGTGGTGAGTACCTCTCAGATGAATTCAAGGAATACCTTAAAGAGAATGGAATTGTCTCCAATCTCACTCCTCCTAGAACTCCCCAGCTTAATGGTGTTGCTGAAAGACGCAACAGGACCATCATGGACATGGTCCGTTCAATAATGAGCAAAGCACATTTATCTCTTAGTTTCTAGGGATATGCAGTAGAGACTACAATTTATATCCTGAACAAGATTCCTGGCCAGTCTATAACAAAGACTCCTCACGAGCTCTGTTATGGTACCAAGCCTAGTGTTAAACACTTGAGGGTTTGGGGATGCTTGGTCTATGCAAAGAATGTGGACGCAAGTAAGCTAGAATCTCGCACTCGTGAGTGCTACTTCATTGGGTATGTTAAAAATGGTATTGGATACCAGCTTTATGACCCTGAGACCCAAAAGGTTTTTGTCTCTAGGGATGTGAAATTTTTGGAGGATGATTTCCTTAAAGGTCAAGACAGAAATGAAGTAGAGGAACTCATTGAATCCCCTGAGGATTCTGAGATTCCTGAACCAGAAACTGAAGAGATAAATAAAGATGAAACACCCATACCTCTTCGAAGGAGTTCGAGGGTGGTTGCACCACCTGAAAGGTATGGATTCCATGTGTCAGGTGAAACTGACAATGATCCTTCTTCATTTGATGAAGCACTCGCGGATCATGACATGGATAGATGGATGCTAGCAATGAAGTCAGAGATTGACTCCATGCATAAGAATGGTGTATGGACCCTAGAGGATCCACCTAAAGGGGTAAAACCCATTAGGTGTAAATGGATCTTCAAGAGAAAGAGGAGACCTGATGGGAAAGTAGAGAATTTCAAGGCACGGCTCGTAGCCAAGGGCTACACAAGAGAGAAGGCATCGACTACGATGAGACATTCTCTCCTGTGGCTATGCTTAAGTCCATCAGGACACTGCTAGCTATAACTGCATCGCTTGACTACGACATCTGGCAGATGGACGTCAAGACAACTTTCCTCAATGGATACCTCGAGGAGGATATCTATATGGAGCAACCCCAAGGCTTCATAGTTGAGGATGGTAAAGTATGCAAGCTGAAGAAATCCATCTATGGGCTCAAACAAGTTTCTCGTATCTGGAACATCAGATTTGACGAAACCATAAAGAATTATGATTTTGTGCAGAATCCTGATGAACCTTGTGTGTACAAGAAGCTTAGTGGGACCGCCATTGTGTTCATCGTGCTTTATGTAGATGATATCCTTATCATTGGGAATGATACAGGAATGATGACCAGTGTGAAGATTTTGCTATCCCATACCTTTAAGATGAAAGATTTTGGAGAATCCTCTTACATATTAGGCCTGAAGTTGTTAAGAAATCGAGAAAAGAGATTACTGGGATTATCACAACATGGATACATCAAGAAGATTCTTGAACGATTCCGTATGGATAGTTCAAAGAAAGGATTCCTCCCCTTAGGACATGGTATCCATCTGTCCAAAGGGATGGCTCCTCAAAGTGTTGAGGAAAAGAAGGCCATGGCTGGATGCCCTTACGCATCAGCCGTAGGAAGCTTGATGTATGCCATGATGTGTACTAGGCCAGACATCTGCCCACTGGAATGCAGTAAAGAACATATTCAAATATCTAAGACGGACGCAAGATTACATCTTGGTCTTTGCGGATGGTGATCTCCAAGTCTTGGGATATACAGATTCAGACTTCCAGTCGGATATTGATGATCGAAAGTCGACATCAGGGTTTGTATTCCTATTGAACGGTGGTGCTGTGAGCTGGAGAAGCAAGAAGCAGGACACTACGACAGATTCAACAACAGAAGCCGAATACATTGTCGCATCGGATGCTGCAAAGGAGGCGGTGTGGTTGCGCAAGTTCATCTTGGAGCTTGGCGTAGTTTCCTTTGATACTCCCGTCCCATTACTATGCGATAACAATGGAGCCATTTCCCAGGCAAAGGAACCCAGGTGCCATCAGAAGAGCAAGCACGTGGAAAGGAAATACCACATCATTCGGGAGATTCAAAAGCGTGGTGATATCATCATCACCAAGGTGACCTCTGCTGACAACATTGCTGATCCTCTTACCAAACCTCTGACACATAAGGTTTTTGACCAGCATGTAATGAGTATGGGTTACAGATTGTACCTAAATGGTTCTGAGGGCTAGTGGGAGATTGTTAGACATGTCAGCCTTGGGCGAACCATTCTTACAATAAATGTTATTGTAATATTTATGTTCTTCAAAAAAAGTTATTGATGTTTCACTCCCTTTCTGAAATTAAATGAATAAATGCACTATAAGGTCCCTCTGTACAATTAGGGTTATGTACCATGGCCATCTTAATGATCATATAGCTGTTCATTCATTAAATGAATCGTAGAGGCTGGTGTTTGGCTGAATATCTAAGGAGTTAGATAGAGGACTCATCAAGCACCGTCAAATGATTGTTAAGAGATGATCTCCAGCCTGAGTAGGAGATGGCAATCCTTTCTCGCATAGGATGATATCTGACCGACCTCTCGATGCAGGTCCTCTGCATGGGAATAGTGATTCGGAGGTGTCAGATTAGTTAGGTCAATGGGTTGACTTAACGAGATCGAGATAACCTAAAGTCCTATGTTGAATGTTGTCACAGCATAGGCATGCATCCTCTGACCGGAGACAAATGTATTGCTATATGTCTGAGTATGTACATTTGGCAGACCGATAGGTTGATGACCTAACCAAGGTCTATACACCGGCGAGCTGGTGTGATTATAAGGGCATATGAGCAATACGATCTCTCAAAGGGATCATACAGGTTCTCTTATGAACCGTAAAACATGAGCTCACTCATGAGGTATGGGGACCGATCAAATTCCATGCATGGTCGTCATGCTTTGGAAGAATGACATGAATTTGAAGGTATGATATATGCTTTGGAAAGCATATGATCGATACCAACTCCCAAATGACCAAGATTGAGAAACTCAGTGATCAAACCCTGAAGAAGACAGTATAAAATTGATCTTGATCTTCGGGTTGACCATGGGTCTTCCAGTATGCAGGATGTACAGGTATTGGGAATACCTGCGGGTGATGTGATCATAAACGATTATATATCAATGACGCTTCCATTTCGAGGAAGTGATGAAACAGGTCCGGATTTCAGTGACTCCTTCCAGTAGAGAAGCAATCTGATCTTAGTCCAAGTGTTGGACATTGGCCTGAATGAGATTCAGATTCAATGAGAAGATTAGATTTGCGGTCTTGATTTAATCAAGCATCTATGGGAGGTTCGTAAGATCTGAATTTGAGATAAGATCTCAATATCCAAATCGCTATACGTGGAATAATACAATCGTCCTGGCCTTATCTCCAAGTATCTGCGGAGAAAGAACATTATTCTTGAAAGGGTTTGAGAATGATTCATTTGATGAAATTCATATCCAAGCAAGAAGGACTTGATGATTAAATGATATTTAATCATCAAACTTAATATGAATATGATTCATATTGTGAGAATGATTATCCAAGATAATTAAATGGGATTTAATTATCAAGGATTATAGAATGTGGATAATACTATCCATAATATTTGTGTATTGTAAATATGATTTATAATATACATATATTCAAGAGAGAGAATTTTAGTAAATAACATTTGTTAATTATTAAATGTGGATTGGATTCACATTTACTAATTAATTGGAAATGTGATTTACAAATTAGTTTGGGATGTGAATATGATTTACATAATTTTCAATGGCATGATTGAAATATTCACAAATTAATTTGGAATTAATTTGGTGGATATTTTTGTAATAATTGTTATTACAAAATTAATTAAGAAATAATAAGATAAACTAAAAAGGAGACAAAATAACCACCTAAATAAAAGGTGGCGTCACCTATGACTCATTCATAGGTGACGCCCCCTAAAATCTAGGGTGGTTGGTTGACTCCCTTTTTTATTATCGCATTATCTCTTGATAAATTTATTTATGTTATATTAAATTGTGTTGATAATGTTGCAACATATATTTAATTTAAATATAAATAAATATTGTTGGTTTTAACCAACAACAATCATAGCCATTGATTTCACATAGACCAAGCCTGGCCGTTGGATCTATGTGTCCCATGGATTGAGATCCATTGGATCCTAAACTAATATAAAAGGAGGGCTAGGGTAGCCTTTCTATGTACATCATCTAGAGTTGTAGAAGACTACTACTCTCTCTCTCTCATTCTCGTGTGGCATCTCTCCCTCTCAATCTCAAGTGGCCATCCACTTTGCATATTGAGGAGGAGAGCGTCTTGCATTCGCCTTCGATGACTCGAGGATCTCCTGGTTCTTCATTGAGGATTGCGGGAGGGACGCGACTCATCATCGTGCCCACAAGTGCGTTCTTCGTGGATCGGACTTGAGACAGGAGGATCTCTATTTTGGGATCTTGCGATCACAACCACGCTTCAAGAGGTATTCCTTGTACTTTGTGGTTTGATGAAACGATCCGAGAAGTGTTCTCGTGATCATGTGGTTTCATCTTTAGATTTAAAAATTTTAATTTCCGCCGCATCTAGCATCTAGTACGACTAGTTGCTCCGATTGCATATGATGCGATCGACACGCTTCCGTGATGCGCTTAAGGATTCTCAATTTTCTTCAGAGTGTGTTGTTAAGTGCTTTACTTAGGCTCATCAAGATGACATATGCTCATAGCCTAGTGGACTCAAAGAATTAAGTCCCAATGGACCTGAAAAGTCTCAATCCTAAGCCCTATAAGGTTCATCTTATAATTAGGTGGATTAAGGCCTTAATCAAGCTCCATTTTTCAATTTAATTCCAGGACAGTTTAAATGTCAACTATGATTTGGAAAAACTGTGCAAGTATTTACAAAGATGCAATTTACAAATATTTACACATGTGCAAAATTTTTGAAATTTTTTTGAGAACATGGATGTATGCATGAATGTGAAGTTTTGCAAAATATTTACAAAAATTTACACAAGGTTTTTGAAAATTTGTTGTTTTCCAAACATTTTACAAAAATTTTGTACTATATACATAATTTTGATAGGAAAATATTTACAAGCTATTTACACAAATCATTTTTACAATCATTTGTACAAAAATAATTTTTATAAATAAATAGGTATGTGAAAGAAGAATTTTATGTACAAGGGAAATTTTTAAATTTTTATGGATTTTTAGCCATTTTTATTTATTAACACACTCACACAAAGTACGAGTTATGGCTAAAGTATATATAAAATATATACGACACCCCCCTATACTTAGCTCGAACGATGTCCTCAGAGTGATCAAGAGCGATGAAGAAGACATAACTCGTGCTTAGTATAGAGAAATGAAAAGGAATGGTATGTACAAAGATGAATCAAAGAATAGAGTGAAGAGGACTCAGTGTTTCCCCCTATACTTAGGATCAAGTAATCCTAAGTATAGTAAGCTATACATGAAGGGAAATCCGAGTGGAAGGATGTACAGGGTCTACCCCCTATACATAGGGTGAAATATCCCTAAGTATCGGCAGCAAAACAGGGCTAGAAAGAATCAATAGAATACCCGAGAGTCCTACACCCCCCCCCCTATACTTAGGGTAAAGTACACCCTAAGTATAGCATAATCATAAGATGAGAAAAGGGGTGTGGAACTAAAGAATAGAGTGATATGGACAACTGGATCTATACAAGTCGGAAGAACAATGATAATCAGGCGTGAAATGCAATAGACGTGAGTCAAGAGACCACATCTCACACAAAGTGAATAGGGGAAACATCAACGACCCGCGGCTCATGATCTAGAAATGGCTTGAGCCGCTGGTCATTCACACGAAAGGTAGCATCAGAAGACAACTCAGATATATCAATACTCCCATTGTCATGTACTTTTCTAACCAAGTAAGGTCCCTTCCATTTGCTTTGTAGCTTCCCTGGAAATAGATGAAGCCTAGCATCAAACAGCCATACTCTCTGTCCTGGCTCAAACTGCTTGTGGCTGATATGAGAATCATGCCACTCCTTCACTCTCTCCTTATAATGTAGGATGTTTGAAAAGGCGATATCATGAAGCTCCTCCAGGGCTGCTAACCCTGCCCTCCTCTGATCTCCTACATGCTCTAGATCCAAAAGTATATCTGTAACAGCCCAAAGTGACCTATGTCTCAGCTCAACAGGTAAATGGCATGCCTTTCCATAAACAAGGCGAAAGGGAGATGTACCCAAAGGAGTCTTGAAAGACGTCCTATATGCCTACAAGACCGAGTCCAAAAGCTGTGACCAATCCTTTCGGTCAGGGCGGACGACTTTCTGCAATATAGTCTTGATCTCCCTGTTCGACACTTCAGCAAGACCATTCGACTGAGGGTGGTATGGAGTGGCAACTCGATGGTCTATGCTGAACTCGCTAGAAAGGACCTTTACCTTGTCGTTGACGAAATGAGACCCCCCGTCAGATATCAACACTCGAGGTATCCCGAACCGTGAAATGATATTCTTCCTCAAAAATCTGCATACAGTCCTAGCATCTGCGGTTCAGGCTGGGATGGCCTCAACCCAACGATTACATAATCCACGGCCAACAGAATGTACTCAAATCCCTGACTCGTAGGGAATGCACCCATGAAATCAATGCCCCATGCGTCAAAAAACTCACAGAAGTGTGTGGGATGCATCAGCATCTTATCACGTTGTCCACAAGTGCCCATCCTCTGACAGTCAGTACATCTCTTCACGAACTCATTAGAGTCCTTGAAGAGAGTAGGCCACCATATGCTGGATTGGAGCACTTTTTGTGCCTTCTCCTCCCAGAGTGATGTCCTCCTGCCTCAAGCTTGTGGCAATAAGTAAGGACGCTGTGATGCTCCTCCTGAGGAATGCACCGACGCCAGATACTATCCCCTCCCTCATGGTAAAGGACGGGATCCTCCCAATGGTAAAACTTGGCCTTCGCGAGGAAGGTCTCAAGTTTCTGCCCGGACCAATCTTGTGGAACTTTCTTGGCAACAAGATAGTTCACAATATCAGCATACCATGGGAGAGAGGCGACAGCAAGGATCGCCTCATCTGGGAAGGTCTCACAAATAGACTCAGTCTGCTCAGAATCCTCAAGATAGTCCAATCGGGAGAGATGATCTGCCACCACATTCTTGACTCCAGGCTTATCCTTAATCTCTATATCAAACTCCTGGAGTAGAAGGATCCATCTGGTCAATCTAGCTTTGGCATCCTTCTTCGCCATGAGGTACCTGATGGCGGTATGATCAGTGTAAATGGTCACTCTAGATCCAATGATGTAAGATCTGAACTTATCTAGGGTGAAAACTACGGCTAGCATCTCCTTCTCAGTCACTGTATAGTTTCGTTGTGCGGCATCCAATGTACAACTAGCGTAGTGAATAGAAAATGGGACTCCATCCCTCCTCTGTCCCAACACGACCCCCACGGCAAAATCGGATGCATCCGTCATGATCCCGAATGGGAGAGACCAATCAGGTGGCTGGAGAACAGGAGCCTCTACAACTTGACTCTTGAGAGTCTCAAACGACGATAGACACTTATCATCAACAAGGAACTCGGTGTCATTTGTCAGCAGATCAGTCAACGGTCGGGCAATCCTACTAAAATCATGAATGAAGCGCCTGTAGAAACAGACGTGCCCCAGAAAAGACAGTAACTGTCGCAGGTTGGACGGTGGATTGAGTTTTCTAATGACATCCACCTTAGCCGGATCAACCT
The DNA here is from genome assembly GCA_037367405.1 of Ottelia alismoides. NCBI lineage: Eukaryota > Viridiplantae > Streptophyta > Magnoliopsida > Alismatales > Hydrocharitaceae > Ottelia > Ottelia alismoides. The sequence continues at coordinate 1,402,003 of JAZKJV010010019.1, read as the reverse complement.
CCATGCCCCTGTTGGAGATGATATGGCTAAGCACCGTCCCCTGAGTCACCATGAAGTGACTCTTCTCCCAAGAAAACACTAGGTGAACCTCGATGCATCGCTGAAGGATTCGGTCTAGGCAGTCAAGACAAGAATCAAATCCATCACCATAGACCGAGAAATCATCCATGAAGACCTCCAAGCACTCCCCTACCATGTCCGAAAAGATGGACAACATGCATCTCTGGAATGTCTCCGGAATGTTGCACAATCCAAATGGCATCCGTCTGAAAGCATATGTCCCGAAGGGACAGGTGAAGGTAGTCTTGTCCTGGTCCTCGGGCACGATGGCCACCTGATTATAGCCGGAGTACCCATCCAAGAAGCAATAATGTATCTTCCCTACCAGCCACTCAATATTCTGATCAATAAAGGGCAGGGGGAAATGATCCTTCTTGGTGGCCTAGTTCAATCATTTGTAGTCCACACAGACCCGCCAAGAAGTGGGTACACGGGTAGCGATCTCCTCTCCAGACTCACTGACAACTGTGGTGATGCCCGTCTTCTTGGGCACCACATGCAATGGATTGACCCACTTGGAGGGAGATGGGGTAGATAAAATCGGCGCTCCATAATTTCGAGATCTCCTTCATGACAACCTCTCGAAGATTCGGGTTCAGCCACCGCTGGAACTCCCGCGACGGCTTTGCCTCCTCCTCAAGATAGATATGGTGGGAGCACAGGACCGGACTTATCCCCTAGAGATCGGCTACACTCCATCCTATCGCCTTGCGGTTCTTTTCAAGAACCCCCATCAGACGGGATTCCTACTCTCCAGTCAAATCAGCGGAGATAATGAATGGGTACATCTCATGCTCACCCGCAAGGAACCTATACTTCAGCAATGACGGTAGCGGCTTCAGCTCTAGACAAGTAGGTGCTGGCGGATCTGGACTCTGAAAGGTCTGAGTGAATGCTGCCAAATCTGCATGGGAGAATGAGAACTCTCACTCACAAACTGGATTTGGAGAAGGATGCTCTGCTAGACTGTTCCTGCTCTGCACGGAATCAACCTCCTCCCTAGCTGTAGCCTCAGTGGAAGTCAGACATGGTATTGAATCATCGAACTCTGACCAATCACTATCTGACTCCGAGGGATCTGTATCAAACTCACAGAAATCTGTCTTGCGGTCGGGAACCGAATCTGCTGCCTGGAAAGTATCCTGGACCAGGAATGCACTCTTCAAGCTCTCCTTTGTTGGCGTCTCGGCATCAGCGAACTTTGAAGGTGAGAGGATGGCATGTGCGACTGGATCTGCCAAACTGCCTCATCATCTGTAATCACAAAATCGTAGTCTTGATGGATGTCTTGCCCTGCCTCTGTCATATGCTCTGAATCTGTGGTCGGCTCTGAGAAAGCTAGATCTCTGGCTCTAGTCTCCTCGACCGTCTCTATTTGTATACTCTCGCCCTCGACACGAAAGTACACCTTCCCGATATCATGGTCAGACACTGCCTTGGCTGTGGCCAAGAACGGACGTCCTAGAATGATGAGGGTATCAATCACAGACTCAGTGATCTCCATGTCCAATACAACGAAGTCCACAGGGAATTTCAGGCCCTGAATCCTGACGACAACGTCCTTCAACAACCCCTTCGGCCTCTTGACAGATCGATCAGCAAACTGAAGGACCGTCCTGCTCTGTCGGAGAGTGCCCAACTCGAAGCGGTCGAGAAGGGTTGTCGGAAGTAGGTTGATCAAAGAACCGTTGTCTAATAGAGTGCGGTCGAACCTCTGCTCCTGAATGTGGCATCTGACGTACAGGGCTCCTGCATCTGGCCTCTTGGCTGGCAGACGGTTCTGTATCGCGAAGCACGTGGCACGAGTAAGCACATGGATCTCAGACTGATGGTTCCTCCTCTTCCTCCTAACTGTGGTCCTATCTCTGAGTGATCTCTAGAGTAGAGGGATGTGCTCCAAGGCCTCCCGTAGAGTTAGCTAAATATGGAATCTATCTATCATCTGCTGGTTGAACTCTATCTGATGGTTATTTTTTTATTTTATGTTTTCTTCCCCTTTCCCATGTGAAGTGCTCGTGGAAAGGGGATCACGGGGTCCTTCTAAAATGAAGGACTAGGAGAGGGTCTAGCATGCTCATGAACAGCAGAATCCACACAAACATCATCAATCAACACATGTGGATCCGAAAATAACAAACCCTTTCCTTTATTTCTAGAAACATCCTGAGATACATATACAGACGGAAAGACAACAGGACTAGCAGAAGTAGGAATGGTGGCCTCAGTACCACCCTTGGCATGTTGTCTCGCGGCATCAGTACCGCGCTCTGGCTCAGCAACTGTGGTGGCATCAGTACCACCTCCTCCATCTGGTGAAGCGACGGCCTCAGTACCGCCTGCTGGATCAAAATCCATGGTGGCATCAGTACCACCGTCATCATCTCTCGTGGCCTCAGTGCGGGTGAGAGGGGTATTGTGGATGATACTGATGAGGCTGCTCTCGCCTCCAAGGTTGTCCCTGCTGATATGGACGAGGCCCATACTGCTGTGGTGGCTGGGATGACTGTTGTTGGGGTACTGGGGGCTGCTGGTGCTGCTCTCGCTGATGGTCGTACTGGCCACCCTGAACTGGAGGCTGCTGCTGGGAACTGGCACCTTCGGCTGACCAACGAAATTCGGGATGGTCTTGTCGGATACCGGGCTAGGGTCGGTCGTACCAAATCCCGTTGACATCCATCAACGGCTCCGGCTCGTAGAGGGGTGGTGGGAGTACTGTCAGGGGCTGATCCGGTCGGTAGACCACCATCTGAGTGTCTGGGGATGGTGGTGATGGGTAGTACGGCTGTGGCTACTGGTACGGCTCTGCCTGTACAAGGTGAACATGTCTAGGCTAACTGGAGCACTGGGACGAGCTACCACTGCTGCTCGGATCTCCTCGTGACTGAAGACGGGGCTGAGAAGCCGTCTGTGCCTCCTGGAGACACATGATCTGTGTCTTCAGGTCACTCAACGTCTGTGCCATCTGATCCATCTGCGATATGCTCTGGCACTGCTTCTTCTCAATCAGCTCCATCTGGTCCATCTTCTCGCTGATGATGCTCATGTTGGCGGCTGTGGACTCGGCCCGTACGGTGGCCGCGGACGAAGTGGAAGGACCGACATCAACCAGTGCTATCCTCTGAAATTGTATGGATTGTGGGTGTGGGCGTCCCTGAGTGTAGAGTCTGGTCTGGGACATCACTGTATAGTTCTCGTCCATCTCCTCATAGATAGCCCAGACCTGATCCTCATCCTTAGTGAAGTAGGAACCGCCACAAGAAGCGTTCACCAGGCCCTGCAGTTCTGGTGTCAACCCACAGAAGAAGCTCTAAACTAGGTTTGGCTTCGTGATATCGTGGTGCGGGCATCTGTCGGTAAGCTCACGGAACCTCTCCCATGCCTCATGGAATTTCTCGTTGGGGAGTATGGAGAAGTTGCTGATCAGGGCCCTCGCTGCATTGGTCTGCCCGAGTGGATAGTACTTGTTCAAGTATTCGATGCGGAGCTGCTCCCAGGTGTAGAAAAATCTCCCTAAGTGCTTCAGCCAGTTGGTTGCTCTGTCGACGAGGGAGAAATGAAATGCAATCATCCCGATGGTGTCCTTGTCCACCTGACGATCGTGGACTTTACTGCAGATCATCTCAAACTCCTAAAGATGAAGATGGGGCTCCTCAGTGGTGAGCCCGTGGAAGCGAGGGAGAAGCTGAAGTGTGTTCGAGGGGAACTTGAAGTCCCCCACGATCGCTCGAAGAACCACCCACCAGTGGGTAAGTATCGATCGGGGGTAGTGCAACTCCCGCATCGGTCTCGGCTGCTCTGCCCGCTGGTCTGGCTCCTCTGCATGATCTGGGTCTCTCCGTCCTCCCGCTGCTCTCGGTTGATCTGGACCTCTCCGTCCCTCGGCTCGCGGCTGCTCTCATGTTGTCCTCAGCCTCTTCATCTCTCTCCTCATCTCCACCATGAAAGCTCCCTGGTCTCGTATCTATCGCATCATGTCTCGAGGGAAGCTAACATGGTGGTGTTGATCGCACCCTGATCCAGTACGTATGTGGGCGTCTCTGGCCCGTGACCCTCTATGCGATCCTCTCCGCTGGCCATGGTCTCTGCAAAGGCAAAAGACCCAATCTCAGGTGCCAATAAATTATGTATCTGTTGTTGTCTCGCATCTGGCACATATATCTCAGAACTGATAAAAGGGTAATCAAGGGGGAACAGGGTGGAATCTAACTCGGGTTTGGAGAGCGGGTCTCGACTCTCGCGAACCAACCTAGATGAACGGGCGGGAGTGCGGTCAAGCGGTGCAGCCACAGGCTGCCTAAGGGACCTCTTGCCCATCATCTTGATCTGGCGAGTCAGGCGGATGAGATCTGGAAATACACAAGATGAGAAGACAAACCCCGGGTTCACCTACTCCATGCTGAGCTGAAGACCGTAAGAGCTCGGTCAATTATCTTGTCAATTTTTTAAGGTGATCATGTCAGGATTTTAGAGCGGTTACGTGACCTGATAGGAACCCAATCCGCCTATCAGACTGTCCCTTATAAAAGGCTGGTAGTCTGATCGGGGCTCGGATGTGGCTCTAGCCTAGTGTGCGGGTCACTCTCTCGCGCAATCAAACCAGACAGTGAGGGGGTTGCTCTCCCCAAGAAAGAATTTTAAATGAGGTGTCTTTCAGGGTCAAGTTTGTTTAGCAGTCCCAGTTTTATAGTTTTTTCTTTTTTAGATATTTTTCAAGCAAACAATTGCCTAACGAAAATTTCGATTCTCCTGATTATTTAAGTCCAAAACCGGGGGAAGAAGACGAAAAAGCCGATGTGTGTAAATCAATGATGCATGCAGAGTAAGAAATACGTACCTGACTCTAGTTTCTACATGCAGAGTGATCCGCGCATAAAATAAAGGCAGAATATAAAGTACCTATATGATGCACGAGAATCCGGCCCTAGACAAAGCAATTTCTACATGTAAGCACAGTAGTCAGGTACTCAAGCCTAAGTCCGGAGTCCTATCTTGGGAGCCACTCGGTGTCCGCCACAGCGGATCTTGCACGCGCTGTATGTGACTCCTCAAGGCACGTGGATGATGAATCTTGGATTCATCACTCTAAATCTCATTTGTTAAGCTCAATTCCCACAAAATCAACAGCATTTCTGCATCTATTCTGCATAATTAGCATTCTGCATGTTTTCATAAAAATGTCATTTTGTCCATAATTTCTGCACAAAATAAGAAGCCAAAAATCCAAGCCAAATTTGACCTGTAATTAACATGTCTTCCCGGACTTTTAACTCCTTCATGCTAACTCTGAATAACCCAAAAACACCTCCATTGTGTACATATCACTAACAAGAATAAATGAAAAATAGAAAAAAAATCACCAACCCAAATAAGTGACCAAAAACACCAAACCCTAGTTTCAGGATTTTTGGACTAAAAGCCACATATCTTCCCCATCCAATGTCCGATTTGATCCTACTCACTTTTGAACTAATGTACATTCAATTACCTTCAAAACAAGACCAAATTCAAGTGAATCGGAGCTCATATGTGAAAGTTGAGTTTTGGGCCTCTTTTGTACATTGTATATTTTAGCGGTTTTTAACCTGATATTTTATGTGCATATTTTCTTCAATAATAAAAATCCAAAAAAATTAGATTTAAGTGTCTTTATTTATCTTTGAGTTCTCCATATTTTTTCGGATTTTTTTATCTGATTTAAAAATAACAAAAAAAATATAAAACCCAAAAATCAAGGTGTTCTATGTACATAGAATACCCCAAAAATTCACTTTATGCATTTGATCGATTTTGGCTTTGATTCTTCAATAAAGTTGTAGATCTCGTCGAGACGAGCATTTTTCGTGAAGGAACTTTTTTATCTGAGGTCGTTTACAATTTCTTTTTGATTTTACAAAATCTTTTTCATACGATTTTTTGGTGTTGACACATGGCAGTCCCTGGGGCCGCCACGTGTCAGCGATTTTTCACCTTTTTTAATATCATTTTTTATAAAAAAATAAAAAAATAAAAAAATAATAATTAAGGGACACACGTACGTCGCACGTGCCTCAAAGGCACGTGCTTCGCACGTGCCCCTCAACCTCTCTCCTCCTCAGCCACGTGTCACAATCCGGGCCGTCCGATCTCGGCCGATCGGACGGCCCTTGACCATCTTCCTCCCTCGCCCCCCCTTTCTGCAAACGGTCGCCGCCTTCCTTCCCCGACATCTCCGCCACCGCCAACCGCTACCTCCGTTATCCTCGCAACGACCACCATCCTTTGACCGTGTCGACCCCCTCGCAACTGCTCCTCTGTTATCCCCGCAACCATCTCCCTCACCGGTCGCCTATCCTCGACCCATAAAAGACCTCTGACCTCCCCCTATCCCCGCATCCGCCGTTGGTCTCAACGAAGGGCGGTGGTGACAGCCCGCTGCTTCCATCTCCGACGAGGTCCGGCCGCTCCTTGCCCTATCAAGAACTTGCCGATCGATTAATCTCTGGTAGCTCGGATATAAAAATAAATGAGGAAATGATTGGATCTAAGATTGAAAATTTTGAGGACATTCAGGAACCTAGGGACGATTCTGACAATATCACTTCCGCATATTATTCCCCTAGAGATGACTATGCCACTGACTCTCAATCTGAACACCCGAACCCATGTTCATCTGAGGAACACATAACATCCCCACACCATACAGAAACTACCAAAAAAATGGAAATATTTGAAAATCACAAAAAATTGAAAATCCAGAAAATTTCATAAAAATTGAGACTGAAGACGATCTGAAGAATTTGGATCTGACTATACGGGAAGCATTGGAAAAATGTTTGAGGGATTAATCGATCGGCAAGTTCTTGATCGGCAAGGAGCGGCCGGATCTCACCGGAGATGGAAGCTGCGAGCTGTCACCATCAACCTTCGTTGAGGCCAACGGCGGATGCGGGGATAGGGGGAGGTCGGAGGTCTTTTATGGGTCTAGGATAGGCGGCCGGTGAGGGAGATGGTTGCGGGGATAACGGAGGAGTAGTTGCGAGGGGGTCGGCGCGGTCAAAGGACGGTGGCCGTTGCGAGGATAACGGAGGTAGCGGTTGGCGGCGGCGGAGATCTCGGGGAAGGAAGGCGGCGGCCATTTGTGGAAAGGGGGGAGAGGGAGGAAGATGGTCAAGGATCGTCCGATCGGCCGAGATAGCACGACCCAGATTGTGACACGTGGCTGAGGAGGAGAGAGGGTGAGGGGCACGTGCGAAACACGTGCCTTTGAGGCACGTGCGACGCACGTGCGTCCCTTAATTATTATTTTTTTATTTTTTTTTATTTTTTTTATTTTTTAATAAAAACGATATTAAAAAGGGTGAAAAATCGCTGACACGTGGCGGCCCCAGGGGCAGCCACGTGTCAGCACCAGAAAAATAGAAAGAAAAAGATTTTGTAAAATAAAAAGAAATAGTAAACGACCTCGGATCGAAAAAGTTCCTTCATGAAAAATGCTCGTCTCGACAAGATCTATAACTTTCATGAAGATATCAAAGCCAAAATCGATCAAATGCATAAAGTGAATTTTTGGGGTATTCTATGTACATAGAACACCTTAATTTTTGGGTTTTATAATTTTTTTGTTATTTTTAAATCAGATAAAAAATCCAGAAAAAATATGGAGAACTCAAAGATAAATAAAGACACCTAAATCTAATTTTCTTTGGAAATTTTTTGATTAAGAAAATATGTACATAAAATATCAGGTCAAAAACCGCTAAAATATACAATGTACAAAAGAGGCCCAAAACCCAACTTTCTCATATGAGCTCGGATTCACTTGAACTTGGTCTTGTTTTGAGGGTAATTGAATAGTACATTAGTTCAAAAGTGAGTAGGATCAAATCGGACACTGGATGGGGAAGATATGTGGCTTTTAGTCCAAAAATCATGAAACTAGGGTTTGGTGTTTTTGGTCCACTTATTTGGGTTGGTGATTTTTTGTATTTTTCATTTATTCTTGTTAGTGATATGTACACAATGGATGTGTTTTTGGGTTATTCGGAGTTAACATGAAGGAGTTAAAAGTTCGAGAAGTTAGGCTAATTACAGGTCAAATTTGGCTTGGATTTTTGGCTTCTTATTTTGTGCAGAAATTATGGATAAAATGACATTCTTATGAAAACATGCATGAATTCTAATTATGCAGAATAGATGAAGAAATGTTGTTGATTTTGAGGGAATTGAGCTTAACAAATGAGATTTAGAGTGATGAATCCGAGATTCATCAGTGGACTAGAGCTCAAATAATCTGACTTTTTCTTGATGATTTCATTAATTAGGTCCAATTATCGATCTATAGGTACATGCAGATAATTAGATGTTTGGATCCTAATTAATTACGTCACAGTCAGAAAATCCTAAGCTAGGGCTAAAACCGTGTAAATCAAATAAGTAGTAAATAAACGGTCAGAAATCCAAAATCAGCGAAAACCGCGATGAGGTCCCTCGAGCACACCAGTGCTCGGCGAAACAGACCCCGATATCACCCAAGTTCAAAGTCTAAGTCCCTGTGTTATTACAAATTCATAATTCTGTAGAAAATAAAACTAAACTACTCTAATCTAATCTACAGCTATTCTACGGTTATTTCGCGGCTATTCCACGGCTCCCGCACTTCGGCTCCTCCTCCTTGCGCTCTCCTGCGACTCTGTTAAGAAGAGAGCCGCCTCCGGATTCCACGGTTGCTTCAGCTTCCGAAAAAGCTACCTCGGTCCTCAGGCCCTTGCAATAAAAAGAAACGGAAGTGTGTCAGTCCAGAAAAATGTATAAATCAATCAGATAATATATCTACAAAACTATGCACAAAAAGCCGTGGAAAAGAAAAACCGTGAAAAATCGAAAAGAAATACTAAGTCGTGCTCCCTGGTTCGGCGCCATTCTGATGACGGGAAAAATTATCAAGCGCTCTCTCAAGATCCGAGTGAGGTAAAAATCACTCTCGGGTCGTTGCGACCCGGATCGAGAAGACTCGATCAATCAAGAAAAATAAGGAACCGCCAAATCGGGAAATAAAACAATGAAAGCAAATAGTGGTCCTCGCTATTTTATTAACCTGGTATAGCGACCAGGGTCGAACTCAAGGAGCACGGGATGGCCGAGACGACCTACGAAGTAGTCAAAATCTAAAATGAAGAATAAAATTTTTTTTGGTGGATTTTAATTCTTTTTAAATTTTTTGTATTTTTAATTATATATGAAAATGTATAAAAGGCAACTACAACAATTTATTTAGGCACTCAAAAATGCTTCAAAAATTCAAATAAAGTTGTTTTGTGTTTTTATGTTTTTAAGTGTTTTTGATAATTTTCTGGAAATTTTATAATTTTTGGTTGATTTTCTAAAAATCAAGAAAGTGGAGAAAAATGGGTTACTGTGCAATCAGACTTGAAAGACCAATTAAAAATATGTAATTGGTCTATAAAAATCCAGAGACAATTTTTATGACAAATATATACAAAAACTAAACTGCAGAAAAAGTGTTTGCATTTTTTTAATTTTATAGAGTTTTTAATGATTTTTATAAGAATTTTAGGGTTTTTCAATTTTTATGGGTTTTATAAATCCAAATAAGTTAAAAAATGGAAAGAAGCTAAACCACTAAACTAACAATCCCTAATTTTTTTAGAATTTTTAGAGAGGTTTTTATATTTTTTTCTTTGATTTTTCACTTCAAACAATAATAAAAATACGTATTTTTGAATTTTTAAAAAATAATAAAAAGCAATAAAAATCTTCCAAAAATTTAGGGAAATTTTTACACAGTAGCAGGAGCCACGTGTCCAAATTTCACCTAATTTGGAGTTTATTTGCTATTTTATCGAACCAATAAAAGAGCTACAACACACAAGGACCTAAAGAAAACATAGTTCGGAGGGCTTAATGGTAACACGCACGAAAATTTTAGGGTAAAAAGCGCAAAAGTCCCAAATATTAAGCACATGTTCAATTAAATCGCGCACAGGGGTATAAATGCAATTTTCAAAAACTAAACTTCATTTCATAACACAAATAAACCCCAAGCCCATACATGCAAAATGTCCCAAAATATCACGTGACGATGCACGTGCTCTACGTAGACAGGGACTAAAATGCAAATAAAATAAACAGAAGGTCCACAGTGCAATTTATCCAAAATTAAAATAACTACACTAAATATTTACATGACTAAACTATAAATGCAATAAAAAGAGGGGCCTAAGTGAAATTACCCCTCTTATTCAGATCTGACGGACGAGGGGTCGCCACGTGGAGATCCAACGGCTGATGTGCGTGGATACCCCTTCGTCGATGAATGGTCTGGATCAAAGCCCTGATGGATCGGACGGTGGATGTCTCTCGAGGATGAACGATCCGGATCAAAACTGGAGCGAATGGTTGACTGGACGGTAGCTGAAGGTCCTGGAAGAACTCGACTTCGGCGAAGTTCGCCGGCTCAATCCGTGCGTGTTGGACCTCCTCCTGGGCTGCTGAGATGTGTAGAAGGATGCTCGAACTCTTCCGTAGTTGGTGGGTACCTTTGATGAGGCTGGGAAGCTCCGGAGAGCTCTGGCGACGAAGGAGGTGCGAAGCTCCTGTGCCTGGATGTTCAGACCTCCAGATGGGGTCCCTTAGACCTGCAAACTGCACAGAAAGACTCTTGGGTCGAGGGCAAAGTGCCTCGACCTGTTAGCGAGCGAAGAGGTGGTCGGAATGAGGCGAAGCGTCGCCCTTCGACGAAGCGACGGCAGAGGAGGGTGTGGATCTTGCTTTGGGGCGAGTCAGGATGATCGTATGGGTGCAGAATGTGGTGAGAAGTCTCATGAGCGTGAATCGATGGTCAGATGAGCGAATGGATGGTCGGATCGAGGTGAATCAGCCGGCGACGACCAGCGGTGAAAAAGGGCGAAAACGAAAATTATCCTAACCTAAGATCAATCGGGGATATCTGATGAACGTGGTCGACTGTGCTGAAGCTGACGAAGCTCCTGGGGTCCTTGCCTCGATGGTTCGTCGGGGCCAGAGGCTGAGCTCGCTCGGTGGCGGAGCACGGCGGCGCAAGTCGCCGGATCAGTGGCTGGGGCCGCCTACTCCTCGCTGCGACACTCCCTTCTGATAGTTGTCACTCTAGGGAAGAGAATGGAGGTCCTGGGATGGAAGACGGAGGCCAAAGATGGATTGAAATGTCAGCCGGAGGTGGGATTTTATACAAGTGAGGGTCCGGCAAGAAGGAGTCGGGCAGAGCACTGTGAAGCACGGATCCCTAGAATCAACCTCGGGCGAGGGTCTCGGATGAAGGATCTATAAATGGAGCCCGGGGTTTCGATCGATGATGGTCGGATCAAAGCGCAAAAATTCTGAGAAATCGGGTCGGGGCGCAAGATCCGCGGGCGAGTGGTCCTGGAGGGAGAGTTCCGTGGACCAATCACATTATTCCATATTTTATTTCTTTGTAAAATCATTTTAAATTAGTAAATGACTTTATTTCGAAAAAGTTTAAACATGAAAAATGTTTATTATTTTTCAAATTATTTTTTAGTGATTTTTATTTATTTGTTTGAAAAATAAATAATGTATTTACATTATATTATTAATATATATAGGTATATACATATATGTATTTTTTTTATTTTTAATTGTTTATTTTTGCACAATTATTCTAATTTTATATTTTATTCATTTACAACATAAAATTTGGGATAAAAAGGTATTTTTATTTTAAATTTATGATTTATTTACATGAGTTAAATAAATGGGTTTATATACAAGGTGGAAGATGATTTTTATTATTTTCTTTTTATTTTCTTTTTCTGATTTTTATTTTATTTTTATAAATATGGATAAAATATGAGAAACACCTTCATATTTTTATTTTGAGGAAAATAAAAATTATTTATATACATAGATGTATGTACACTATACTGAGCCACCTTATCTCTCTCTACTTGGTTTCTTTTGCGGTCAGGCCCATGCTGAGCCCTCCCTTGGAATTAGGTCACTCAATATTTATTCTAAATATTTCCCTCTTTTTCTTGTGTTTCTTTATTTCTTTATTTTCACACAAAAACATGCTAATTATGCTTATTTACATGATGCATGTGTTTTGTCAATTTATTGTATTTACAAGGATTTACATGGTATTTTGCTTAAGTTTCTAGCTAAAATAAAGGAATAAAGAGTGATGAATGAGGATTCATCATACATCTGCATTTTTCTCCAAAAACCCATAAAAAGTTCAAAATTAGAAAATTGTTTCAAAAAAGAAAAATGTTCTTTTCACACATGCATCATTTTCAAAAAAATGCTTTCTTTGCATTGTTCATATTTTCTTGCATTCGCATGTGCATTTTTTAGGATAGTATTGACATTTAAAATAAGTCTGGAATCAAATGAAGAATGGATCTTAGTTGGACCTTAATCCACTTAATTTCAGAGGAACCTTATAAGAAATGGAGTTAAGACTTTTCAGGTCCTAGTGACTTATTCTTTGAGTCCACAGGAATATATTCACATGTAATCATCGGACACCATAGCTCTGCTACACTGCCCAAATTCGCCTGACTCCGACCACTTTTGCCGCTTATTCCACCTCCTCTTCACTTCTCACTACCCTCCGATCATTTCTCCCACCTCCAATAACCTCATTCTTGAACAGAACGAGGAATCAATCCTCTTATGTCTACCGTCCGCCATAGGACTCCGCCCACCTCACTCCTTCATCCATTATACTCTCTAATGTTCTCCAAGGCATCGCCTTTTATGCCTTAATAATCTCCTGTGGGAAAGAACCAAAGAAGGAGACTCTTCAAGGCTCATCAAACCAGGAAGAAGCCCACAGGTCATGATGTTCTGTTGGACATCATCGTGAGCTCACGCACCCTTTTGAGACCATCCACCAATGTGGGAGGTCCCCAAGAAGCTCTTGGAGCCTTTTGCAGCAAGAAAGGAGACCAGAGGCACATTATGACAGATCGAAGCTCATGGGAATGGGAGATCTTCCCTGATCTTCTAAGCTCCTACATCGACGTCCGATCGCCCCCTTTCGCCCAGGTGCACAACAATCGTCGGATGCACCGCATCTTGACTGTCGATCTCAACCCTGAGATATAATCTTTGTCATTTGAGGTAAATCATCATCATAGCACCAAGGCGCGCTACGTATTCAAGTGGGTGGATCTTGCTTGTTTATCTCTACGTCACAGGGGGTAATTTGCAAAATACACTCCTAATTTTTGTCAATTTAATATTTAATTCTGTAATATTTTCATGTAGTTTAAAAACAGTGGGATACTTTCATAAAACCCCATGCTTTTATTTCATTTGCAATTAATTCATGTCCATGTCATCCAACGTGAGGTGGCATTTTTGCAAACAAGTCCTTGTGGCTTTTGCTATTTCATTTTAGTCCGAGAATTTTTAGTTGCAGTTATATGTTTTTGGTAAATTACATGTGAGCCTTGGACTTTATTTTTAATTACATATCTGCCCCTACTAGTACAAGCATTTTTGACTGTTTATTCTATTTATTAAATGTATCATTTTTGCTCCAAAAAATACAAAACTAGGTTAAGCTCCAGATTACACACAATTTTGAATTTTAAGGCTTTTTCTTATTTTATAAAAATCAAAATGAGCACAAAAAGTCTCTGTTTGACTTAGAAAATACCAAAAAACATAAAAATTTTTATAAATTTCCGAAAAGTATATTCTATGTCTTTAAGAATTTTGCATCGTTAGACCAAAAATCACTAAAAATAGAAAAAACTCTTAAAATTAGAAACCCCCCAAAATCCTTTATAAAAATCTAAAAAATTTCCAAAACTTCCAAAAATATTAATTTCTATTTTATAATTTTATTTATATTATTTATTATTAACTAAAATATTTTTATAAAATTTTGGCTTTATTTTCTATTTTAATTTCCAAAACAATTTGTCCTATTTATTTAATCCTTGATTTGGGATATTTATTACTTTAAAATTCTATAAAAAATTAGCAAAATTATCTAAATAATCATAGATAAGTAAAAAATTATTTTAAAATGCAAAAACACTTGAGTTTATGTATTTTGTTTATTTTTATTAATATTTATATTTATATTAGTCCATTTGTATACATACCTTATATACTGTAAATATCTTTGTAAAAAGAAAAGGAAATTAAAAAATTATTAAAATATAAAAAAATATAACTAAGATTAAAACAATTAAAAATAAAACTAAAATCCATAAAAATATAAAAAGTAAAAACCCACATGAACCATAAATTGGCTAAGTATTTGAAAAGACAAATTCCTTGTGTTGATTTTTTTAACTCATTCGCTCTACACCCTTGTTTCTTGTGTTTGACCCCTACATATTTGTCACTATACATCTTTAGTAGGGTATAATAAATTTTGATTCACACTTGATTGCCTTGCTTTATTTATTTATTGTGTGGATTAATTGTTCATAGACCTCGAGGTTTAATGAGTGGTCTCCTCAACGACAAGATATCTTTGCCTCCCTAAGGATATTATTTTAGACCCTTGCAAAATTTGTGCCATCAATTAACAGGAAGAAATTGAACCAACATGTGAAGACTCATATCTTACCATTAGCCACAACCTATTGTCTCAAAAATCAATAACTACCAAGGAAAAGAGAGACATGTGTGCTTACTATGTGGAGAGTCATATCGACAACATTGTGTTTGCACGCACTCTCTTAAAGGTTCTTCAGTAAACTTACTTCCCTTAGCATTATATCAGAAATTGGAGATAGGATCACTTCGCAGATCGAGATCTTTACTCCAATTTGCAGATCATTCAATGAAGAGACCTAAGGAATAAGTGAAGAACGTTGTTATCTCTATTGAGGGGCATGACTATCAGGTTGACTTCCCAATCTTAGACATACATACCTCCAATCATTGGAGAGAATCTCATATCATTCTAGGTAGCCCTTCCTTAGAACTGCAAGCACAACTTTCGACTATGCTACGAGAATGATGAAGTTTTGTTCTCCAGGTGGAGAGGTGAACTATGAAATGAAGTAAACAAAATGGCAACGACCTGAGTTAAAGAGTAGCATAGAGTACTCATCTTCATAGGAAGATTGCAGAATGATCATCAGTGTTGGGATTTGGAGACATGTTCCTTTAAGATAGAGCGAGACCCTTTCATCTGGAAAGGACATATGCATGATGCAATTTACTAGGTGTTTCTTGATCTTGTGAGATATGCATCTACATATTCCCTTGATGACTTAGAAATCCATCGATATCTGTCAGTTCCATCCCCTTCAGAACAATCATCAGACATAGATGACAAGTCGGACACTGCTTTGGTTAAATTAATGTGTCTCTTTGGCTATCTGACGCCCGATACCTCTGAGCTGGTGGCGAGTACTATACAGTTGAGCCCACCTTCACGTAGCACGTGGCCAAATTCAGATTCAGTTCAGCTAGATTTGCTTGCTGACACCACATTTCCAGAACTGAAATCATTGCCTCCTACACTGAAGTACGCCTTTCTTACGGGATCCCAAGAGAGATATCATGTTATCATTAGTTTGTACTTGACATTAGAACAGGAGTCTAGGTTTTTAGAGGTCTTAAAGAGGAACCACAAGAAATAGGCTAGATAGTATCGTATCTCATGGGGATCAACATCGCTCTCTGTTCGCACCACATTTTTACTAAGGATAATGTGAGACCTTCCCGTGAGTTATAAGGAGGCTTAACCCAAATCTATAGGAAGTAGTGAAGAACGATATTGAGAAATGATGCAAAACAGGGTTTATATACCTTATTTCTAACTCCAAGTGGGTGGCCATGCTTCATGTTGTCGTGAAGAAGTCGGGAATTCAGATGGTCACCAATGATGAGGGGGAGAGATCACGACACGAGTACCCATGTCATGGCGTGCATGTGTCGACTATAGGTACTTGAATCTTGAGACCAAGAAAGACGACTTTCCCTTAATATTCATTTATCAGATATTGTAAAGACTCGTAGGGAAGTTGTTCTTCTATTTTGTTGCCAGGTACTCATGCTACAATCAGGTAGCCATAGACCATGAGGACCAGGAAACGACCACATTTACTTGTCCATTCGACACTTACTCGTTCAGGCGCATGCCATTTGGGCTCTGCAATGCCTCATGCACTTTTCAGTGGTGCATGATCGTCGTATTTGTCGATATGGTGGGAGGTTTCCTAGAAGTGTTCAAGGATGACTTCTTGTGCATGGTGATTCTTTTGATATATATTTAGAGTACTTGGACTGATTCCTCAGGTAGTGTAAGGAGGTGAATCTGGTACTCTCCTAGGAGAAGAGTCACTTTATGGTGATGGAGGGTATCATGTTGGGGCATGTCATCTACAAAAGGGGAATGGAGGTTGACCCTGCCAAGGTGGAGGTGATCAAAAAACTCGATCCACCTACCAACGTGAAGTCAGTGAGGTCATTTCTAGGGCACGTTGGATTTGATATGAGATTTATTCAAGATTTTTCAAAGACTTCCCGCCCATTGACTGAGCTCCTAGGGAAAGACACAGATATCATTGTATATCACAGGTGTCTAGAGGCCTTTGATCTCTTATAAATGAAAAATTGTGCATCGTTTATCCCATATGCTCCTGATT
Source organism: Ottelia alismoides (assembly GCA_037367405.1). Taxonomy (NCBI): domain Eukaryota; kingdom Viridiplantae; phylum Streptophyta; class Magnoliopsida; order Alismatales; family Hydrocharitaceae; genus Ottelia; species Ottelia alismoides. The sequence continues at coordinate 1,385,321 of JAZKJV010010019.1, read as the reverse complement.
GGTCTCTTCCCTTTGAGATCATGACTGACGCTTCAGATTTTGATATAGGACTTGTGTAAGGACAACAGATAAAGGGGATCCCATTTACGATCTACTATGTAAGAAAAGTATAAGACCCTACACAGAAGAACTATGACGTGACTTAAAAGGAAATGCTCGCTATAGTATGGGCCCTTGAGAAGTTCAGGTCATATATTTTGGGCTTTAAGGTGACAATCTACATTGATCACACAGCTATTCGGTACTTAATGGAAAAGGACTTGGAGGTGTGTCTTCATAGGTGGATTTTGATCCTCCAGGAGTCTGATTAGGAGATAAAGGATAAACCTAGAGTGAAGAATGTTATGGATGATTACATATCCCGAATCAAGCTTAAGGATTGTCCTGATTATGAGCATATTAGAGAGACCTTCCCAGACTAGTCAATTTGTGACATTGACTCACTCACGTGGTATGCCAACATGGTGAATTTTCTTGTATACAAGAAAGTTCCCCAAGGTTGGACTAGGATTAGCATAGACTGACTGAAGTTGTATTTAAGGAGATACCACTTGGACGATCTATTCCTTTTCTTTGAATGGTCGGATTGTGTTTGGAGAAGGTGTATTCCTCGAGAGGAATACTAGAGTTTCCTCGTGTATTGTCATTCTCTTGAGTTTAAGGACACCATTCACGGCAGATAACCGCTCACAAGGTACTCCAATGCAGATTGTACTGGCTGACCCTGTTTAGAGATGCTATTGATTTTGTACGATCGTCCTATTTGTCAAAGGATGGGAGGGATAGTTACAAATAGGGATGAGATACCCATGCAGCATATGATCATTTGTGATGTTTTTGATGCATGGCGCATAGATTTCATTGGTCCATTTCCCAGTAGCCAAGGACATGAGTACATCTTGTTAGCGGTTGATTATTTGTCGAGGTGGGTGGAGGCTATACTAACCCGAATCACATACAACAAGACTATATGTAAGTTTGTAAGAGACCATGTTATTTCCAAGTTTGGGGTACCAAAATTTCTGATTTCTGATGGAGATAGACACTTTGTGAACTTAGATGTGATATATTTAGCCAAGGACTACGGATTTGAGCACAGAGTTACTAGTCCTTACCACCCATAATCCAATAGCATGGAAGAGGTTTCGAACAGAGAGGTGAAGAGTATTTTACATAAGTTGGCTCATGTTGATAGGAATAATTGGCCCCAGCTTTTGGACCAAGTTCTGTGGGCCTATAGAACAACCTACGAGACATATTTGGGCACTTCACCATTTCGAATGATCTATGCCATGCCATGCCATTTTTCCACAGAGCTTATTCACAAATCTAAATGGGAAATTAAATAGATTAATTGGAGTTGTCACCTAGGGAAGCTTTGTCGTGACTTGAACTTGAACGAGCTCGTGGAAATCTAAAACACATCATATGACGACAGTGTGATTTATAAGGACAAAGTGAAGAGATGGCATGATCAGCACATTAGGTGCAAAGAATTTATCCCTAGGCAAAAGATATGGTTTTTCAATACCATGTTGAAGATGTTCCATGAGAAGCTCAAGTCTATGTGGATGGGTCCCTTTGTTGTTAAGGAAGTGCACAGAAATGGAAGTGTAGCGATATTTGATCTCACAGATGGTACACAATCCCATGTGGTGAATGCACAACTGTTGAAGCACTTTGTAGATTCTATGGAGCAGTTAGTCTAAGTCATGGTCATCAACTTCATGCAGAGTGAGTACATAGCATACACATCATATTCCTCTTCATGAAGATGCAACATCTAGATTTAGCACCTTAGAAGATTCACTTATTCTTCTTAATTTGATTTATTCATTCATTTATAGCTTAGGTTCCTTCTTCTATAGATACTAGCTTCAAAGACTAAGTACAAGGGTAACCCCTGCTCTTGCTTGTATACTCTTGTTTGTATCTAGAGGTGCTCCTTCTGTTCTTTTTTATTTTCTCTTTGTATAATCCCCAGCCCTATCGATTCTCATACGTACTCATGTCCTATACTTCGACTGACTAAAGCCTAATAAGGGGGACGAATACCTGCCATTTGTATATGTTCATTCATTTCTCCTCTTGACCTCGACCGCCCCATTTTTTCTCTTCTTATACACTTAGGCTACCCAGAGCCTAAGTATATGGAGGCAGGTTGACTTCTATACTTCATGTTCTTTCACTCTCCTACTCTTAGCACAAGCTATATCTTTTCCTCGCTTTTTGTGCTCTGAGGACATATCACATGCTAACTATATGGGGGTGTATATTATATATATATATATATATATATATATATGGGTAAAATGGGGCTGCCCCCATGGAGTATCCAACTTGGCCACTCCCACCCCTATTTTTCCCTCATTTTTTTTATTTTTTTGGAAAATAAAAATTTGTATATTCATCATTATATCCCTCCCACATTCTATTAAAATTTCGTCAGAAACAGAGACTCTTAAGCCCTCCATCAAGACGTCATTTTTTTAACGGTCGCAGGATTTTTTAAATCGACCATGTTTGGATGGAGGTCGTAGGAGTCTCTGTTTCTGACGAAATTTTAATAGAATGTGAGAGGGATATAATGATGAATATATAAATTTTTATTTTCCAAAAAAATAAAAAAATGAGAGAAAAATAGGGGTGGGAGTAGCCAAGTTGGCTACTCCCTGGGGGTAGCCCCATTTACCTCTATATATATATATATATATATATATATTACCCATAGCTCGTACTTTCACATGTTTTTGTATATATTATGAATAATTATGTAATGGATAAAATCGGTAAAAAAAATAAAAAATATATATAGAAAAATTCTTTTATGTAGAATACATGTATATTTGTATAATATCTATATTGTATACAATGTATATAGTTTTGTAAAATTTTAATAAAATGATACTTTTATAAAATTATTGTAAAATGGGAAGCATACCAGAAAAAAAAAAAGTAGCTTCTTATTTACTCTTGCATATCGGCAGTGCATTCATTCAAAAAAATCATCTTCATTCATATGCATTTCATAACATCTATATTTCATATACATATATAGAGTATGCATAGTAAAAAGTTAGTAGGTTCTGAATCAAGTTATGAATAAAATTCGAGCATGGATTTGATTTGACCTTAATCTACTTAATTTCATAGGAACTAGAGTTCAGATTTTTCAGGTCGAGTAACTTAATTCTTTGAGTCCACAAGATGCTAATATGAAAGCACACGACTTATCTAAATTAAATTTGCTATGAATTTAATCCAATTTATAAAAATAATATTTTCCCTAGAAACCTAATCTAGTGATTAATGCAAACCACGTGTTTTTGGAATTTTAAGGGTTAAAATGAAATAATGAAAAATACATTCTTTTTTAGGGTTTTCACGAAATTTTTCATTCAAACAGAATGCAAAAATTATGAAAATTTTAGGGGAACTTAAACATGATGAAATGAAGCTATAGTAATTTTTGGGAATTTTTCAAGAATATATGATTTTTTTATGATTTTTATGAAAATAGAGTAATTATGAGTATTTAATTAGTAATAAATCCACCTTATTAATTTACCAGAGAGTAAATTATCTCAAAAAGATATTTTAATGAGCAATCTAGGAGATTTGGATTTTTGCAAAAGTAACGTGTGTGGATTTAATTAAAAATCAGTTACAGAAATCATTCACCAATTTATTTAAGGCACAGGATAAGTCTGATTTAGATGAAATTTGGACAGTAATTAAAGCACATCTCAAGGCATCATAAATGATTTTTTCATAATTTTTTGGAGAAATTGTTAATTAAAAACCATTTTTAGATCACAAATTAGGTAAACTAAGTAATTTTTCACAAAAACAATTTTAATTAATTACCCAAAGCTCACAAAAATCCAAATAAATAGCCAGATGATAGAGAAGTAGTAACTCAACAACATGTTATTTTTCATTAAAATAATTGGTGCAATGTCCAAATTAAATCTTAAACACATGTATATCCGTGAAAAATAGAGTTCAAAGAAACAAAAGGAACTGTATAGAGGGGCACTTTTCGAAATAATGAAACTTGCTGGAGAAATTTGCAATTTTTACAAAAAAAATGAAATAAGAAGAAGATGACCTTCTTCTTCATGAATGGGTCGACTCGTGGAGGGCGGTTGGAACCGTGTGCGGTGGCTAGTGCTGGTGGTTGGAGCTCCTGGCTGCAGGAGCCGGTCGTAGGTGGTGAACAGTGTTGCAGGTGGCCGGTGACGATGGAGGTACGTAGGAGGCGCGGCTGGCCTAGAGCACCACAGAGGAGGTTGGCGCAGCTGGAGGTGGTTGCAGGCACCGGAAGGGACGAGGGTTGAGGCCAGCACACGGGCTGGTCGGCAGTGGGGGGTTGTCGTGGGTTGTACTGGAGACAGGTCTCGCTGTAGTGAGGAACAAGCCCATCGAGGGGCGGTGGAAGCGTCGTGCGCCGACAGTTGCAGCAGTGGCGTACTGCAAGCGAAGGAAGGGAGCGGCGATGTGGCTCTTCCTGTTGCTTCCCTTTCCATCTTTTTTTTATTTTTTGTTTTTTTATTTTGATGCATTGTTTTGATTTATTTATTTATATTTTTTTGGTTTTCTTAAATAGGGAACAAACAAAAGACGAGAAGATTCGGTGGTGACGGTGATAATATTATGAAGACGATGATGTGGTGGTGATAATATAAAAAAGTAAAAAAATGAAGGTGATAAAGGTGTGATGTGATAACAAAATACAAAAATAAAATGATGACTTGAAAAGGAGGATTACCTATGATGGAAGCGGGCTCATGTGGTGTTCTCATGAGAAGCACGGTCTTCTCTCAAATCGCTGGCGAGCGATGATCTCGAGCAGCTCGCGAGGGCGGCTGCGATGTTGGCTGGAATGCCAACAGATCTCACCAGAGAGGAGGTAGTCATCGCTCTACTTCTTCATTCGATGTCACCGAGATGGGTGGTCCGAGCTCTCGATTCTCTCTCACATAAACGTGGATCAAAGGAAAAAATGAGGAGAATGATATGGATAAAAAGAGAAGAAATGGAAGTTGAAAAATTGTGGAATGGTGGAGTTAAATGGGGCGTTTAAAAAATGGTGGAGTTGAATGGGAGGTTAGATGAAGACTTGGTGGTTAATGGAACAAAATGAAAGTTAGTGTAGAGAATGAAAAATAAATAAAAGAAAAGAAAATAAAATAAAGTAGGATACTAAAAATAAAATGATAAAAGAAAAGAAAATGGGAAAATTGCAAAAAAAATAAAGAAGAAAAATAAGGAACAAAATAGACCATATGTACATAGTTTTTTTACCTTTCTCATTTTTATTATTTTTATTTTTAATAAAAGATATTTAAAAACTAAAAATAAAATACAATAAATAAAATAAAAACAAATAAATAATTTTTTGAATTTTTTAGTAATTAAGAAAAGTTGATAAAAAGGAAAAGAAGAATATATCCATTATATACAAAGTTACTTTGCCTTTTTTTAATAACAAAACTTTTTTTGAGATTTTTGAATTGTGTTATTTATTCAATTATATAATAAATAAATAAATAAATAGAAAAAGAAATAAATCAAAAAGTTTTATATTTGTACAAGAAAAATCAAAGTCATATTCATTGCATTATGTACAATATACAACTGGGTTACGAAACTCAAATTTTTTAAACGAGCTCCAATTTTAATGAAAACACTTTCATTGGATTATAATTTTCTAACTTAAACTTTAAAAGTGGGTTTGATGAACTTAGAGTTCATAAGGAACGGAAATTTGGCCGGGAAGTTAGACTTTATGGCCTTTTCTCCTTGGGATCTATGAGCATTTATTTATGGTGGATTTTATTTTGTATTTTTGTATTTTTATATACATTTTTATAAAGAAGTTAAAAAAGAATTAGCTGAAAAAGAGTTCAAATGAAATTATTAAAAATACATGAAGTTTGGGTTATTTATAGGTGAAAAACTCCTTTATTTTATGGATTTTTATTATTAATTTATTTTGTATAATATGATATATAATAATTAGTGTATTTTATTTACAAGAGTCAATTTAGTAATTTATTGATTTTATGGATATTTATTTGCAATTTTACTCAGGTATTTTGCTAAAACCTATATATTGAGATTATGAATTGTAGATTCATCAATCCCTATACTTAAACATTGCTAGTCCTCGAGCAAATAAAGAATGAATAAGTTGGATTAACCCCTGATTGTGCATGTGAATACAAGACTTGATCTGCTCAAGAGCTCTTGATTTTAGAGATCCTAAAATCCTAAGCTAAAATCAAGCTCTAGTCAAAAAATATCTGATTTCCCTCATCATAAGACCCTCTTTGTATGCATATAAAATACGGATATGACCTTAAGTGTGGATTGTAGTTACAAGAGTGGAGTCGCAACTTCATCCAAGGTTCCAATCCAAGAGACTCTCCTAAGAATCCAATCCTCAAGACTAGGGAAGAAACCATTTCTTGTGTTCAATATACCGTATCTTTAGTTGTCAGACTTTAAAGTGTAGATGGAAGGCCAGTTGATGGAGGGCATAGGATTGTATCATTTCTTCTCTCTCTCTCTCTCATTGGAACAAGGATCCTCTTGAGTGTATTATTAACTCAACACAAGTATTTTTTCGTGTTGATCAGCATGCCCATCATGAGAATTCGTAGTCTTATGCACTTGTTTTCTTGGGAATACGCCGAGGTGCTCTTTTTTTAGTACTTATTATACCTTCTACACCCAAACTTGTAGCATTTACGATACAGAGTCCTTTTTTGGGTGCTAGCCCAACTCCTGGTCCTAATAGCAGTGGTCCAAGTGGACACTTTGAAATGGTCGGGAGTGCTCGCCTTTATTGAAAGTTCTTTGATATTTGACTTTGTATGGTGAGAGCTTTTCTTTCAACATTTTGTTTTTTCTTTTCTTTACTTCTGGCTAGCTCCAATGCTTTTACCAAGTTGGTACACACTAATCAATAATTTTTATATTTTCAGCACACCCTGGCACATAGATAAATGTCAAGAGGTAGTACAAGAGCCATGATCTCATACTGGCTAAAGGCGTTGACACTCAGGTTTCATGAATCCTTCATCGATTTTATCCCATCCTCGAGCATCATAAAATCAGAACCAAACTCAAATCCCTCATACCAATTCCTCAAGTGGAATTTCAACTCATATCATCACAACTGCAGTCGTGCACGTGAGATGTTGATCATATTCTTAAGGTAAAGACTAAGTGTGCAATATAGTACACAAATCTTTCAAATTAAGGAGATGTGAATAATTAAATCAAATTCCCTAATGACTAAGGTTGGTTAGCTCAAAATCTCAAGACCTCATAAACCAAGTGTTCTTGAACTTCACTAGTCTTGTGTGAATGTATAAGTTTCAGGGACTAAACTAACTTATTAGTTAGGTTTTTTATTTTTATTTTTGTGTAATTGTTTTTAAAAAAAGAAAGAAAAAAAGTTGTTTTATTATTATATTTTTAAAAAAGAAAGGAAAAGAAGAGATTTTTGAAAAGGTTTTTACCTTTTGAAGTTTTTTTTTCAATTTTTGAAGAAATATAAATAAGAAAGGAGAGAAATTTTTTGAAAAGAGAAATTTTTTTGTCATTTTACTTTTTAAAACAAAGGAGGAAAGAAAAGAGAAAAAAGAAGAAAAAATTTTTCGAAATTTCTTTAAAAAGATTTATTTACAAAAGTTAGTCTCATTTACACCCTCATTTTTAAGAAAAATTTTGAAAAGATTTTCCAAACCATGTCACATAATATACAAATTTTCAAAACATTTTTCAATAGGTTTTAAAAACAAGTAAACCCACATTTTTCAAACCAATGATAAACATTTTTTAAAACAATGTCACCTAGTTAGAAAAAATTTTCAAAGTATTTATAAGCATTTTTACAAATCAGTTCAAAAGATATTTATACCCTAGCCCCCAAAAATTTTGAAAATCCTCAAAATAAGAGTTATGGCTAAAGTACATATGAAATATATATGGTACATCCCCTATACTTAGGTTTTTCTTTGTTCTCATATCACAGAGTGATATGAATCCATAGCTCAGGCTAAATATAAAAGGGTATACAAGAACTGATGGGTCTCCCCCCTATACTTAGGCTTGACATAGCCTAAGTATAGGAAGAAAACATAAGGTATCAAATGAGTGAAGAATATGAATGGATGGAAACAATACAAAGAAGGAATGACTCGGGATACAGACGAGAATATACAAACAAGAGCAGGGGTTCCACCTATACTTAAGATTAAAATAACCTAAGTATGGAATGAGTATCTACAGAAGAAGGAACCTACACTCTAAAAGAATGAGAAAATCATGTGTATAAGAGTGGGTGAATCTTCTAAGCTGTTGAATCTTGATGATGCATCTTCATTAAGAGCAATATGATGCATCTGCTATGTGCTCACTCTGCATGAAGTTGATGACCTCGAATTGGACTAATTGATCTTTAGAATCTACAAAATGCTTCAACAGTTGTCCATTCACCACATGGAATTGTGCACCATATGTGATATCAACTATCTCTACACTTCCATTCCCGTGCACTTTCTTAACAACAAACGACCCGTCCACTTAGATTTGAGCTTCCCATATAACATCTTCAACCTGGCATTAACAACCATACCTTTTTCCCAAGGACAAGTCTTTGCACCTGATAAGCTAATCATGCCATCTCTTTACTTTGTACTTATAAATCAAACTATTGTCATATGCCCTGTTTTGTATTTCCACGAGCTCGTTTAAGTTCAAGTCTCAACAAAGCTTTCCTAGGTGACAATTCCAATTAGTTTGTTTAATTGCCCATTCAGATTTGTGAATCAGTGGTGCAGGCAAATACCATGGCTTGCCATAGATCATTCTAAATGGTGAAGTGTCCAATGGTGTCTTGTAGGTTGTCCTATAGGACCATTGAACTTGATCCAAAAGCAGGGAATAGTTATTCCTATCTAGACAAACGAACTTCTGTAAAATACTCTTCACCTCTCTATTCGAAACATCTGCCCATTGGACCATGGGTGATAAGGACAAGTAATTCTGTGCTCAAATCTGTAGTCCTTAGCTAAAGATCTCACATCTCAGTTCACAAAGTGTCTACCTCCATCAGATATCAGAATTTTTGGCAGCAACAATATGGTCTCTCACAAACTTACAGACAGTCTTGTTGTCTGTGGTTTGGGTTGAGATAGCCTCCACCCACCTAGACAAATAGTCAACCGCTAACAATAAGTACTTGTGTCCTTGGATATTGGGAAAAGGACCCATAAAATCTATGCCTCGTGCATAAAAAACATAAATTACTTGTTGAATGGGCATCCCATATCTTTATCCAACTGTCCCTCCCATCCTTTCACAAATCAGGCACGACGGTATAAAATCAATAGTATCTCTGAATAGGGTCGACCAATACAATCCACATTAAAGTACCTTGTGAGTGGTTCTCTTCCCCGAATGCAGTCCTCTATCCTAAAGTGAATGACAATATGTGAGGACACTTTGGTCCTTCTCTTGAGGATTACACCTTATTCAAACACAATCCGGACCTCCGAAGAAAAGGAAACGAACATCCCAGTGGTATCTCCTCGAATTCGACTTCAGTCAGTCAATGTTTCTCCTAGTCAAACCATGGAGAACCTTCTTGGATACAAGAAGTTCACCATGTTGGCATATCACGAGAGTGAGTCAATAACACAGATTAACTCTTCTAGGAAGGTCTCTCTAATTTGCTCATAATTAGGAGAGTCTTTAAGCTCAATACGAGAAAGGTGATCAGCCACAACATTCTTTACTCCAAGTTTATATTTTATCTCCAAGTCAAACTCCTCTAAAAGCAAAATACACCTAAGATTTGCATCCTTCTTTTCCATTAAGTACCGAATAATTGTGTGATCAGTGTAGATTGTCACCTTTGAGACCAAAATATAAGACCTGAACTTCTCGAGGGCCCATACTATAGCGAGAATTTTCTTTTAAATCACAGTGTAATTCTTCTGTGTAGGGTCTAACACTTTGCTTGCTTAGTGGATTGCAAACGGGGTCCTCTCTCGTCATTGTCCTAACACAGCTCCTATATAGAAATCTGAAGCATCAGTCATGATCTCAAAGGGGAGAGACCAGTCAGGAGCGTGTAGGATAGACAAGGCATAAATTTTCATCTTCAAGAACTCAAAGGTCTGTGATCTATAACAAACTCTGTGTCTTTCCCTAAGAGCTCAATTAGTGGGTGGGAAATCTTTGAAAAGTCCTGAATGAATATCCTGTAGAATCCAACATGCCCTAGAAATGACTTCACTAACTTCACGTCCGTAGCTTGATCGAGTTCTTGATCACCTACACCTTTGTAGGGTCAACCTCCATTCCCCTTTTAAAGATGGCATGCCCTAACACGATACCCTTCATCACCACAAAGTGACTCTTCCCCCAAGAGAGTACCTGATTCACCTACCTACATCGTCTGAGGACTCTCTCCAAGTGCGCTAAACATGTATCAAAAGAATCACCATGAATCGAGAAGTCATCTATGAACACTTCCAGTAAATCTCCCACCATCTCGGTAGATACGACAATCATGCATCATTGAAATGTGCTTGATGCATTGTAGAGCCAAAATGGCATGTGCCTGAGCGTGTATGTGCCGAGTGGACATGTGAATGTGATCTTTTCCTGGTCCTCCTGGGCTATAGACACCTGGATGTAGCCTGAGTACCCCTTAATAAATTAGAAGAACTCTTTACCTCTAAGTCTCTCCAAAATTTGATCGATAAATGGCAAGGCAAAATGATCTTTCTTGGTCACGGCATTCAGGTGCTTGTAGCCAACACATATGTTCTACGATGTAGGTACTCTTATCGTGATTTCTACCCCCTCCTCATTGCCGACCATTTGAATTCCTGACTTCTTCGAGACAACATGAAGTGGGGCCACCCACTTGGAGTCAGAAATAGGGTATAGAAACCCTACCTTGCACCATTTCTCAGTCTCGTTCTTCACTACTTCACATAGATTAGGGTTTAATATCCTCTAGAACTCAAAGTAAAGTCTCACATTATCCTAAGTAAAGATGTGGTGCAAGCAGAGAGGGGGGTTGATCCCTAGGAGATCTACCTATGTCCAGCATATTGCTTTGTGGTTCCTCTCTAAGACCTCTAACAAGATAGACTCATGTTCTGAAGTCAAGTCTGAGCTAATGATAACAAGAAATCTCTCTTAGGGTCCCATAAGAAAGGCGTACTTGAGTGTAGGAGGTAATGATTTCAATTCCGGTAATGTTTTCAATTCCGGTAATGTGGTATCATCAAGCAAATATGGTTGAACTAAATCTGAATCTGGTTTCTTGCTACATGAGGGTGGGCTCAACTGTGTAGTACTCGTCACCATCTCAGAAGTATCAGGAGTCAGATCGTCAAAAATATCCAAGCAATTGGCAATAGTCGTATCCAACTCATCATCAATGTCCCATGATCGTTCCGAAGGGGATGGAACTAACTGATCCAAATGGATCTCTACATTATCATGGGAGTAGGTAGATGCATCTCTAATAAGACCAGGAAATACCAGAAAAACTACATCATGCACTATGTCCTTTCCAAATAAAATGATCTTTCTCTGTCTTGAAGGAACCTATCTCCAAATCCCAATGGTGCTAATCATTCTACAATCTACCTCTGAAGATGAGTACTTTGTGCTACTCGCTGAATCGGGTTGTTGACACTTGGTTTGCTTCATCTCAAGGTTCCCTTACCCGTCAGGAGAACGGAACTTCATCATTTCCATACCATAATCGAAAGTTGTGCATGCAGTCCTAAGGAAGGATCGCCCGAGAATGATTTGAAAATCTCTCCAATGATTAGGGGTCTCCATGTCCAAGAATGTGAAGTCAACCTGATAGTTCTTCCAATCAAGATAACGACGTTCTTCACTTCTCCCATAGGTCTCTTCACTAAACGATATGTGAATTGGAGTAAAGCTCTTGATTTGCGAAGTAGTCCCAACTCCAATTTCTAATATAATGCTAAGCAAAGTAAGTTGATTGAAGAATCATTATCCAAGAGTGTGTGTGCAAATGCAATGTCATCGATATGACTCCACGTAGTGAGAACCCATGTCTCTCTTTTTCCTTGGTAATGTTTGATTCTTGAGACAATACGTTATGGCTATTGACAATACGTGTGTCTTCACATTTTGGTTCTCTTTCTTCATGCAAACCCTAGTAGGTGTGCATCTCATCTTAAGGTATTTCTAGAATGTAGGATGGTTAGCCACATACTCATCAAATTGAACCTTTACAGTGATGTTTTATTTACAAAATTGTGCCATAATGGGGTCATCTTTCTTAATCTTTTTTATGTGTTTCCTATCGTAAAGCATGGGGGAAGGTATTGAAGCTAGGGAAACAGAAGATGAATCATCTGAATCATGAACTAAAACACCATTCTTAGAATTAACGGAAATAGAGTTCTTCATACATGAATCTTTTTGATGCAACATGGGATTGAAGTCTATCTAATATAGGTTATGGAATAGAAGCTGAAGTGGTATCCACCACAACCAAAGGTGCAAGATCCTCCATAGACTCGGAAGTATATTCATTCTGCTGATGTTGCATACGTGATCTCATTCTCTTCTCATCTCCGTGAGTATATATCCTCAAATGGTGTTGTTGGGGCTCCAGAATATGCTGCCTCTCCTCCTCGTCCTCTGAAGACTCCTCAGGTAAAGCTCCAGAGATGCCCCCCCCCCCTCGTGTCCCTCATACATTCAGGTATGGTCACAGTCCTTCAGCACCTGAGTGACATGTGATTACCTTCATCACACGAAAGAATCTCATATTAAGATCTAAGAGATGATGAATAGTATACCTGACCAAAGTGTTGCTGAGAACCATATCGGTTCAAGTTATTGGGGTTATCATGAACTTGGGCTGGGATTGAGGTAGAGTGTTCAGACTGATCATCTCGCCATCTGGTCAAGCAGTTGACAGTCACCCATAAGTCGTGAAATTTGTTCGTGTAGGAACAGAGCTCATTGAGTATCTGTTGTTGTACGTCCATGGGACCAGACAAAGAACGAAGTGGAAAAAAATGAGAAGAAGAATGAGAAGGCGGGCCTTGTTGTCTAGGATACTGCCTTTTCTACTGCTGGTGTTGGGGTATCCTTTGAAATTGCGAGCCTTACTGGCCCACCTGGTAATGGCCATGTCAGCCATACTATTGGTACTGCTGCCACTATTGTTGGGGAGGTTGGAATCTAGGCCTCTGCTTTGAACGAAGTTATGCGGAGGTAAATGCAGTGTTATGGAAGGTCGGGGAATGCTGGTAGGCCTATTGGTCCCCCGTACTTCTCTGCCTAGTCGGGTCCATAGTATACCATACTCCATTCACCTCCCAAACCGGTGGAGGCTCCTCTTGAACTATCTCTGCTGATGGAGGGGGTTTCTGGTAACAATGGGCATAGGTCTAGTCCTACTCCCACGGTTAGGGTTGCCCTGACACCAACTGCTCCTGAACATTATGAACTCGGTACACAGGAGTGGTGGGTGCAGTCACGGTAGGTATCCTTATATAAGATACCTTCTCAATCAACTCCTCCATTTGTTTGGAATCTTGGAGATGTTCCTATCTAATTCATCAATCCTCATGTCAATCCTCTCAATTATTGTAAACTTGTCTGCAATAACCCCCATGTTGGGATTACATCCTGAGAGAGAACAACTTCAACTGACTTTCCCCCTTTAGATAAGAGTGGAGTGGAGGATGGTGTATAAGCCCTGTGGCCCATCTATGAGTGATTGGTCTTAGCCATCTACTAGAATACCTTCCAGACAATATTGATCCTCATGATGTATAGCTGCCTCCACAAGCATCGCTCACTAAACAATGCATCTCAGGGTTAAGATCAGTGAAGAGCGACTGAACCAAGATGTCATCATCTAGTCCATTACAAGGACACTTCTATAGGATGTCCTTTAACCTTTCACATGCATCACTGAAGGCTTCATGGGGTAGCTGGGAAAAGCTCGTAGTACACGTCCTCATCATGTTAGTCCTATAAAGGGGGTAGAACTTCTTCATAAAATGGTCCTTGAACTGGGTATATGTAGTGACTGTAACTCCCAAGTTCTTTACCCAGTAGTCGGCTTTGCCACCCAAGGAAAATGGAATGGTTGTGAGCCTAATATAATCCTGGTTAACCTAGAATGTATGAGGTTAGCACAAATGAGCTCGAAATCCCTTAGGAATGTGTATGGCTCCTCAGAAGCATTCCCATCAAAGTGTGGCAACAAGTTTAGAAACTGTGGCTTCAACTCAAAATCAACTTCAGGTTTGGATGGACTCAAATAGTTCTGAATTATGTATTGTCCATGGTTATACACCGCATCCATTGGTAGTTCGACCCCAACATTGAGCTATCCTAACTGAGCTATGAGTAATGTGTGTTGCTGCTCATATGCAGCTAATATGTCCAGTACAATTCTCATCGGATCCTCTGGGTGTTCTTCTTCCTCTTCTTTCTTCTTTAGAGGCCTTTTACTTGAATTTTCTTGGAGACCTGATTCATCAATGCAGTCCTCATTAGAAGAGGATTTAGAAAATCAAGATATTCTCACCAAGGAGAAGGTCTTCCTCAGTGAGGTGGGAGTAGAGACAGGGAATGATTTGTGATCCTGAACTCAAGAGGGTCATGAGTCCAGGTTGGTCCAGGTTCTGAATAGACCTTTTAAGATCTACTTCTTGGAGGGTTCAACGAGAGACTTGCAAAGTCCGAATAAATATCCCCCTAATTAATCATCTTCGATATCAAAAGAACCGAATAGATATTCAATGAGGCGCTAGTTCTATGGTGCACGTATTTGTACGGAGTAATCTCACATAATACAAACGCAATGAAAACCCCCAAATTCACCAACTTCACATGTGAGGGTCGTAAAGGTTCAGCCAAATTATCTTGTCAGTTTTAGTTGGTGATAAATACAAACTTTGAAAAAGTTAACGAGCTATTAGGTGCATGTATTTCCCTACAAACTGTCACGATTCTTATGACTAGTTGCATACACTTTCATCCAGTATGGGAGTAAACATGGACCGTAAAAATACGACTACCCATTACTTGAGGACGGAGCCTTACACAGTGTCCTTTAAACCACCCACTCTGCTAAGGAAATCTGGATAGTTTACCATCTACCCACATTCCCTCACTGAGAAGTAGGTAATCTTTTTTATAGAATTATATGAAAATCCTGGCGTGGCTCTATCCTAGTTTCATCTCTCTCTCTCACTTGCAAGTAAATTCAGACAATGAGGGCTTTATGCACCCGTAAAACAAGGTTCTTTTTCTTCCAATTTTTGTTAAATCAATCTGCTCAATTCAGTCTCGGTTTTGGAGTTAGGTTGTCACTTGAAATTTAATCTGGGCACAACAAAGCATGTTTATCATTCAGTCCCAATTTCCTTTTTAATCCTAAGTTGTAAAACAAGGGAGGAATCAGAAATCAAAATGCAAATGTGAAACGTTGCTGCATTATCAGAAGAAGATATACTTACAGCGACTCCCAGCACTCTCCATGTGTTATGCAAAACTGAATTTGTAAATTTACACTAAATGCATGCATATCGAGAAAACTGCACCTAAACAATATACTATTAGAGGGGAGGAATTGAATAAATTTGATCTAAGTAGTACGTGTCTATGTGTGTCTCAATATGAATCTTGTCTGATGTGTGAATCTTCTAAGATATGTGTGGCCTAAATTACGAAGGGTACAAATTTGATTTTACACTATTATTGTGCATATCCTTAATTTCATCACTCACGTCGAGAACCACTCTCGACACAACCACACACAAAAAATTAAATGTCCAAGTCTCTTTTTACACGCGCGAACTCTTAAATAAGAGTCGTTGCAAATGAGAAAATTACCTAAATTATTACAACATAATAATTATAAGAATTTACAAAATGAAAATACTCTCAAAAATAAATTAAATATCCTTGATCTTTAGTAGTTGGCACGTATCACGTATGTTGACCTTCGATGCACTCCAAGTTCACCGAGACCTTGCATTGAAAAAGAAATTTATATTAGAGAAATGAGTAGCAAATATATATATATATATATAAGAGGAGAAATAATTGAGAGAAAATGGAATAATTACAAGATGGCCCAGGGGTCAGACTACCCGAGTGTGAGAAAACCTAAACCAAATTTTCTAAATTAAATCCTAAGCCATTTGCCTCCTCGGCAACAGTGCCATCTGATGATCAGCCTAAGTGCATATATCAATTGGTACTCATTGTAGCACGGCACTCAGCCAATTAATCAGAACCGAGAAAAGATCTTCGCAAGGAGTGTCTCGGCATAAATTTATATATCAGGCAAGTCTAGGGTCAAACATAGGGAGGAAAAGGAATAACTTTGGGTCAATTCAGATCACTTAGCTCTAGATTTTCCAAATGGTATTTTTGTGATTTTTAATGCAAAACGAATGCAAATGCAAAATGCGGTTGAATTAAGTTAATAAGAAAGTGCACGACTTAGCTAAATTAATTTTAATGTGAAATTAATCCAAATTTTCCAAATTACATTTTTCCTAGAAATCTAATCCAGTGATGAATGCAATACATTTTTTTGAATTTTAACGGTTAAAATGCAATAATGAAAAATACACGTTTTTATAGGTTTTCACGTAATTTTTCACTCAAACATAATGCAAAATTAAGAAAATTGTAATGGAACTTAAACATGATGAAATGAAAGTATAATAATTTTTTGGAATTTTTCAAGAATATATGTATTTTTTATGAATTTTTTAAGAAAAAAGAATGTCCATGAGTATTTATTTTCTAATAAAACCGCATTATTAATGTATCTAGAGAGCGAATTATCTCAAAAAGATATTTAAATGACCAATCTAGGAGAATTGGAATTTCGCAAAAATAATGTTGTGAATTTAATTGAAAATAAATTACAAAAATCATTCACCAATTTATTTAAGATACATGGCAACTCCAATTTAGATGAAATTTGGACAGTAATTAAAGCACATTTCAAGTCATCATATATGATTTTGCATAATTTTTGGACCAAGTGTTAATTAAAAACCATTTTAGATCATAAATTTTGTAAACTAAGCAATTTTTCACCAAAAACAATTTAATTAATTAGTCATACTCACAAAAATCCAAATAAATAGCTAGATGATAGAGAATTAGTAACTCAACGACATGATATTTTTATCAAAATAAAAGATGCTATTTTTCATTAAAATAAATGGTGCAATATTAATATCCAAATTAAATCTTACATACGTGGATATCCATGCAAAATAGAGTCAAAGAAACAAAAGAAATTGTATACAAGGGTGAATTTGGAAATAACAAAACTTGTTGGACAAACTTTGTAATTTTAACAAAAAAATGAAATAAGAAGAAGATGATCTTCTTCTTCGTAGGCGAGGTGGCTCATAGAGGGTGATTGGAACTGCACATGGTGGTTGGTGCTAGCAGTTGGAGTTGTTGTCCTTAGAAGCGGACCGCAGGTGGCACGTAGTGTTGTAGGTGGCTGATGATGATGGAGGGCCGCAGGTGGCACGGCTATCCTAGAGCACTATAGAGGAGGTTGGCACAGCTGGCAATGGTTGCAAGTGCTGGAAGGGAAGAGGGCTAAGGCTCGCATGCGGGCTGGTCGGTGGTGGGGGGCTACCGTGGCTTGGTCTGGAGGAAGGTGTCTCTACAGTAAGGAGCAGGTCGGTCAAGGGCGGTGGAAGAATCAGGCACTGACGGTTGAAGCATTGTACTACAGGTGGAGGAAGGAAGCGGTGGGGCGACTTCGCCTGCTGCTTCCCTTTCCCTGTCTCTTTTTTATTTTTTTTATTTTGTTATATTGTTTTGATTTTTTATTAATATTTTTTGATTTTCTTAAACAGGGAACAAGCAAAAGATGAGAAGATTTGGTGGTGATGGTGATGGTATGATGAAGATGATGATGTTGTAGTGATACGATAAAAAATAAACAAAAGAAGGTGATAATGGTGTGATGTGATAACAAAATGTAAAAATAAATATGATGACAAAAATGAAAAGGAGAACAACCAACGATGGAAGCAAACCCTTATGGTGTGCTCACGAGAAGCACGATCTTCTCTTGAATCACGGGCAAGGGATGAGCTTGAGTAGCTCGCGAGGGCGGATGCAATGCTGGTCGGAATGCCAACGGATCTCTCACCGAAGAGGAGGCGATCATCACTCTACTTCTTCGTTCATTGTCACCGAGATGGTTGGTCAGAGCTCTTGATTCTCTCTCGCATAAAGGTGAATCAAAGGCGAAAATGAAGAGAATGAGATGAATAAAAAGAGAAGAAAATGTAAGTTAGAAAAATGGTGGGATGGCGGAGTTGAATGGTGTTAGACATGTGAGCCCTGGGCGAACCATTCTTACAATAAATGTTATTGTAATATTTATGTTTATCAATAAAAGTTATTGATGTTTCACTCCATTTCTAAAATTAAATGAATGAATGCACTATAAGGTCCCTCTGTACAATTAGGGTTATGTACCATGGCCATCTTGATGATCATATATCTATTGATTCATTAAATGAATCATAGAGGCTGGTGTTTGGATGAATATCTAAGGAGTTAGATAGGGGACTCATCAAGCACCGTCAAATGATTGTTAAGAGATGATCTCCAGCTTGAGTAGGAGATGGCAATCCTTTCTCACATAGGTTGATATCTGACCGACCTCTTGATGCAGGTCCTCTGCATGGGAATAGTGATTCGGAGGTGTCAGATTAGTTAAGTCAATGGGTTGACTTAACAAGATCGAGATAACCTAAGTCCTATGTTGAATGCTGTCACAGCATAGGCACGCATCCTCTGACCGGAGACAGATGTATTGCTATATGTCTGAGTATGTACATTTGGCAGACCGATAGGTTGATGGCCTAACCAAGGTTTATACACCGGCGAGATGGTGTGCATATAAGGGAATATGAGCAATACGATCTCTCAAAGGGATCATACAGGTTCACTTATGAACCGGAAGACATGAGCTCACTCATGAGGTATTGGGACCGATCAAATTCCATGCATGGTCATCGTGCTTTGGAAGCATGACATGAATTTGAAGGTATGATATATGCTTTGGGAAAGCATATGATCGATACCAACTCCCAATGACCAAGATTGAGAAACTTAGTGATTAAACTCTGAAGAAGACAGTATAAAATTGATCTTAATCTTCAGACTGATCATGGGTCTTCCAGTATGCAGGATGTAAAGGTATTGGGAATACCTGAGGGTGATGTGATCATAAACGATTGTATATCCATGACGCTTCCATTCTGAGGGAGTGATGAAACAGGTCTGGATATTAGTGACTCCTTCCAGTAGAGAAGCAATCTGATCTTAGTCCAAGTGTTGGACATTGGTCTGAATAAGATTCAGATTAAATGAGAAGATTAGATTTACGGTCTTGATTTAATCAAGCATCTGTGGGAGGTTCGTAAGATCTGGATTTGAGATGAGATCTCAATATCCAAGTCACTATACATGGAACAATACAATCGCCTTGTCCTTATCTCCAAGTATCTGCGGAGAAAACACATTATTCTTGAAGGGGTTCAAGAATAATTCATTTGATGAATTATGTGTCCAAGCAAGAAGGACTTGATGATTAAATGAGATTTAATTATCAAGCATAATATGAATATGATTCATATTGTGAGAATGATTATCCAAGATAATTAAATGGGATTTAATTATCAAGGATTAGAGAATGTGGATAATGATATCCATAATATTTGTGTATTATAAATATGATTTATAATATACATATATTGAAGAGAGAGAGAAATTTCGTAAATAGCATTTGTTAATTATTAATGTGAATTGGATTCACATTAATTAATTAATTGGAAATGTAATTTACAAATTAGTTTGGGTTGTGAATATGATTCACATTTTCTCAATGGTATGATTGAAATATTCACAAATTAATTTGAAATTAATTTGGTGGATAATTTTGTGATAATGGTTGTTACAAACTTAAATTAAGAAATAATAAATGAAATAAAAAAGGAGATAAAAAATCACCATAAAAAGGTTTGTGGATGATTTAGTTATCATCTTTTTTATGTTATTATCTCTTAATAATTAATTTATGTTAAATTAAATTGTGTTGATAATTTTGCAACATATATTTAATTTAAATATAAATTAATGTTGTTGGTTTTAACCAACAATAATCATAGCCATTGATTATTACATAGAATCCCATGGCTGTTGGATCTATGTGTCCCATGGATTGAGATCCATTGGATCCTAAACTAATATAAAAGGAGGGCTAGCCTAGCCTTTCTTGGTACATTATTTAGAGTTGTAGAAGCCTACTACTCTCTCTCATTCTCGCGTACCATCTCTTTCTCAATTTCAAATGGCCGTCCATCTTGAATATTGAGGAGGAGAGTATCTCGTCTTCGCCTTCGACAACTCGGGGATCTCCTTCTTCTTTGGGGTGACTTGCTCTAGAGGAAGACTACGGATTTTGTTTGACAAAATCAGGGGATTCATCGCTTGGATCTTCATCGAGGATTGCGGGAGGAACGCGACTCATCATCGTGCCCGCAAGTGCGTTCTTCATGGATCGGACTTAAGACAAGAGGATCTCTTGTTTGGGATCTCACGATTACAACCACGCTCCAAGAGGTATTCCTTATACTTTGAGGTTTGATGAAACGATCCGAGAAGTGTTCTCGTGATCATGTGGTTCAGCTTTAGATTCGAAAATTTTAATTTCCGCCGCATCTAGCGACTAGTGCGACTAGTTGCTCCGATTGCATACGATGCGATCGACACGCTTCCGTGATGCGCTTAAGGATTCTCAATATCCTTCAAGTTAAAAAACGATGGAGTTGAATGGGAGGTTAGATGAAGACTTGGTGGTTAATGGAAGAATCATTTATTATTTTACGTCTTTATATTATTATTTTATTGTGTAAAATATAATATATAATGATTAGTGTATTTTATTTAAAAGAATCATTTTATTAATTTATTGATTTTATGGACATTTATTTGAGATTTTACTCAGGGATTTTACTAAGATTAATACATTGAGATGATGAATCATGGATTCATCAAAGAGGGATAGTCTATTGGCTCAAGAAGAAAAACTCCTTATGTACATGGTGCACATTTTTATATATCAAAAAAATAGAAAATCTCAAAAAAAAGGTTAGACAGTCAAAAAGTAAAAAAAAATAAAAAATTCCCTTCAGGGAAAAATATGAATAAGAAAGGCATATGATTCAAAGTCTCATACCAAGGAAGCCTGCAGCGGGAGACTTAGATACATTGGTCAAGCTCCACGAATATGTGAATACACTGGTCATAGTCCATTCTCTTCTATACCCCCTCTTATGTAGTCCGTTGCACTTGAACTTAGAGGGGAATGCCCCGCTCCTCGAGGAAAGAGTTTCTAGACATTGTTTGAGAAGGTTGTTTCTTTGTCACTTCTGATGTGGAGAGTTATATTTCACTTAAAATACAAGTAAGATTCATAATCATCGGAATTTCCATACAAGGATTTGTTCTGACCTGACTGTTGAGGCAACCTGAATAGAGACGTGGAACCAAAAGGTTGTTAGGTCTTACATCCTCTTCCTAATAGGGTTCCACCACATCCAAAGGTCGAGTCAAGCTCCATTTTCACTGTTTGTTTATGACCTTGGTATGGAACCTGAAATCATTTCACTTTTTGTTCATTTTAGTTGCTCAGTGACAAGCAAGTTTTAAGTAAAGGGGGTTGGTGAATCGGTGATTCATCACTCTAAAGTTGAAAATATAGCTTCCTTTCTGAGTAATTAGTTGCATTTCTGCATTTATTTTACATTATTCTCATTCATGTATTTAGAATTAATGTCTGCATTTTAATATGCATATTTTCATTAAATAAGAAGCCTAAGTTCTCTTGTAAAATATCACATGTATATTACCATATTTTCCCTTAATTGTATTTATTTTTTACTAACTCAAAATTGAATAAAATCAACTCTATAGTGCATATATTACTAACAATAATAAAGGAAAAATAACAAACAATACTAACTTGTAAAATTGACCAACAAAACACAAACCCTAGTGTGAGACTAAAAGCCTTAAAATGTAAATATCTCTCTCATACAGTCTACTATGGATCCCTACTAACTTTTAAATTATTGTACGTTTAATTACCTTCAAAACAAGACTAAATTCAAAGGAATCAGATTTTATATGTGAAACTTGGGTTTTGGGTCCTTCATTGTATATTGTACACATGTTCCCTTTATTTATTTATTTTATATTTTATATTTTTTTATTATTAAAAATACAAAAAATAGATTAAGTTTGAAATATTTGTTTTATAGTTTCTTTAATTTTAATTTAGATTTTATCTTATATAAAAATTTCAAAAACTGTAAAATACAAAAATGCAGTTTTTATATCTATAGGGTGTACAGATGATTTATTTTGGTTTTGAGTACTTCACAATAGTTGTAAATATCATCAAATTGAGAAACTTTTATGTTGGCCACTTTTAAATTTGAACCCTTTTGTTATTTCTTTTTTATTTTTCTTTACAACCAATTTGTGATTTTTCTGGGAGTGACACATGACAGTTCTTGAAGAAGCCATGTGTCACTCCGAATTATTTTTATAATTTTATTTTATTTTATTTATTATTATAACTATTATTTTCTTTACTTACTTAGAATTATTATTATTATTTAATTAATTTAAATTTAAATTTTACCTGCCAAGTGGTTTCCCCTGCACGCACCATGTGGTGCCTTCTCCTAATCTCTCCTCTCATGCGCTCTGCCTGACCTGGTCACCAACCGTCTCCCTTCACGAAATTTCACCTTGCTTGACGCACCCTCCGCTAGACCCACGCATGACCCCAACGTTGCCTCCTAACCACTTCGACCCTCCACCTTGACTGTTCTCTCTCTCTCTCTCCTCCCTCTCCTCCCATGTCCTATGACCCATGTATCTCCTACCGCCTTCCCCTCTCTCCTATCTACTCGCGCCTGCAACTTCTCCCACTGACCCCTGCACAATTGTGTCATTGACCTCCTCTGACTCATGTAACCGCTCACTCCCTACATTGAACCAAACTCCCCGCCGATCTTGTATCTTCAGTGCTCATCCACATGTCACCCCATGACCTCGTACCCATTTCCTCTATAACTTCTATGTGACCCAACCCCCTTCAAAAGGGGATCGACCACCTCCAGTAGATCTTATCCATCATTTGAGAGCATAGAGGACCTTGAGTCCCCCCCCCCAGATGGCAGCAAGAGACCCGCCGTTGAGCGACGACATGTCCTAGCCGGCGAGATCCAAGGAACCTTTGTTCCATGCTATAGTAGTTCCAACTGCTGTGAAGCTCAACCTCGTCGGAGCTTTGAGCGAGAATCAGGAAGCTTCAAGCTTCCCTCCCCAAGTGACTCATCCATCTACTCTTTTAGGTATCTCCTTCACCTTATTTCCTCTTCGCTTCTTTTTTCTTCTTCTTCCTTCATCTTCAGCTTCTTCCTATTTTTCTGCTTCTTTCTCCTCTTTCTCTGCATTTTCTTTCTTGCTTCCTCATACCCAAATCGCTTTTCCTCGACGTCCTCTATGGCCTTTGTGTTGCTTCACCAACCCAACATCACCTCACCTCACCCTCGCTTTGCTCTCACATCGACAAGCACCACCGCTCCTCACAGTCAAAGTTGCACGCTTCCACCTCAACATTTCGGCTCTCACTCATCAGTACATCACCGCCTTCCCCTCGAACTATGCATGACCAGAGCTGACAACGTCCCTACTTCACCTTCGCGCCCCGACCATTTTTTCCGTGTGTCGACCAAGCTCCAGCATCCATGTATTCAAGCTCTAACCGTCTCTCCTCCGCCCATATCACCACAGGAGTAGCATGATCCCACCTCATGTCATGTACGATGGTAATGGAGTCGAACCTCGACCTCGATCATCTCATGATCACCTCACTCCACCTCGGGTAACGCACTGCCTCACTAACACTAGCAGAGCAACATCGCCCTCGTCTCCTCTACCTTGGATGTTATCGTTGAGTCGATCACCTCCAACAGGTCACACCATCTCCGCAAAGCCCTGTGACTTCCACCTACTATACCAACCTCGAGCGACACGCCACTGCAGTCCTATATCCCTTACACATGTGCAACACATGCAATGGGGAGCATTTACACCGAAGCCCCGCACTAGCTGAAGTCACGTGATAAGCACGTGCAAAGGCACATGCAAGTGCACAGCACGTGCCTTTAAAAAATTACATAAATTCCCGCAGGATCCTGGTAACCACATTTTCCTTGTTAGCTTGCATTTAGTTTATTTCTGTTGTGTATCGCCTCCAGAATCTTGCATTTATCTTGTAATTGAATATCATTTCTACACCATATTTCAAATCTAAAAATTGTATCTTGTTGAACACTTTACTCTCTATCATGTGGATGTTTGATTGGATTTTTTAAGGCATGGTTGATTTAATATAATTATTCTTGTGGAAAATTGCATAATTTACCCACTACTTCTTAATAATTTTGTATTTAATTAATAATTACCATAAAAATTACCAAAATTTCATAGTACGTATATTTTAATGTGTTTTACATTGTGCTCAAATATCTTGATATGTGTACGTATATCGAGGTTGTAATAAATTAAATGGTGATTTTAATTATTTATTTTTTCATAGATTGTAAACTCATTATCTTTAGAATTTAGATTTTTTTCCTTGATAGACCCTTATTAGATACATCTAGGATAATTTTATTTCCAAAATATAAATTGGTTTGCTATTTATAAAAACTAATTTGCAAAAAATCACATAGTATGCATACTAAATTCGTAATTCATTATGCATCAGAAAATTCCAAAAAATACAGTATCTTAATTTCATCATGTTTACATTCTGACTAAGTTTCAAATTTTTTGATATCATTTGAATGGAAATTGCATTTTACTCCCCGAACTTTGTCGAAATTGCATTTCAGCTATTAATTGCATTTAAAAATACAAAAAAATATTCCTATAAAAACATAAGTCCTGAATCTTCTAGAAATTGATCTAAGGAGACAGTGTCCTCCCTAAGTTCGACCTTGGGCTTGCTAAGTAAAATTTAAGTTTGACTGCTCACATTAATTTATAATTAAGTGGTCTTTTTTATTAATTCTGATTACCTAAATAATACAACAATTCGACACTATTAACTAGGGATTTTACGCATTTTTCAGTCACACATGAGGTCTCAAGTCTTGGGTGATGTCCGAGCTTCGGGTGCATCGAGGCACCACATGGTTGGCACAAAAGGTCCCGAGTGGAGGCTCGGTGGTGCCTTGGTGATTGTTGGATCAAGACATGGATGCCTGATCTGATGGTCATTGTAGCACTGAAGGAGAGCGACTATGGTGGTTGGCGAAGCTCGGTGAGGCGATTCTGCGAAGAAGCCCAAGGGGTGAAGGTGAGTTGACCGCAGAAGGCAAGGCGAGCTCGGGGAAGGCAAAGGCAGTTAATGGTGGCATGGCCTGATGGCAAGAAAGGCAAAGAAGCACGAGGGCATGGTCCAGCATGGAGGGTATGCTACTTGTGCGGCATCCTGCGAAGGTGATCGTTGATGTGAAAGAGAAGAGAAAGTGTGTGACAAAGGGGAAGAGTTGTGAGGTAGAAGGGTGGAGGTGATCCTGTCTCATGGTGGTTTGATCGATAGAGGAGATGATCATGGAACTGGAGAAGAAGAAGAAGAAGCACAAAGTATGAAGAAGAAAGAGAAGAAGAAAAAGAAGAAGAGGAAAAGAAAGAGAACGAGAAGGAAGAAGGGGAAAAGAAGGAGAACGAAAAAGGGAAATTGGGGGATAAGGAAGAAGAGGAAGAGGAGTTACTTGAAGGTTCTTCACCTGGGAGAGGAGTGATCTAGGTGGAGCTCCTCTTTGTTATCACCTCGATCTGGTTCAGCGAAGATCACCTGAGAGGCTTCACAACCAGCATTGAGCTATGTTTCTACATGGCTCGATGGTCCATAGATCTCGTTGGATAGGACAAGAGGTAGTCGTCAACTTCAAGCTTCAAGACTCGATGCTATCACTGGCTGGAGAAAGTGAGTTGAGCCTCTTTTGCTATCTCCAAGGGGGAATGGTGGATAGTTGTGAAGGGAGAAGTGGAGGGGTATTTGAGGTTGGGATTTGTCATGGGTGGTGTGGTGTGAGAGGGAAGGAAAGAGGAACGAGGGGTACAAAGGTGGTTGGGTGATCGTGGGAGGAGGAAGTAGGTAGAGTGGTCGAGCGACGAAAGTGGAGGACTTTGATCAGCCGAGATCGAACGGTTGAGATGATAACACGTATCATGGGAAAATAATAAAAGAATATAAATAAAAAAATGAAAAATAAAAAGGAATAAATGGGTGACATATGGCAGCTCCAGGAGCTGCCACTTCTCGTTCCCATAAAACTCAAAAAATAAAAGAAAAGAGAATTCAATAGAAATAGAAAATGAGGTCAAATAAACAAGTGTTTTCATGAGTGGTGTTCATCGCGATGAGATGTACAACTTTTATGTAGGTGCCAAAACCAAAAAAATTATATGTACAAAACTTAATTTTGGCGGTATTCTATAGATAAAAAATATCAAATTTTTGTATTTTGCATTTTTATGATTTTTAAAATAAGATAAAAAAAATCAAAATAAAATGAAATAAAAATAAAAGAAAGATTTACAATTTAAGCTAATTTTTTAATGATTTAGAAAATAAACAAATAAAATAAAAAGGACATATATATAGTCTTTATATACACTTAGAGTGACTTAATTTTCACAGATTTTTAATTCAATTTTGAACTGAATTTTTGCATATTTTATTAGATCATAAATCAAAGAAGATAAATGAAAAGAAAATAAAATAAAAAGATCTTTTTATACAAAATGATAGGGTTAAATTAGATAAAATGTACAACATACAATGAGATCCCAAAACCCAAGTTTCACATATGAACTCTGATTTTGTTGAATTTGATATTATTTTGTAGATAATTGAATGTACATTAATTCAGAATGAGTAGGGGGTCCATAGGACATGATATGAGGCAGATATTTACATTTACAACTTTTTTACTCCAAATTAGGGTTTGGGTTTTATTTAACAGTTATATATGTTAGTATTTTTTAGTACTTTCCCTTGATAAATGTTAGTAATATATATGCAATGAAGTTGGTCTTATTTTATTTAGAGTTAGTGAAAAAAAACCACATACATGGGGAGTTATGGAAATATAAATGTGATAATGTACAAGGGTTTTTCCAGCTTCTTATTTATGCAATATGGATATTATTTACATATGCATGAATGATTAAAATGCAATATACATGAATAAATGCAATTAAATACTTGGAAACAGAGACCTGTTTTCATCTTTTAAAGTGATGAATCACATATTCATCAGTGCTCGCCCAAACTCTAAACCTGCAAAAATTATAGAGGTCTGACGGGGTTTAGACACCATGTTGAACCTATAAAACTTTCTTATAAACCATTGCATGTGCTTAGTAGAGTTAAGATAAGTTTTTGTAATTTTCCATCTAGCCGACATCTTCTTATACCTGTCAAATTAGATTAATTCGAGAATAAAAATATAAACTTACAAAATTAACATATAAGTTCATAAAAAAATTTCATTAGATGTAAACACATCATGTATACAAACCAACAACTTATATATATATATATATATATATATATATATATATATATATACACACCACATATAGATGTTATAATGGTTCTATAATTAAATTATACAAGGACACATGAAACTAATATCAAAGTTCTTACAAATTTGAAAACTTACTGAAAATCGACAACTACAAAAGAAAGAATCCACCAATGATTTCTTCTTTGATCTAGAAATTTTTCAAATCAAACTTTTTTTATTTCTTTTTCTCCTTCTTCTCCTTAAACATGGCATACATGTATTTCTCTTCTTCCGGGTCATTCTCCTCCTCGTTATCATCTGATTCAATCTCCTTATATGATGGTGCAAGCCCTTGTGTCCTATAATAAGTAATATATAAAAGATATTTATGTGAATATAAAGAATTATGAAACCATTACACTATAAGAAGAATGCTTACAAGTATGCTGTGAAATCTTCTTGGAGTTTATTCACCTTCTCCACCATCACCTCCATCTGCGAGTCCATCTGCGGTGATGGTTGCTGTGATGGTTGTTGTTTTGAATACGATGGTTGACCATATATAGAATAGGAATGACATTGTTCCTCCACATAGTACGGAGGAAGGCCACCAAACGTCTGCTTCTTGTTCTCCACAACATCCCTCTCATCCAACACCTATTAAAAATTTGATTGTTTGATATGTGATATAGTTAAAAATGAATAAAATAAAATAATCTTTTACTATACATGTTTCCAAATTGCTTTATCAAGTCGTGGTTGTTCTCTCTCAGGAGTCTTGCCTCATTTCTTTACAGATAGATCCAAATAAATCCTAAAGTAGAAGTTCAAATTAATTAAAGTGTATAATTATAAAATAGCTTTCAAATTTTCTTTAAAAACAAAATACTAACCATCAACTCTCTTGCATAAGGGGTGGACCATTGAAACTCTCCCTCCTTCCCACTCATGTGGAACCTTGACCACCACTCTTGAAATGAGGCCACTCTTTCCAACTAAGTAGCCTGAAAAAGAAATACAATTTAACATGATTTTACCAATAACAAGTTAGTGATTGAAATATAGTTTTTCTTTTAAATTACTTGCTCAGCTCTAATCTGATTGTGGCTTTTAGGGAAACTATTTGACATGATCTTCTGCTTTTGGCGATTTGTCCTTCCTATCGTTGTGCTTCTTGCAAACTCATAATCAGAAATGAAGGCATCACAAAAACCAGCACACATGCAATAAATAATAAATAAATATAAATTCATTGAAAGGGGTTATATTTTAAAATATAATAAAAGATAATACCTTTCTTCAATGCACCATGGCAGTGGACATCTCTTCAACTCCTCAAAATTCATCTCCCCGTATCCCATCTTCGAATCTGAGTCTCTTCTTTCCTTGAAAAATACATCGCTCATCCTCTTCTTCACTAAGTAGATAAAGACTCAATTATAAGCATCCTTCCCCATACCATGATCAAAATGATACCTACCCTAAAAAGTTGAAAAGATGTTAGATAAATAAGTTATAACAATTATCATCTAATTCAATAAAGTACAATTCTTACCAGAAAAATCTCGAACAGTCTCTCATACTCAGTAGTAGGAATGCGACACCGTGGAGTCGGGTACTAGTCAAATGTGTCCTCACGATATTGGTTATCTCCTTTGAAACCCTATCACTATTCAAAAAATATCTGCGAAATTTTGTAATTTTTTAAGAGGATATTTATGAAAAATAAAATGTGAAAATTTAAATAAATTTTATCTCCCATACGCAGAAACATTCAATAAAGGGAAGGACTCCGAAGTCTGCCCACCTCCGATCGGTAAAGGCATGTGGATGCTCGGACATCCCAAAAAAGGAGAATCTGAATCCATCAATGTCCATGCAGAAACTGGGATAGGGCATGGCTCGGGAATGGTCGAGGATGAGGGCTCTCCGTATACACCCCCATAAAAAGTAGGGGGAGGATAGCCATGAGACTTGTAATAGGATAAGATCCATCAAGAATCTTCCAGAAGAGATCCTTAATTAACGGGAAGGGTCGGTTGCCTACTAGAAGAAGGTGACTATGAGGACAGGCAACTAGAACGTTGAGATACATGTGATCCACTACGTCCAAAACATACCACTACTATAATGGTAATATAATAGTTAATTATAAAAATATTTATAGAAAATATTTTTAATTTAATATGAGAAAATACTTTACCAAATATTCACAATTAATCTTTGTAATTTGATTCTGGTTAATTATGACATATTTCATTAATAGCGGAGTTGTCTGAATCATCATTTATAATTTCCACATTATCGACTTGGAAAGCATGTATCACCTCATTATCTACCAATCAAATAATTCAATGATCTGAAAAACATCTGGCACATTATTTCTCTCATAAGTAGGTGTGAAAGCTTCATCTGCAATGTCTTCTGTAGGAGTATCTTCTTTAGAAATAACTCTATGAATTTATCTTTACGGCAATGAAAGATTCTACATTCTTTCTCTTCTTTGACACTTATGGAAGATAACAAACCGGTCCACTTGTGAAGAAAGAACGGATGGTTCAAATCTGCATATAAATTTTCTTTGTATAACATCAACGATGTTACCCGTACTATCGATCACTACGCCTTCATTTGGAGCGTACCAATCGCACAAAAAAGAACTACTTTTTCTATGCATGGAAGACTATATTGTGCTTCTAGTACCTTGATGAGTACCCATTCATTCACCTTTATTTTTTCTTTAATTGCTTGGATAAATAAATGTAAATGTTGCTAACTTGTACAAATTAACACACTGACCGTTGAATGTAAATAGTGCATTAATATATGTACTTAAACACAAAATAAATGAATAAAGAAAAAAAAGAAAAATAAAGAAAGAATTTGTAAATATTGATTTACTCTAAACCCAGAGACTAAGTCAATATTGACTTGGTCGACAAGGAATAAAGTAGGAGGAGATATGGGCAAATAAATACATACAAAAATAACACGAACACTTATAAACCTTAGGTGCCCACTACACTAAATATATAGCTAAACCTACACTAATTCATACATAATTATAAACATTGAAAATAAATATATCTTCAACACAAAACAAGTATAGAAAAATAAATAAATAATATGAAAAGAATTGCATATAAAAATATTGTATAGTACGACTTTTACACATAGATGAAAAAGTTGCAAACAGAACTTTAATGACAAATATCTCCTCCATATGAAATCAAAATTTACCAATCTCAACTGTATTATTCCTAAAATTATATCTATTTAATGAAGGTAGTTTTATTAAAAATAAAGTTAATATATAAAAGTTGGCTTTTTGGGTCCCACTGAACACTGTACGTATAGATTTTACTCATCTTATTCTTTCTTTAACTTTTACTCATTTTATATTTTTAAATACTTCTAAATATTATTTAAAATATATTAAAATTATACAAATAAAAAATAAAGGAATTAAAAATAAAGTTAAATAAATAATGCATTAAACTATATAGGTATAATATACCTTGTATATACCCATAATGATTTACATCTATTAATAAAATTACAAAAATAAAATAAAAATATGTAAATATGTATTTAAATATATCAAATATATATAATATATGCACATATTAATAATATTTAAAATACAAAATAAAAATAAAATACACAATACACAAGTATAAATACATATAATTACACTTGTAAAAATTAACCTATAATAAATAAGTTGGTTAAAATAAATAAAAATCACCTAAAATAGTACTTAAAATAAGAAACATAAAATCATCTTCTATTTTATTTTATTTTTCTTTATATTTTTATTTATGTATTGTCTTTTAGCAGCTGGCGTGTACCAATGAGGAGGCAACGTTGGTTGACCTTGGTCACTGGCCCACCTTTCTATGGATTGTTCACTGTTGTGTTTTCCCTCTTTTTGCCAAATTTTGGGGCTTTAATAAAGCTCGATAACTGCTTGATTCCTTCATGAAACTTCTTTGCAGAATCATCAGCCTTTATGCGAATCAAAGAGCGACCTAAGTCAACCTTCAATTTGCACGAAAACCCTAATTGAAGACCCTCACTTGATCATCCTTGTATATAACATCTTCTCTGTCCAATTTTAAAATTTAATCCTTTTGACCTGACTTTTCTCCCAAAATCATTGTCAGAGCTTGTCCTTCGTGACAGGAAGTGGAGCCTCCTGATTTGCGACGTAGAGGATGGGTGGAAAAGGCTACTTATCATCGTTGGAGACCTTCTCTTAGTGGTTCTGTTCCCACCCATTCCTGGCAGGTGAGCTCTTTATTCCTTTGTTTTTTCAATTCTTAGGAGTAGAGGTATCTTAGAATTGCATTTTAATTCCTTCGATTCTGTACATTTTAAGTTAGAAATCAAAATTGCAGTTCGTTGTATCTCTAGGCTCTGGACATTGTCCCCTTCTCTGTAACACGTTGTTTCGACTCACCCACGCATGCACTTTATTTCTCACCACTTCTCCATGCTCCAGATCTCTCCCATAACCCCTTATCTTGCTCAGATCAGGAGATCAAGGTCTCCCAGTCCACCACCTCATCATAGACCTCCACCCTGACCATTCCACTCATTTTTTGCCCAACCTAAAGGTCGAGGGCAATCATCTTAGAGACATGAGCTTTTGTGCAGGTTTCATCCCAGGAGGAGAGCATTCGAGTATAAATGATTCCAATTTTAGGCTCCAGACAAACCAGGCTTTCTTGAGCTCCAAATCTCATCGAAACAAGATTCGGACTGATCTGAAGACACTAGTAGCTCCAGACAACCTCTAGGAAGCCACCGAGCAATCTTCAAGCTGCATCCATCGGTGGATCTAAAAGATCTGAGCAAGAGAAGGAGGCTGACTACCTAGTTCTTCCTTGTTCTTCGTGAAGAGCAGGGACCGTTCGATCAAGAACAGTGCTCAAGTTTTGATCCTGGTCATCGGATCTTGCTCCCACTCAGTCATTGATCTAGTTCTGATATTAATCAATATGTGTGCATCCAAGTCATCCACGTAGATAAAAGAAACAATCTGCAACCATTCGCTCATGCGTGATGAGGGGTATTTTACAACCTAACCCTTTCATCTTTTTTATTTATTTTTTAGTATATAAACTTTCGTTTGCAGTTATAAAAATTTTTTAGTATTTGCACTACTGTATTTATTTGCACTTTAATCGAAATCCATATCACCTCTTATGCATGTGAACATGAGGGGTGGGTATTTTGCTTGTACCCCCTTTGGGTTTGGTGTTATTATTTGATCTAGAAACATTGAATCTAAGGACAAAATATTTTGGGAAATTTGTAAGTTTGGTGCTATTGTTCTATATATTTGTATTTATATTTTTATTGTGTGAAATTTACATGAAGGCCTCTCGACTTTACTAAAGTGTTATTAAATGCTCTAAAACTCCAAGGAAAATACAACTATGTTGTAGATTTAATTTTGTACTTGTAATTTAATTATTAAAAATACCATTTTACATCTAAAAATTATAGAAAATTATCTTAAGTGTCTGAAATCATATTATATCATATTAATTTTCACAAGGTAATTAAAAGTGTTTTTTTATTTTTATAAATCAAAAACATTGTATTTTCTCCTAATTAGAATATAAAAATCAATAAAAAAATACAAAATACTTTTAAAATTTCCAAAAAGAAGTTCATGTATGCCTATTTAGCTATATTTTATCTTATGTTCAAATATTTCTACAAAATATTAATTCAAATATTTATGCATAATACTTACTAAAAGATCTAATAGACACAAAAGACAGAAAACCTTATAAAAATTATAAAAATTCATAGAAAAATAATATATATTAAGTTTTCGAATTTTTGTTGTATTATTTAAGGTGTGTTTGATATGTGGGTTAAGGTGGGTTAAATTGGTAGGAGGTAACCCCTTTTTGTGTTTTGGTGTTTGGATAGAGGGTTAAACTAGGGTGGGTTTGTTGTAAGTTTGTTGTTATATGATGGTATTGAAGTTTGAAAAAGTGAGTAGTTATTGTGATGTGATTGTATTGGATTTTGAAAAAGTAGGTAGAAGTTGAGTAGTTTATATTATTTAGATGATATGATGGTATAATATTTGTTGGAATAGATAAAAGAGAAATAATTTATTTATTTCATAAAAAAGAGAGGAAAAGTGAACCCCACATGAGAGAGAAAAAGGTAGGTTAATGGGGTAAACCCCCCAAAGGGGGGCTTAACCCCTAGCTGAACATGACCTTAGTATCTTGGAAAACTGAAATTGGTCTCAATCAGATTTGATAGATATTTATTAAACTAATTTCAAGTTCCTATATTTTATGTTTTGTTTATTTATTATATCATATATGTTTTTCACGACGTAAATAAATTGTTTTTCTATTCATAAAAAATCAAAAATATTGCATTTTCTCCTAATTAGCATATAAAAATCTATAAAATTACAATATGTTTTAAAAATTCCCAAAAAAGTTCATGTATGTCTATTAAGCTATATTTTATCTTCTCGTCAAATATATCTACAAAAATAATAATTAAAACTCCTAGAAATCACAAAACACAAAAAACTTTATAAAAATTATAGAAAATCATAAAAAAATAAAAAAAATTAAAGTTTTTCAATTTTTGTATAATTTAATATCTAGGAAAAGTGAAATTGGTCTCAATCTGATTTGATAGATATTTTTTAAGCCCCATTCAATTTCCTGTATTTTCTATTTTATTTATTTTGTGTATTTACTTATTTAAAAATCTATAAAAATCCTCAAAAAATACATAAAAAATACCAAAAACAAATAAATTTTATAAAACCCAAAAATATTTTATTTGTAAAATTTGAGTTTATTTTCTATACTCTAAAAATCTAAAAACATCTCTTTTATATTCCCTTACTATATATTATATTTCATATATATTAGCCTATATTTTATTTCTAAAATTAAAATTAAAAGTTTAAATAAGTAAAAAATATAAAAATATATATAAATTAAAAACCCATAAAAACATTTAAAAAATAAAACTACATAAAAAATTCGTAAGTTATATATTCATTTTCTTACTCTACCTCGTGTGTTTCTTTCTGGTTCAACCCCTATTAGTTGTCACTATACACATCTTTGTAGGGTATAATAAATTTTAACTCATTCATTTACATTTTTTAATAATATTATGGGTTAATTGTTGATTGATTTGGATTGTTTGAGTGTCGAGAACCGAGAGAGGCGCTAATACAGCTATTACTGGATCCGACTTGTCAGGCACCGCATGCCCTCCAAGACCAGACATTAGGTATCTCATCAGATCGTATTTATCATACCTTATTTAAGATTCTATAATAGTCCAAATTATCCTCCCTATACTAAGATCCATAAACCATCACTCCATAATTCTGAGTGGCTAAATTTCTACTAGAATTTACTGTATGAAATTGATAACCATTAATCCAACAACCGTTATAAGATCGGACCTTACCAACAGGACCTTCTGAAAAATACTTTAATGCATGTGTACTATAATCATTATCATCCAATTATTTTATTATATTCTCAAACCATTCCGGAAGTTGATTCTTATATATGCTCACAACTTGATCTTCTAATATGTTGGATTTTCTTCAACAGATTTATCTATAAATTCCCTAAAATGAATGCACATAATTACTATGTGCGGAGAAAGAAATAACTATTTATTTAACAAATGAATAAAAAGATGTACTCAACATATGGTGTTACTTCCTCGTAGTTGTCCATTACGTATAACTCGGCAGCATCTTTCTCTTATTTTGATAGTAGACGCTCCCTAACGTTTCCTATTGGCTGAGCAGACTAACAAAAGACACTAATATGAGATTCTTCATAAAAGTAAATTGTCTTATTCCTCCTTTTTCTATTGTGGATAGTATCCACATCATAGGGACAGTATGCTACTTCTTCATAAGTATACTGAGAACTTATGGATCCTTTGATTCTACATTTATTTCGGACCTTTCTTTTCACGAATAACATGAACTTGCATAAAGCATATTGTGTTTCTAAGATAACCAAAATTATAAAAGTAAGAAACTACTATATAAAAATACCTTTAAAATAGATACATTCATCAATATTTTATGGGCCTGCCAACTTTGACCTCGTATAGAAGATGAATCATCATATGCATGATTGAATCAAAAAAGTAGATAGAATATTTGCTTCAAACTACACATAACCACATGATTAAATCCGCATGTATGTAAACCTATAAAGCAATTCCTTCTTTTCTTTGAAAATAGAGGAAACGTTGACATCAATGTTTTCAATAATCAGACTCTGAAAGATGCTCCATATACTCTTCATGACTATGCTCGCATGCCATAACATATATTTTGTTGTTTCCTTACAATAATATGATCGCTTCAATCTAAGAGTCAGCGGAAAATACCATAAAACTTTCGTTGATATTTTATTTCTACTCTTAATTGATTCCTGTAATATTGGCTCACCACATTCAACACAACGTGTCAAATACCATGTTCATCATAGTATAAAATATGGTTATTTATATAGGAGTCTATCTTAACTTCATCAAAACCCATCTTCCACATCATTTTCTTGGTTTTATAATAATTTCCAAGTAATTCAGCATCTTCAGGTAACATTTTCTTTATAATTATCATCATAGTATCAAAATTTTGATCAGTCATATTATAGTCCATCTTCATCGATAGAAGCTCTGAAATTGCTGATAGTTTTCAATATGTCTTATAACTCGACCATAAAGACACTTCTACCTTTTTCAACATCTCGTAGAAGTCTTCTTACTCACCATGTGGTTTCTCTTCATGACGACTATCAGAGTTAAACTCTAGAACTGCAACGTCCATAACCATTTCTACGAATGGATTAATGTTGTCTGCATCATTTGACTCAATGATCGTCTAATCATTGACCTCTCCGTGCCTCCACCAAATATGATATCCTTCCATGAAAGGAGCAATTGAATTTCATCCTTAGGTCTCTTCTTAAGAAAATGATACTTTTAACAAGGACACAAGATAATATCATCTAAATCCACCACACGAGAACCTTGAGCATAAGCAATTTCCACAAATTCTTGAACACCTCTTTGAAAAGTCTCTAAAACATGACCATCAACAACATGCTTATACATCCAATCTCTATCGATCACCGTTGTCACATGAATGTAACAGTTCAATAGGTTAAATAAGAAGAGAAGATTTAATGTCGGTTTCAATAGGAAAACAAACCTAGAAAATGTAAATCCTAACTCATCGTTGTACTAAACCTATTTTACTAATTTTACGAGATGAGAATAGAAGTGTTTTCATTAAGTTATCACTTGAGCCTATTCATAAGGATTCAAACTTACTACAAGACGGTCGTGATCACATGCTAGTTTATATCTGAGGAAACATTCAGCAACAAAACCATGCACCCCTCCAGTATACCCCCAAAACCATCACAATCAACTCTTAACACTATCACCATAGTGACAATATTAATAATAGATTATGATTGGTTTGGTATACTAAAGAGGAAGCGGTTATGCCATAGAATTTTCATCAGATTTAAACTGCAACATGTGACAACAATCACCTTATAGTAAGGTTTGAATCCTTACAGATCCCCTTAGTTTGGGATCTCCGAACTAAGGAAAGCCAACATAAATGTAATATTTCAATGTCACTTTACGTCATACATTTGTATGTGCTACAAATGAGACTGTAAAGTGATCTTAAAATATTAATTCATTTATATTGATCAGGCATATACGTATATTTGGTTGGTTAACGTGGGGAGATATGGACCTATATGACCCTAAATCGGTGCCTAAATGTAGTATTTAAATGGTAATTATTGGAAGTGTACCTACAAAAAATGTTCTTCGACCTACATACATCAAAATCCATGATCATTGGACTGTGATATCTCATCCCAAAATGAGTCCAATATTACTGTGAAAAATAATTGGAGGTGACGAAATCCAATATATTGCATATGCCTCCCGATGTTCAGGACCACACACAACTCGGTGTGGAATGATGTACTATGTATGATTGATTTCATGTGATCTAACCTTTTACCTACCTAAGAATAAGTTATTGTGACAAACTTGGTCAAATTAGCTAAAATTTAATACAACAACAAAGCCTTTTCCCGCATTAAGTAGGATCGGGTACATGGATTCTTTGCCTCCTTTCAGATCTATCTTGGGTCATTCTTAGGCTTAGATCCAAAAAACTAAGATCCCTTCATATAGTCTCATTCCAACACTTCTCGGGCCTTCCTCGCCTTCTTTTATGAAACACCCCGCTTCGACGGGAGCGCATCTCAACACCCATTCACATTATTACCCAACAACAGTCATAAACAACCTGCATGATATACCATTTATACAAAAAAAAAGCATAGGAAGGAAAATCTAAGTTTTCATTGATAACAAAAGTCCACATAGGAATAGCAATAAATCCTCAGAGTCTCTTTATTACATCATAAATACTTGGAAATGGAAGATAGCAACAACTACTAAGAAACTAGTCCTCAACCTTAACCACGTCCTGCAGATGCACCACCAAAAATATGAGCCTCTGTCTCCTGCTCTACACTTCCTGTTGGATTTCCAAAGAATGTAACTCATGAGTCAACTGACTCAGTAAGGATAAAATAAATTATAAATCAAGAGCATATAGATAGGCAATGCAACTGCAGTAACTGAGCAAGTTTAGAAGAGAACAACTTAAAAACATCTAGTAATAAGCAATCAGTTATATTCTAGGCATTTAACAATCACGCAATCAAAATCAATTCTTTGACTTATCTATATCCGTATTCTCATTTACTTATCCCGGACTCGCTCGTCAAAGGAGAAAGCCTGCACTAGGGATGAAGTCTGCAACACTCCATTCATAGTGCAATCTAAAACCTGTGCGCAAACGCGATCCTTCAGCCAGTCTAGTTGGTAGTACTCTGACACTCGTGACAGGGGGCACCTAGCCCAAAGAGTCGTAACTTCGTCAATCGAGTCTGCCGGAGGAGTCTCGCTCGCTCCAAAAAATGCCACAAAATGGATCCGTACAATACGATGCCCGCATGCATCCACCTCAATTCTACCAGAGTACCTACCACCACCCCACTCTGTGATGCCCCTCGAGTGGGGATGACTCACTGTCGGCTCAGCCGGACTACAAGGGTGTGCACCCACCTTGTATTAATATATAAAAAAACTAAATATGTTATTAGACTTTACTCGAAAGTGATCAATCTTTGGACTTAACCGAGTCTTCTACCAAGTTCTTGACCAACTTATTTAATATTTCTGACCCTTAGGTCACCATCCATGCCATTACATTTTCTCCAAGGCTGTCATAATTTAACTTAACACATTTCATTTCACATGTGGGGATTGTTAGATAATAGTCGCCCAGACCATCATCCCATGCTAAACATAACGTGTCTCCAGATTTATATAATTCTCTGATCATTAAATAGGATGCCCTCCTTCTATTCTCATATAAAAAAAAGATTTAATTATGGGGACAAACTCGTATCGCCCATCATGGGTATGGACCATGCTCCAGTCTAAGTATATAAAAATTTGAATATATGATATTAAAAGTCGACCAAGAGATATACCTGTTATCAACTTGATGTACTGATGTGCACACCCAACTTAATGAGAAATCTATACCTACTATGTGCACGCACATGTATAATAAATGACTACTATTTAGGCATGGATGTAAGACATTTCAAAGAAAAGAACCAGCCCTTATATGCATATACAAATAGTGAACTCGATGGAAGGGATCATACAAATTAATCATACTAATTATTATGTAATAAAGCCAACGATAATTCTCGCGAATCCATGGCATGTAGTTCACGTTGGAGCTCCTACCCTTCCATAACTAACAAGAGAACTAGTTGTAATTTCAAATTGTTGTACCACCAGTAGCATCTCCCAATGTCCATGCCTAATGCCTTAATTATCGCTGCCCAAGTCAATCTCGTTAAAACTAATTTCATTTAACGTGAATGATTATTTAGATTACAGCTCAATCCCACATCCATCTACAGAATTTAAAAACACACAAAGTCCCAACGATTTTAAAAAGAAAGGAGGTGATACCGCATGCTATATTTAGATAACAAAACAAAATCATTTAGTAAAAAAAAATTCTCAGGTATTCTTTCCCAACGTGTGGCATCCTCCATAATAAAGATAACTACTATTTTATTCAATAATAAACCTATGATTATTTACTAATAAAAACTATCCTCCCCTTACAACCTTCTGTAATAGTTTAATCAACATGACCCTAAGAACTTGGATAATTTGCATTACCCTAATGCACGAAGTAACCGACTTACAATTTTCAACCCTACGGAAGTGATGTCATTAATGTATGATCATACGACTGGAAGATACCTATATAACATTAATAGGAAAAGAATCACGCCTTACCTGACTGGACGGTAGAATCTACATGATGAATATGATCGTCGAGTTTATGTTTAAGTGTTAATATCTCATGCCAACTCAAAAAAAAACGGATGAAAGATTACCAACAGCAAGAGGTGATCCTGGGGTTGGATCAAAATCGAGTCCCCTAAACCACATTCTCCATTTTCGCGAGAAATGCGAAAGAAAAGGAGGAAGGGTGAAATCCGTTACCTATGCTCGTGCACGCCCTTGATCCACGTGCTCGATCGCCCGATCACCAATCCGATGAGAGGGCTTCCTTTCCCTTGCGATGGCCTTCCTCGTCTTCCTCTTGTCTCGAAGCTACGAAGCTTGCACCATTATCCTTTTGGCTCTCTAGAGAAGGAGATGGAACAAGATAAGAGAATGACTTGGGAAGGAAGAAAGGATGGATTAGGGTTTGGAAAAGGAGTAGGAATGAGGGGAGATTAAGGGTGGGGGTCTTTATATAGTTGGGGATTAAAATCCTAGTTTTAGAAACCCCAAAACAACCCTAATCCGAAATTAATTATTCAAAACCCGTAACCCTTAATTCCCTCAAAAACCATGACCCCTCTTCACTAAAACAGGCATATCTCCCACATCCGGACTCGGAATTTCGCGTTTTTGGGCTCGTTGGAAAGCTTGCGACGAGACGCTTCTTTTGAGTATAATATTGAATAGGTTTTAAAGCATCAGAAAAATCCGAAAATTACGGGGTGTTACATCATAACAACCTTAAAAACAGGCTCGTCCCCGAGACTTAGGATGTAAAAGGTGTAATATAACAACCTTAAAAGGTTGGATCCTATTGAGTAAAAGATAACAACCTTAAAAAGGATGAAAGTAGCTTATAAATTACCTTCAAAAAGGTATGGGTAGTCTCGTCGCATATCCGCCTCAGGTTCCCAGGTGGCCTCCTCGGAGTTGTGTCGTTGCCAAAGGATCTTCACCAAGGGTATCTCCTTGTGCCTTAACTTCTTCACTGAACGATCGA
Organism: Ottelia alismoides; assembly: GCA_037367405.1. Lineage (NCBI taxonomy): Eukaryota > Viridiplantae > Streptophyta > Magnoliopsida > Alismatales > Hydrocharitaceae > Ottelia > Ottelia alismoides. The sequence goes on along the minus strand of JAZKJV010010019.1, from coordinate 1,344,089 downwards.
TGATCCGAACGGGTTCCTCCGGATAACTCAGATTAGTATCCACATGAAGATCATCATAACTAATCACATGCGATGGATCATGCACATATTTTCTCAAGTTGGAGATATGAAAAACATCATGCACACCGGCAAGGTGAGGAGGAAGAGCAATCCTATACGCAACTTTACCAATCTTCTCGAGAATCTCGAACGGTCCGACAAACCGTGGTGCTAATTTTCCCTTCACTCCAAACCGCTGAACTCACTTCATGGGAGAAACTCTCAAGAAGACAAAATCTCCAACCTCAAAACTAAGATCAGTGCGTCGTCTATCGCTATAGCTCTTTTGCCTACTCTGTGCAGTAAGCAATTTCTTCCGAGCTATCTGGATTGCCTTAGCGGTCTCCTCCAAATACTCTACCTTATGTAGAAGGTTATGTCCAATCTCCTGCCAACTCAGAGGTGTAGAGCACCGCCTTCCGTACAACGCTTCAAAAGGAGCCATGCCTATGCTGGCATGGTAACTGTTATTATACGTAAACTCTGCTAACGGCAAATGATCCTTCAACGACCCTTTCCACTCTAGCACACATGCTCGTAGAAGATCCTCTAGCGTCTGAATTGTCCTCTCAGATTGTCCGTCGGTCTGAGGGTGGTAAGCAGAACTGAGGCATAGTTGTACTTCTAAAGAACTCATGAATTCCCTCCAGTAGTGAGAGGTGAACCTTGGATCACGATCAGATACAATCTGCTTAGGCAGCCCATGAAGTCTGACAATCTCCTTAATAAAGACCACTGCAAGCTGTAAGGGAGTGCATGTCATACTCACAGGTATGAAATGTGCTGACTTAGTAAGCCTATCAACCACGACCCAGATGGCATCATGACTGCTAGTGGTCTTAGGAAGACCCGTCACAAAATCCATAGATATACCCTCCCACTTCCACTCAGGAATAGGAAGGGATTGCAAAAGTCCAGGTGGCCTCTTATGCTCAGCCTTAATATGCTGACATGTCAGGCATTTTGCCACAAACTTGGCCACATCCCTTCTCATTTGCTTCCACCAAAAATTCTTTTTCAAATCCTTATACATCTTTGTGCCACCAGGATGTATCGACAAACGTGAACTATGTGCCTCACGCATGATCTCTTCCCTCAATTGTACATCTGCTGGAACACACAATCGATTCCCATTTCGTAGCACACCCTCTTGATAAGAAAAGCCAACTAAGGTTCCTGCGATAGCCTTCTCCTTGAGTCTCTGCATACTCAGGTCTTCCTGTTGCCCTTGGATGATTCGCTCAATTAACTCTGGACGAGAAGGGGATGGAACTACGACAGTCTCTCGACTACTCTGAAATGGATGCCAATCGCTGAAAGCTGCAAGAAGATCCCATGCTTTAAGCTGAGGACGAGATTCACTTGAATGAGGCCTACGACTAAGGGCATCAGCAACCACGTTCGCCTTACCAGGATGGTAAGAGATGGTGCACTCGTAATCCTTTAACAGCTCCAGCCATCTCCTTTGCCTCATATTGAGCTCCTTCTGATCAAAAAGATGCTTGAGACTCTTGTGATCTGTGAAGATTTCGAAAGCAACACCATAAAGATAATGTCTCCACATTTTAAGAGCAAAGATAACTGCTGCCAGTTCAATATCATGAGTTGGGTAATTTTTCTCATGAGGCTTCAACTGTCTAGATCCATATGCAACAACCTTACCATGTTGCATCAAAACCGCACCCAGACCCTCCTTTGAGGCATCGGTGTAAACCGTGAATCCGTCTGGGCCCGACGGAATTGTCAAGATGGGAGCTGTAGTGAGCCTTTCCTTCAGAGCCTGGAAGCTATTCTCACATTCTTCTGACCAAGCATATGGCATCTCTTTCTTGGTTAGTTGGGTGAGGGGAAGGGCAATCTGAGAAAATCCCTTCACAAACCGCCTGTAATAACCGGCTAAGCCAAGAAAGCTTCGGATCTCAGACACATTCTTCGGTCGTTCCCAACTAAGGACTGCTTCGATTTTTGCCGGATCCACCGACACTCCTGCACCTGAGATAACATGGCCTAAGAATGATACTTCTTGAAGCCAAAATTCACACTTACTAAACTTTGCATATAGCTTGTGCCTCCGTAAGGTCTCCAACACTGTCTGTAAGTGACTGCGATGTTCCTTCTCATCTCGAGAGTATATGAGGACATCGTCAATGAAAACTACAACAAAGCTGTCGAGGAAAGGCCGAAACACCCGATTCATCATGTCCATGAATGCTGCTGGGGCATTTGTTAAGCCAAAGGGCATCACCAAGAACTCATAGTGACCATATCTGGTTCTGAAGGCAGACTTTGGTATGTCCACATCCCGAATACGTAATTGGTGATAACCAGACCGTAGATCAATTTTGGAGAAGATGGATGACCCTTGTAGCTGATCAAAGAGATCGTCAATGCGTGGCAAAGGGTAACGATTCTTGATTGTTACTTTATTCAACTGTCGATAATCTATACACATGCGCATAGATCCATCCTTCTTCTTAACAAAAAGGACAGGCGCTCCCCATGGAGATGTACTAGGGTATATGAAACCCTTCTCCAGCAGTTCTTGTAACTGCACCTTGAGTTCCTTCAGCTCAGCTGGTGCCATCCGGTATGGTGTCATGGATACTGGTTGAGTTCCTGGAATGATAGAAATCTCAAACTCTACCTCACGAGGTGGGGGAAGCCCAGGCAAATCTGCAGGAAATACATCTGGAAAGTTCTTTACTATTTCAACATCCTCTATTCCTTCCATGGGAGTTTGATTCCCAATGACGTGAGCAATAAATCCTTCACACCCTTGAGATAGCAGGCGATGAGCTCGCAATGCCGATATGCAGGTTACCCCTCTCGACGAGATGCTTCCATCAAATATGAATTCTTGTAGCTCAGGAATCCTGAAAATAATCTGTTTTTGGAAACAGTCTAAACATGCGTGGTGATTCTCAAGCCAGTCCATGCCGAGAATAACATCAAAATCCTCCATCTGAATAAGCAGCAAGTAGGCCTCGAGCATATAACCTCCAATATAGACCGGGCGATCGGGAAACACCCGATGTACAACAAATACCTGACCTCCAGGTCCATTAATAAGATAAGGGTCTGAAACCACAGTAGGCTCTCGGCCTAAGGTATCCGCAAAACTCCATGACACGAAGGAATGAGATGCGCCCGAATCAAAAAGAGCATGAGCTGTAAAGTCGCCTACTGAAATCATACCTCGTACTACTGATCCCGAAGCATGTGCTTGCCCATCGGTGATGGCATGGAGTTGTCCTTCTCTTCGTGGCCCACTGGAACCTGTCGTGCCCCGAGTCTGGTTGGGATGTCCCCTGCCACCACGAGAGGTAGAACCACGTCCCTGGTGCTGCGGACGTCCCCCTCGTACAGTACCTCGCATCTGTGAAGCTCCCAACGGACAGTTGGACCTGATGTGCCCCTCTTGGTTGCATCGGTAGCAAACACGTGCATCGGTTATGCTGTTCACCATAGGATGTGCTGGTCGTGATGGCTCGGAAAGTGCTTGCCCCAAGGTAGGAGCTCCTCCATGTGCGGACCTGGTAGACATGCCATGCCGGTAGGGGTGGGTACGTTGTCCTCTTCGTGCTGTCGAACGGTCATTACGAGCAGTCTTCCCATAAAAGCTCGATCCTCCTTGCCTGGTTTGCACTGACCTACCTTCACGCAAGTCCTCTTCTACTCGTGATGCAGCATCAATCACTTCCTTCATAGTAACCAATCTAAGAGGTACTAGTCTCTCGCGAATTTCCTTACGGAGACCCCGAAAGAACTTGAATGCTTTGTCAGCCTCAGTCGGCACAGTGCTAGCAGCATACTTCAGCAACTCCGTGAACCTGTTTAGATAAGCAGTCACAGTCTTGTTCCCTTGCTCGAGCAGTGTGAACTCCACGCGGCGCTGCTCCAGCCAGTATTCCGGATAGAAATGCTCCCGGAACGCCTCAGTGAATTTCTCCCAAGTAACCGGCGTTGTAATCTGCGGCTCCATAGAACTCCACCATTCCTCAGCATAGCCTGCTAAGGAGTAAGTGGCAAGGGTAACCTTCTCCTCATCCGGTACATGTATGGTGCGAAATACCTTTTCCACACGCTTCAGCCACCTCTCTGCCACATCTGGGATTGTATTGCCCAGAAACTCCGGAACCTTCTCCTTGCGATATTTTGAAAATATGTCCTCTTGTCGCGGTGGCAGCGGCGAGGGGGGAGGAGGAGGAGGAGGTGGCGGCGGTGGTGGATCACCGTCTCCCCCACCCATTCCAGACCCCCCTTCGGACGTAGATCTCGACAATCGCTCCTCGAGCATAAGCTGTCTCTACTGCACATCCTGCAGCATCGCCATCATCGCAGCCAATTGCTGCGCAGTCTGATCCCTACGCGGCGGCATGGTCTGCATGAGTAGAAATAAAAAAAAGGAATTGTGATTAGATTCAAGAGAAGAGGTCATTTGTCAACCTTGATCATTTTTTTTTGACAGTAGTCAGCAGACTACTTGTCTAATGTACAAAGGTATTTCTCCTACCATACAGTTGTCTATGACTGATGGGGTAATTGGGCTCTGATACCAAATGAAACGCCCCGCTTCGACGGGAGCGCATCTCAACACCCATTCACATTATTACCCAACAACAGTCATAAACAACCTGCATGATATACCATTTATACAAAAAAAAGCATAGGAAGGAAAATCTAAGTTTTCATTGATAACAAAAGTCCACATAGGAATAGCAATAAATCCTCAGAGTCTCTTTATTACATCATAAATACTTGGAAATGGAAGATAGCAACAACTACTAAGAAACTAGTCCTCAACCTTAACCACGTCATGCAGATGCACCACCAAAAATATGAGCCTCTGTCTCCTGCTCTACACTTCCTGTTGGATTTCCAAAGAATGTAACTCATGAGTCAACTGACTCAGTAAGGATAAAATAAATTATAAATCAAGAGCATATAGATAGGCAATGCAACTGCAGTAACTGAGCAAGTTTAGAAGAGAACAACTTAAAAACATCTAGTAATAAGCAATCAGTTATATTCTAGGCATTTAACAATCACGCAATCAAAATCAATTCTTTGACTTATCTATATTCGTATTCTCATTTACTTATCCCGGACTCGCTCGTCAAAGGAGAAAGCCTGCACTAGGGATGAAGTCTGCAACACTCCATTCATAGTGCAATCTAAAACCTGTGCGCAAACGCGATCCTTCAGCCAGTCTAGTTGGTAGTACTCTGACACTCGTGACAGGGGGCACCTAGCCCAAAGAGTCGTAACTTCGTCAATCGAGTCTGCCGGAGGAGTCTCGCTCGCTCCGAAAAATGCCACAAAATGGATCCGTACAATACGATGCCCACATGCATCCACCTCAATTCTACCAGAGTACCTACCACCACCCCACTCTGTGATGCCCCTCGAGTGGGGATGACTCACTGTCGGCTCAGCCGGACTACAAGGGTGTGCACCCACCTTGTATTAATATAAAAAAAAACTAAATATGTTATTAGACTTTACTCGAAAGTGATCAATCTTTGGACTTAACCGAGTCTTCTACCAAGTTCTTGACCAACTTATTTAATATTTCTGACCCTTAGGTCACCATCCATGCCATTACATTTTCTCCAAGGCTGTCATAATTTAACTTAACACATTTCATTTCACATGTGGGGATTGTTAGATAATAGTCGCCCAGACCATCATCCCATGCTAAACATAATGTGTCTCCAGATTTATATAATTCTCTGATCATTAAATAGGATGCCCTCCTTCTATTCTCATATAAAAAAAAGATTTAATTATGGGGACAAACTCGTATCGCCCATCATGGGTATGGACCATGCTCCAGTCTAAGTATATAAAAATTTGAATATATGATATTAAAAGTCGACCAAGAGATATACCTGTTATCAACTTGATGTACTGATGTGCACACCCAACTTAATGAGAAATCTATACCTACTATGTGCACGCACATGTATAATAAATGACTACTATTTAGGCATGGATGTAAGACATTTCAAAGAAAAGAACCAGCCCTTATATGCATATACAAATAGTGAACTCGATGGAAGGGATCATACAAATTAATCATACTAATTATTATGTAATAAAGCCAACGATAATTCTCGCGAATCCATGGCATGTAGTTCACGTTGGAGCTCCTACCCTTCCATAACTAACAAGAGAACTAGTTGTAATTTCAAATTGTTGTACCACCAGTAGCATCTCCCAATGTCCATGCCTAATGCCTTAATTATCGCTGCCCAAGTCAATCTCGTTAAAACTAATTTCATTTAACGTGAATGATTATTTAGATTACAGCTCAATCCCACATCCATCTACAGAATTTAAAAACACACAAAGTCCCAACGATTTTAAAAAGAAAGGAGGTGATACCGCATGCTATATTTAGATAACAAAACAAAATCATTTAGTAAAAAAAAATTCTCAGGTATTCTTTCCCAACGTGTGGCATCCTCCATAATAAAGATAACTACTATTTTATTCAATAATAAACCTATGATTATTTACTAATAAAAACTATCCTCCCCTTACAACCTTCTGTAATAGTTTAATCAACATGACCCTAAGAACTTGGATAATTTGCATTACCCTAATGCACGAAGTAACCGACTTACAATTTTCAACCCTACGGAAGTGATGTCATTAATGTATGATCATACGACTGGAAGATACCTATATAACATTAATAGGAAAAAAATCACGCCTTACCTGACTGGACGGTAGAATCTACATGATGAATATGATCGTCGAGTTTATGTTTAAGTGTTAATATCTCACGCCAACTCAAAAAAAAACGGATGAAAGATTACCAACAGCAAGAGGTGATCCTGGGGTTGGATCAAAATCGAGTCCCCTAAACCACATTCTCCATTTTCGCGAGAAATGCGAAAGAAAAGGAGGAAGGGTGAAATCCGTTACCTATGCTCGTGCACGCCCTTGATCCACGTGCTCGATCGCCCGATCACCAATCCGATGAGAGGGCTTACTTTCCCTTGCGATGGCCTTCCTCGTCTTCCTCTTGTCTCGAAGCTACGAAGCTTGCACCATTATCCTTTTGGCTCTCTAGAGAAGGAGATGGAACAAGATAAGAGAATGACTTGGGAAGGAAGAAAGGATGGATTAGGGTTTGGAAAAGGAGTAGGAATGAGGGGAGATGAAGGGTGGGGGTCTTTATATAGTTGGGGATTAAAATCCTAGTTTTAGAAACCCCAAAACAACCCTAATCCGAAATTAATTATTCAAAACCCGTAACCCTTAATTCCCTCAAAAACCATGACCCCTCTTCACTAAAACAGGCATATCTCCCACATCCGGACTCGGAATTTCGCGTTTTTGGGCTCGTTGGAAAGCTTGCGACGAGACGCTTCTTTTGAGTATAATATTGAATAGGTTTTAAAGCTTCAGAAAAATCCGAAAATTACGGGGTGTTACATTTTAGCTGGCTCAACATCCCAAAACTTGCATCTTCTCACAGGTACGTCAGCTAGTCCCCTTTGCAAATGGCCAAACCACCTTAAGAGATTTTCTTGCATCTTATCTTCGATCGGAGCTACACCAACTTTCCTTCTGATGGCATCATTTTAAATCCGATATTTACGTGTATGTGTGTGTGTCCACACATCCACATTAGCATTTTCATTTCTTCTACTGTCATTCTCTACACATGTCCATGGTTCATAGGCCAACACTTAGATCCATAGAACATAGCAGGTCTCACAAGTGCTTTGTAAAACTTTCCTTTGATTTTCGAAGGAATTTTATTATAACAGTGAACAGTATAGGATCCTCTCCACTTTATCCAACCTGTATTTATCTAATTTTAACATCTCCGTCAATTTCCCCATCATGTTGCAAAATAGATCCCAAGTATCTAAAAAAATCTCTCTTCTGAATGTTATCATCACCAATCTTAACCCTGATTACTTCACCATTGCTTCCATAAAAAGTACACTCCATATATTCAGTCATATATCTACTTATATGAAATTCTTTAGTCTCCAATGCATGTCTCTAGAACTCACGATTCTCATTTAATCCATCTCTAGTCTCATCAATTAATACAATATCATCAGCGAATAACATACACCAAGGTGTCTCATCCTAAATGTGACTTGTTAACTCGACCATTATCAAAGTAAAAAGGAATGGACTCGAAGTTGAAGCTTGATGCAAACCAATGTTGATGTCAAAATATTCAGTCTTTTGAGACTGTATCCTTACACAAGATGGAGCCCTATCATACATATAGTTTATGAGGTTAATAGGATAGGAACTTGTCTCTTCTCCAAAAATCTCCACAATTTCTTCCATGGGACAGAATCATAAGTCTTCTCTAAACAAATAAAAATCATATGAAGGTTCTTACTTTTAGCTCTGTAAATATCCATTGTTCTCCTTAGAAAGTGAATGGATTTCATAATTGAGCAACCTTGAAACTTGCCTCAACCTTCTTTTGATCACACGTTCCCAGATTTTCATAGTATGACTCATCAGCTTGATACCTCTATAATTTGAACAATTTTGAATGTCTCCTTTGTTCTTATAAAGAGGCACCATGATGCTTCTCCTCCATTCTTCAGGTATTTTCTTGCTTCGCCAAATAACATGGAATAAATTTGTTAGCCAAGTCAAATCACGCTTACTTAAAACTCTCCAAACATCTATAGGAATGGCATCAGGTCCTACACCTTTCCCATGTCTCATAACCTTCAAAGCTCCTCTACTTCCTTCCTTTGTATTCGTCTATACCTTGCATGATTCAAGTAACTTTCACATTAGCTAGATTTCCCAAGGTGATCTCTTTATTTCCTTCCCCAATGAAAAGCTTATGGAAGTATTGCTTCCATCTAGTCTATATGTCATTCTGAGCATAAGCATGTGACCTTCCACATCCTTAATGCATCTCACTTGAGAAAGATCTTTGGTCTTTCTTTCTCTTCCATTAGACAGCCTGAATATACCCTTCTGGCCCTCCTTGGAGTCGAGATTTTTGTACAAAAATTTATAAGATTTTGACTTAGCTTCTCTTATCGCCTTCTTTGCTTCCTTCTTTGCTATTTTATAGTTTGTGACAATTACATATGGTGTATCCTTAGACATAGCTTAAAAGCAAGCTCTTTTAATTTTGAGCTTCTCTTGCACTCCTTCACTCCACCACCAAGTATCCTTTTGGCATGGAGTTCCTCCCTTTGACTTGCCTAGCATCTCTTTGGCTACCTTCAGATACAAGATGCTACTGCATCCCACATCTCATTTGCACTTATGTTACAATCTCAAGATAAGTTTCTAAAACCTTCTCCCTGAAGCTTGATTGCTTCAATTTAAGATCCCACTATTTAGTTCTAGTGATCTTGGGAACCCTCCTTTTTTACTAGCTCTTTTATCTTGAAATTTAATGTGATAAAAAATTATCACAACATATTTATCTTGAAATTATCATGTATACACACACATACACCTACATAATTGTAGAAACATACCTCCATCTCCCCACCCAAAAGAAAATGCATGCACACACCTTTACATATACATCTTCACATTGTCATCATACAAATCCACCTACATATAATTTTAGATGTTGTCAACATATTAAACAAACCTGAAATTGAAAGTATATTATGTATTAAAATCAAACACATGAATATTTCAAATATACGCTAGTTGTACTCTTCCTTTTATTTTTTAGCAACAACCGATAATGATGCATTGTATCGAATCTTTTTTTTTAATTCGTTGAATATGAAGATGCTCCACGGTTAACCACCAAAGTTTGAGAGACCAAATGAAATATGGTACCTCAATCAACCACCGCAACTTGAACACTCTTAGGATCAGAATGGCTTTGGTTCCTAGGAAGTCCACATCTGAAGAAGAGACAAATAAGAATAAGTCCTCCAAAATAAAATTTTGCCCCTCTAAAGTTTAGCGGGTCATATCAACCACTCAAATCCTTACAAGTAATTATCAATCCAAGGGTTATTGCATCCCCCCAAGAAATGGATGTTCAGATTTTCATAACCCTTCAAAACCTCTCCTCTAGACTAAACAGATGAACTATGCCAACCCAATAGAACTGGGAATATGAACAGAAAGGGCTAGAGCATATAAACTTTCATAATTAATGTCCACTGCATGTCTAATTTTGGATACAAAAACCTATTCTTTTCAGAGATTATCAAAAAACGAGACAAAGAAGTTAGTAATACCACAAGGAATCAAGGACCTTGCTTGTACTATGATCTATATCTAACCACTTGTACTCTCTCTAGTAATAACTCTAGCAAGACTGGATGTAACCATCAAAGTCTACTATCATCCTTCTAGTATAAAGGGATATAAGTTATTGCATGAACTTCAGCAACAAAGATGTTCAAGGAGATAGATGTTGCATTCCTTGTGAGAGTACACTAATTTTTCTTAATCTCCTCTGCATAAGGTGCTTATATGAATACCTCGTAGAGGTAAGAATATTGATATACTCAAAAGTATCAGAAGACCCTTCAGCATAGCTCTGCGCTATCGGCATGAAAGAGGAAATGATTCTCCTAAAGTGCTCTTCACAGCATCATGTTCTCTCATGCATATTCATAAAAATATATCTTCAACATCGTCGTTTGTTGGAGTCCACGACCCATCCTCCTTTCGACCTCTAAGGAAAACATCCACTCTTAAAATTTATTGATGTCTCTCCTCAAAAAGATGGGCGACAGAGTACTATAAGGGAGCGAAGGAGCATTGTAAGGGACGAATGCACACACCAACACATGCACTCAAACATACACACATACATGCACACACACACTCATACACCCACATATATTCTTACACACATACAGACACCAACACACACACACCTCACCACACAAACACACGTTCATACACACACACCAAACATGCACACATCATTACACGCGGACATACATGTATTGAACATATGCTATTGCTCTTAGTCATTTCATCAAACACATATATTGCATAACAAATAAAACACATACATGAAATAAAAAACATATCTTTAAATAATTGTATAGATTAAAGAACGAACATCACATATTAACACCCACACTTCAACACAAACCTACAACTTGCAATTCTAAATCAAGAATAATCGAAAATTAAATCAAACATCAATACATGTTAAACGAATTATTACACAATCAAGAAACAACATATAACCTAAAATCTAACATAGATTAGTGAAAAAATATCAAAATCATGCAACCCCTAAATACATCATTTCTCCATAAATATGCAACAAAAACTATAAACAAATGAGAGGAGTCATCAAAATACCTTAAGGAAGGGGATAATGGCAAGAGGGAAGCGATGGAGGCTCATTAGTAGCGATGGAGCAAGGTCAAAAATTGTCAGAGATGGATATGGGGGAGGAGATTGCATACGAAATGAGCCTTGGAATTAGGATTGCATTCTATTTACATACTTGGCAATACACTTGAGTGCTTGCCCAGTGGCCTACTGGTGTTCGCCTGATTTTTCACATGTACCTGATGATGAATCTCCATTTCATCACCTTTATTATTTCATTTTGACCTTTAATCTTTAGTTAACTGCATGTAAATAACACTAAATTGCATACCATTATTTATTTTGTAAATATTGTGTTGCCAAAATAAAAGAATAAAGGAAAGAAAAAAAGTATTAAAGACACTGAGTGACCCTAAACCACAAGACCCAGTCATCATGATGACTTGGTCGATAAGGAATAAAGAAGGGGGAGATAAGGGCCAATAACCACATAAAAACACTAATTTCAATAACCCACCAATTGCATTTTGGTACCCATTTTATTTTCTTATTTTTACACCTCAAATCAATAAACTTTGAACATGAAAGTTGTAGATAAAAACACAAAGAAAATATAAAACTTATTTCATTCTAAAATAATGCACAATGTGCTCGAGAAATAAGGAATAAAAAAACGCAAAGAAAACTTCCCAGATCTATATCTTCTCCATAGAAACTCAAAATTCACCAAACTCACTTTTATTGTTCATAATTTAAATTACCTTTTTCATGAAGATGGTTTCATTCAATTTAGAGTTAAGATGCAAAAGTTGGCTTTTGGGCCCTCATTATGCAGTATACTTATATAAAAATAATCAATTTATTTATTATTTATATTTCATTTTTTTATATTTATAAATTTTTAAATATTACTTAAAATATATTTATATAAGTAAAATGAAATAAAACTTTAAAAATAGAATAAATAATTAAAAACTTCGGAAAAGAATACATGTATACTTCTCGGCGACTCGCGACTGAGATTAATTATTTAAGTAAATAAATAACTTCATAAAAATAAAATAAATATGTGTATATATGTGTGTGTGTGTATGTGTGTACTTAAATAACATATAAATATAACAATTACATATATAAAATAATATATAACATATATAGCTAAATATACATATGATTATACATGTAAAAAGTAACACCTGATAAATTAACTTACAAAATTAAATTCTAAATCATAATAAAATATACAATAAAATAATAAAATTTTTTATGTTTTAAGAAAAATAATAAAATAATTAACTATTTATTTTCGGATCATTTTTGCATTTTTTTCTCTATTTGTCGTGTAGTGGGCTGACATGGACCAATGAGGAGGCAAGGTTGGTTGACCCAGGTCAAGTGCCTCGCCACCCCTCTTGGACCAGTCCAAGTTGTGCACCTTTCCTTCTTATCTTATTTTTGGGGCTTGAATCAAGCCCTGTTTCTCTTTGATACCTTCTACAAACTTCATCTCCTTCCAATTATCTATCACGTGAACCAATGCTCTTCTCGAGTCAACCTTTGGGTCGCGTGAAAACCCTAGGTCAAGGACACCCTGTACAAATAACCTCCGTCAATCCCCATTTCAAACTTGATCCAACTCTACCCTCTAAATCCCTAATCTTTCTTGTCCATGAGGTCGATGGTGACAACAACTTTGCCGAGGCTTTTGGCGTGGAGAGAGTTTCGGAGGCGACGAACCGAGCTCCCTGGAGTTGCACAGGCGGAGCTCTACCTTGGCTCCTTGTTCCACGGGTAGAGCATTAGTTTTCTCATTCTTTCTATTCATATCATTAACAATAACATAGTTAAGGTTTTAGTTTCATTTAATTTCCATTAGAATTTCACAGTACCATCAAGTCTTAGTTCACCAGAGCTAGTGCTTCAGTCGTTGTACCCCATTGTTCTCACCTATGTTTTGATCCTCTCATACCTTACACCCATTCCCCTATGCATTCTACATAAAAACCATTCCTAATCACCCTTGATTCTACCGGAATCAAGGTCTGACAACGCTTCTCCACCACCTTCCACCAGAGCTTCTCCGCCTCATCCCATGCCATGCTATTTTTATCACATTTTTGGCTCAGAAGCTTCGCTTTTGTGCCCCAAAGCTAAACCTGCAGGTTATGAACCCAAAAGACCACATCCAAGGTTGATTTGAACCTAAAGACCAAGCTCCATGTGTAGACGTTCTTCTCTGAGCACCAGGACCCCATCAATGGGTTGGATCATTTTGTGACTGGCTGAAGCTCCGATCATCTTCCAAGAACCATTCCCGACCATCAGCGATGCGGGAGGAGGATAGAGTCGACCAGGAGCGAGGATCAAAAGTCGCCAGAGCCGTGTTCTTCCCCAATTCATCTAGTGGGCTTCATTACCGTACGATCAAGAACATGCCTCCAAGAAGAGCAGTTGTTGTTGGATGACACGCACCTCAACCCTCTGATCAAATGCTGAGATCTAATCTCAGTGCTTCATCATTGAACCGTCATCCTCCATCCAGCAGGAGCCACATGTTTAGTAGGGTGCATCTAACCATCCATCAACACGCAGGAAGGGTTATTTTGCTTGAATATCCCCATACCTTTTGTATTTACTTTTGAATCCATAAACTTCCATCAGTCGTTGAAACATTTTTGTAATATTTGCAGTTATACCCATGCATTTACTTTATTTGCATTTAGGTCATGTATATGTCACCTCATGTGCACATACACGTGAGAGGGCGGGACATTTTACAGAGGACTCTCTATGAGTTTGTGTATTTCTATTTAGTATAAGAACTTTGATATTCAGTGTAATATTGTGGGGTTAAATTGCAAGTCGGACATGGGATATTTTGGATATTGCATTTATTCCCATGCTAGTATGTATTAAATTAAATATTAGTAGAGTTTTCTTTAGGGTGTCCAGAAATGTGCTGTATATTTATTTAAATTGCATTTCAGTCCCTACCAGCACAATTAATTTTATTTGTTGTATTTTTATTATTAAAAATAGCATTTTTAATCTAAAAAATTATTTTAAGTGATTGGAATTATTTTAAAACATATTTTTTGACGTAATTAGAAATATTTTCCAATTTATAAGAATACAAAATAAATGATATGTAATTTGTTTGCATTTAGAAATATATGAAAATTATAAACAAATTTCGAAAAATTCCAAAAAAAATGTGTATATTTGTTTATGCATGTTTAAATTTTTTTACTTAATATTTTTTGCAATATATTATCAAAAACTTATAAAAATTAGAAAACACCTAAAAACTAATAAAAATTCTAAAAAATCATAAAAAAATAACAAAAATGTTTTAGTTTCTGAATTTTCTTTAGATTAGTTAAGAATCATGAAAATTCAATTTGGACTCGATATAATTTGATAGATATTTAGGAAGTCCATTTCAAGGTCCATGATTTACACTTTGCTTTATTTTGTGTATTTTTTAATTAAAATCCATAAAAAATCTTAAAAATTATCCAAAAATTACCAAAAATAGAAATATTAGAAAAAACAAAAATATTTACTTTATAATTTTTTGACTACATATAATTGTATTTATAAGTAGAGAAACGTATATATATTATATGTTACTATATTTTACTTATAATTATTATTATTTATAAAACCCTATATATTTTAAAATCATTAAAATATAAAAGGGAGTTCTCTTGTTTGTATTTTCTTGATTTTTATATAACTTTTTATTATTTATATAGTATCTATATTATTGATTTTATATTTCTTATTATATATACTTATATACATGTGATATCTTTATATGTTAAAAAGAAAAGTAAAAATAAGAAAACTATAAAATAGAAAATCATAAAATTAAAAATAAAACATATAAATTAAAGACCCAAAAAAATATAAAAATCCTAAAAGCACAAAAACACATTTGTTGATTTTCTTTTTAATTGACAATTCTTGTATATATCCTCGTTACTCATTTGTTGTTCGACCCCTACACTGACATACTATATGTATTACAGGGGTATAATAATTTTTAGCTCATGTTATTTATTGTTTGATCATTATTATAGGTTAATTGTTGATGCACTAGATTGTTGATATCTGAGGCCTGAGAGAAACAATCGATACAGTGATTGTCAGACCCGACTTGTCGGGCACCACAGACCCTACAAGACCGAACGTTAGGATCCCTCTGTGATCTACATGTTCATCGCCTTCTAGACATGTGCCTCCAATCTCAAATGGGTGAGTATAGAGGGTGAGAACTTGTGTAATCTAAGTGCTCTCCCACATGTGGGTGAGCATATGTTCTCGTCAAGCACAAGCTAGTCTATGCAAGTCAATCGTGCCTTTTTGTAGTGTCGGGTCGATCACATAATCTCTCACTCCAATCCCACAATCTCCAATGAAGATGACAAATCTTGTTTGACCTTTCACGTGGTATGTGCATCCCCTGATATTACCTTGATTTTAGAACAAGACGACTCTTTGTCTCTTGATAATTTTTGGGTTGAAAATGAAGAGATCCTAAAGAAAATAGAGGATCAATGAACATCTACCACATTGATTCTGCTATGTCAGGAACCATCTTCATGATCGATTGAAAATGAGGCACTATGAAAATGAACAGTTGCTTCGAATGATACGGAAAATTCACATACTGACAATGAGCATGACTAATTATTAAATCTAAGTATATGCGAACCCATCCTCATGTCCTTGGACTTTCTAATTAATACTCATTTCACTGAAATAGTTCGATTACAAGATCAAATCTTTGACCTTTAAGACATCAAGGAGGCCATTAAGGTATAAAATATTGATACTATGGGTGGAAATATCACAGAATCATTTGTTAGGTTCAAGGAGAAGAATTCGTTGATAATCTATTTTATGTGATGAACACAAACTTTGTAACTTTGGACCATCTTGAACCCACCTATCGATTAGAGAGATTGTTATCAAAACTAACTCCATCCTTTTCACTCATAACTTCACTCGAGTCACATGTATCATTCGCCATACCGATAGAACAAATCACTCATTCAAACTTCATCATATTGGTATCATCCATCCACCTTGAGCATCGCACGGTTGGCTTTGTCACCTTTGAATCCCTTGAGCCAAGCTTTATACGTCATTAAGGTTTTCAGAACACAGATGCCATGTATACTCGAGACACGGGGTATTTCTAACCTTGGAACCCATCTGGGGGTGTTAAAACCAGCAAATATCATAGGATAAACCCCATAGTTATCGTTCAGCTCTCTTCTCTAACTTGCATTTTTCTATTTCATTTCTCATAATTATAGTTCAACTAAGTATGGGGAAACCCCCGCACAAAAAAAGCAAAATCAATTGGAAAATAATGAAAAAAATATCTCTGATCACTTGCATCTTGCATTCTCTCCACCCGTGTTGTCATGCATTCTATGTTTCCACGATTTTATCACCATGTGGATATGGCTCCTGCTAAGCATGAGGGAGCGCATTACATTTCATGCCTTCCATTTTTTACATTACTATTATTTAAAAATGCAAAAAAAATAATTTTTCATTGCATTACTTTTTCAAAAAATCATAAAAATTCAAATTTTGCTAATATTTTCAAAAAAATTGCATATTTTTTGCATATTTTCAAAAAATTATGATTTTTTGCATATACTTATAATCCCATAAAAATTACAAATTTTCTCAAAAATCTTTTTAAAAAACAAAAGCATTTTTTCAAAAATACAAAAATATTTTCCTTATTTTCTCCTAACTTTTTGGATGTAAAGCTTGGTGTTTTTATAAATTTTAGACTTAGATCAAGAAGACCTTAATCCACTTAATTTCAGAATATTTCGTTAGGCTTGAGTATTCTAGTTTTTTTAGATATGTTTTGGACTTAATTCCTTGAGATCGCTAATTTTATGCGGTAACGAAACGTTGTGTCTATTTACATCATCTTGATAGCTATATCACTCTTTTACTCTTGATTGATTATTTAGCAAACTATACCTTACACCCTAATTCAATTTAGTTTGTATGTACAAGGGACCATTTCAATCTTTACTAAGGGAAGGGAGTGACTCTGAATCTCGGGTTAAACAAAATTCAGTGATGTAAGTTCAGGAATCACTTATTCTCTATAAGTCGGGATATTCCACAAACTTGCCTTGTATGTATGTATGTGTGTGTGTGTGTATATATATATATATATAAGTCACATTTTATACATGCACACTCTTGATATCCATTGCCACCAAATCCTATCAAAAAGAATGTACAATAAGGGATGCATATTCCAATAATGTAAATGTAAAGCAAAGATCTACCAAATAAAAATATACTAACCTAGCTCCACCAAATAAACCAAGTAGCATACCAATGATACTACTAATTTAAAAGAGGCCAATGGCTATGCTCTGCAAAAAGAAAAAAAATAAGAGCAACTGACCAAAGCAGTGTACAAAAAACATTAGTAAATCCAAGTTCTCTATAAATTGCACCCATCTTCTTTTGCTAATGGATTAAGGTGAAATGAGAATAAGTCTAGACTCATAGAGAATGGAGGCTTTAGATTTTGTAAATCTCATGGTACTTTGCTTAAGGTTGTATGGTATAGTTTTCTTTCAAATATGATGATCTATAACCTTCATACATAGTTCAAAATCAACTCAAGGTTATAGAGAATATCAATTGATTAGGATGATCTGACTTGACCTAAGGATGAAAGCAACCGAAGTTGATAAAATTCAAGGGCTATCAAATTAAATACTTAAATCAAAAGAGAGTCCGAACATACTAAAGGTCGACTCAATCTATGTTTGTTATCTGTTCAAGCTTGGCTTGAAAACTTAAAGAATTTATGGGTGTGTCCATGGTAAACCTCTATGCACCTTCTCTAGATCATTCTCTATTTTGCTTTGCATATCATTATTTTACTCGGGGCTAGCAATTGTTAAGTATGAATAATGAAATGGTGATCTATTTTGTACCTATTTTCTAGCAAAAATCATGTGCAATCCATTGCATTTTTTATTGATTTACTATATAATTCTCATTTCATAATTTTCATATGCATTACATTCAAAATCATCTAAAAATATATAATAATTCATGTAAAATAGATCTAAAAATAGAGAGTGAAAATATAATTTTCCAATAAAATTGGACATCAATCCTATATTAGAGTTTCCGTTAATATTTTTAATTTTGTTTTTCAGGTCTATTTTAGAAGAGGATCAAGGAGGCTCCCCAAGCCCCCCTTCATTTGCAAAAAAATGCTACACGATGAAATAGTTGATGTCAGTATTTCAGAAATATAAAAAATAAATAGGGTGATGATGTTAGTCCCTCCCCTCCCCCCACCTTCTTCATCCTCACATCAACTATAGCCCCCTCCCCTTCTGTCGCTCGCGCCACCTCCTCTCCCCTTCGTGCTACCGTCACGGGGGTGGTTGGCCTTTATCCCAGCACCACGTCCTCCATCCCTTCTCCTCCCTCGCCTCAGCTATAAATGGAGGAGGAGCTCAAAGGAAGAGGGAGGACCCATCACCCACCGCTCTCATGTCCGCCCACCATCCTCGGTGCGTCGTCGCGAATAGAGCATCACCATCGCCTCCATCCTATGTCACGAGCAACACCTCCGTCCTCACTGTGGTCGCCTCTGACCTCCTCTACTATTGTGGCCTTCGTTGTCAGCACCGTCAAGGAAGAAGGGATCTAGGGACCCTTCCTAATTTTGATTTTCTTATAATTTTTTTAATATCTTGGACTTAAATAAAATTTAGCAAAAAAATCGTCATGTTATGCATATTTTCTAATTACGATTTTTATCTTCCTTAACATTTACATTTTTTAAATTTATGTTCTGCTATTTTCATTTCTATCTTCAAAGGGCATGTCTATAATTTTTTAAAGTTTCCAATTTTTCTCTATAATTTCACCTCTTCAATAAAATTTATGTGTGATCCTAATAATATTTAGAATCTAATATAGGTTTCAATTCATTTTAAGGTTTTGTAAATAAAAATTAAAATAAATTTTATGAAGCAATAAAGTCAAAAATGCCTTTGTAATTAGAATAAAAAATTTAAGTAAAATGTCCGAGTCCCTGTGGATCATCCTCTACATGACTTATGCTCTATTTTATATCCCTTGTTTTGTAAATATAATAAAAAAATTATTTGAAATCTTTCAGTTTTCAAGTGTCTATACAACAACATTAAAAATCACTTCTTGGCGCTTGTAAGAGTGTGGTTTCTACCTTAAATGTATTTCGCTAGCTGGATATTATCATTTATAGATAAAATATTTTAAGTAGAATTTCAGGGTTTTCCAAAGAGTGACTACAATAAGTGGACAAAGAAACACTCTTCCCAGTATCAGATGTGATGTCTCGCTCCCCCACAACCTGTTTCGACGAGGGAAACAAGATGTTCAATCATCTTTTCATCACTTCTCTTGACTTTCTCTATTTGGATACCAACATAACCACAACTAGTATAGATAATCACCGTTCAGAACATAAAAAATAAGAAGTATACAATATCTCAATGTAATGATGTTCGCTATGTTATTTACAATGTACATCTCCATTACAATACGTAACTTCAAAAGTATAATTCTCCTTAAACCTACAATACAATTCTAAAACAGTTCCAGCATTCTTCGATTGAAAGGTACAATATACTACAACATGTCTAAAATGAGTAAGAATATAAAATACTGAATATTTTGAACTTGTCAATCATATATTAATGTAGCATTTCATGCATATCATCCCAATCGTCTTAACTAGTAAACATAAAACATGATTTGAGAAACCAAAGTGTACAACAGATGAGCCAAATGGCTCAATAATGGAGACTGGCACAAACTGCATATAACCAACATATATATGAAAAGAAAAAGGAAAGTGTGCAGGTATTTCATAAACAATCATATATATAATCAATAGGCTATATGCACAATGTGTGTAAGTATCTTAATTAATTTACAAGAATAAGTATCCATCTCAACATAATTTGCAACACTCTAGTAAAGTATGTAGTGTGATATAAAGGAGTGCAAGTTAAGGAATAACTACAAGAGTGTATGAGAAGAATGATCTTGGGTATTATTATTTATTAGGCTCAGATCCATGCTTTCAAGATATGTATTTTTGTCAACATATATTCTTGAGATATGGAAATATAATCCACTGATACCATCTTAAGAAAATTCCCATGTTTTAAAATTAGAAGATGACCATAAACAAAACCAACTATGCACGCACTCTCGTAATTCTTGGATGCATCATGTCATGTAAGGTATCAATACGAATTCATAACCACGGTCCAACCCACTCATATCCCATGCTAAGGATTCAACCAATGATTCGCATGTGATCATATTATTTATTCCACGAGATATTTTATATTAATTGTATTAATAGATTTAATTGGTTGTTTTGTTTCCGGACTCGCCTACCTTGAGTAGTAGGTAGTTTAGGGTGAAAACTTCATGCCAAAGAAGGTTACACCCTAAGCCCACTAACCAAAAACAAGCATGGATAGTAGACTTGGTTGCGAAGCTCTAAAACAAAACCACACTAGTGTTACTGGAACAGTATAAGCAAAGAGGACCTACTCAACATGTGCTAGGGTCGGCAAGGTAGAGCGAAAGCCATGATATCACCCGTGACATGGCTTCGTGTTGCATACCTTGGATGCACTGGCTCTAATTGAGGAAGCACCAATAACCGGAGGTCGACCGCTCATCAAAGTGCAATGGAAAGCTTTCTACTAAAATTC
The DNA here is from genome assembly GCA_037367405.1 of Ottelia alismoides. NCBI lineage: Eukaryota > Viridiplantae > Streptophyta > Magnoliopsida > Alismatales > Hydrocharitaceae > Ottelia > Ottelia alismoides. Next base: position 1,322,973 of record JAZKJV010010019.1, on the reverse strand, counting down.
AGTCGGACCATAAAGGTGCATGTCCCTCATTTTTAATATTTTATAGTACCTCATGAAATGTTTTCCTTTAACTTCCAGTTAAGTTCTACAAAATCAAATGGGATCACAATTTACTTGAGGTTCAGGTATCCTCAATGATCCAGATTAGCTATAAGATTTACGTCACTGGGACGACAATGTCAACCCTTATAATCATCCCATAAACTAATTACATATACTCATATTCAACCATCAGTCATGCTCTAAAAGAAACGTCCCGATACAGATTAGTTAGAAAGTTCATGGAATCAAGTTCTACATTCGATCATACATATCATATCATTTTTGTAATATACTCTCAGTTCGAATTTGTACATGATTCATTGTCATAGGTAGAACTCTCCTACCTCGATTTGACTGCCTTCTAATCATACGATTGTTATCTCATCAGATATCATTGAACTAGTAGATTAAATGTCTAGATCTTTAGATCATTACATTAAACTTAATGAGATATATCCACATATAGATTTATGGAGTGATATGAGGCACTAACTTTGTCCTTAGAATCCTTCGATTCAACCAATCGGTTGTTTTCCAACCGCAAAAGATTCGACTAGCTTCAACCACTACTTATAGACCCTTGAGGACGACAACGCTTTGAGATGCTCCCATACAATATCGTCGGTAGGCGCGCCTTTACTTTGGATCCACAATAGCACATTTTATTTTCAAATCTAGGTCAATCTAGAGTTCAATTTGTAACTGCTTAGATGGGCCATAATCCGATGGAAAAGGACGAGCGTTAGAGTTTAGCTCTCCCAAGCAAAGTTGGCGTAAAAATCAAACTTCTCAGGTGAGAGCTCCATGTTTGGACTTGATGCCCACGATTCCATTTAGAAGCTTGATGAGTCATCTCCTCCTAAATGCGAAAAGTAGTCATTATAATTATCAACTGGATGTATCATAAGGAGCGAACACCACCTCCTTGTTGTCAACAAGAGGATAAATAAAGACCACTAAGATCTCAACGATGGTAGCAACCTCCGAAGGAAGAACAAGGCTCATGATCATTGTGGAGAATTCAGCCTATGTCCTAAATTTATTTACCTTATTTAGAAAACTTGAAGGGAAGTCCCTATGCTCTTCTCCACCTTTAGGGCTTGTTTGGTTATTGAGTTGGGTTGAGTTGGACTGGGTTGGAGTATCCTCCTATGAATAGCAGCTGTTTGGAGGGTTGTGATGGTTAGAATGATAACTGTGATGTGATGTGACTTTGATTATGTGTTATATTAACTTTTTCAATGAGTATAATGTGTTTTTCATGTTAATAAGTATGTTTGAACAAGGTTAAAAATCATTATATCAAAGAAAGTATGTATGAGTCAAATCATTCATATTCTTCATCAGGAGTGCAAGATGATCAAGTATGGGATTCACCGAAGGTGCCTTTAGATGATCAAGTACGGGTTGTCGCTGAGATTGGTAATCAGAAGGATAGTGCCACTAAAGACAGAAAAGTGATGAATTGGCTTAAATATTGAATCTCCTTAACTAACTCACTTTGACCTTTACAACAACTAAGTACATATATTACTCTTTGTGTTATAAATTTCAACTAGTTTTAGTCAATTAAGCTACTCAATCTCGATAATTCTGGTCACTTGGATTATAAGCTTAAAAAGATCAAGTTGGCTTATGAGCAGCTTCGACTTGACTCAACCAAATTAGTTCTGCCCTCTTAAATTCATTCGGATGTGTATAAAACGAGTGCTAAAGTTCTTTAACATTTCAGAAGTTACACAAATGACTTATCGAATTTCTATAATCGTGCTTATAGATGCGTAACATGTTACCCTAACCAATATTAGAACAAGTTTCCAATCAACATATGGGGGAAGGAGCAAGCGTTACCTTATTTATTTCTGAATAAGCTTGATTACATACATATAGAATATGGAAAGGACAAACAACTTAAGATGAACACATTTTCTAACCTTGTGAGAATTTCATCGAATATGAATGTTTTGATATAAATTTAACAGTAGTAGAAAGGAGGATGTGGATTTATACTTACTAAGTTTCTTTAGTCGCAACTATGTTGCGGTGATGACAAATTATACATGTATTTTTTAAAATAAATAGTTGTTTGCCATAAGGTAAAAGTTGTTTTAATTACAAATTCGATAGATTTTGTCTTCAATCGTCGAAGTCGTGACCCAAAATAGTTTTGTGACTATATTTCTGTAACATCTCAACTCAAACATAATTTCACACAGAAACTCACGAAATATGAGAATGTGTTATAAGTGGTGGTGTACAATTCGACTTAAGCTTTTGGGTGATTGTCAATGGATCCAATCGTATCTGATCCAACAAATTATCAAAATTGTTCTTGAAATATGTAATATCAGATAAAACAATGACAAGATATAACAAATTTTTATAAGGATTCAACTTGAAAAATAGGAATTTTCATAACGTATTAATGTGGATATTCTATTATGGCATGCGAGTGCGTTCGCTGATTTTTGCAAGGGTTTGTGGTGGTGGTATGAATGGATGCGGAAATTCATTACTTGCATAAATGAATTTAAAAATAAAATAAAATAATCTTGGCGTGAAAATCTTTTAAATTTAGTTGTTCCGAGAATTCATGGATCCGACAGGGAAAATGTGACTTTTCGAGTATCATTTAGATATTTTTTATTATAAAATATTGTATTTAGTTGTAGTTTAATTAGGTTTAAATTTGGCAAACCTATTTAATTGTATTGGGTAATCAAACTGAATTCAAGTGGGAAGTTAATTGAGTTGGAGGGAAAGATGGGAACTCTTAAATTTGAAACAAGGTAAGTTTGTATGGAGCTATGATACCACATTTAGTAGTACTAAAATTTGGTGAGCATGCATGTACATACATACATGCATACATGTGTGTGTGTGGATAAAATGGGGCTGCCCCTTGAGGGGAGCTAACTTGGTTCCTCCCGCGCTATTTCGTCCATTTTTTTGTTTTTTTGAAAATTTCTTCCGTGGATTTTCGTCAATATATCCATACATTATGTCATTCAAATTTCATGTGAAACAGAGACTTCGGCCTCCATCCAGAAGGGTCGTTTTTAACAATTTTGTTACCATTAAAAAATGATTGTCTGGATGGAGACCGTAGGAGTCTCTGTTTCGCACGAAATTTGAACAGCATAATATAGGGATATAGTGATGAATATTCACGGAAAGAAATTTTTAAAAAAAATAAAAAATGAGCGAAATCGTGCGGGGGAGCCAAGTTAGCTCCCCCAAGGGCAGCCCCCTTAAAATGTGTGTGTGTGTGTGAGAGAGAGAGAGAGAGAGAGAGAGAGAAAGGGATCCTACTCCGTGGAGTAGGTAACTTACCTACTCCACTTTCTTTTTTTCAATTTTTTATTTTGTTTTTGAAAAATGCTTCCATGGATTTTCATATTTATATCCCTCTAATATGTCATTCAAATTTCGTCAGAAACAAAGACTCCTACTGCCTCCATCCATAACATGAAAAATACAGCAAATCTGTGACCGTTAAAAAATGACTGTCTGGATGGAGGTCGTAGGAGTCTCTGTTTCTTACGAAATTTGAATGACATATTAGAGGGATATAGTTATGAAAATCTATGAAAGCATTTTTCAAGAAAAATAAAAAATATGAAAAAGAAGAAAATGGAGTAGGTAAGTTACCTACTCCATGGAGTAGGATCTCTCTCTCTCTCTCTCTCTCTCTCTATATATATATATATATATATATATATATATATATAGGGGAAACTTCAAATGAGGTGGGGTCTCACCATATATATGGTGAGCCACCGTCAATTTAGGCATCTTTCCAATATATTTTACAATTTCTTGTTTCATACATACACCAATAAATATTAACACAACATATATAGTGAAATAAAATTATGAAAATATTATTATATTGGATGAAAATGTTAATTTAAATTTAGATGCTATATTTTACAAAATTTATTTTTTTATAATGTGCAGTTTATAATTTTACAAAACTGTTACAGATTTTTTTCCTAAATTCACAGTAGCCTTTACAACTTCAGAAAAGCCCCTACCTCATTTGAAAGGTCCCCTATTTACATACATATATATATGAGGTAAATGGGGCTGCCCCCAGGGAGTAGCCAACTTGGCTACTCCCACCCCTATTTTTTCCGAATTTTTTTATTTTTTTGGAAAATAAAAATTTGTGTATTCATCATTATATCCCTCTCACATTCTATTAAAATTTCGTCAGAAACAGAGACTCCTACGGCCTCCATCCAAACATGATCGATTTAAAAAATCATGCGACCGTTAAAAAATAACGTCTGGATCGAGGGCTTAGGAGTCTCTGTTTCTGACGAAATTTTAATAGAATGTGGGAGGGATATAATGATGAATATACAAATTTTTATTTTACAAAAAAATAAAAAAATTCGGGAAAAATAGGGGTGGGAGTAGCCAAGTTGGCTACTCCCTGGGGGCAGCCCCATTTTACCCTACACACACACAAACACACACACACACGCACGCACGCACGCACGCACGCACGCACGCACGCGCACACACACACACACACACACACACACACACACATATATATATATATATATATATATATATATATATATGAGTTCACTCCCTAAGCTTGTGCAGAAATAGTACAAAGGAGGGATGGAGGACCATGCATGCATGTGTGCTCCGCTTCATCTTTGGCTCGGACTTGGGAGAGTCCATTTGGATTGCTAGGGATTTTGTTTAGCACCTCAAATAAATTATTCTAACAGATTAGTGTGTAAGATCACCATTATGGGAATTCTAACCAATACAACGACTAAAATTCGACACTCTTTGAGAGCACAATTGCATAATTGAAGAGTCACACTATGTCTTCAAGCCCTATTCCCAAACGTGAATTCTTCACGTGCAAGCTTCTCTCTCGCCCTTTGTTCTTTTACCATGAAACCCTCATTTCCGTTCTCTCAGTTGCAGTACTGAGAGATTCTTTTAAGGACAGTATCCTCGGTGTGTGCCGACGTCGACCGTGAGCTGTCATATCTTGAGAGCGAATCACCAGACCTTGTGCACCGGTGTTGTGGGGGTGATATCTTCTCTAAGGACGGTCCACTACATGGATGCTTCGGTGATTTCTAAATTACATGTTTACCATTTTAGTTGTCGTATATTGTTTATTGTTTTTCCTTTATTCGATCATTGCCCTAATATGTTGTATTGCATATTGAATCGGTTCCTAATTGCATTTTATAATTGAAATATGAATCGGAAATGCATGATTGTTCTTCTGTAAATCACTAACGTATTTATGTTTATTTGTATGGATCCATAAAATTATTATAAAATGTATACCATGTTGATTTTGTTAACAACAATCTTAGAGAGGATATCAGGAATCGGGTTTAAAAATATGTCGAATACAATATTTAAATAGAGGATGGGTATGATCAGGACGGTTGAAAATTCGTTGGACAAAATTTTAAGTATGGGCAACAACTAATGAAAATTTTGTTAACCACCAAAGGGTTGATCTCGATGCTTGAAACTGAATGTCCTACAGTGGAAAAGAAAAATCCCTCACCCAAAGGTGTAATCTGCATGGAAGGAACGATAGTATATGTCATGATTACATCATGTTGGCTCTTCCCAACATGGTGTTTAACATGTTCTATTCGTCTACATAGAAGAGGCTATAAAAAGAACAAGATGGGAAGTATAACACTGAGGATCTCGGTATAGAGAAATACTATATCACAAAGTTCTTGAAGTTTTCCACGACCTAGGGGAAGTCGGTTTCTGAACATGTACAGAGTTTCTACTCCAACTTCATGGATTAGAAGATGCTGAAATGAAACTTGCAGAAAATTTTCAAGTCAAATGCATCATAGAAAAATTACCTAAGTCGTGAGAAGACTTCGGTATGATCCTGAAAAAAAGAAAGGAGACATTTTTATGAATATTTTTTTAGAGCAATCACCATATAGGAGGAACACATGAAGCTAAACATGTGGTTCTTGTTGATGTTCAGATAATGGTTAATTTCATGACCTCAAGGGCAAAAAGAAAAGGGCAAGGGTATAACAACAAAGATAAAATAAAACCAAAGATAAGATCTAGAAAAAAAAACAAAGAATAAACCCTACTGACACTATAATCAGGTTGGTCATTTGAAGAAGGAGTGTTCATCCTTAAAGACTCAATGAAAGATTGTAGACAGGAGTCCACAAGTGAATATAATCAATAGGAGACTTGGGGCTAGTGAGGGGTGTGTCTCTATGAAATATGAATTGTATCATATCCATGATCCTAACGAATGACTCATCGATACGGGAGCCAATGTGCATATCTATTATGACAGAACTATGTTTTCTTCTATCAGACATGCAGTGGTGGAACTGTGAAAATGAGGAATGTTTCCATGGCTAGGGTTCTAGGGTCAGGACAAGTCATTTGAGGTTCTCCTCTGGATGTCTCTAGACTTTACATAGGGTGTTGCATGTCCCCGACATTAAGAAGAATGTTTTATCTGACTCTATCATATTTAGAAATGATTTTGAATTAAATTTAAAATGTAATAAAATTATTGTTCTAAGACATGTCATTTCTATGGAAAATGTTATTTGGTATATTTGGATTTGTTGTTTAGACTTAAATGTTATTTAGTGAATGTTTTGAACTCTAAATGTTCTAATTTTGTGTCTCATGTGATTAATAATTTAGAATCTTGTGATATGTCACATGGTAGATTGGGACATGTAAACTTAAATTGAATTAAAATAATGATGAATATAGGATTTATATCCCAACATATTGTTGATAAAAGTCAAAAATGTAAAATGTGTGGGCAAGTTAAGAAACATAGGAAGCCTTTTCAGTTCATCTATAAATATAGTGAGTCTCAGGATCTGGTGCACTCAGATATCTGTGAGTTTAATGACTTGTTAATGAGAAACAATAAGAAATCTTGTCACTTTTATAGATGATGGTAACAGATAGTGCAATATATATATATATATAATGAAAACTAAGGATGAAGCTTTAGAGAAATTTCTTATATTTAAGAATGAAGCTGAGACACAAACAGAAAAAGTGCTTAAAAGCTTTAGGTCAGATAGAGAAGGTAATATACTTCTAACTTATTGGATGAACAATGCAAATTGTTTGCGTGGTTCATGAAGATACAACTCCATATTCACCACAATCAATAGGATAGCAGAATAAAAAATAAAAACTTAGTTGACATAATTAATTCTCTTATAGAGTTCTGGACTTCAAACTATATCTGTGGAGAGGCCTTGAATACAGCTTGTTGTATTCTGAATAGGGTCCCTCCAAGGTATATGGAAAAATGTCCCTTTAAATTTTGAAATAGGAAATCAAACTTAAACTATATTAAAGTGGGTGGCAGTTTCTTTGAGGTTTTATTCCCAGAACACAAGAGAAAGAAGTTAGGTCCTAAAACTGTTGATGTATTCTTCTTAACTTAATTGAAAAATAGATATGCATATAGGTTCTTGGTAATTCAGTCCGAGATACCAGGAATAGATGTCAACACTATTGTTGAACTATATGATGCTACATTCTTTTAGGATGTCTTCCCTATGAAGATTGGGATTCCTTACAATTTGACCAATGATGTTGCTTCCACATCAGGATCTATTCCAGATCAAGTGGAAAAGGACAACGAATGTGGCGGTAATGACTCAACCTTAACCCGCTAATTTTCAGAAGAAATAGAACCAAGGAGAAGTAAACGATCATAGATAGACAAGGATTTGGTAGTGACTTTATTGCCTACCAAATTGAGGGTAATCCATGAAGTTAGCGTCAAATCTGAGAATGGGTTCCATTATGGCTAATAGAACTTGGGAACTAGTCGATTCACCCAAAAGGTGTCCTACCATTAAGTGCAAGTGGGTATTTAAAAGAAATCTTAGACCTGACGGATCAACTAAAAATATAAAGCCATATTAGTTGATAAGGGCTTTAGGGAAAAAATAAGGTATCGATTATTTTGATATATATTCCCCTTTGACTAGGATGGCATAATTCATATGCTTATCGCATTGGCATCTGTATATGATCTATCTATCCACCAAATGGATATGAAGACCGTCTTCTTGCATGACAATCTTATGGATTAACACGATGTGCTTGTGACTCGTGGGAATAGGAAAAGGTTTGCAAGCTTTTTAAATCCCTTTATGTATTGAAATAAGCACTAAAGTAGTAAAATGAAAATTTAGATAGAGTTAATGTTATCTGGCTTTAAGGTTTATGAATCTTATAAGTGTGCCTATTCCAAGATAAAATGTGATGAGTGTATTGTCTTGTGTATGTATGTAGTCGACATACTATCATTTGATTACATTTGAGGATTGTTAATGAGACTAAACTGGTCTTAAGTAACAAGTGTGAGATGAAGGGCATGGTGTTGTTAATGTGATCTTGGACCTCAAACTAACAAGATCGGTTTATGAGATTGTAGTTTCTTAATCTCACTATTTTGATAAGGTATTTGAGAAATCTAGGTATCAATATTGCAAAGCTATAAGCACTCCTTTTCATTCATCCAAAATCCTTTTTAAGAACAAGAGTAGAGTACCTCTAGCTCAGCTAAGGTATTCACAAGTAATATGAAGTACTTAATGTATCATGTAAATTGCACGAGATCTGATATTTCATTCTTAGTTGCAACACTGAGTAGATACACCAGTTATCCTGATTGTAATCATTGGAAGGCTCTGAATTGAGTACTGGAGTATTCAAAGAGAACTATTTCCCTTAGTGTGCATTATGGTAGACATCCGTCATACTAGATTGATATAGTGATGCAAGCTGGATAGGGAAAATAGAGGAGTCTGGGAGTAATGGTATTACTGGGAATGCTTTTACCTTTGGAGGTGGTGCAGTCTCCTAGAGATCTATGAAGTATACCATTCTATCTCAGTCTACTTTTGATGTTTCTCTATGTGCTTTGAACACCACTAATGTTGATGTTGAATGGCTAAGGAAACTTCTTTCTGAAATTCTCATGGTATGTCCCCAGTTCCTGCGATCTCGATACATTGTGATAACATGACCACAATGTTGGACATGCGAGCCCACAAGGAGCCATTATGCAATAAATGTTATTGCACATATCATTCCTTGATCTGAAATGAAGAATAAATAATTTGCATAATAGGTCCCTTAGTACAATTTGGGTTATGTACCATGATCATCTTAATCATACAGTTGTTGATTCAATAATGGAATCATAGAGGTTGGTGCTTGGATGAATATTTAAAGGGTTAGATTGAGGACTCATCAAGCACTGTCAAATGATTATTAAGAGATGATCTCCAGCCTGATTAGGAGATGGCAATACTTTCTCAATTAGGCCGATATCTTACCGACCTCTTGATGCAGGTCCTCTGCATAAGAATAGAGATTCAGAGGTGTCAGATTAGTTAGGTCAAAGAGTTGACTTAACGAGATCGAGATAACCAAAGTCCTATATCACATGTTGTCACGATACAGGCATGCATCCTCTGACCGGAGACAGATGTGTTACTATATGTCTGAGTATGTACATTTGGCAGACCAATAGGTTGATGACCTAACCAAGGTCTATACACAGGCGTGTTGGTGTGCATATAAGGGCATATGAGTAATACGATCTCTCAAAGGGATCATATAGGTTTATTTACTGAACCGGAAGGCATGAGCTCACTCATGAGATATTGGGAAGAATCAAATTCTGTGCATGGTCGTCTCGCTTTGGAAGCTTGGCTGAATTTGTAGGTTTGATATATACTTTTGGAAAGTATATGATCAAGACCTAGGTATGATATATGATCGACATCAACTCCTAATGATCGAATGAGAAACTTACTGATAAAAACCCTCAAGTAGACAGTATAAAGTTGATCTAATACTTCAGGTTTATTCTGAATCTTCAAGTATGCAGGATGTACAGGTATTGGGAATACCTGAGGGTGATGTGATCATAAATGATTGTATAATCATGACGCTTCCATTCCTAGGGAGTGATGAAACGGGTCTAGATTTTAGTGACTCCTCTCAGTAGAGAAGTAATCTGATCTTGGTCCAAATGTTGGACATTGATCTGAATGTGATTCAGATGCAATGAAAAGATTTTGCGGTCTTGATTTCATCAAGTATCTATGGGAGGCCCGCGATCTGGATTTGAGATATGATATCAATATCCAAGTCACTATACGTGGAACAATACAATCGCCATGTCCTTATCTCCAAGTATCCGCGGAGAAAGCGCATTATCCTTGAAAGAGTTCAGGATAATTTCATTATTGATATGTGTATCCGAGCATTGAGAAAATTGATAATTAAATGTGATTTAATTATCATGAATAATATGAATTTGATTCATATTATAAGAAGAGTTATCTAAGATAATTAAATGTGATTTAATTATCAAATATATGAATAATGTGAATGCGATTCATATTATTTGGGCATAGGATAATAGAGATCCAAGATGATTAAATGTGATTTAATTATCATGGATATGAATAATGTGGATAGCAATATCCATATTAGTCATATATATTATAAATGTGATTTATAATATATAAGAGAGAGTTATTTGTAATTTACATTTGTTAATTAAATGTTGATGTGAATTGGGTTCACATTGGACAATTAATTGAAAATGTAATTCATGTTTTATTTTGGGTTGTGAATGTAATTCACAATTTTCCAATGGCAAGATTGTAATATTCACAAAATAATTATGAATTATTTTTGTAGAATAATTTCAACAAGCGTTGTTGTAAATCTTGGAGATTTCTATGGAATAATGTAATCTCATGAGATCTCATGAGATTACATGAGATTGCCACCAAATCAATATTATGGAAGGAGGCAATATTCATTCCATATCTCCATGCTTGATTGATTTAATTTGGGATTGATTTATATCGATTTATCAATATATATTTAATCTAAATTAAATTAATTGTTGTTGGTTTTTACCAACACAAATCTTAGCCATTAAAAGAAACACAATCAATGAGCCATTGGATTTGTGTTGTCCATGGATTGAGATCCATGGATCCCAAAATATTATAAAAGGAGAGGCACCCCTTTGCTCTTCTTTACACACAATGAGAACATAAGTCTCCCTCTCTCTCTCTTTCTCTCTCTACAAATCTACTCTCTCTTCCTCTCATGTGGTCGTCCACCATTGATTCCCTGTAGAGGTTCTCCATCACTGCAGCGTTGTCGTTATGTTGCCTGATGGTTTGCTCATGGATCTTCATCTACTTCGGCATGCCTTGCTTGTGAAGAAGACGTCTTATCTCGTTTGTCGAGATCAGGAGATCTGTGCCTTGGATCTTCAATATGGATTGCGAGAAGCACGTGTTTCATCAACATGCTCGCAAGCGTCTCCTCCGTCGGATCGGACTTGAAACAAGAGGTCTCTTTATTTAGAGTCCCGATCACAACCAAGCTTCAAGAGGTAACCCTAATACTTGTTTGTGGTTCAGACAAAATGATCCGAGAAGTGTTCTTGGATCATGTGATTTCGTCACATGAAAATTTTTAATTTCTGTTGCATCGAGCAACTAGTGCGACTGCTCCCGGTCGCATACGATGCGATCCTCACGCTTCTATGATGTGCTTAAGGATCTAACCATATCCTTCAAGTGGTATCAGAGCCTTAGGTCGAAGGTTTTGGATGTGATCCATGAACCGAGGATGACTTGGTTCATTAGTGTTTGTGAAAGTTTTCTTGCATTTCATTTTCGCATCTCTATTTTGATATTATTTTCGACACTGTTTAAATTGTTTAAAAATGGAAATAATAATTGTATTTTATTCCACATTAAATAAGGAAACTGTAGGATCTGAGTTTACGTAATTTGGATTCCTTATGCTCAAGTTATGCTCATTTTAGTGAACATGTATCCACAGTTTCGGGGACTGCAAATCTTAACATAATTAAAGAGTTAATTGTGGATTTGAAACACCTTTAAATGCATGAAAATCACTTAGATTCTGTTGCAAAATTAGCAAACTGTAGAAACTTATTTTGCTTTATTTGGATTTAAATTGATTGAGATATGGTATTTTTAGTAAGTGAGGGTCACTGCTGGAAATACTTTCCTAATCAAGAATCTAGTGAGTGTCATTTACTCAATTAGTGAAATTAAATTGTTTAATTTCCTGAAATAATTGTGCATAAATATTTGTGAAATATTTGATGATAATTATTTCCTTAAATGACATAGCCTTAACCAATAATTGATTAGAAGTGATCTATATCACAAAATTGGTTACATGATTTACATGATCTACATTCCAACAAACATGTTGCTTGAATAGGATTTGGGATTTGTTTAGCAAATCTCATTATAATGTTAATCAAAATTATTTTGATTATTATTATATGGTATAATTTCGGTTGAAGAACCGATGATCATCTCAAAAACAAAGTGATCTATTTTGCATTATCCTTTCTCAAGGTGGATATGGTGTCTAGTCGGGAGCGTTGGGGTAGCAGGTTACACCGTGTGCGGTCTGTCCCACTCCCGTCGATACTGGCCATGATAGCAGGTAGAGTTAGTATAATGCTTAATAAATCATGATGTATTTCTAATTATTAAAATTCGAAATAATACGTATTTGAGATAATACAATAATTCAAGTAACAATAAAGATTGTTTGTTGGATATTAGTTGGATCATTAATTTAATATGATTAGATTAATTGGAATCCAATTAAAATTGAGACGCTTTATTATAAATAGATGTGTTATTTTCCTTGGAAGAATTAATCATAATGAATATGATTCATAATGCTTAATTAGAATTTGAATATGATATGGAGGATCACATAAGTGACATCCATGGTCTCACATCAAGGCAAAGGGTTCCGTCGCCAGATATTGTATGTAGGAGACGCCTGTCCGAAGTGACAACTCCTACATACAATCCATTTGGATTGGGATTGTCGCTTCTCAAAAGAGTAAGGACGTATGCGTAGTGACCCCAATATCGGGTCTTTATATTATTGGGGCGACATTGGATTGCGCATAGCGAGTTGTATTCTTGTTGACGGTTGGTTCAATTAATGACGGGTCAACATCGCCTTAGGGGTGGTGGGCCCGGGTGTTAAAGATCGAATTGGGAGATGCAAGTTGGACTTGCAAGGCAGAATGTATTCCCGCTTCTTTTTATCCGAGTTACAAGTCCTCATATTATTGGGATGTAACAAAGATAAGGATGGAGATCCCAGATCTTGCTTGAGATATAATGGTAAGTATATCTTTTTCAATTAAAGTGATTAAGGGAATGAACTTTCAGTGTTGACAAGGCAAGACAACTTTGATATAAAAATTCCTAAATCAAAGTAAAATATGTATATATATTTAAATATATACACTTATGCAAATTTCTTATTTCAGATAATCCTTCATTAAACCCACTCAATACTATACTCAATAATAACCAATATGATATCATGGATTGGACACATGATCCAGATATTGTACTTGCAGTTGGACACATAATGTATGTGATTGCAATGTGCATGTTTCCTCGTAATAATGAGGAATGACAATTAAATAGACAATAGATCTACAACCCTAGGGTTTGTATGTCTTTATAGTCTTGATATCATCAAATGTAATTTGGAAGTGACATGTCGATGATGATCATAATTGTCAATTAATCCTTATAAAAATCTAAGAAGACATTCTGGCATACCTATGTGCTCTTGACATTTATCATGAATGACATGGTTCACTGCATCATGCAGAATGGTAGCTCTATAAGAGATGATGTATTCAAAATGTTTGAATACCTACCTGAACCATTGTTTTAAGAGTCTAGATGGATGTAGACATGATAAGTGTCATCATTCTACTGTCTATACTCTAGTCATTCATGAAGCTTAATAATATTCATATTATAATTTAATGAAGCATGTATAAATGTTGAAATGCTCTTACATTGAATTCTTTTGAATTTAACATAAAGAGTTACCTTAGTCTTAAGCAATGGTTGTTTATAGATAAAAGGAGCGTAGTGGAAGCATGGGTCAGACCCAAGATAAGAAGGATAGTCAAGGAGTTGACCATACTTCTATAACTTCCATATGACATCCAAATAGTTGGATAAATGCCAATACTATAATAAGTTGATGTGTTGATAGTATGACTATCAAGTCTGTCTAGAATCCTTAATGAAGGACTCGGATAGAGCATCAGAATAATCTACATAAATCATTGATATTGACTTGATTATTGAATAGGATAAAGTCTTATAATTGTATCTCAATCTTCTAACAACACTTGCAATGGGTTGCATATGTTTTAGAAAACTGGAGAATTCAATCTTCAGGTTTAATAGTCATCTACATGGATTTTGATGCAATTGTTGCAACAATCTTTATTGGATATACAGACTTCATTATTTCAGTGGGAGCCCTTAGTCTTGGAGAATGTCTCTATGACCTGGATATTAGAATACACTCATAGTTTATTTCCAAGTGTTGGAAATAAACATGAATTCTGAAATAAACCTATCATAAAGAGTTATGATGGATATATTTCAGATAGTAGTCTGACATCTAGTGGGCTCTACTAAATTAGAAAATTAATGAATGGTTCATTAAGATTTCTAATATTGAAATTAAACCTTTAAAAGATCAATATGAGGATGAAGATCATTTAACAATGATCTGGCATCAAACCTTGGACATTTATCTGTTGATTTGATCAATAGATTGGTAAGAGATGAAACTTTAGAATGCTTAAAATTTCAAAACTTACATACTTATGAATATTGTATTCAAAGTAAAATATCCAATACACTCTTCTTTGGGAAAGATATAAGATATCGTGGTATTCAAGATCTAATACATATTGATGTATGTGGATCATCTATATCAGAATAAACATTATGGATACGTGATATCTATTAATGATTATTTGTGATATAAGATTTCTTCCCTTCACCATTAGAAACCTTTGAAATGTTCAAAGATTTCATAATTTGGTTTGGAACCAAAGTCTGAAGGAAGATGGAAATGAATTTGGTCTAATCTAGGTAATCAGTACCTATTAGATGAATTCATGGTATACCTTATCGACAAAGGAATATCATTCCTATCTCACTCCTCCTGATAAACCTAAACTCAATAGAGTTGTAGGGAAATACAATTGGATCATGTGTGACATGATTTGATCAATGATGAATTTTAGCATAATTTCCTCTTAGTTTCCAGGTACATATGTAGTAATGACTACATTATATATCCTTAATAAGATTCCATGCAAGTAAGCTGGAATTGAGCACTAGAGAGTGCTACTTCATTAGGAAAATAAAGGATGGTATTGGATACCTACTTTATAACCTTGAGATTCTTAAAAGATTTCATCTCTGAGAATGTAATTCTTAGAGGATGACTCTCTTGAGAATCAACATAAAAATTAAGTGTAGGAACTCATTTAATCTTGAGAAGATAATGAGGCTCCTGAAATCAGGAACTAAAAGGACAATTAAAGATGAAACACTAATACTTCTTCAAATGAGTATGAGGATATATTCCATGTGTCGATTAAGTCTGACAATGATCGGATTTCATGTGATGAAGCTCCTGAGGATCATGACATGAAAAGATAGATGTTAACAAGACGGGTCTGTGTGGACTACAGACGATTGAACCAGGCCACCAAGAAGGATCATTTCCCCCTGCCCTTTATTGATCAGATTATTGAGAGGCTAGCAGGGAAGAGCCATTATTGTTTCTTGGATGGGTACTTCGGCTATAATCAGGTGGCCATCGTGCCCGAGGACCAGGACAAGACCACCTTCACCTGTCCCTTCGGGACATATGCTTTCAGACGCATGCCATTTGGATTGTGCAACGCTCCGGAGACATTCCAGATATGCATGTTGTCCATCTTTTCGGACATGGTGGGGGAGTGCTTGGAGGTCTTCATGGATGATTTCTCGGTCTACGACGATGGATTCGATTCTTGTCTTGACTGCCTAGACCGAGTCCTTCAGCGATGCATAGAGGTTCACCTTGTATTGTCTTGGGAGAAGAGTCATTTCATGGTGACTCAGGGGACGGTGCTTGGCCATATCATCTCCAACAGGGGCATGGAGGTCGATCCGACCAAGGTGGATGTCATTAGAAAACTCAATCCACCGTCCAACTTGCGGCAGTTACGAACTTTTCTGGGGCACGTCGGTTTCTACCGACGCTTCATTCATGATTTCAGCAGGATTGCCCGACCGTTGACTGATCTACTGACGAAAGACACTGAGTTCCTTGTTGATGATAAGTGGCCATCGTCATTTGAGACTCTCAAGAGTCGGGTTGTAGAGGCTCATGTTCTTCAGCCACCCGATTGGTCTCTCCCACTCGAGATCATGACGGACGCCTCCGATTTTGCCGTGGGGGCCATGCTGGGACAGAGGAGGGACGGAGTCCCATTTGCTATTCACTACGCTAGTCGTACATTAGATGCCGCACAGTGGAACTATACAGTCACTGAGAAGGAGATGCTAGCCGTAGTTTTTTCCCTAGATAAGTTCAGATCTTACATCATTGGATCTAGAGTGACGATTTACACTGATCGTACCGCCATTAGGTACCTCATGGCAAAGAAGGATGCCAAAGCTAGATTGACCAGATGGATCCTTCTACTCCAGTAGTTTGATATAGAGATTAAGGATAAGCCTGGAGTCAAAATTATGGTGGCGGATCATCTCTCCTGATTGAAGTATCTTGAGGATTCTGAGCAGACTAAGCCTATTTGTGAGACCTTCTCAGATGAGGCGATCCTTGCTATCGCCTCTCTCCCATGGTACGCCGATATTGTGAACTATCTTGTCGCCAAGAAAGTTTCACAAGATTGGCCTAGGCAGAAACTTGAGACCTTCCTCGCGAAGGCCAAGTTTTACCATTGTGAGGATCCCGTCCTTTACCACGAGGGAGGGGATAGTATATGGCGTCGGTGCATTCCTCAGGAGGAGCATCACAGTGACCTTACTTACTGCCACAAGCTTGAGGCAGGAGGACATCACTCTGGGAGAATGGCACAGAAAGTGCTCCAATCCGGCCTATGGTTGCCTACTCTCTTCAAGGACTCTGATGAGTTCGTGAAGAGGTATACTGACTGTCAGAGGATGGGCACTTGTGGACAGCATGATATGATGTCGATGCAGCCCATACACTTCTGTGAGGTTTTTAACGCATGGGGCATCGATTTCATGGGTCCATTCCCTATGAGTCAGAGATTCGAGTACATTCTGTTGGCTGTGGATTATGTGAGTCGTTGGGTTGAGGTCATCCCAGCCCGAACCGCAGATGCTAGGACTGTATACAAATTTTTAAGGAAGAACATCATTTCACCATTCGGGGTACCTCGAATGTTGATATCTGATGGGGGTCTCATTTCGTCAACGACAAGATAAAGGCCCTTGCTAGCGAGTTCAACATAAATCGTCGAGTTGCCACTCCATACCACCCTCAGACGAATGGTCTTGCTGAAGTGTCGAACAGGGAGATCAAGACTATATTGCAGAAAGTCGTCCGCCCTGACTGAAAGGATTGGTCACATCTTTTGGACTCGGTCTTGCGGGCATATAGGACGTCTTTCAAGACGCCTTTGGGTACATCTCTCTTTCGCCTCGTTTATGGCAAGCCGTGCCATTTACCTGTTGAGCTGAGACATAGGTCACTTTCGGTTGTTACAGATATACTTTTGGATCCAGAGCATGTAGGAGATCAGAGGAGGGCAGAGTTAGCAGCCTTGGAGGAGCTTCATGATACCACCTTTTCAAATAGCCTACACTATAAGGAGAGAGTGAAGGAGTGGCATGATTCTCATATCAGCCACAAACAGTTTGAGCCAGGATAGAGAGTATGGCTGTTTGATGCTAGGCTTCGTCTATTTCCAGGGAAGCTACAGAGCAAATGGAAGGGACCTTACTTGATTAGAAAGGTACATGAATGGGAGTATTGATATATCTGAGTTGTCTTATGATGTTACCTTTCGAGTGAACAGCCAGCGGCTCAAGGCATATCTAGATCATGAGCCGCGGGTCGTTGATGTTGCCCCGATTCAACTTGTGTGAGATGTGGTCTCTTGACTCACATCTATTGCATCTCACGCCTGATTATCGTTGTTCTTCCGACTTGTATAGATCCAGTTGTCCATATCACTCTATTCTTTAGTCCCACACCTCTTTTCTCATCTTATGATTATGCTATACTTAGGGTGTACTTTACCCTAAGTATAGGGGGGTGTAGGACTCTCGGTATTCTATTGTTCTTTCTACCCCTGTTTTGTTGCCTATACTTAGGGATATTTCACCCTAAGTATGGGGGGGTTAGACCCTGTACATACTTCCACTCGGATTTCCCTTCATGTACAGCTTGCTATACTTAGGATTACTTGATCCTAAGTATACGGGGAAACACGGAGTCCTCTTGATTCTATTCTTTTATTCATCTTTGTACATACCATTCCTTTTCACTTCCCTATACTAAGCATGAGTTATGTCTTCTTCATCGCTCTTGATCACTCTGAGGACATCGTTCGAGCTAAGTATAGGGGGTGTCGTATATATTTCATATATACTTTGTGTGAGTGTGTCAATAAATAAAAATGGCTAGAAATCCATAAAAATTTGTGTAAATAGTTTGTACATATTTTCTTATCAAAATTATGTATATAGTACAAAATTTTTGTAAAATGTTTGAAAAATAAAAAGTTTGCAAAAACCTTGTGTAAATTTTTGTAAATATTTTGTAAAACTTCGCATTCATGCATACATCCATGTTTTCAAATATTTTTCAAAAATTTTGCACATGTGTAAAATACTTGTATAGTTTTCCAAATCATAGTTGACATTTAAGCTGGCCTGGAATTAAATAGGAAAATAGAGCTTGGTTAAGACCTTAATCCACCTAATTATAAGAGGAACCTTATGGGGCTTAGGATTGAGACTTTTCAGGTCCATTGGGACTTAATTCTTTGAGTCTACTAGGCTATGAGCATATGTCATCTTGATGAGCCTAAGTAGAGCACTTAACAACACACGCATGACTCTCAGAGACAATGGCTTTACTTGTACCAGCAATTTACACATAGCTCTCCACGGATGAGGTGGTGAGGAGGCAGTTTCCTTTGGCTTGGGGTAGCATATGAGGGTAGTACTTCTAGGCAGAACCTCTCTTCTTCTTCTAGTGAAGCAAGTGCGTCTCAACTTGGTCTGGTGGTGATGAAGTCTAAAGACAAGAGTTGTGGGTTGCAATAAAGCTTCAAAAGAGGGATAGTCTACTGGCTCAAGAGGAAAAACTCCTTGTATAAATGTTGCACCATGTAGATATGTTGTGTATATGCACATGAAAAAAAATGTGCAAAAAGAAAAGAACTCCAAAAAAGAGGTGGGTCGGATTGAAAATTTAATAATCCCACCGGAGTGTACATAGTCAAATAAAGAAAAAGCTTATGTTATACATGACCATCTCATGAAGCTTGCAGCAGGAGACTCAGCTACACTGGTTAGAGCTCCCAAGGATACATGGCTACACTGGTCATGGTCCATTCTCTTCTTCCCCCTCTTCTTGAGCCGGTTGCACTTGAACTTAGAAGGGAATACCATGCTTCTCGAGGAAAGAGTTGCTAGACCGAGGCATTAGAGTTACCGGGTTGAGGGAGGTTGTTTCTTTATTACTTCTGAGGTGGGGAGCTACATATCACTTACACCGTACAAGGAAAGATTCATAGTCATTAGCGTTTGTGTATGCAGACTTGTTCTAATCTGGTTTATTGAGGAGTCTTGACCATAGATTGGTGGAACTTAGAGGCTGTTAAGTTTTAAGCTTAAGTCCAAATAAGGTTCTGACAAATTAATAATCCAAAGGTCTGACTGAGCTCCATATTTCAATTTAATGAAGGAAAGTTTAATAATCAACCTTGATTTCCTCTCTTTTTCTTTTTCTCCTTCTTTTGCACTTCTTTTTCAAATAAGTGTTTGCTAAGGGACTAGCAAAAGTAAAGTATAGGGGGTGATGAATCTCCATTCATCACTCTTTACTCCTTTATTTTAGCTAGAAACTTTGACAAAATACCATGTAAATATGTGTAAATATCATAAGTTGTCAAAACACATGCATCATGTAAATATGCATAATTAGCATGTTTTTGTGTAGAGATAAAGGAATAAAGAAACACAAGAAAAAGAGGTAAATATTTAGAATAAATATTGAGTGACCTAATCCTAAGGGAGGGCTCAACATGGGCCTGACCACAAAAAGAATCCAAGTATAGAGAGATAAGGTCAATCATACATGTACATAACTCTATGTATATAAATAAATTTTATTTATTTTCCTCAAAATAAAAATAAAAAGTGTTTCTCATATTTTGTACATATGTATAAAAATAAAATAAAAATCAGAAAAAGAAAAATAAAAAGAAAAAGAATAAAATTCATTTTCCATCTTGTATATATACCATGTACATATGTATATAAACTTATTTATTTAACTCATGTAAATAAATCATAAAATTAAAATAAAAATGCCTTTTATTCCAAATTTTATGTTGTAAATAAATAGAATACAAAATTGGAATAATTGTACAAAAATAAACAATTAAAAATAAAAATCAAAAATACATATGTGTATATACCTATATATAATAATATAATGTAAATACGTTATTTATTTTTCAAAAAAAATAAAAATCAATAAAAAATAATTTAAAAAATAATAAAGATTTTTCATGTTTAAACTTTTCGAAATAAATTCATTTACTAATTTAAAATAATTTTTCAAATATTTAATAAATGGTGGCCTCCCATTGGTCCACGGGTATTGTTGACCCCCGGTCAACTCTCCCCCCAAGACCACCAGACCCGGATCTTTGCCCCGACCCGATTTCTCATTTTTTTGTAGGCTTGATCCGACCACCATCCATCGAAACCTCGGGCTCCGATTACGCTTGGTTCATTCCTTATCCACGTCCGATGATGATTCTAGGGATCCGTGCACCATAGCACCATGCCCGACTCCCTCTTGTCGGACCCTTCCTAGTATATAGTCTCATCTCCGGCCGCAATTTCAAACCATCTTTGTCCTCCGCATTTCATCCCATGACCTCCATTACCCTCCTTAAAGTGACAACTATCCAAGGGCAGTGTCGCAGCGAGGAGAAAGCGGCCCCAGCCACTGATCCGGCGAGCCTCATCGCCGTGCGTTGTCGCAAGGTGCGTCCGAGCCTCTGGAAGCGACGTTCCATCGAGGAGACGATCCCCAGAGACCCAGCGTCTCATCCACAGTTGATTCCATTCACCAGGTAGTTCCGATACCCCGTAGTTTCGCTCAATTTCCATTTACGCCCAATTTGTGCCGCCGGCATTCGCCAGCCAATTCACTCTGTTTCAGTCCCCCTTCCGATCATCGGACCCCCGATTCATTTTCACGAGACTCCTCCCCACATTCTCCGCATCTCCGATCATCCTGTCTCGCCACAAAGCAGGACCTCAGGTATCCTCCACCGTCGCTTCACCGGAGACCACGCTCCGCCCCCTTCCGATCATCCATTTCACCCACTGACGGGTCGAGGCACTTTGCCCTCGATCCAGGAGTCTCTCTATGTTGTTTTGCAGGTCTAAGGACCCCATCTGTAGGTCCGAACATTCGAGCACATGAGCCTTGCTCCTCCTTCGTCGCTGAAGCTCCTCGGAGCTTCCCGGCTTCATCGGAAGTGCCCACCAGCAGCGGAAGAGTCCGAGCAACCTTCTACACATCTCAGCAGCCCAGGAGGAGGTCCAGCACGCACGGATTGAACCGATGACCTTCGTCGGAGTCGAGTTCTTCCAGAGTCCTCCAGCACCGTCCGATCAGCCCCACGTGCCAGATTAGATCGTGTCCATCCGTTCGCGAGGAGTTATCAGCAGTCCGATCTTCATCTGGCTTTGATCCGGACCGTTCATCGACGAAGGGGTGGCCGACGGTCTCAGCCATCGGATCTACACATGGCACCCCCTCGTCCGTCAAATCTGAATAATAGGGGTAATTTCACTTAGGCCCCTCTTTTTATTGCATTTATAGTTTAGTCCTGTAAATATTTAGTGTAGTTGTTTTAATTTTGGATAAATTATACTGTAGACCTTGTGTTTATTTTATTTACATTTTAGTCCCTGTCTACGTGGAACACGTGCATCGTCACATGATATTTTGGGATATTTTGCATGTATGGGTCTGGGCTTTGTTTGTGTTATGAAATGAAATTAAGTTTTTGATATTTGCATTATACCCCTGTGCGTGAATTAATTCGAACATGTGCTGATTGTTTCGAACGTGGAAGCGACGTTTCATCAAGGAGACGATCCCCAGAGACCCAGCGTCTCATCCACAGTTGATTCCATTCATCAGGTAGTTCCGATACCCCGTAGTTTTGCTCAATTTCCATTTACGCCCAATTTGCGCCGCCGGCATTCGCCGGCCAATTCACTCCGTTTCAGTCCCCCTTCCGATCATCGGACCCCCGATTCATCTTCACGAGACTCCTCCCCACATTCTCCACATCTCCGATCATCCTGTCTCGCCACAGAGCAGGACCTCAGGTATCCTCCACAGTCGCTTCACCGGAGACCACGCTCCGCCCCCTTCCAATCATCCATTTCACCCACTGACGGGTCGAGGCACTTTGCCCTCGATCCAGGAGTCTCTCTATGCTGTTTTGCAGGTCTAAGGACCCCATCTGGAGGTCCGAACATCCGAGCACATGAGCCTTGCTCCTCCTTCGTCGTCGAAGCTCCTCGGAGCTTCCCGGCTTCATCGGAGGTGCCCACCAGCTGCGGAAGAGTCCGAGCAACCTTCTACACATCTCAGCAGCCCAGGAGGAGGTCCAGCATGCACGGATTGAGCCGGTGACCTTCGCTGGAGTCGAGTTCTTACAGAGTCCTCCAGCACCGTCCGATCAGCCCCGCGTGCCAGATTAGATCGTGTCCATCCGTTCGCGAGGAGTTATCAGCAGTCCGATCTTTATCTGGCTTTGATCTGGACCGTTCATCGACGAAGGGGTGGCCGACGCTCTCAGCCATCGGATCTACACGTGGCACCCCCTCATCCGTCAGATCTGAATAATAGGGGTAATTTCACTTAGGCCCCTCTTTTTATTGCATTTATAGTTTAGTACTGTAAATATTTAGTGTAGTTGTTTTAATTTTGGATAAATTGTACTGTAGACCTTGTGTTTATTTTATTTACATTTTAGTCCATGTCTATGTGGAACACGTGCATCGTCACATGATATTTTGGGATATTTTGCATGTATGGGCCTGGGGTTTGTTTGTGTTATGAAATGAAATTAACTTTTTGATATTTTCATTATACCCCTGTGTGTGAACTAATTCGAACATGTGCTGATTGTTTCGAACGTGGAAGCGACGTTCCATCGAGGAGACGATCCCCAGAGACCCAGCGTCTCATCCACAGTTGATTCCATACACCAGGTAGTTCCGATACCCCGTAGTTTCGCTCAATTTCCATTTACGCCCAATTTGCGCCGCCGGCATTCGCCGGCCAATTCACTCCGTTTCAGTCCCCCTTCCGATCATCGGACCCCCGATTCATCTTCACGAGACTCCTCCCCACATTCTCCGCATCTCCGATCATCCTATCTCGCCACAGAGTAGGACCTCAGGTATCCTCCACCGTCTCTTCACCGGAGACCACGCTCCGCCCCCTTCCGATCATCCATTTCACCCACTGACGGGTCGAGGCACTTTGCCCTCGATCCAGGAGTCTCTCTATGCTATTTTGCAGATCTAAGGACCCCATCTGGAGGTCCGAACATCCGAGCGCATGAGCCTTGCTCCTCCTTCGTCGCTGAAGCTCCTCGGAGCTTCCCGGCTTCATCAGAGGTGCCCACCAGCTGCGGAAGAGTCCGAGCAACCTTCTACACATCTCAGCAGCCCAGGAGGAGGTCCAGCACGCACGGATTGAGCCGGTGACCTTCGCCGAAGTCGAGTTCTTCCAGAGTCCTCCAGCACCGTCCGATCAGCCCCGCGTGCCAGATTAGATCGTGTCCATCCGTTCGTGAGGAGTTATCAGCAGTCCGATCTTCATCTGGCTTTGATCCGGACCGTTCATCGACGAAGGGGTAGCTGACGCTCTCAACCATCAGATCTACACGTGGCACCCCCTCGTTCGTCAGATCTAAATAATAGGGGTAATTTCACTTAGGCCCCTCTTTTTATTGCATTTATAATTTAGTCCTGTAAATACTTAGTGTAGTTGTTTTAATTTTGGATAAATTGTACTGTAGACCTTGTGTTTATTTTATTTACATTTTAGTCCCTGTCTACGTAGAACACGTGCATCGTCACATGATATTTTGGGATATTTTGCATGTATGGGCCTGGGGTTTGTTTGTGTTATGAAATGAAATTATGTTTTTGATATTTGCATTATACCCCTGTGCGTGAATTAATTCGAACATGTGTTGATTGTTTCGAACGTGGAAGCGACGTTCCATCGAGGAGACGATCCCTAGAGACCCAGCGTCTCATCTACAGTTGATTCCATTAACCAGGTAGTTCCGATACACCGTAGTTTCGCTCAATTTCCATTTACGCCCAATTTGCGCCGCCGTCATTCGCCGGCCAATTCACTCCGTTTCAGTCCCCCTTCCGATCATCGGACCCCCGATTCATCTTCACGAGACTCCTCCCCACATTCTCCGCATCTCTGATCATCCTGTCTCGCCACAGAGCAGGACCTCAGGTATCCTCCACAGTCGCTTCACCGGAGACCACGCTCCGCCCCCTTCCGATCATCCATTTCACCCACTGACGGGTCGAGGCACTTTGCCCTCGATCCAGGAGTCTCTCTATGCTGTTTTGCAGGTCTAAGGACCCCATCTGGAGGTCCGAACATCCGAGCACATGAGCCTTACTCCTCCTTCATCGCCGAAGCTCCTCGGAGCTTCTCGGCTTCATCGGAGCTGCCCACCAGCTGCGGAAGAGTCCGAGCAACCTTCTACACATCTCAGCAGCCCAGGAGGAGGTCCAGCACGCACGGATTGAGCCGATGACCTTCGCCGGAGTCGAGTTCTTCTAGAGTCCTCCAGCACCGTCCGATCAGCTCCGCGTGCCAGATTAGATCGTGTCCATCCATTCTCGAGGAGTTATCATCAGTCCGATCGTCATCTGGCTTTGATCCGGACCGTTCATCGACGAAGGGGTGGCCGGTGCTCTCAACCATCGGATATACACGTGGCACCCCCTCGTCCGTCAGATCTGAATAATAGGGGTAATTTTACTTAGGCCCCTCTTTTTATTGCATTTATAGTTTAGTCTTGTAAATATTTAGTGTAGTTGTTTTAATTTTGGATAAATTGTACTATAGACCTTGTGTTTATTTTTACATTTTAGTCCCTGTCTACGTGGAACACGTGCATCGTCACATGATATTTTGGGATATTTTACATGTATGGGTCTGGGGTTTATTTGTGTTATGAAATGAAATTAAGTTTTTGATATTTGCATTATACCCCTGTGCGTGAATTAATTCGAACATGTGCTGATTGTTTCGAATGTGGAAGCGACGTTTCATTGAGGAGACGATCCCCAAAGACCCAGTGTCTCATCCATAGTTGATTCCATTCACCGGGTAGTTCCGATACCCCGTAGTTTCGCTCAATTTCCATTTACGCCCAATTTGCGCCGTCGGCATTCGCCGGCCAATTCACTCCGTTTCAGTCCCCCTTCCGATCATCGAACACCCGATTCATCTTCACGAGACTCCTCCCCACATTCTCCGCATTTCCGATCATCCTGTCTCGCCACAGAGCAGGACCTCAGGTATCCTCCACCGTCGCTTCACCGGAGACCATGCTCCGCGCCCTTCCGATCATCCATTTCACCCATTGACGGGTCGAGGCACTTTGCCCTCGATCCAGGAGTCTCTCTATGCTGTTTTGCAGGTCTAAGGACCCCATCTGGAGGTCCGAACATCCGAGCACATGAGCCTTGCTCCTCCTTCGTCGCCGAAGCTCCTCGGATCTTCCCGGCTTCATCGGAGGTGCCCACCAGCTGCGGAAGAGTCTAGCAACCTTCTACACATCTCAGCAGCCCAGGAGGAGGTCTAGCACGCATGGATTGAGCCGGTGACCTTCGCCGGAGTCGAGTTCTTCCAGAGTCCTCCAGCACTGTCCGATCAGCCCCGCGTGCCAGATTAAATCGTGTCCATCCATTCGCGAGGAGTTATCAGCAGTCCGATCTTCATCTGGCTTTGATCCGGACCGTTCATCGACGAAGGAGTGGCCGACGCTCTCAGCCATCGGATCTACACGTGGCACCCCCTCGTCTGTCAGATCTGAGTAATAGGGGTAATTTCACTTAGGCCCCTCTTTTTATTGCATTTATAGTTTAGTCCTGTAAATATTTAGTGTAGTTGTTTTAATTTTGGATAAATTATACTGTAGACCTTGTGTAGTCTCTGTCTACGTGGAACACGTGCATCGTCACATGATATTTTGGGATATTTTGCATGTATGGGCTTGGGGTTTGTTTGTGTTATGAAATGAAATTAAGTTTTTGATATTTGCATTATACCCCTGTGCGTGAATTAATTCGAACATGTGCTGATTGTTTGGACTTTTACATTTTCCACCCTAAGGTTTTAGCGTATGTTACGTTTAAGCCCCTGAAAGTATGTTTTCTTACATTTAGGTCCTTCATTGCTGTGCACCTTGTTTTTATTGAATAAAATATCAAATTAAATCCAAATTAGCTGAAATTTGAATACGTGGCTCCTGCCTCTGTGTAAAAGATTCCCTAAATTTTTGGGACATTTTCGAGGCTTTTTGCTATCTTTAAAAAATTAAAAACTCGTATTTTTGTTACTCTTTGAAAAAGAAAATCAAAGAAAAATATAAAAACTTCTTTAAAAATTCTAAAAAAAATAGTAATAGTTAATTTTAGTGTTTTCTAGCTTCTGTTCAATTTTTAGCTTATTTGGATTTATTAAACCCTAAAAATTACAAAACCCTAAAAATTTCATAAAAATAAATAAAAATCCTATAAAATTCAAAAAAAAATGCAAACTCTTTTTCTGTAGTTTAGTTTATATATATATATTATAAAAAATTGTCTCCCAACTTTTATAGACCAATTATATATTTTTAATTGGTCTTTCAAGTCTGGTCGCACAGTAAGCATTGTTTTTCACCTTTCTCGATTTTTAGAAAATCAAATAAAATTTATAAAATCTCCAGAAAATTACCAAAAATACTTAAAAACATAAAAAACACAAAAAAAATTATTTGAATTTTTGAGTATTTTTAGGTCTTTAAATAAATTGTGGTTGTTGCTTTTCTATACATTTTCTTATAAAATTAAAAACACAAAAAAATTAAAAGTATTTAAAATCCACCAAAAACATTTTCTTCGTTATTTTCTATTTTGACTACTTCGTAGGCCGTCTCGGCCATCCCGTGCTCCTTGAATCTAACCCTGATCGCTATACCAAGTTAATAAAATTAGCGAGGACTGCTACTTGATTTTTACTGTTTTATCCTTTGATTTGGTGGTTCTATCTTTTTCTTGATTGATCGATTTTCAAGTGACTGAGGTCGCAACGACCTGAGTTATTTATCTCCCTCGCTTGTTCGAAGTCAATGTTTCGGTCCATCAGTAACACACAAAATAGGTTCAATGTGGTGATAACAAGCTATTTGGGGAACTTATTGGCGCTCTTATTACGTTGCTTATACATGCGTGTCTTATCTCTGGAAGCCTGAGTATTATTTAAGCTGCGAGATTAGGAAGAGCATATGATCTAAATGGGTTCAAGCCTTTGGGTAGTATGTCAGCAATGCATCCTTGGATAACACCATCTATATGAGTGTTACTGCATACCGCAGTTAAAAGAATAGGGTCTTTCCTAAATACATTCATGAAACAAGATAAGAGTGCATGGACTTCAAAAGCACCAACCCTTAAGATTGCACCAAGAAGAACACTTTATTTTTCTACCGTACACTTTAACACTAAGGTATGAAGTTCAAGACATAGTTCACTTCGTTCATGTTGAGGTTAAAATAGTAACTCTTGTAGAGGTTCAAAACAAAAGGTGCATTTACTAAAAGCAAAATGTGGTAGCTGAAAGATGTCATTTGACTCCCTGTAAATTTCCTTTCGGAATTGATGAATTTGTAGGGGATTGTTGTATCTATTGTAATGTAATTAGGTTTAAATTTGACGAACTGATGTAATTGCATTGGGTACCCAAATTGATTTTCAAGTTGAAAGCCGACTTGCCTAGAGGGAAAGTTGGGAATACCCAAATTTGAAACATTGTGAGTTTGGGTGAAGTTAGTACCACATCTAGTAGTACTAAAACATTGATGTGTGTGTGTATTGGGCCCTTCCAATGAGGTACACCTTTCCTGCATCAACGGAAAGCCTATCACGAGATTCGTTAGATCTCGACTAATGGTTCTTCATCCAAAAAGGTATTTAAGTCCATACTTTTTCGTTTTGAATTTGAAACTTATTTAATCCTTTTATTTTTTTCCATTTTTAGTGCATCTAATTTACGTGGTAGCATTTTCACGCAATGCGTAATAGCAGGGCTCTTTGTAGAATCTCATTGATATTGTAGAACTGTATCCTACATTGTAAAATAAAATCACAGTTAATAATAGTTATATTATAATTGTAATTTTGATAATACTGTTGTAAAAGTTCATGCACGTTTTGTAAAACCTGTATGAAGAGTGTAAATACACACCCACAATTATGCGCGTTTTTCATAAATATGCGTGGTACTTCTCCTCCATGATTTGAAATTGTTAGAAAATTATAATATCAACGATAAATGTAAAAAGCAACATGATATTGTAAAAATAATCTGAAATTATAAGAAGCAATCTAAAATTGTAAAGAAATAATCTGAGATTTGTAAAATAAATGATTTTATATTTTAAAAAATGATTTGAGAGTGTGAAAAAGGATCTGAGATTGTAAAAATGATCTCTGATTGTAGAAACTGGGCTGCCCTCCTTCTCTTGCATATATCCCTCCTCAACCTGCACCTCCCTCCATCCTTCTCCTCCACGACCCACCTCCTCCATGCATGTCCTCCACCGCCTACAACACATCAGGACGAGGAGGAGCTCGTTGATGGTGAGGATGCCATTGCGATTGGAATCAAAGATGTCAAGGACACGACAAAGGAGAACACACCAAGTGGGATACCACCATCTCCTCCATCGTCAACATGCTCTGCCACATGTGCCACCACCAACTCCATCGTCATCGTACTCTATCCCGTGCAACACCACCAACGCCATCGCCATCGTGCTCCTCGTGGAACTCATACCGTTGTCGTTTATTGTAGGAGGGGAAAACTCTAGCAATGGATTGTCAACAAAGGACCAAGAATAGAATGTGGGTTGGCACATTCTATTTTTAGAGTGTGACTAAATGACTAAAATCGGTTTTTGATATTAAATAAATTAAGATAAAAAAAGGCAAGGCATTAATCAGATCCGTTGGATTAATTGCAGATGGCTGAGATGGCGGGTTTTCCATGCACCTAGAAAAGATGTGTGTGCGTGCGTGCGTGCGCATGCGCGTGCGCGTGTGCGTGCACGTGCGCGTGAGTGCGTGCGTGCGTGTGTGGGTGCGCGCGTGCGCGTGCGCGTGTGCATGTGCAGCGTGTGCGTGTGTGCGTGTGTGTGTGTGTGTGTGTGTGTGTGTGTTTGTTTGTGTGTACGTGTGTGTGTGTGTGCGTGTGTGTGTCCGTGTGTGTGCGTGTGTGTGTGTGTACGTGTGCATGCGTGTGCATGTGTGTGCGTGCGTACGTGTGTGCATGTGTGTGTGTGTGCGCGTGTGCAGTGTGTGTGTGTGTGTGTGTGTGTGTGTGTGTGTGTGTGTGTGTGTGTGTGTGTGTGTGTGTGTGTGTGTGTGTGTGTGTGTGTGTGTGTGTGTGGGTGGGTGGGTGGGTGGGTGGGTGGGTGGGTGGGTGGGTGGGTGGGTGGGTGTGTGTGTGTGCGTGCGTGTGTGTGTGTGTGTGTGTGTGTCTGTGTGTGTCCGTGTATGTGTGTGTGTGTGTGTGCGTGCGTGCGTGTGTGTGTGTGCGTGCGTGCATGTGTGCGTGTGTGTGTGGGTGGGTGCGTGTGTGGGTGTGTGTGTGTGTGTGTGTGCGCGCGTGTGTGTGCGTGTGTGTGTGTGTGTGTCTATGTACGTGTGTGTGTGTATGTATGTATGTGTGCACGTCTGTGTGTGTCTGTGTGTATGTATGTGTGTATGTACGTGTGTGTGTATGTACTGAAGGATATCGAATTATCCTCAAGCGCATCACGGAAGCGTGGTCGTCGTATCGGATACGACGAAGAATGACTAGTCGTACTAGTTGTTCGGTACAGCGGAATTTAAAAAAAAAATGTATGATGAAACCACATGATCCAATAACACTTCTTGAATCGTTTCATCTATAACCACAACAAGTATAATGCAATACCTCTTGAAGCGTGGTTGATCAAGTCTCTAAAGAAAGAGACCTCCTGTCTCAAGTCCGATCGTCGACGAGACCGCTTGCGAGCGCGGGGATGAACCACGTTGTCCTCGCAATCCAAGAAGATGATCCAAGCGTGGTTGCTCCTGATCTCGTCGCACGAGATCAAACGTCTCCTTCGTGGGCATAGCACACCAAGAAGACGGAGAACCGAAGAACGTCGAAGCAGTGGCGTGGTGGCGAGAGCGTCAACGATTCTCTCCTCTAGGGTATGGTGGACGGCCACCAATATTAGAGGGAGAGAGGGTTGTTGTGTATGAAGAAAGAGAGAGAGAGAGAGAGAGAGAGAGAGAGCTCCAATAATGCATCTAAATAGAGAGCATGGTATGCCTCTCTATTTATAGGATTTTGGGATCCATGGATCTCAATCCATGTGACATGTAAAATCAATGGATGAGATTGATTTATGTCAATCCAATGGTCAAGATTGTTGTTGGTAAAACCAACAAATTTAGGTTAAAATATATTTGACAAAATCAAATATAAATTAGTCCTAAATCAACCCAATAAATAAGGAGAGAATATACATGGAGATTTCATCTCCATGCACCTTCCATGTGGACGGCCACCCTTTCCTATTTGGAATAGGGTGCCGCCCACTATTTCCATGGGGAGAGCAATCTCATGAGATTGCATATCTCTATGGAAATTTCTCTTTATTTATTTACCACAAATTTATTGGGTTTTATTCTTCAAAAATAATTCACAATTATATTTGAGAATATTGCAATCTTGCCATGGAAAAATTTTTGAATCATATTCACAACCCAAAACAACATATAATTTACATTGTCAATTAATTACACAATGTGTATCCAATACACATAATAATTAATCAACACATATAAATTATATTTAGCTCTCTCTAATACATTATAAATCACATTTATAATATATTATGAATAATTGGATATTTCTATCCACATTATTCTTATCCATAATAATTAAATCACATTTAATTATATTGGATGATTTCTTCATACTTCAAGATGATTAAATCACATTTAATCATGATTTCTTCATTGCTTAGATCTTATGGAATTATTCTTGAACCCTTCAAGAATAATGCAAGCTTTCCGCAGATACTTGGAGCTAAGGACAGGGCGATTGTATTGTTCCACGTATAATGACTTGGATGTTGAGATCATATCTCAAATCCAGATCCCATGGACCTCCCACTGATGCTTGATCAAATCAAGACCGTAAACCTAATCTTCTCATTGCATCTGAATCTCATTCAGATCAATGTCCAGTTCATGGACTAAGATTAGGTCACTTCTCTAATGAGAGGGGTCACTAAAATCCAAACCTGTTTCATCACTCCCTCGGAATGGAAGCGTCATGGTTATACAATCGTATATGATCAAATCACCCTCAGGTATTCCCAATATCTGTACATCCTGCATACTGGAAGACTTATGATCATTCTGAAGATAAAGATCATTTTTGCACTGTCATCTTCAGGGTTGGATCATTTAAGTTTCTCAATCTTGGTCATTGGGATTTGGTAGAGATCATATACTTTCACAAAGCATATATCTTACCTTCAAATTCATGTCATGCTTCCAAAGCATGACGACCATGCATGGAATTTGTTCAGTCCCAATACCTCATGAGTGAGCTCATGTCTCTCGGTTCACAAGTGAACATGTATGATCCCTTTGAGAGATCGTATTACTCATATGTCCTTACATGCACACCAGCTTGCCGGTGTATAGACCTTGGTTAGGTCATCAACCTATTGGTCTGCCAAATGTACACACTTAGACATATAGCAATACATCTGTCTCCGGTCAGAGGATGCATGCCTATTGTGACAGTATTCAACATAGGTCTTTGGTTATCTCGATCTTGTTAAGTCAACCCATTGACTCAACTAACCTGACACCTCTGAATCACTATTCCTATGCAGAGGACCTGCATCAAGAGGTCAGTCAGATATCAGCCATCTGAGAGAGGATTGTCATCTCCTACTCAGGCTGGAGATCATCACTTAATAATCATTTGACGATGCTTGATGAGTCCTCTATCTAACTCTTTAGATATTCATCCAAGCATCAGCCTCTATGATTCATCCAATGAATCAACAGCTGTATGATCATCAAGTTGGCCATGGTATATAACCCTTATTGTACAGAGGGACCCTATAGTGCATTCATTCATTTAATTTCAGAAAGGGAGTGAAAATAATCAATAACTTTCATTGATAATTTATTCATTACAATAACATTTATTGTAGAAATGGTTCGCTCGGGGCTCACATTGCTAACATGTACGTGTGTATGTGTACGTGTGTGTGTGTCTATGTGTATGTACGTGTGTGTGTGTGTACATGTGTGTGTGTATGTACGTGTGTGTGTGTGTATGTACGTGTGTGTGTGTATGTACGTGTGTGTGTGTGTGTACGTGTGTGTGTGTGTATGTGTGTGTGTACGTGTATGTGTGTGTATGTGCGTGTGTGTGTGTACGTGTGTGTGTGTGTGTATAAGTATATGTATAAGTATCTGTATGTGTGTGTGTGTGTTTGTGCGTGTGTGTGTGTGTACGTGTGTGCGCGCGTGTGTGTGCGTGTGTCGCGTGTGCACGTGTGTTTGTGTGTGTGTGTGTGCATGTGTGTGTATGTGCATGTGCGTGTGCGTGTGCGTGTGCGTGAGTGTGTGTGTGTGTGTGTGTGCGTGTGCGTGCGTGTGTGTGTGTGTGGGTATGTGTGTGTGTGAGTCCACGCCTCAAGCTCTTATAGCAATAGTAGAGAATTGGAATGGAGGACCAAACACGCACGCACGTGCTCCGCTCGGCTCTGTCTCCAGCTTGGGCTCGAGCTTAATAGATCAATTCGGATACCGGATTTCAATACTTTTGCAATGAGTTTTGTTTAGCTGGTTGGATAAATTAACCCAACAATATAATTTGTAGTATGATTGTTGTAGGAATTCTAATATATCCAACGACTCAAAATCAATGTTGGTTGAGAGGACAGTTGCGGAATTGAAGAGACATGCTAGGTTTTTAATTGAGGAGACATGCTAGGTCTTCAAAAACAGTATCTCCATTCGTGAATTCTTCATGCTCAAGCTTCTCTCTCGCATTCTGTTCTTTCACCATGAAACCCATGTTTCCTTTCTCTCGGATGTTGATATGTGAGGTACTTTTGAGGACGGTCTCCTCTGTGTGCACAAACGTCTGCCGTGAGTTGTCATATCATGATAGCAGATAGCCAGATCCTATGCACCCATATTGTGGGATGATATCTTCATTATGGACAACCCATTACATGGACGCTTCGGTGATCTCTAAACTAATCTATTTACCATTTTGTTTGATGTATATGATTTGTTAGTTTTCCTTTATTCGATCTTGCCCGTACATTTTGTAATTAGAATACGAATCTGAAATGCATAAATGTTCTTCTTAATATATAGCATTTATATTGATTTGTATGGATAAAAAAATTTACTGTATAATATATACCATGTTGATCTTGTTAACAATATAAAATGTGAATATTAGTATTAATATCAATGGATTTGAAAAATATGTTGCAAAAATAGAGATGTTGACCGGACACGGATGGCTTACGAATTATAGAATAATATTCTTTACAATAACTTAAATACTTAGGGGATTCGAATTATGGAACAATATTCTATACAGTAACGTAGATACTTAGATGTAATTGATTTCTTATAAACACAAATACAATATTATATTTAAAAAATAGTTATATCAAGTGTTAATAGACATAATTCATAACATCTTATTATGTATAATTATAAATAAGTCTCCAAATATATCACATAGATAGCAAAATAACATCCATATTTGCATGCAGTTGACAAACCTTGAATCCTAAACAGTTTATTTAGCTCTATATATTGTAAGAGCATGTGATGTAATCTTTAGACATCGTTGATGGGTGATGTCTCAAATTTCGAACTGAGTATTTCACTTCCCAGTCAGCGAGTATGAGAAAGGTGACCTAAGGGAGAGTAGATCCTTCCATTGAAGCTTGAGTACTGAAATAAGATGTCAATTCTCCATCCGATGCAGTTCTCAAAAGTATAGTTGTTCACATCTGCATCACATTATTTCACCTTATTCTACTCGTATTCTTATCTTTATTCCACTTTACATATCTTTATTCCATCTTATTCTCTTTATTTCAATATTTCCGATCAAACAGAGAATAGATCTTTATTCTCCTTATTCTCCGTCATTATTCCCGCTTATTCCCAAACCGAACGCTGCGGGGAGGTTCCCTCGAGTGACCTATGTAATCGCATTATTTGATTGACCATTTAGTGAGATCATCCCGCGAGTCTATTATAGAAACTTCAGGTGTTAAGTTAGCGATGGAGAGGAGAGAAAACTTCGGGTGCTATGTTAGTAGGGATGGGGGGAGAAGCTTAATATGAAATTTATTATTATAAGGATCCGTGCTTAATATGAAATTTTAATGTCCTACACACTACAAATGATAGCTAGAAGTTTATTACTGTAATGACATTTACTCTAATAGTTCAATTACACATATATCGAGTCATTGCAAACTTTCAAAAAAGAGGAGAATATGCAACACTTTATTGTTTGGAATAATCGCAACGTAATATTTTATTACTAAATTATATGAGTCATCATTTTGAGGTATCATTATTTAATTTTCGAAAATATAATATAAAAACAACATAAATTATGATCAAATGTGGAGTACAATCATGAGAAAATACATGAACATTAAAAGCTCATTAAGGGTTGAGAAATTGGGTACAATACTAAAATGATAAATAATATTGAATGCTATCCTAGTGCTCCTGGTAATTAAGAAAATACATCCATCGTAATTGCATCGCTAACAAGTATACGAAATCTAAAAAATCACATTTGTCTATAGTAGTAAGATGATTTAAATAATGGCACCTCTCTCTCTCTCTCTCACACACACACACACAAACACACACACACACACACACACACATATATATATATATATCCTATTTGTCTTATTTTTTGCATTTTATTAATTGTCTTCTTATTTCAAAATATTAATGCAGTTAACATTTTTATTTCGTGAACCATGTGAAATTACAAAGAAAGACGTATTTAAATTTCGATTGTTTGTACATAAATATAGCAGTATTGCTTTTGTATATTAGAGTATTTATGTCGATATCTTGCAAATGGAAGGAATTTATGTCAGATGGATTTGGAACTAAATAGTTAGGGTCAGGGAGAATAAAGAAAGTCAGATGGATTTGGATTCCCCTCCTTTGCTCCATTCCAAATGCAAAAGGAATATATGCCCCTTTATTTCTCTTTTTAAAGGCGAATATGAGACGACCTTTTGGGTCGTTTGAATTGTCCCCTTCGGCGCCAATATTCTTTCTTGATATATCAAAAGCTTCCTCTACCTCTACGTCTATGCACTCCCATTTCATCTTTTAAGACACTTTAATATTCTCCATAAATAATAAGTGTAGACATTGTATTTCTCACAATCGAACTATAATTTGAAAAAGGAGAAGAAGAACTGTGGATCACATAGACACATTAAATCATATATGGTTTCTTCCTTTCCTCATATAGTGGGTAGGGCAGCTAATTGAACTAAATCATTCGAATTCGATTCGAATTCATTCGATAAATATTCGAAAAAGTTCGATTCGAAATCGAATGAACTGAATATGAATTTAACTTAGGGATTCAATTCCCGAATGAATCGAACGTGAATTTACTCGAATTTGTTCGATAATGATTTGATTCGATTCAATATTTTATATCCATACATATATGTATCTATGTATCAATGTATTTATATATACATAGTACAAACATATGCATGCATATAATACATACATATTTACATACATACCTGTAACAACCATTCTGGGTTGATTAGGATCTTTTCTCAATATTCTTCTACAAGTAATTATAACATAATTATATCAAAAGATTGACATGCATCTATTCGAATTCATTTGTAAGTAAATAGATGTAGAAAAGAGTATACGAATATGTATTAAAAAGCTACTACATTTCATTTACATTGGAAATTTTAGCATTTGCATTATATCACTAAGCATAACATGTGCAAGCAACTAAATATACTCTCAAACCAACTAACTACATTTATCAAGTGGTTAATTTTAAACTTATAATCATATGTCCACCCTTCACCACTATGATTTCCATACTCTCACAGTATCACAATATACCAATGTGACTTGTCAATGCATGACATGCATATGCAACATTAGGTCCCCTTATGAGATCCAATCTCTTTCCTTTCCTCTTTATAACTAAGTTCAAGTGGTTTGACTGCAAAAAACTATGAGTTTGAAATGTGGGTCCTTCATGCATCGATTATACAAAAGATCTAAGTTCATGTCTTTACTTATTATTTTAGCTTAGTGATAGTAGCTCAGATATGACTTACTTTGTAAAAGTACAATAATCAATCTTAACATACTATTCAGAAAATTTGAGGCATTAAGAGTATACAAAGAACTTTAAGCCATACCAAATTTAATATGTATATATATATATATGTATATGTATATATAATCCTGTCAGTTAAAGATTAAATATCAAATATAAAAAAATAGTAGTCTTGAAATCTAATAAGAAAGATCAAATGTTGATTGTTATTCTAAATCCTCACCCATACATTTATTTTTATGTTCCCACATTCCTTGCACTACCTTTTCCATTCTCCCTTTCATTATCTACCAAAGATGGTGGCCTTTCTTCTAGCATGTGAAAAAGATGATTTTGCTACTTCGCGTTCCTCCTTAATATTTGTCGTGATTCAAATCTTATCTAAATATATCCCTTCTGCTTTTTTGTTATTTTGATTCCTGACATTGCAATCCATGATGATTATCATTATCAATGCGACATTTATCATCACATGGGTAATATACAAGTTCTTCTCACCATAATGTCATTTGTTCCTTTGTATATCGAAATTCATATATTTCATTTACATGGCTCAGTTTTTTGATAATGAAGATTCTCATTCTTAATGAAGAGGTGTTATCTTGCTACATTATTTTTTTACTATTCTCATTATTTTAAATAATAATATTAATTTGTATCGACTTTCTATATAAGTTTGATCATGTCTTGCTTTAACATGCAATGATAATTATAATGTGTTCAACTTTTTTGTCAATGATAGTACATCTCTTTGATATGCTCATATAACTATAATGTATTTATACATTTCTTAATCATTTAAAAAGAGT
This sequence comes from Ottelia alismoides, assembly GCA_037367405.1. Classification (NCBI taxonomy): domain Eukaryota; kingdom Viridiplantae; phylum Streptophyta; class Magnoliopsida; order Alismatales; family Hydrocharitaceae; genus Ottelia; species Ottelia alismoides. The sequence continues at coordinate 1,285,126 of JAZKJV010010019.1, read as the reverse complement.
ATATTTAGATTGTAAAAGATATAATAATTATAAAAATTAGGTACTTTTATCCACTATGTTGTATTGGTTTGATAGTTTCCTCAATTTTATAGTTTTTTCAACTTAACTTAGAAATATAATTTCAATGATTAATACAATAATATATATATATATATATTATTCTTCGTATAATATTATTTATATAAGCTCTAACACATCAATTAACATTTCAAATTCGAAATAAAATGAATCAAATTCGAATATTCAAAACTTTAAATGAATTGAATCTAAATTTAAGTTAGTAAATTCGTTTGAAATTTGATTCGAGTTCGGATTCGAAATTTTTATAATGAATTGAATTAGAATCCTCGTGGATTTGAAGGTATTCAATTCGATTAGCACCCCTAATAGTGGGTCATGCATTGTCAAAGGAAATTGTCCAATTACTTGGTAAACCTCGAATTATCCACAACAACTACTTTTTATTAATAGCTTGTCAGTTGTCTCTCTTTATTGCTAAGAATGTAGAACAATTATGATGTCCAAGGACGTAGCTTCATCTCAGTTGAAACTTCTAAATCCGTGTGTTTGTCTGGTTTCATCTTTGTGCTTACATTTGAACATGATTGAGATGAGTTCGATAAAAAATTATAACAGTTTACTACGAAACAAAGCAACCCCGATATGAATTTGACTTGTGGGTTTGACTATCAAATGAATTGAATGTTAATTAACTTGAACTCATTCAAAAATAATTTGATTCGAGCCGACACGCACATGCATGCATACATATGTGAATTCACACATATATAAATAAATACTTGCATGCGTGCATACATACATATATACATACATACATAAATACAAGCATACATATACGAACAAGTAAGCCCCTAAAAATATATTTAACAATCATTTTACATGCTTATATAATTCCATATCAAAAATAAATGATGTCCAAAAAAACATGATTATCACGTCCGTTATAGTCTGAAAAAAGAAACTCCCCTCATATACAAGTGTTAGATTAATAGTCTTGAAGCAAATCATGTTTCATGGGAATAGAGATTTAGAGTTAATCAGACTATTCAAAGCGAAGAGTTAGTTTGATGAGATCAAGACATATGAAGTCGTGTATCAATAGACTACCATGAGATGGGCAATCATCATTTGTCACAAATAGATATGTGAATATAATTTGGAATACGTACACTTGACTATGTACTGGCAAACTGGTGTAGATTAATGAGTTGTATGATCTCTCAAAAAATATATATATGTTTATATATAATACATCATCATACAAAGCTCGCTTATAAGACACTTCGACTAAAATAAGTTAGACAGGTTGTTTCCCTAGTGTGGAAATAGGATTTCTTCTACTTAATCTTGGACGAGAACATATGTTAAAAGTTATCAAAGTCTTCCCGTATGTCATACTTCTTAAATGTTACTAGAACATATATGAAAGGCCAAAATTTGACTAACTGCTAGACTGACCGAATTCGATCGAGTTTTGATCAACAGAGTTAATCTAACAACAAGTTCATCAATTTAATAGGGGAAGAGTAATACAAGTTATGTGAAATAAACTCGTTCTTGGATTATCAAAATCGTGGTGTTGAATTAATGTAACTAGTTGTCACTTAGATGATAAGTTAATTAAGCGTTAATTATATTATCTACATCATCAATAAAAAAACCACATGTTTTGATATTAAGTGGAGTAAGGTGGATTTTAATTAGTTGTTAACTAACTGAGAGAGATGGATATTTGAATTTCCAATTAAATATGAAAATTTAAATCTAAATTTGTACAGTGGAGGTCATATGGGTGAAGAGAATACTTTTTGAAGGAGATTAGGTTCACCGCCCTCATATTTTTATATAAGGAGGGTGCTTTAGCCTTTAGTTTCCTTTCAAATTTGTTATATGGGAGGGAGGTCCAAAGATTGGCCGATACATTGGAGTACTCAAAAATAAAGATGAAGATTCCATATCCCTCGTTTTGATCTTCATTTTTTTATGCATCTTCGCCTTGTAAATCGTATTAGGTCGCATCTCTATTTGATGGTCAAGCCATTCCATGGATTTATTGATGCAGTTTGGATTTCAATTGCAAAAATCGATAGTTGATACTCAGTTAGTAACTGACTAAGGATTAATCAGCAGTTGGGTAATTAATCATCGAATTTAGTTGGACTTTAATCAGCTTTGATTTTTTTAATTATTTTAAATATATAAATTAATTGAGAAAAATGGGGCTACCCCCTTGGGGTAGCCAACAATGGCTGTCCCGCGTCATTTTCGGTGTTTTTTATTTTTTTTTTTTGAAAAATATCACCTTGTAATTCATCCCTATATCCCCCCTATATGTCATTCGAATTTCATCAGAAACAGAGACTCCTACGGCCTCCATCGAGATGGTGTCGATTTAAAAAATCCTATTACCGTTAAAATTGACTGTCTCGATGGAGATCGTAGGAGTCTCTGTTTCTGACGAAATTCGAATGACATATAAAAGGGATATAAGGATGAATATACATGGCGATATTTTTCAAAAAAAATAAAAAAAACGCCGAAAATGACGCGGGGCAGTCATGTTGGGGCAGCCCCATTAAACTCAAATTAATTATATACATATATTCTTATATATTTAAATAGATTTGTATATTTTTATACTATCATAAAAATGAAAAGAAGTAATTAAATTTAAATAAACATTAAGTGTACTAGAATAAATTTGCTTTAAAAATTCAAAAAAAATTAAAATTATTATCTACAAGCAAAAATCGATCAACTAGTCGGTCTAGTTCGAATTACTCATACTCGATCGACCACCCCACCCTCCAGACTAGTCGAACCAATCAAGTGACTTTTACAACATTGAATTGCATGGATCTAGCTATTTGCATGCTTGATTGTTATTGCGATTGACGGACCATAAATAGGGAAGAGTCCATATTTATGGGCGTTTCTTTCTGGAACGATCTACCATTTGATTCAAAATCAAAGATATCATTATGTATACCATTTATTCATTCATTAGTGTACAGTTTAAATTTCTAATTAATACATTCTGAAAAAAATCCAATTGTGGACTTAAATAAAATGAGTAAATTGCAAAAATAACCCTGAATTATACACCAGATTTCAATATCATATCTGAACCTTAAAAAGTAATAGTGTGGTACCCGAATTTTCAAATTTGCCTCAATGTGGTCCCTGACTATTGCAATTTATGGTTAAAATGACGAAATAATTAACTAAATTTCTATGGTGAAGGAACACATTGGGACAATTTTAAAAGTCCGGGTACTACAATGTTGCTTTTTAAAGTTTAGGTATAACATTGAAATCAGGTGTATAGTTCAGGGATTTTTTTGTAATTTACTCTAAAAATTAATTACAGAAATCACTCGACAAAATATTAAGAGCAAATGAAGCATCAAATTGTAATTCTTTGTGTGCGCAAGATTAAGCACCAATAACTCTACCACAAAGGATTGTTTCGTAATTTTTCAAGATAAGGTTGATTTTATGCCATTTTAAGATAATATAATAAGCAAAATATAGCGATATTCACTCGGGGAATTTTAATAAATCCATTACGTCAGAAAAAAAATCAAATTCAAGCTCAATGCGTAGAGAATTGATTGCTAAACTTAATGTACTTTTATTTAAAAATATGATGAGAATAATATATCAAAAAGAAGCACAAAGCCAAGGGTTGTGGATACAATTTAAGAAAAACAATTAACATAAAATAAAGCATGTGAAATTTTGAAAGGCAAACCAAGTCTAAGACACCCTTCTTATACAAAAACCAAAGTAGTAACTCTAATCCCCTGTTAAAACTAATCTCAACCAATTTGCCTCAACTCCAAATTCTATTTGAAATTTAAATCTCCCTCCACCTCAATTAGTTCAAAACTAATCAAAATCTACATTAAATCCATTTGATTCAAAACAAAGTTTTAAATTGATTGCTCAAATCATCCGCATAACATTGTATTCTATAACCAACATCTAATTGACAATTAGTTACATTAAATGGAAGCTTGACCTTTTGTAAATTAAATACATAGATTTTATATTAGTTTTCTATTAATAAATTAATAATTCAATTTTCGGAACCCAAACATGGCTCGATCAAACTTAGTTTGTTTTGCAATTAGTCCAAATCGATGCCTTGTTTACGCTCCGCTGGCATTTCAAAAATGTTACAATGCAAAATGCAAGACAAGAAGCAAACTTAATCAAACAACAATGCGTCCTAAAATGTGATGTTCCTGTGTGATGATCTAGCAAAATGTGTCAAAAATAAATTTTTTTTAACAATTTTTATTTTTTTATTTAAAATTTTTGGAAGTTTTTAGATTTTTGAAATAACACTTAAATTACAAACAAACTACACTAGATGCAATGGGAGGAAAATGCAAGAATCAAATCTAATTTATTACAAATATAAAGGAAGGGTTGATGAGAGAAAAACGGTGAAGTACACAATACTAAGGTCATTACATAAATGAAACTGAGTTATGATAAACGAAGTGCTAAAAGAGTTTGTAGTATCTCTCAAGGTGCATCACGCAATTTTACTCATATTGCATACTCACCACATTACTCGATGATTAATATCTCTTAAAAGATGATAACCACAATTGTACTTAAAATCATCATATCCCTAACAATGATGCCAAATTGATACGAAGATTGTCCTCCTCTTAACTGCAAGAAATAAGGGTTGTTGTGAGGCAGAAATCAAGTTCTATAATCAATCTTTTAGATCTTTTGCCATAAACAAAATATAAATGGATAGAGGAAGTGAAAAGGTCGAATGCAAGGACATGAATTTATTTTTGCACGATTTATATTATGAAAATTCAAGTGATGGCACGCAGTTGATCCAAGTCTAAATACAAAAGAACAAGTGAATCTTTTTGTAGATTTTGTTTCTTTTAAGAATCCCTCTAATGGTCTGGTGGTAGAAACAATGGGCTCCGACTTTAAGGACTAGGGTTCAATCTCCTAGAAAATGGAAACTCGGTTGGTAAAGAAATTAGAAAAAAAATGGGATTTTAACTTGATTGATCGACTGACAAAATCAATATGTCGACTGGAATTCTACTTAGTGAACTAGTGTGAAGCGTAAGTCAGTAGAAATGGCTAGTGCATTGTAAGATGGACGTAGGGGAGTAGTCGACAAGATGGAAGCTCGATTGGCTAAGTAGAGGCCTTAAGTTGCCTAACCAAAATGGTCCACCAACTACCTATGATGGCGTGTAGCTATGGGCGATGACTTGCAATTAACTGAATGAAAAGTCGCCTGAAGCCACAATCAAGTGACAGATGATGATGCACAAGCATGCTTTCGAGTCCGTTGATACTCCAACAATGCGAAAGATGGAAGGCACCTAAAACTAAATACAAGCAAAATTTGGAACACAAATAAAAATAAAATTAAACAATAATGAAGGTGAAGAAATGGAAGTGGAGAAGAGATCATGATAAGAGACAAATGAAATCCAATGGTCAAAAAGCAAGCTCGAATTGCTGATACAAATGTTGCAAATATCCTTGTATGACCTCAAGTGGTTAGAGAAGGAGAATGTGAGAAATCTGATAGTGGTGAGGACATAAACTAAACTTTACTAGGCTTCAATTCTTAAAGGATACTGAAGGCAGGGATATAGGCTAGGATGTTTATGGACTTTAAACGTGTGCACTAAGTGGAGATTATGAATGTACTGAAGTATTGATTTATTTTGAGGAAATAGATGTCAAAATAATTATAGATGTCTCAAAATACAAATTCACGTGGAGGAACTCAAAGTCCAGACTGAGGTTGGATATATTCTTGATTTATGCAAAGAAACTTCAAGAGTTTCACATTTTCTCAGTTAAAACTTGGTCTCGTAACGAATCGGATCACACCACTCTGATCCGGTAGAAGGGAGAGGGACCAGGGCCAACCTTCTTTTTTCTCATTTGAGAAGTCTGAGGTGTAGGAACCATATTTAAGGAGTGGATGGATTAGCAAACAAGGCCATCTTCTTTCTTTAGGTGGAGAATTTCTATCCCATTGCATTATATAACGCTTATTTGATTATGATCAAGCTCATGGCAAATAGACTAAGAGGGGTGATAAATTCCCTTATCAGTCAGATGGATGAGACCTTCATCACGGGAATGACGATGATGGTTACAACAGTTATGACCTTGGAGATTTCTATGAACAAGAAGAGGCAAAAAGGGGTCAATGGCTTAATATATTAAGTGGACTTCTCCCAGATGTACAATAACATGGATTAATGTTTTAGTTGGAGCTTTATATACAAGATGAAGTTCCTAGATTTATGGATTGCATGGACAAAAAGATATGCTACCACGTCCTCCTTTATTGTTTCGCATAAAGGTCGATTGCAAGGGGGTTCCTTCAGCCTTGATGAGGCGTGGCACAATGCATTGAAGGATATTGAGAATCCTTAAGCGCATCACGGAAGCGTGTCGATCACATCGTATGCAATCGGGGCAACTAGTCGCACTAGTTGCTAAATGCGGCAGAAATTAAAATTTTTAAATCTAGTGATGAAACCATATGATTACGAGAACATTTCTCGGATCATTTCATCAAACCACAAAGTATAAAGAATACCTCTTGGAGCGTGGTTGTAATCGTGAGATCCCAAACAAGAGATCCTCATGTCTTAAGTCCGGTCCATGAAGAATGCACTTGCAGGCGCGATGATGAAACGCGATCCTCCCGCAATCCTCGATGAAGATCCAAGCAATGAATCCCCTGATTTTGTGAAACGAAATACGTCGTCTTCCTTTAGAGAAAGCAGCCCCAAAGAAGAAGGAGATCCTCGAGTCGTCGAAGGCGAAGGCAAGAAGGTCTCCTTCTCAATGAACAAGGTGACGGCCACCTTGTAGAGAGAGAGAGACTAGACGAGAATCAGAGAGAGAGAGAGAGAGAAGTAACCTCATACAACTCTTAATTTTGTACCATGAAAGGCTAGGTTAGCCCTCCTTTTATATTAGTTTAGGATCCAATGGATCTCAATCCATGGGACATATAGGTCCAACGGCCATAGTGGTCTATGTAATAATCAATGCCCATGATTGTTGCTGGTTAGAAACCAACAACATTAATTTATATTTAAAGTAAATATATGTTGCAATATTATCAACACAATTTAATTTAACATAAATTAATTATCAAGAGATAATATAAAAATAAAAAAGTGATAACTAAATCACCCACAAAATTAGGGGGCGCCACCCCTTTTTTGTGGTGATTTTATCTCCTTTTTATTTTACTTATTATTTCTTAATTTAATTTTGTAACAACCATTATCACAAAATTATTCACCAAATTAATTCCAAATTAATTTGTGAATATTTCAATCATGCCATTGAAAAATATGTGAATCATATTCACAACCCAAACTAATTTGTAAATTACATTTCCAATTAATTAATTAATTAATGTGAATCCAATTCACATTAATAATTAACAAATGCTATTTACAGAAAATTCTCTCTCTTCAATATGTATATTATAAATCACATTTATAATACACAAATATTATGGATAGTATTATCCACATTCTCTAGTCCTTGATAATTAAATCCCATTTAATTATCTTGGATAATCATTCTCAAAAATATGAATCTCATTCATATTTATGCTTGATAATTAAATCCAATTTAATCATCAAGTCCTTCTTGCTTGGATACATAATTCATCAAATGAATTATTCTTGAACCCCATCAAGAATAATGTGCTTTCTCCGCAGATACTTGGAGATAAGGACAGGGTGATTATATTGTTACATGTATAGTGACTTGGATGTTGAGATCTCATCTCAAATCCAGATCTTACGGACCTCCCACAGATGCTTGATTAAATCAAGACCGCAAATCTAATCTTCTCATTAAATCTAAATCTCATTCAGACCAATGTCCAACACTTGGACTAAGATCAGATTGCTTCTCTACTGAGAGGAGTCACTAAAATCCAGACCTGTTTCATCACTCCCTCGGAATGGAAGCGTCATGGTTATACAATCGTTTATGATCACATCACCCTCGGGTATTCCCAATACATGTACATCATGCATACTGGAAGACCCATGATCAATCTGAAGATTAAGATCAATTTTACACTGTCTTCTTCAGAGTTTAATCACTAAGTTTCTCAATCTTGGTCATTGGGAGTTGGTATCGATCATATGCTTTCCCAAAGCATATATCATACCTTCAAATTCATGTCATGCTTCCAAAGCACGACGACCATGCATGGAATTTGATCGGTCCCAATACCTCAGGAGTGAGCTCATGTCTTCCGATTCATAAGTGAACATGTATGATCCCTTTGAGAGATCGTATTGCTCATATGCCCTTATATGCACACCAGCTCGCCGGTGTATAGACCTTGGTTAGGCCATCAACCTATCGGTCTACCAAATGTACATACTCAGACATATAGCAATACATCTGTCTCCGGTGAGAGGATGCGTGCCTATGTTGTGACAGCATTCAACATAGGACTTAGGTTATCTCGATCTCGTTAAGTCAACCTATTGACCTAACTAATCTGACACCTCCGAATCACTATTCACATGCAGAGGACCTGCATCAAGAGGTCAGTCAGATATCAGCCTATGTGAGAAAGGATTGCCATCTCCTACTCAGGCTGGAGATCACATCTTAACAATCATTTGACGGTGCTTGATGAGTCCTCAATCTAACTCTTTAGATATTCATCCAAGCACCAGCCTCTATGATTCAATAATTGAATCAACAGCTATATGATCATTAAGATAGCCATGGTACATAACCCTAATTGTACTAAGGGACCTATTATGCAAATTAGTTATTCTTCATTTTAGATCAGGGAATGATATTCGCAATAACATTTATTGCATAATGGCTCGTCGTGGGCTCGCTTGTCCAGCAATCTCCCACTAGCCCAAAGAGCAATTAATGGGATAATCATTTAAACCCACACTCATGTGACAATCATAGGCTATTTAGAAAATAGCTAGGTAAGCTGATCAGTTACTCTGTTCCCGCGAGGGCCAAGTCCTTTTACGGCACTTGCATATCCCCAGTAATAGTGTTCGCATCTAATGCGAATATTGCATCTAATGCAACCAATACTCGATCTTGTCAGTTATAATGTCCTTGACACCATAACTTAGTAATTATCATAACCAGTATTTCCACAATCCTTATCAGAATACCCTTATTCCTGGAGATCTCTATCTCCTAAGGTATTCGCAGTTAAGACCTTTTAGATCTTCATCTAAAAGTCTTAATTTCTTGAAGATAAGACTTAGAGATCACTATCTCTAAAGCCTTGTCATCTTTTGAAGATAGTGCTATTACTGCAATCAAGTGTTTTATCTCCATAATAGGATTAGTAACAGTTTACTACTCACACTGCATGGCAAACATCTGGCTTTTGTACACATTTAGCATACTTTCAGCTTCTCGTAACTGATGCACAAAAGGGCAACCAGTTCTAGCATTCACTCAACTCTTTGAGGTGCTATCTCTTTAGATAGGTCAGTACCAAATCTTAAGGTAAGAAAGGCTTTCTTGGAATTTTCAGAAAATGGAACATGTCCAAGGTGTACTACAAATGTGACAGTCCCAATACCCTCTTTTCTTTGCTTCTGAACACCTTCAGAACTAAGATCCAAGAGGCATCTTTGAGATCATATCTCAAGGTATGGAATAGCCAGATTATAAAACACTTATTATCATCCTTATATCATTCCAAATGATTAAGAGATTATCTACATTTAGCATGATGAACACAATGGCACTCCCACTAAGCTTCATACGGTTCATGAAGATTCTATTTGAAATTATAACATTTATAATTTCATCGAATCTTATGTTCCAACAACAAGAAACTTATATGAGTCCATAGATGGAGTCTTCAGCTTGCACACCTTGCTTTTCTCAACCATGAAGCCCTGGGGCTACTTCATGTGAATATCCTCAGAGAGGTATTCTTAGAGGAATGCAATCTTGACTTACATCTTGAAGATGTAATAGTCAAGTTGTGTAGCTAAGGCTAGCAATATTCTGATGATTTTAAGCATGGTCACTAAAGAGCAAGTCTCATTGCAAGCAATGTCTTCTCTTCTGATGTGTAGCTAATGGCTACGAACCGTGCTTTTGAAAGTCTCTACCTTCTCATCAGGTTCCCTCATCTCTTGAAGATCCATTTACTCCTTAATGGGTCTTGCCCTTATAGGTGGATCCTTGAGGGTCCATATACAACATTTGTATATGAAGTCTACTTTAGACTTTATTGCTAATATCCATCTTTCCATGTCATGATCCTCAGGAGCTTCAACACATGAAGTCCGATCATTGTCAGACTTAACTGACACATGAAATACATCCTCAAACTCATTTGAAGAGGTATTAGTGCTTCATCTTTAATTGTCCCTTTTAGTTTCCGATTTTAGGAGCCTCATTATCTTCTCAAGACCAAACGAGTTCCTACACTTCATTTTCATCTTGATTCTCAAGAGAGTCATCCTCTAAGAATCACATTCTCAGATATGAGATCTTTTAAGAATCTTAGGGTTATAAAGTAGGTATCCAATACCCTCCTTTATTTTCCTAATGAAGTGGCACTCTCAAGTGCTAGATTCCATTTTACATGCATGGAACCTTATCAAGGATATATATTGTAGTCTCTACTACACATATATATCAGGAAACTAAGGGATAATTATGCTAAAATTCATCATTGATCAAATCATATCACACATGATCTAATTGTATCTCCCTACAACTCCATTGAGTTTAGGTGTGTTAGGAGGATTGAGATAGAAATGATATTCATATCTTCATAAGGTATTCTTTGAATTCATCTGATAGGTACTTGATACCTTGGTTAGATCAAATTCATTTAATTCTTCCTTCAAACTTTGGTTCTAAACCAAAATTGTGAAATCTTTGAACATTTCAAAGGTTTCTCAGGTGAAGAGAAGAAATCTCATATCATACATGATCATCAATAGATATCACATATCCATAATGTTCACTATGATACAGATGATCCACATACATCAATATGTATGAGATCCCGAATACCTTGATATCTTACACCATTCTCAGAGAAGGGTGTATTGGACATTTTACTTTGAATACTATATTCACAAGTATGTAAGATTTGAAATTTTAGACATTCTAAAGTTTCATATCGTACCGGTCTATTCATCTCATCAGCAGACATATGTCCAACTTGATGCCAAATCATTATCAAATGATCTTCATCCTCCTATTGATCTATCAAGGTTTAATTTTCAGTATTAGAAATTTTAATGAACCATTCATTAATTTTCTAATTTAGTAGAGTCCACTAGATGCCATATTACTATCTGAAATATATCCATCATAACTCTTTATGATAGGCTTATTCCAGAATTCATGTTTATTTCCAACATTTAGAAATAAACTATGAGTGTATTCTTGTATCTAGGTCATAGAGACATTATCCAAGACTTAGGACTCTCCCACTGAGAATATGAAGTCCATGTACCCAATAGAGATTGTTGCAATAATTGCATCAATATCCATGTAGATGACTATCGAACCTTAAGATCAAATTTATATTCTTCTAATATATACATGCAACCAATTGCAAGTGTCATTAGAAGATTGGGATACAATTATCAGACTTTATCTTATGAAATAAGTAAGTCAAAGTCAATGATTATATGTAGACTATTCCGATGCTCTATCTGAGTCCTTCACTAAGGATTTTAGACAGATTTGATAGTCATACTATCAACACATCAACTTATTGCAGTATTGGCATTCATCCAACTCTTTGGATGTCATATGGAAGTCACAGAAGTAGATAAACTCTTTGACTTTCCTTCTTACTCGGGTCCGACCCATGCTTCCACTGCGCTCTCTTCATTTATAAACAACCATTGTTCAAGATAAAGAATCTCTTGTGTTGAATTCCATAGATTTCAATACAAGAGTACTTCAACATTTATACATGCTTCATTAAATTCATTCAAAATGATTATTATGAATCTTCATGAATGACTTGAGTATAGATAGTAGAATGGTGACACTCATCATATCTACATACATCTTAACTCTTGGAGACTTAGGTTCAAGTAGGTATTCAAACATTTTGAATACATCATCTCTTTCGAGCCACCATTCTGCATAATGCAGAGAACCATGTCATTCATGATTAAATGTCTAGAGCACATATGTATGTCATAACATCTTCTTAGATTTTATAAGGATTATTTTGACAATTGCGATCATTATCAACATGTCACTTCCAAAGTACACTCGATGAAAGATCAAGACTATAGAGACATACAAACCCTAAGGTGATCTCTTATTGTCTTATTTAATTATCATCCCTCATTATGTTGAGGAAACTTGCACATTGCAACCACATATATTAAGTACAATATCTAGATCATGAGTCCAATCCATGATATTTTACTGGTTATTATTGAGTATAACATTGAGTGGGTTTAATGAAGGACTATCTGAAATAAGAAATTTGCATAAGGGTATATATATTATATATACATGTTTTACTTTGATTTAGGAATTTTTATATCAAAGTTGTCTTGCCTTGTCAACAATGAAAGTTCATTCCTTTAATCACTTTCAATGTAAGAGATATTCTTACCATTATATCTCTAGCAAGATCTGGGATCTCCTTTCCTATCTTCGTCACATCCCAATAATATGAGAACTTGCGACTCCGATAAAATGAAGCGGGAACTCATTCCGCCTTGCAAGTCCAACTTGCATTTTCCAATTCGATCTTTAACACCTGGGCCCACCACCCCTAAGATGATGTTGACCCGTTGCTAATTGAACCAACCGTCAACAGGATTAGAACTCGCTATGCGTAATCCATATCGCCCCAATAATATGAGGACTCGATATTGGGGTCACTACGCAAACAGCCTTACTCTTTCGAGAAGCAAAGAGCCCGATCCAGATGCGCTTGCATATAGGAGCTGTCACTTTGGACTGGCATCTCCTACATACAATCCCTGGCAACGGAACCCTTCGCCTTGACGGGAGACCATGGATGTCACTTATGTGATCCTCCATCTCATATTCAAATTAATTAATTAAATATCGTGAATCATATTCACATAATTAACTCTTCCAAGGGAAATACACATCTATTTATAATAGAGTGCTTTTAATTGGATATAATTAATTTAATCACATTAAATTAATCATTAATCTAATCATCAATCAACAAACTTGATTATTACTTAAATAGTAGGTATAATCTTAAAGTACGTGTTATTAGAATTTTAATAATTAGAAAAATACACTTTGACTTCTCTGGCATTATCGAGTCCCTACCCGCTGTCATGGCCAGTACCGACGAGAGTGGGACGAAGCACATAAGTTGCAACCCGCGACCCCAATGCTCTCCGACTAGACACCATATCCACCTCAGGAAAGGATAATGCCAGATAGATCATCATGTACTTTGAGATGCTCATCGGTTTTTCAATCGAAATTATACTATATACATGTTTTACTTTGATTTAGGAATTTCCATAATCCTTATCAGAATACCCTTATTCCTGGAGATCTCTATCTCCTAAGGTATTCGCAGTTAAGACCTTTTAGATCTCCATCCAAAAGTCTTAATTTCTTGAAGATAAGACTTAGAGATCACTATCTCTAAAGCCTTGTCATCTTTTGAAGATATTGCTATTACTGCAGTCAAGTGTTTTATCTCCATAGTAGGATTAGTAACAGTTTACTACTCACACTGCATGGCAAACATCTGGCTTTTGTACACATCTAGCATACTTTCAGCTTCTCGTAACTGATGCACAAAAGGGCAACCAGTTCTAGCATTCACTCAACTCTTTGAGGTGCTATCCCTTTAGATAGGTCAGTACCAAATCTTAAGGTAAGAAAGCCTTTCTTGGAATTTCTAGAAATGGAACATGTCCAAGGTGTACTACAAATGTGACAGTCCCAATACCCTCTTTTCTTTGCTTCTGAACACCTTCAGAACTAAGATCCAAGAGGCATCTTTGAGATCATATCTCAAGATATGGAATAGCCAGATTATAAAACACTTATTATCATCCTTATATCATTCCAAATGATTAGGAGATTATCTACATTTAGCATGATGAACACAATGGCACTCCCACTAAGCTTCATATGGTTCATGAAGATTCTATTTCAAATTATAACATTTATAATTTCATCAAATCTTATGTTCCAACAACAAGAAGCTTATATGAGTCCATAGATGGAGTCTTCAGCTTGCACACCTTGCTTTTTCAACCATGAAGCCCTGGGGCTACTTCATGTGAATATCCTCAGAGAGGTATTCTTAGAGGAATGCAATCTCGACTTACATCTTGAAGATGCAATAGTCAAGTTGTGTAGCTAAGGCTAGCAATATTCTGATGATTTTAAGCATGGTCACCAAAGAGCAAGTCTCATTGCAAGCAATGTCTTCTCTTCCGGTGTGTAGCTAATGGCTACGAACCGTGCTTTTGAAGGTCTCTACCTTCTCATCAGGTTCCCTCTTCTCTTGAGATCCATTTACTACTTAACGGGTCTTGCCCTTATAGGTGGATCCTCGAGGGTCCATATACAACATTTGTATATGAAGTCTACTTTAGACTTTATTGCTAATATCCATCTTTCCATGTCATGATCCTCAGGAGCTTCAACACATGAAGTCCGATCATTGTCAGACTTAACTGACACATGGAATACATCCTCAAACTCATTTGAAGAGGTATTAGTGCTTCATCTTTAACTTTCCCTTTTAGTTTCCGATTTCAGGAGCCTCATTATCTTCTCAAGACCAAACGAGTTCCTACACTTCATTTTCTTCTTGATTCTCAAGAGAGTCATCCTCTAAGAATCACATTCTCAGATATGAGATCTTTTAAGAATCTTAGGGTTATAAAGTAGGTATCCAATACCATCCTTTATTTTCCGAATGAAGTGGCACTCTCAATTCCATTTTACATGCATGGAACCTTATCAAGGATATATATTGCAGTCTCTACTACACATATATACCAGGAAACTAAGGGATAATTATGCTAAAATTCATCATTGATCAAATCATACCACGCATGATCTAATTGTATCTCCATACAACTCCATTGAGTTTAAGTGTGTTAGGAGGATTGAGATAGAAATGATATTCATATCTTCATAAGGTATTCTTTGAATTCATCTGATAGGTACTTGATACCTTGGTTAGATCAAATTCATTTAATTCTTCCTTCAAACATTGGTTCTAAATCAAAATTGTGAAATCTTTAAACATTTCAAAGGTTTCTCAGGTGAAGAGAAGAAACCTCATATCATACATGATCATCAATAGATATCACATATCCATAATGTTCACTATGATACAGATGATCCACATACATCAATATGTATGAGATCCCGAATACCTTGATGTCTTACACCATTCTCAGAGAATGGTGTATTGGACATTTTACTTTGAATACTATATTCACAAGTATGTAAGATTTGAAATTTTAGACATTCTAAAGTTTCATATCTTACCAGTCTATTGATCTCATCATCAGACATATGTCCAAACTTGATGCCAAATCATTGTCAAATGATCTTCATCCTCCTATTGATCTATCAAGGTTTAATTTTCAGTATTAGAAATCTTAATGAACCATTCATTAATTTTCTAATTTAGTAGAGTCCACTAGATGCCAGATTACTATCTGAAATATATCCATCATAACTCTTTATGATAGGCTTATTCCAGAATTCATGTTTATTTCCAAAGTGGGGGTGATACTTGAGTTGGCATTTGTTGGGATGAGGCACCCCTCCATTTTCGAAAGGGCTTAGATATAATAATTCTAGAAGTATCCCCTAATATGAAGTTAGTAGTGCTTGTTTGCAAGTCTTATGGCCTAAGGGCATACAAGTGTATAGAGGGGATGTACAAATTCCCCCGATGTTTCGTCACGACCAAGAACAAAGGTGCTACAATAGTTGTTTGTTGATCCAAATTGGGGGGCCCTAGAGTGCTGGTTAACCCTCTCGTCGAGACTTTTTTACAAGTGGAGGTCTAAACGTTGTGGAGTTGCTGGACTCTAGAACTTGAGGGTGAGTTTATATGACATCCAAGTGTAGGATGATGAGAGTTATCTGTGGAGGAGAAGAATAACATATTGGTTAGGTAGTTCTGTGAGGGGCCACAGCTTTAGCAAGAGATTGTCGTCAAATTTGGAAAGTGTGCGCATTATTGAGGGTAAAGCAAGGTTTCTAGTGCCTATACTAGTTGAGGTAGCATACAGACGAAATCCTCGAATTAGGTCAAAACTGATTAAATCAATTACTTTTTAAATAATAAATTGCTACTATTTCCTACATGTATAAGTAATGTAATTCTACTATCATCATGCATTTTGTTGTTTAAGGGAAGTTGATATGTGAGATCATATACTATTATTATATTAGAAGTCGTTATATTAACACATTATATAATATTTCATATATTAAAATGCATGCTACTAAAATATTATATCTTCATTTTAACAATAAATGAATAGTGATTGCATAATGAAATTAAGAGAAATATCAATTTTATATAAAAATTGAATATAAAATTATGGAAAAGCAATGACGAAACAATAAAAAATAGTACAATGCCCTCTTTAAAAAGTTGCAGCAGCTCTTAACATCTCTAAATCTTAGAAATGTCAAAAATAGTGTCAACGCACCCTCATATTGCCATTAGTGGATGATATTCCTCGGTATCTAAGAAAATGTCCTAATTTAGCTTACATCACTGACATAAGTCACATGCCCCTATATATGCCACAGCATTTGGGAAAGGATGCATTCCACCATGCCAAAAAAGTTGGGGGAACAACACGTGTCACCCACATGCTATCGACATGTCACGGCATCTAAATCCATGGGGCAACTATCTTCCTTTGATTGCTGAAAAGGAGGAAAATCATGCCTTAGACCTGGACGGTACTTTATATGGTCTAATGAGGTGAAATAGATACAATCTGTGAGCATATATCCCATCTCTTTCTTTGGTGCAAGCTCCGACCGTAGAAGGATCAAATTGTGTCCAAAGAAGAAGGGAAAACAAAAAAAAGTGATAAGAGAGACACACAGACCGATCGATCGTATTCTGGAATTTGGAATAAAAAGCAGAATAATGCTTCCTAGCACAAGACACAAAGGCCACTTTGATCGAAATAGAAATGGTTGGACATAGAGTAGAATCCAAAAAGAGATCTAAAGGAGCTTCATATTATCATTGGTGGATACCTCTTGATTGGGAATTTTGGCTTCTGGGAGGCGATCCATCAGTCGAAGCATGAGAAAGCAAGACCTTTCATATTAATCAAGACTATGTTGCAAAATGGTAATGCAATGGTGTCTTCGAGTAGAAAATAAAATGGTGAAGCCTACTCCCACTATAAGTAGGGTCGGCCACATGGATTCTTGCTCAAATCCATGTGAAAGATTCAACTATTTTTTACTCTGGTTGTCGTCTACCTAACGCGACCCCGCGAGGGGAATTTGAACCCTGATCCTTTTGGATGGTAAGCACGCTGCACTACTACCAGACCAATTAAATGGGCCGAGTGAGTAAGAAATACGAAATCATATATGTTCCCTCTTTAAATCGTGGTCAATGATTCTTTACTTTTTTGTTAGCTTGTTCGGTTAACATTTGCATTATTAATTTTTTTTCAGCTAGGGTGATCACCCTCTCTTCTCATAGAAGAGAAAACCAATAATATCAACATGGCAATATTGAGTTAGTGCAACTTTAAATCATGCAACAGACATGTCACACAAGTTACCTCATCCACAGCAAGAAATTCAATTCTCATTGCCTCTCTCAAGGTTCTCTTCCATAAGAACCACTTTCTCATAATGTTGATTCGATTGCATCAAAAATGGAAGAAAAAAAACAAGCATAGCCATAGGATCTAACTTGACATTTGAAGTGATGATTCATCCTCCTTTCTGATCCCCAAAAATTATTGGATATCTAACTTATATAATAAATTGTTTTCCCACTTGCCTCGTTTCAGTTCCATCTTCTCATGAAGCTTCAAGTCAATTGTTTTGTTATCTCTGCAGGCACTCCAACAACAGCTCACAATCTGGAGTGCCAACTGTCAAGCATCCAGCTGTTAATGCAAGGCCCAAGCATGTAATAGGTTCACCCGCCATCTCTCCAAGACTGCACTACAAGCAACCTTCACATTGTTTACCATGCTAAGAAGAATGAATAATGATTTGTCATTGTCACTTTCCAGCCTTGAATATGCCCTAAAAATATGGACCAAAGTTGTTGTCTATTTCTCCACCTCCTTCGATAAAGAAAATGATATCATCTTTATATTGTAGAACGGGAAAATATTCATGTAGCGCAATCTAGGTTTTCAAGCGTGAAACGATCCCTCTCAAGCATGTGAGGCAATGTATGACAAAGTGCACGTAGTTTAATTCCACAATGTGGTTGATCCGACCCCATGTCTATCTTTCAACCCTCTAACCAAAAAGTTGGTGTAAGTCACCTCTTCATCAAACCAATTCTTGTGGAAACCTCTCTTCCTGAAAAACTTCCCAAGCATACACCTATCCCACCATGACATCAGCCTCGACAAAGTCCACCTGCTATTTTAAATGAAAAAAACATATGTAGCCACTAGGCTTCGACGATGACCATTTTTCCGAGGTTACAACAAGACTTGCAAAATACAAGGATGAAAGTCAAGTAGAATTGGAGTAGGGGTTGCAGCTGATTCATCTTACCCCTGCAAAGATGAGATAGGTCGTTTTAAACAAGGTTATTGAGTGAAAATCCCCAAACATTCTGCACTAAGGAAAACCAAATATCTATTTATTTTTTGAAAAATAACCAGGACTTTTCTGGTCATTGTTATGACGCCCTCCTCGATCATCTCTAGGGACTTCTAGTGAAAGAGCACCGAGAAGTCATCAAGAACTTACTGAATAGACAGTTATTGTCTGAAATCAAAGAGAAGCCCCTTGTAAGTGGAGAATTGCAGCAACTATGGCAAACATCAGGATACAGCATCCGACATCCTACCAGACAGACAGTAAAAAGAACCAGCGTAATGAAAAATTGCAAAATCATCTGATAACTTTGAAACTTGAAGGGAAAAAAATCTAATGTTTCAAAAATTAATGCAACCATTCTTTCCGAATTTCGCAAAGAAACTCCACCCAAAATCCAGTACATGTTCGGATACAAGTTTTTGTTAAGCTAAGAAGAGTTGCAAGCCAAGCTCTATGCAAATTATATATTTTTTCTAATATATATCTACTCTATTTGTCTGTTTTATTGTTGCTTCTAAGGTCAATTAAAAATTCTAAAATAGGAACAAGTTAAATCGGTAGGAGTAGATAATTATGAGCTACTGTTCAAGAAGTCAATCAACTAAGAATTGGTTAGAAGTTGACTTACCATGTCCATGAATAGTCCCGTCCCTCTAAAAATAAGTAACTAGTATGCTTTGTTTTACAACTTACATAATAAATGGCTCTGCCTGTAATAACTCGCAAGCAATATGGGTTGTAGCCCTGTACTCATACTTGGCATTGAACCTTGAAGAAAACAGTCTTATTCTTCTCCAACAAGCAATATGGGTTGTAGCCCTGCAATAATACTTGGCATTGAACATTAAAGAAAACATTCATAAACTTCTTTAAGTTGGAGGTTTCTCGCCAACAGTTTTATATGCTATCCTGGTCCATACAAGGAAAGGAAAACCGAGAAAGTGACAGGAAATGTGAAAAAGTGAAGACATACATATGTGGGGTTTTCGCAGTGAAATGCAGAGACACAAAAATGGGAATTGGAGACAAGCAAAGTCTTGCAAAGATTTTCATGGGAAAATGCAGAGATGTGCTTGGAAAAGAAGATGACTGTGAAGAGAAAGGACTGAGCAGGCGAACTTTATCTTTTAATTACGTAATATTGTTTTAGTGCATACTCTTAGGTGAAAAGGTAGATACTTTCTTAAATAAAAATCAAGCATTTTATGTGCATGCCAAGTACGGATAGACCAACTTCGACTTTGTTCCTGATCCCATTATGAGATGCCACTTTATGTGACCCATAATTATACTTCAGATATTAACTGTCGATTTTTTTATAAGTTGCTTTCGCAATTATAACTTCAAATCATTCTTTCCCATTTGAGTACAATTGGTCTATATATTTCAGCTTAAGCAGTATTGAAGGTTATGTTCATCATTTTGTGTGGGATTTTCCTTGCTCACTCTTGGCCAATGGAAGTATAAAACGTAGAAACATGGTATCAAGAACAGTGACAAAAACATGATTTCTTCTAATTCTACTCCCAAAGGAGCAAGATAAAACTACTGGAGAAAGCATCTGGGACTTGGTCCACGTATATTTCTCTCAATGTGTACAGTGGGGGTGGAGCTCATTATTGGCCAATGGAAATATAAAATATAGAAACATGCTATAAAAAACAGTGACAAAAACACATGATTCCTATGAATTCCACAGTCTAGGGAGTAAGATACAACCATGGGAGAAAGCCTCTAGGATTTGATCTTTGTGTATATTGCTCTCATTGAGTACGGTGGGTGTCGGGGCTCTATATTAGCCCCACCAGCTCTAACCAAGTCCCACCACCCATCCATGTGGAATTAAATAACCCCCACAGATTTAACTTAATTCATAATTCTCTCAACATTCCTCCTCAAGCTAGAGAACATAAGATGACTCTCAAATCAAACTATCAACTCCGTCTTCTTGCACTAGTGATCTGGGAATCTGTACCTATTGTGCTCTGAACTGCATTGGATATTTAAAGCCTGAAATGATCCTCTTCACCCGAGACCTTTGTGGATGATGCCACCATATAAAGATCTGTTCAATGGACTTCCGTCATGAAACTTTTGCAATGATCTATCTCAACGAGAGCCTCAAATTGGGCTTTTTTCCATACAGTGGCTAAGAATATAGGATCTCTGTTGGAGTATTAGTGTCTGTGTCACGTAGATGGGTAAATGGATCACTTCAGAATCCATTTACTACATCCAATGTTTAGTCCTACATCTACAAGTTGTGGGACTTGGAGGGTATGTGGAGGCTATATACGAAGCTCCAGTCCCTTGTATCAGATGAGAAAGTTCAATGAAACATACGGTCCTTTGAGGAACGTGGAAGCGTATTAGAAATAAAGAATAAAGAATAAGAAGAATGTGGGATTTTATATGGAACCCTACCCCCTAATGAGCGGGATGAAACCATGAGAGAACGCCTCAAAGGGCTGATTCGTTCATTGAACTTCCTCATCTAATACAAGGGGTCCGCGGCTTCTTATATGGCCTCCACAGACCCTCCAAGTCCCACCACTGGTAAATATGTGACTAAATATTGGATATGGTAAATGGATCCTGGAGTGATCCATTTACCCATCTACATGACGCATACACTGTTGGGAAAAATGAATAGCTTATTTATTCCATGAACCCTAGGCTCTCTTATATAGGAGAGTAGCCTATGGGTAAATTACATAAAGCATACTATGAAGAAAATAAAATAGAGAAAAGGTACAGATACTACTACTACTGTATGCGTTAACACTCCCCCTCAAGATGGAGCATAGATATCAATCATGCTCAGCTTGGAAGCACACTTCTGAAATGGGCCTCGTAGCAATGCTTTGGTGAATATGTCCGCAGTCTGATTCTCTGAGGTAACATGAGATGTAGCAATGAATCCTTTCTGAATCATATCACGTATGAAGTGACAGTCCACCTCAATGTGCTTGGTCCGCTCATGGAATGCTGGGTTGTTTGCAATGAACAGGGCAGCCTGATTATCACATTCCAAGTTCATAGGAAGTGGTACATCTAAGCATAGGTCTGTAAGCACAGCTTTCACCCACATCATCTCTGTAGTAGCCTAGGCCATAGCCCTATATTCGGATTCAGCACTAGATCTAGCTACCACCGTTTGTTTCTTACTTCTCCATGAGACTAGGGCATCTCCAACATAGACGGCATACCCTGAGGTGAACTTCCTATCCTTGGGACATCCTGCATAGTCTGCATCTGCACATGCTGAGATAGAGATCCCCTTTCCTTTCTTGAATAGCAGACCTGCACCTGGAGAAGATTTGAGATATCTAAGAATCATATGTATTGCATCCATATGCACCTGGCGTGGTTGCTCCATGAACTGGCTCACACGACTCACTGCAAATAATATATCTGGTCTAGTGATCGTGACATACAACAGTTTGCCTACCAGTCCTCTGTATCTTCTCCCGTCCACCTCCTCTGTGTTATCTTCATAAAGCTTCATGCTGGGATCCATTGGTGTCGTAGCAGGTCGACACCCAAGCATACTTGTTTCACTCAACAGATATGTAACATATTTCCTTTGTGACATTACTAGCCCATATGAATTTCTAGCAAATTCAAGCCCCAGAAAATATCTAAGGACCCCAAGATCCTTAGTGACAAATTCACTACCCAGCATTTCTTTTGCCTGCCTTATGCCCTGCTCATCATCTCCTGTAATCAAGATGTCATCAACATAAACCATAATGACAATGATACCTCTCGCGGTCTTCTGTACAAACAAGGAATGATCAGCATTGGATCGTTTGTATCCTTGTTTCTCGAAGAGATCCGAGAGCTTCTGAAACCATGCTCTGGGGCTCTGCTTAAGGCCATAGATAGCCTTATGCAACCTGCATACCTTGGAACACTCCCCCTCAACAGCAAACCCAGGTGGCTGTTGCATATAGACCTCTTCCTGCAAATCTCCATATAGGAATGCATTCTTTACGTCCAACTGATGAAGCGGCCAGTCTCGAGCAACTGCAACTGACAACAAGATCCGTAGAGTGGAATGACGTGCCACAGGCGAGAATGTGTCAAGATAATCCACCCCGTATGTCTGTGTGAATCCACGTGCAACCAGACGCGCCTTGTACCTGTCAATAGAGCCATCTGCATTTTGCTTCACTATGAACACCCACTTGCAGCTCACTGGGTTCACATCTGGAGGTATAGAAACCAAACTCCAAGTTCCTCTGGACTGAAGTGCCGCCATTTCTTCTTCCATTGCTAGCCGCCATCTACTATCCTGCAGAGCCTCATGATAATTTCGTGGAATATCTATAGCTGAAAGTGCCATAACAAACGACCTGAAGTCTCCAGATAGCCGCTCAAAAGATACAGAAGCTGATAATGGATATTTGGTACAGCTCCTCTTCGACTTCCGTAAAGCAATGGGAATATCCAAATCAGTTGTAGGCTCATCTGGCTCCTGCACCACATCCTGCTCAGAAATGTCGTCAGATCCATCACCATTAATATTTTCATTACATACCATAGGCGAGCTAGTGGACGAGTCATGACCATGAGCTGGAGGAAGCCTGTGGGTATAATGGAACGGGAACGGTGAGATAGGCTGCGGTGGTGGTGGTGGTGGTGGTGGCGATGATGGCTTCTGAGGTGGTGGTGTCATGTATATGGCATCAGGAGGTGGTGATGTAGTTGTTTGTCTCCTGATGCTGAAAAATACATAACAGATTCAAAAAATGTAACATCTGCACTGATCATATACCGTCGACGCAGAGGATCAAAACACTTGTACCCCTTTTGAGTTCTGGAGTACCCAACAAAGACACACTTGACAGCCCTAGGAGAGAGCTTGTCAGTACCAGGCGACAACTGATGGACAAAAGCAACCGACCCAAACACACGAGGAGTGAGGGTGAACAGATCCTTGTCAGGATGAATAAGTGAAAACGGGATCTGTTCATTCAAGACAGACGAAGGCATACGGTTGATTAGGTAACATGCAGTGAGAACTGCATCACCCCAGTAGGAGTAGGGAACATGACTCTGTATAAGGAGAGATCTTGTGACATCAAGAAGGTGACGGTGTTTTCTTTCAGCAATCCCATTCTGTTGAGATGTATGAGCACAAGATGTTTGGTGAATAATCCCTCTTGAGGAGTAGTAATTGGCAAGAATATTGGTGTACAACTCTAAAGCATTATCACTTCTCACAAATTTCATAGATGTGGAGAAAACATTTTGTATTTCATTCAGAAAATGGATAATGATATTGTTGGGAAACGTGAATGATCTGTTTATTCCAAAGCCCTAGGCTCTCTTATATAGGGAGTAGCCTATGGGTAAATTACATAAAGAGGATAACAAGAGAAATAAAATAGCAACAAGGTACAATAACTCAACGTGCGTCAACACTCCCCCTCAAGATGGAGCATAGATGTCAATCATGCTCAGCTTGGAGGCACACTTCTGAAACGGGCCACGTAATAATGCCTTGGTAAAAATGTCTGCCGTCTGGTTCTCTGAAGTAACGTGGGATGTGGTAATAAATCCTTTCTGGATCATATCACGTATGAAGTGACAATCCACTTCAATATGCTTGGTCCGCTCATGGAATGCAGGATTATTAGCAATGAACAAAGCAGCCTGATTATCACACTCCAAGTTCATAGGAAGTGGTATATCTAAGCATAGATCTGTCAGCACTGCTTTCACCCACATCATCTCTGTAGTAGCCTGGGCCATAGCCCTATATTCGGATTCAGCACTGGATCTAGCTACCACAGTTTGCTTCTTGCTCCTCCATGAGACTAGGGCATCTCCGACATAGACAGCGTACCCTGAGGTGGACTTTCTATCCTTAGGACATCCTGCATAGTCTGCATCTGCGCATGCATAGACAGAAATCCCCTTTCCTTTCTTAAACAGCATACCTTTACCTGGAGAAGATTTGAGGTATCTAAGTATCATGTGTATTGCATCCATATGCACCTGGCGTGGCTGCTCCATGAACTGGCTCACACGGCTTACTGCAAATAATATATCTGGCCTAGTGATGGTGACATATAGCAGTTTGCCTACCAGTTCTCTGTATCTTCTCCTGTCAACCTCCTCTGTGTCATCATCATACATCTTCATGCTAGGGTCCATAGGTGTCGTAGCAGGTCGACACCCTAGCATACCTGTCTCACTTAGTAGATCTGTGACATACTTCCTCTGTGACATGACTAGTCCATACGGATTTCTAGCAAACTCCAGCCCCAGAAAATATCTAAGGACTCCCAGGTCCTTGATGACAAACTCGGTCCCTAGCCTTTCCTTTGCCTGCTTAATGCCCTGGTCATCATCACCTGTAATCAAGATATCATCAACATAAACCATGATTACAACAGTACCTCTTGCCGTTTTCTGTACAAACAAGGAATGATCAGCATTTGAGCGTTTGTATCCTTGTTTCTCAAAGAGGTCTGACAGCTTCTGGAACCACGCTCTGGGGCTCTGCTTAAGGCCATAGATAGCCTTATGTAATCGGCAAACCTTGGAACACTCCCCCTCAACAGCAAAACCTGGTGGCTGTTGCATGTAGACCTCCTCCTGCAAATCGCCATACAGAAAGGCATTCTTCACATCCAGTTGATATAGGGGCCAGTCTTTAGTGACTGCAACAGATAAGAGGATCCGTAGAGTGGAATGACGAGCCACCGGAGAGAACGTGTCAAGGTAATCTACCCCATATGTCTGTGTGAATCCCCTTGCAACTAGGCGTGCCTTGTACCTGTCAATGGAGCCATCTGCATTATGTTTCACTGTAAACACCCACTTGCAACTCACCGGGTTGACATCTGGAGGTATAGTAACCAAGCTCCATGTTCCTCTGGACTGAAGTGCCGCCATCTCTTCCTCCATTGCTAGCCTCCATCGAGAATCCTGCAAGGCCTCATGGTGATTCCTTGGAATATCTGTAGCTGAAAGTGCCAACGCAAATGTCTTGAAAGGTCCAGATAGCCTCTCAAACGACACCACTGCTGAAACTGGATACTGGACACAGCTTCTCTTTGACTTGCGTAGAGCGATTGGAACATTTAGGTCCTCTGTGGTATCAGCATGCTCCTGTGATACATCCTGCTGAATAATGTCGTCAGATTCATCAACATTAATATTTTCATTACATACCGTAGGCGAGCTAGTTGACTGGCCAGGACCATGAGCTTGATTCGGCCTTCGGGTGTAATGGAATGGTAATGGAGGTACTATTGATGGCTTTGTTGGTGGTGGTGATGGTGGTGGTGGTGGTGATGGTGGTGGTTGAGATGTTGGTGGTGCCATGAACACAGTATCAGGGGATATAGATTGTGGCTGCATGTTTCCAGATTCGGAGAAGTACATGATAGATTCAAAGAATGTAACATCTGCGTTGATCACATACCGCCGACGCAGAGGGTCAAAACATTTGTACCCCTTTTGAGTTCTGGAGTACCCCACAAAGACACACTTGACAGCCCTCGGAGAGAGCTTGTCAGAACCGGGCGACAACTGATGGACAAACGCGACTGACCCAAACACACGAGGGGTAAGAGTGAACAGATCCTTGTTAGGATATATAAGAGAGAAGGGGATCTGTTCATTCAAGACGGACGAGGGCATACGATTTATAAGATAACATGCAGTGAGTACTGCATCACCCCAGTAGGAATACGGAACATGACTCTGAATGAGAAGAGACCTTGTGACATCAAGGAGGTGACGGTGTTTTCTTTCTGCAACCCCATTCTGTTGGGACGTATGGGCACATGATGTTTGGTGAACAATTCCCTTAGAAGAGTAGTAGTTGGCTAGATTATTGGTGCACAATTCTAAGGCATTGTCACTTCTAAAAAATTTGACAGTGGTGGAAAAAACATTCTGAATCTCATTTAGAAATTGAATAATAATGTTTCCAGCTTCAGACTTATTTTTCATTAAAAAGACCCATGATGCTCTAGAGAAATCATCCACAAAAACAATATAATACCTGTGTCCCTGAAGATCGGGAACACGACTTGGACCCCATACATCAACATGAAACAACTCAAATTTGGAGTTACTACTCCGACCTTGACCACTGGGAAACGATGACCTGTGATGTTTTCCCAACTGACACGCCTCACACTGGATAGGTGTGTGAGGAAGGCTATAAGGTAAGACACGACACAACTTCTGAAGCGGGAGGTGACCAAGACGCAGATGCCACAAGAGAGGAGATACTTGTCCAGCGGGAGAAGAGGTGATTCCAGCAAATGGGGTCTGGTTCAGACGATAGAGGCCTCCTTGCTCATAGCCATGACCAATCACGTTGCCCGTACGGATGTCCTGAAAAATCAAAGAAGATGAATCAAAAATAGCTCGACATTGGAGATCCTTCGTAATCTGGCTGATTGACAATAGATTCATAGAAAAATGCGGTGCATGTAAAACATTCTTGAGCTGCATAGATGATGTCAATCTAATCTCCCCCTGACCCATGATGGGGGAATGAGTGCCATTGGCAATCACTACTGTTCGTCCTGGAGGAATCTGAGTATATCCTGAAAGTAGACTCTGGTCGCCACATAGATGATGTGTAGCGCCTGAGTCCATGATCCATGGCAATGTATCCGATCTACTACTATGTAGTGCAAGTGTACTACCTGAAGTACTCGTAGAGGCAGACGCAGAAGCAGGAGCAGCAACATCCGTGTGACTCTCTGTCGTCGGTGCAGACGGTGGGATAATGCCCCTGAGGCGGGCAACCAGATCATCAAACCGCTGATCCAGTGAAGCAGGAGAAGGAGGCTCTATCTGCTCAGCGGCTCGTGCAGATGCAGGAAATCCATGCTTGGAATAGCATGTGTCTTCAGTATGGCCGACTCTGTGACAATATGAGCATGTTGGCCTAGTGCGACCACCCTTCCACGAGGAGTACGTCCACGGCCCTGGTAATGAGAGCCACGGCCCCTGTTGACTGCCATGGCTGAGGGATTCTGGCTAGTGGCTGCAGAAGGTACAGTGATCCTACTCAACCTATGAAAAGCCTCCTCCATGGGAGGAATAGTTGAGTCCGCCAGAATCTGTGAACGAGCAGCCTCATACTCTGGGTCGAGTGCTGCGAGAAACACACCCACCATCGTTGCGTTTCTATATGTCTTTTGCTGCTCTGGCGTGGCGGTAAGAGGCATGAAGCTATGAAGCTTCTCAAACATTCCTCTCAAAGATGTGTAGAGAGAATGTAACGGGCGACCATTCTGCTTTATTGTGAATATATCATGTTGTAGTTGCAGAATTTTTGTCTCATTCTTGGCCTGAGAATATGTTGATGCCAGAATATCCCACATGTCTTTTGTTGTGGGTTGATGTAGAATATCATTGGCAATTTCAATAGCCAATGTGCCAGACAGCCACACCTTGGCATATGCGTCATCTGCCTCCCATGAGGCATGAACTCCAGTCTTCTCTGCAGGCTCGGGCTCTGTGAGAATATGCTTCTTGCCCGTGGACTTCATCATACTCATGAACTGCATTGCCCACAGTTCATAGTTCGTACCATCCATCTTGACGATGGGCGCTGGACCACGAAATGCGCCCATAGATGGGATGTCAGCCTTGCTTTCTGACATACTGGACACGGAAGACTGGAGTGACTGAGAGGAAAAATAATCTTCGTCTACAATGACATAGACGGGATTAGTTGCGTGTGTAGACTTCAAGCAACTAACCCCATGTAGAACCGGCTGTGTGCCCTAGGGTTTTGGGACTTAGGGCACGTAGGCACGTGCAAGGAGCACGCGCGCACGCACTGGAGTGCGTCAACTGAATGATCTCACACGCACTAACGCACGCAACTGTGCGCTTGACAGTGCGCACACTCGCGTGACAGGGGCCTGTGCGCGTGATTATGCGCCCAGTTGATGTCCTGGGCTGTGCGCAGGCGTGCGGCACAGGAGCACGATGATGCACGCACCTGCGCACAAGGCGTACAGGCGCGAGGAGCGCGCAAGAGGCGCAAGAGGCGTGCGAGGAGCGATGCGCCTAGATGCCCAGGCGAGAGACGATGGCCCAGGCGAGGGGCGATGCGCGAAGTGCGTCGCCGATCGGCAGCGAAGTACGTCGCCAATCGGCTAGGCGGCGCCGATTCGAGAGGGAGAGAGAAGAGAGGCCGGCGGGTGGGGTTAGGGTTAGGGTTAGGTTTCGAGAACTCCGGTCTAGGACCGTTGCTCTGATACCATGTTGGGAAACGTGAATGATCTGTTTATTCCAAAGCCCTAGGCTCTCTTATATAGGGAGTAGCCTATGGGTAAATTACATAAAGAGGATAACAAGAGAAATAAAATAGCAACAAGGTACAATAACTCAACGTGCGTCAACAGATATTTCCTGCTTCAGATTTATTTTTCATCAGAAATACCCATGACACTCTAGAGAAATCATCCACAAATACTATATAAAATATGTGTCCCTGATGATCGGGTACACGACTCGGACCCCAGACATCAATATGAAATAACTCAAACCTGGAGGTACTACTCCGACCTGGACGACTGGGAAAAGACGACCTGTGATGCTTTCCCAACTGACACGCCTCACACTGAATAGGTGTGTGAGGTAGACCATAGGGTAAAACTTGACGCAACTTCTGAAACGGTAAATGACCAAAACACAGATGCCATAATAAGGTTGATACTTGTCCAGAAGGAGAGGATGAGGATCCAGCAAAAGGAGTCTGATTCAAGCGGTAGAGGCCTCCTTGCTCATAGCCACGACCAATCACGTTGCCCGTATGGATTCCTGAAAAATCAAAGAAGATGGATCAAAAATTGCATGACAATTTAGATCCTTCGTAATCTGACTAATTGACAATAAGTTCATAGAAAAATCAGGTGCATGTAGCACATTCTTGAGCTGCATAGAAGATGTCAATCTAATCTCCCCCTGACCAGTGATGGGGGAATGAGTGCCATTGGCAATCACTACTGTCCGACCTGGAGGGATCCGAGTGTATCCTGAAAGCAGACGATGGTCGCCACATAGATGATGTATAGCGCCCGAGTCCATAATCCATGGTAAAGTATCTGATCTACTATTGTTCAGTGCAAGTATACTACCTGAGGTACTGGTA
Source organism: Ottelia alismoides (assembly GCA_037367405.1). Lineage (NCBI taxonomy): Eukaryota > Viridiplantae > Streptophyta > Magnoliopsida > Alismatales > Hydrocharitaceae > Ottelia > Ottelia alismoides. The sequence continues at coordinate 1,255,104 of JAZKJV010010019.1, read as the reverse complement.
GAAGTGGAGGCAGAAGCAGCAGCATCAGACTGAGGCTCTGTAGTCGGTGCTGGGCCAGATGGTGGAATAATGCCCCTCAGACGGGCAACTAGATCGTCGAACCGTTGGTCTAAAGTAGCAGCAGATGGGGGCTCTATCTGCTCAGCAGCTCGTGCGGATGCAGGAAATCCATGCTTTGAGTAGCATGTATCTTCATTGTGTCCAACTCGGTGACAGTAGGTACATGTTGGCCTAGTGCGGCCACCCCTTCCACGAGGTCCACGTCCACGGCCCTGATGATGAAATCCGCGACCTCTGCTAGCCGCCATAGCTGACGAATTCTGACTCGCGGCTGTGGAAGGAACTGTGATCCGACTCAATCTATGAAAGGCTTCCTCCATGGGAGGAATAGTTGAGTCAGCCAATATCTGTGATCGTGTCGCCTCATACTCTGGATCGAGCGCAGCCAGGAACACACCCACCATTGTCGCATTCATGTACGTCTTCTGCTGTTCTGGCGTGGCAGTAAGGGGCATGAAGCTATAAAGCTTCTCGAACATCCCTCTCAATGATGTATAGAGAGAATGTAAAGGGCGACCATTCTGCTTTATTGTGAATATGTCATGTTGAAGTTGCAGAATCTTTGTCTCGTTCTTCGCCTGAGAGTATGTTGCCGTCAGAATATCCCACATATCCTTGGTTGTGGGTTGATGTAGGATGTCATTGGCAATCTCAATAGCCAACGTACCAGATAGCCAAACCTTGGCATATGCATCATCGGCCTCCCATGAAGCATGGACTCCCAGTCTCCTCTGCAGGCTCAGGTTCGGTAAGAATGTGCTTCTTACCTGTTGACTTCATCATACTCATGAACTGCATTGCCCACAGTTCATAGTTTGTACCGTCCATCTTGACAGTGGGCGCTGGACCACGAAAGGCACCAATAGATGGGATATCAGCCTTGCTTTCTGACATACTGGAGATGGAAGACTGGAGCGATGACAGAAGATGAGCTTCGTCTACAAAGACATAGACGGGATTAGTTGCATGTGTAGACCTCAAGCAACTATCCCCATGAAGATGTGCGTGCTACGATCTTTACGTGCGCAAGAATCAGGAAGATGCACACGAAGAAGGTGTGTGCACTGGAGATGCACTAGGCGGGCGCACAGATGATCACGCGCAGGAGGCCCACGGTCACGCGCAGGCGACTGCGCACAGGGTCGCGCACCGGAGACTGCGCACAGGCGCTATGCGCACAGGCGCTATGTGCGCACAGGCGCTGCAAGATGCGCACCTGCGCACGCGTTGGAGGGTCCGATGCGCGCAGGCGCACGCACGTTGCACAGCAGGAGAACGTGGCGCGCTGGAGGCGTGCTACACGCACAAGAGGAGACGCGCGAGCAGCAGCACGCGCAGAAGGAGGCGCTGGAGCAGTTACACGCGCAGAAGGAGAGGCGGCTTAGAGGCGGCGCCGCTCGAGAGAGAAGGAGAGGGAGAGGGCGGCGGGTGGGGTTAGGGTTAGGGTTTCGAGAACTCCGGTCTAGGACCGTCGCTCTGATACCATGTTGGGAAAAATGAATAGCTTATTTATTCCATGAACCCCTAGGCTCTCTTATATAGGAGAGTAGCCTATGGGTAAATTACATAAAGCATACTATGAAGAAAATAAAATAGAGAAAAGGTACAGATACTACTACTACTGTATGCGTTAACATACACTAATACTCCAACTCCCCCTCAAGTTGGAGCATGCAATGCTCAGCTTGAACAAACAGAAAGAAATCACTCAAACTCACAATACAAGACAACATAGACTATCAACACAACGCGCATAACTATCAGTTGTTGTCGAGGATGTAGCTTCTCATACTGTGCATGTGAGGAGAAACAAATGGGTTGGAGTGTGAGTCAAGCTGAATCTCCTCGTCGAAGAGCAAGTGCTATGTATTGCGCCTATCAGAGTCATTGCAATGGAAAATGAGTCTCCACCTGAAGAACTCTGGCTTGTCACATCATGTGCACAATTGTCCCATCTCTGAAAGGGTCGAACTGAAAAACCGTAGAAACATCCTCGTCGGAGTCAACGGTCACTAGAGAATGGAATCTGAAAAGGTCTCATCGTCGGAGACCATGCTGACCCAGAGAATGGGATCTCTACTCTGGAGTCCCTATGAAACCACAAGAAAATCCTAGCCCACATGCATAGGGAATGGGATCTCTACTCAGGAGTCCCTATGGAACACATAAAAATTCTGAGCTAAAAATAAAGATGGGGACCACAAAATGATGGCAAACATGTGCACATCAAACTGAAGGCTCGGAAACATCTAAACATCGAGTCTGAACATCAGTAGAGTCTGGACAATTGATTGACCTGGAGAATACAGAACAAACATGTAGCTCTACACAATACTCCTCCTTTCTCCCATACTTGTCAGAAAACAATGGCATCGACAAAGTTGGGAGAAGACAAGAGAATGGGGGAAACATGAATCACAGAAGCTGATAATCAATTTTTTTTTACTTTCTCAAATCATTTTCTCGGATATTCCAAATTTATATATATATAGTTGTCTCTTCTTTTCTTAAACAAGTTCTTCACATTTTTTTGGTTGTTCTTTTTTTAGAAAAAAAATTAGCGTACAACTTTTTTTGTACACACCTCTTTTTTTCTTTTTTTAACATACGGCCCCCATTGTGCCAAAACATTGTAGTCCCCTCATTTTTCAACATACGGTCCACTTGGGCCCTTCAAACTCAGCCCCCCTTTTTCCATTTTTCCTTTTTTTAAATAGCATGTGGTCCCTTTTGGAACTAACCCTCTTTAGGGTTCCCTGATTGGGAACCTGGGAACCCCCCTCATAGAACCATCACCTCCTGGAGTAAGGGCTCATGATGGAGCCACAGAGATGTGTCGCTAGGGGAGATGAAGTTCACCATCGCCGCTTGTGAGGAAGGAGCGGCATCGCCGCGTGGGAGGTTGCTCCTCCTGGAGGAAGGCAGCTCCGCCATGGAGCTGCGTCGTATGCTGTCGTAGGCCACCTGAGAAGCATTGCTGGAGCAGCCCTCGCCGCTCGAGCTGGAGCTCCTCGCTGATGCTGCTTGATGCGACTGGAGCAGCAGACTGAAGGGGAAGAGCTCTGCCCGGAGCCTTCAAGTTCAGAAAGACAGGTATGGCGGTGGTGTTGGAGCACCGTGGCAGCCGTGCTGGGGCTTCGGAAGACGGATTGCGCCTGGAGAAGGGCGTCGCCGCCCAGAGAAGGAGTTAGGGTTGTCGATGGTCTGAATAATGGAGAAGCAGGACCGGAGAGATTAGCTAGACTGGAGAGATCGTCTGGGATAGGGATGAAGTGATAAATGCACGTATTAATATGGATCTGTTGTAGCACAGACACTTAGCATGTCATAATGAACCGAATGAATAATATCCGCGAGGAGGATTCAGCTTTAATTTATAACTGGTGAAGTCCATGGTCGAACACAAGGACACGATTATTCAGGTGTTTAAATATCTAGGTTAAGTGATCGATAATTCAACTAGGTCAAAACTAGCAAAACAATGAGAGCAAATAATGCAAGACAAAATGCACATGATAAATGTATGCATGAATGAAATGAGTTTTGAAAATATTTCAAAGCATGTTAGAAATAATGCTTTGATGGAAAAAATGATAAAATATCAACACAAGCAAATATACTCGCTAATATGCCATCAAAAGATCATTCAAACTTAACCAAATATGTAATTTAATTTTAAGTCCAATTGAGCACTTAATCAGAAGTCAAGTTTCATTTCATGTAATTAATAGCATCAATAATATCTCCAATTAATGAATCAAACAATGAGCATCAAATCAGAGATTAAATAAATCCATATTAAAGACAATAAAGCAATGATAACAATGAAACTGATATCATCTCAATCGGATATACGAAGCTTAAGCTATTCAAGTTTGAGTCTAAGGGCATAACTACATTAAAACATGAAGAAATTCTTACACATAGGTCCCAGTAGAGACTATTTTGCAAATAATAAAAATCGGCTGGCGAAATTAAGAAATACCTTTGGCAGGGGTATTTTTGCAATTAAGAGAAGACAGTTGGGCTTGGACGTAAAACCCCCGGTCCCGCACAATCTACGCACGTGCGTTGCGAGGATCGGGTATAGGTTCGGTCGGGCGTAGGTTAGGAGGACATGTGGGCGACCTCCGAGTCTCAGAGCAGGGGTGGTTCCACCGAGCATCATGGCATGCCTCCGAAGCTAAGACAAGATCTAGACCATGAGATCATGCAGATCGGATGGTAACTGTTGCTTTAGTGTTTCATCATTGGTTCCTTTCTACGTGACGGAGAAGACTGCTCTCTGGTGGAATCAGGAGTGCTCCGCCTTGCTCCAAATTCACCTTTGAAGGTTGGGGACGGTTCTTCAATAGATGGTGAAGGTCTGTAAAGATAATAGGAGATCTTGAAGTGTTTAAGATGGCAGAACAAGCCATCGTATTCGGCGTCTGGGCTCTAGAATGGGGCAACTCCGAGACTTCCGGTCATTGAAGAGAAGATGTACCTACGAGGTTAGAAGAGTAGCCGAAAATCATGTGTATGTAGTGAAGTGATCGGAGGGCGGGGAAGGTGTAGAAGGCGGTCGCCCTAAATGGGTTTTCCTCCGCCTCCGATGAAGGAAAATGATTGGGGTGGAGATGGGTTCTGACGGAGGAGGGACACTTGGAAGTGTCAACGTTGGTCTTCGATTCATCATGAAACTCGAGGGCATCTCTGGTGAATACAAAAGTGATTGTGCAGTGTAAGCTAAAAACGAGAAAATCAAACAAGAAGCAAAGTCATACTTACCTGGAAATTGACAACAATGTAGGGGATGAACGAATGACCTGGACTTAAGCTTCTAAGAAGCTAAGAGTTTTCGCTTAATCCTCTTCGGCCAGAAAGGAAGCTCTAACAACAGCAAATCAGCCGTAGCATGTCATGCTGGCAATGGGTCTAATCAAATGGATATTCACCATTACCGCACGACTTCGACTCCTTCCTGTCACGAAGAAGAGTGGCTAGGGGTTCTGCTCTCAAGGGTTGACCCTGGACAAAGTTGCCAGTGAGAGGCTATTTAAAGGTGGAAATGGCGGAGGTTATCATCCAAGCGGTGGCTTCAACCACCGTCAGTTAGCATGGAAGTCAGGATTAGGATTCGAATGGTAGTTAGCGTAGAGGAGCGGTGATAAATGAAGGAGTCGGTGGCAGTTTAGAGGGAATAAGGTGAAGATGGAGGTTGGTGTAAATCGAAGAAGAGAGGGTGGTTGGCCGGTTCGCGAAGAGAACGGCGAAATGGTTGGAGGTTGGGGACAAAGACTCAATCATCTGATCATCATCAGACACTCAGAATTTGGGGGTGGATTGAAGGCTTGGGTCGACTTGATCAGGATGATCAAGCGATCAAGAATAAGGTGCAATTGGAAGGGCAAGATGAAGATGCATAACGATCTGACAGTCAAGAGTGGATACAGGTTGAGACAAATGAAGCGAGCCACATGGCATGATCTGAAGGTGCCACGTGACCCAATCAGAATTAAGAAAAATCAATAATTCAAAGAAAAATATGAAATAATTAGATAGAAAATGAATTGGGAAAATGCATGAACATGAAATTTGTAGATCTTGATGAGATCTACAACTTCCATATAGAAGTCAAAGAGATCGGAGGTCATTTGTACATAAAAAATAAATAAATACTTATTAAAACATTTCCTTTTATTTATCTTTTGCTTATTTTTTTGGGTTTTTATTTTATTTTATGTTAATTAATTTATATACAATATTATACTAGATTTTATTTAATTCTTTATTAATAAGTAAATACATAAAATAATACACCATAATAGGGTTATAATAATATATAATAATTAGTGTCAATTATACACAACATACAAATTAGTAAGTGATGTTATTTGTTATTGAATCTTTGTGATTAACTTAAGCAAGAGAGATAAATACAATGAATTAAGCTGATAAATCTAGGATTTATCACCCCCCTATACTTAAGCAAAGCTCGTCCTCGAGCTAATAAAAGAATTTGTTAGAGACTTGGTGTAATTAGTGACATCCCTGACAAGTGCAAGTAAATATACAAGGCTTGATTTAATCTAGAACACTAGGTTTTAGGAATCATAAAACTCTAAGTTGGTCCAAGTATTAATCAAAAGGAATTCAACTCCTCTAATTGCAAACTCTCAATATATACATGTATATAAGAAGTATGACTTAGTGTAGACTGTAACCATGAGAGTGGAGTCAAGATATCACCAAAAATTCCAATCTCAGAAGCTCTCCTAAGAACCCAACCCTCAACACTAAGGAATAAATATAGTCTTGCTTCAATCCACTATCTCTTTAGTTTGTCAGACTTCAAAGTTACAAATGGAAGGTCAGATTATGGAGGATAGAATTGTGTAATTATTTTCACTTCCTCTCATTGGAACAAGATTCTCTCAAGTGTCAATACTCAATACAATTTTCATTTTAATTTTGTCAATCAGTGTTTCTGTCAAAAGAGATTTGAATCGTATGTATTTGTTTTTCTGGGAGTACACCGGCGTGCGTCTTTTTAAGGTATCTAATATACCAGCACCCAGACTTGTAGAGCTAACGATGCAGAGCCCTTTTGAGGTACTAGCATGGAAGGAAATATCGGGATATATCGGCGATATATCGCCGATATATCGATATCGACATGGGACCGATATGGGTACCGATATGGCGATATATTCCGATCTACAGGCATTTTCTTCACAAACGTTCGTCGATATGGGTGATATTTTGGCGATATATCGTCGATATATCGTCGAAATATCGTATCGATACGATATCGAAATGATATCGATAACGATACGGCCTTCCATGGGTACTAGCCCGACTCAAAAAGACTACTGATTTGGTCCAAGTGGACACTTAAAGGTTGGGAGCGCTCACCTTGAATATAATAGCCTTTATGATGTAACTTTGTAATGTAATGAGCTTTTTCTTTTCACATTCTATTTTTTTATTTGAGGGAACTTCCCTTCTTTTTGGCAAGCTCCACTGCTTTTACCAAAGATCGGTGCACATTGATCAACTTATTAAATTAATATCATCACACCCTGGCACTTTAGGTCAAAGTCAAGAGATAGCATGAGAACATGTCCCATGCTGGCTAAGGTGCTAACACTCAGGTTTCATGAAGCCCTCATTAATCTTATCCCATCCTCGAGCATCATATAGATCAAGTCCCAACTCAAGCTGCAAATCCCGGTCTCCTTAGTGATACTTAGACTCATCTCAATCATGAATGCAGTCGTGCATGTGAGTAATAGTCAAATGTTTTTAAGGGAGATTAAGCATGAAATATAGCATGCATATCTATAAACTAGGAGAGTGTGAATTTTTTAAGTCCAAGACCCTAATGATTAAGACGTGATAACACCAAGTCTAGGGATTCCTTAAACCCAGTAATAAATATCATCTCAAGCATTGAGTGCATAGTGGAAGTGTCAGAGAAAGACACCAATTAATAAGTTATTGTTTTAGTGATTTTTCCATTTTTTTCAAGAGAGTTAACGAATTAATTATACTCTATTACACCCTTACCTTTGAAAATATTTTAGAAAAACTTTTTGCAAACATTGTCACATATGAATAGAATTTTTCAAAATATTTTACAAAGAGTTTTTCAAACAATTTTTGTGGTATTTTTCAAGGAATCAAGAAGGGATTTAGATCACCTGTCGTCATGATATTGTCATTCAAATTTCGTAAAAAAATGCTCTTCTAACATATCTATTTGGAAGGGGTCAATTTCAGCAATTCTAAGACTGTCAAATTTTGATAGGCTTGATCGAACTCCCTCCATATGCTTTCAAAAAATACCAAAAAAAATCAAAAAACATGATAGGAGTAGCCAAGTTAACAACTCCATGGATACATATATATTTTATCCTATATATATTAAGATAAGGTCTTTCCTGAGTTAAAGAAAGCCACCACCACTTTAGTAAAACTCCGTAAAATTTTTGCAACTTATACACTTTACATTGTAAAAAAATGATAATTAGACTATTTTGTAAAAAAAATAGCATCTATCGCTCACTAAAATTTTCACCCAATATACTAATACTTTTATAATTACTAATACTTTTATAATTCTATCTTGATTTACAAGTGCTTTAATTATTTATTATTACATTTATGATATACTAAAATGTAAAATATACAACAATAAAGCCTTTTCCCACAATTAAGTAGTGGCGGCTACATGGATTCTTCGCCACCATTCAGATCTATCTTGGGTCAATCTCGGACTTATATCCAAAAAACTAAGATCCTTTCATATAGTCTCTTTCCAACATTAGGCCGTACTCACCCTCTCTTAGCCGGCTCAACATCACAACACTCGCATCTCCTAACTGGTGCATCAGTTGATCTTCTTCGCAAATGATCAAACCATCTTAAGTGGTTTTCTCACATCTTATCCTCGATCGAAGCTGCACCAACTTTCTTTCTGATTGCATCATTCCGAGTCCGATTACGTGTGTGTCCACACATCCATCTTAGCATTTTCATTTCTGCAACAACCATTCTCTGCACATGTATATGGTTCACATATCAACACTCAGATCCATAGAGCATAGCAAGTTGCAAGGTTGTGTCTCACGACTGCTTTGTAAAACTTTCCTTTAATTTTTAAAGAAATGTTCTTATCAACTAAAATGTAAAATATATTAGAATATTTAAATTGATGTCGGATTTCCTTAACTCAAGAAAGAACCCACATCATTTGATGTTTCCCCCATATATATCTTATACATATAAGAAATTTTCCAATGAACCCTGAGCCCATTGGGATTGTAACAAGCGCACCCATTCTCACTAACGTTTTATATCATTTTAAGCACAATACTTATTGGTTTACAAATGTTATATCATATTCTTACTATTAGTAAACAATTTAAAAAAAACAAACTTTAAATTAATACGAGATTGTCATCAGTAAGAATAGAAAAGACATCAATAATACAAATAAAGATACAATCATTTATATTCTTTCTAAAAATCATTTCGTATTAATCAGAATTTTCTCTTTGTGAAAATCATTATTAGTAGCAAGAATATGAATAACATTTGTAATCCAATAACCATTGTACTCAAAATAGACAACATTTGTAAAAATATGTATGCTCCTTACAATCATCATTTTTATCCTCGAAGATCGGATTATCAGATTCCGAAGTGGAAGTGATAATGCCAAGCCACTAACGCTAGATGCAAACAAGGTAGGAAGATTAGGCTTCGACCCAAGTACCGGGCATTAACAACTAACAAATCCCTAGGTGTTAGCAAGGAATCAAAGACGATATGTGATAGATTCCTCAAATTGGTCTTCTTTCATCATCACAATTTGGTTTCCTCGATCTGAGGGAGATCAACTTCTACCTTTATCTTTCTTTTTAGCAATTCACCCTCTAATTACTTTCAAGTCTACGAATATACTTTCTATATAATAAGCTCAATAGTGGAAGGAGGAGCTAACGAGGATATTAATATGTATTTAGCAATCGAATACATACTCGCTTTTTCCCCAAGTTGTAGGACTAATCAAGTCCACCTCGCAACAAGCTTCTACTAAGAGGTTGAGTAATAGCATTTTCCAAGTCTACCCCTCTATTGATATCTTTGTTCTGATCTTATGCTTTCAAGTCTCTCCCCCATTTATGAGGAGCCAAGGTGCCTACTTGGGGGGATCTCCTCTGGGCCTTCCCTTTCCCCAACCACGAGAGTATGTTGCTTTCTCTCAATCCCCCCCCCCCACCCACCCCGTTTTTCTTTGTTCACAGTCCAACCCCCCTTTTTTATTGGACTACATTCCTTCCTTTTATCACCCATTCTATCATTTTCCGTTCAGTTGGTTGAGTTTTTCTAATGCCCCCCCCCCCACCGCTCTCTTTCCAAGGGCCCTGCTGGACTCAACACATCAATACTTCAAAAACCAAACAAAACAAAGGATTTGAAGCCCTTGAGACGTCCCAACAGTCACCGTTCCCATTTTTTCGTCTCCATATTTCCTGTGGATTGTTTTTTCTTCTCCAGTAGTTTTGACCTGTTGAACCCCAAATTTTTCTTGTGGTTTTTTCCCAGAAAGACAACAGCAGGTCCTGTTGCCTCCCTGTTACTCAACTCAAAAGAAAACTCCAATTAAATAAATCAAAGCCTGCAAGGACTTCTGGTCATCATTGCATAAAAATAAAAAAAGCTTCATGACATTATCAAAGGAGGGAGGAACCCATTGCTGCATCATGACTTCCATCTCCGGGGTTAGGGTTTGGGGAACGATGTCGCTGGCTCTTCGAAATTCGAGCACTCCAGCTGCTGCTTCCCCGTCAATAATGCCATCAACTGGATCAGGAACCCCGCTTCGGCTTCATCTCGATCACTGCTAAGCACAGACACAGAAAGAGCATTGTTGCACCATCTCTGGGGTGCTTCATTGTCATCACCTCCAAGCGATACCTCCCTCATCTGGAGGAGCACAGTCATACCCATCGCCAGGGGTTCTGGAGGGAACTTGTTACCGTTTTCTCCGATGACCAGCATCGTCGTCAATCGCATCTTTCTTGGTTGCAGGGAGCATCAATCGCCCGGTAGCACTCCTTGTTTGTGTCACTTCATGTTCATCGCCGTTGAAAGTTGATCATGCTGCCTTTATTGCAGCACGCAGCTACCATTGCCACTCGATTTCTTCATATGGCATGGAGGAAGTTGTCACCATTGCCAAAGGCTGCTGCCAGAGAGCTAGACAACCTGTCTGCAAACTTGTTGCAAGCAACTTCTCCTTGCATCTCTCCTATGTTTCCCATCTCCTTGAGGTTGACACACATAACGGTTGCACAACCTTTATCCCTCACCTAGGGCAGGACCCGTGTGTGCAGCACAAATTTTGACAAATCGAATAACATAATAGTCGAGATAAAAAAGTCAAAGACGATAAATAGATCCAAGACCAACTTGCTCTGATACAAAGTAGATATATAAAAATAATGAAATGCGGAATCAAAGATAAATGACAAAAACATGATTTACTGGAATCTACTCCCTAAGGAGTGAGATAAAACTACGGGAGAAAGCCCCAGAGGCTAGGTCTTCTATTATGTTTTCTCATTGTGTATGAGAGATGTGGGGTTCTTCTATATATAGCCCCGCCAACTCGATTTAGTCTCACCACTCATCCATGTGAGACTAAATAACTCCCACACAATTGGCCCAATTCACTATTCTGTCAACAGAACCTTTATGCAATTTCCACATTAGGCTTTCTTAGGCATAGAGACATCTCCCATTAATAACCATGCATTCTCATTCACATTTTTTGTAGGTGATGAGTGGCTTTCATCCTCATCCTCATCCTTTGATCCACGCAAAGGCTACCATGCCTTGGTCGTAGCCATGAGCCGTGAGGTTGCTGCTAACAAAAAATCCCATCTTTCTCAATTTACAAACCATCCATGTACACAATCTAGTAACCATCATTTATCCAAGGAGATTTCAGTTTAACATGAGTAGCCTAAGCCAAATTGTTAGAGCTTGTGAGAGTTGTAATCCTTCAAGTGCGTTTTTGTATTTTCAATTCACATGTACTCTCTCGAAACATGGCCTCTTCTTATAAGACGTCAGGGTTTATTATCAATAGATGAATCTCTCTTATTCTCTTACACATGGTCCCAGAGAAAGTGGGGTATGTTCTGTCATTCATCATGCCGAAGCACGTGCAGGAACATCGAGATCATCATGTTTCAGTGACGAAGTCCACCTGCAGCAGAAATTCAGAGATGAGCAAACGACCGATGTTGTCACTTCTGCAATCCGAGACCCAAACGAAAATGTGGGAACACACGAAGGAGTGGTCAGCAAGGGAGAAGCCGGAGAGAGACGATCCACAAGATCACTTCTCGTTTACCAATCTCCTCACCAACAGCAATTTGGTCACTGTCACGCAAGTCGAATCAGGGTTTGCACACCCACAAGAGTGGGCCGTGACCACAAATTACTTCGAACATGATGGGTAGGAGAAGAAGCCTTGCAGCTCATGGAATTGCACAGTTCGCCGACAGCAACGTAATGTCATTCGACTTTGTGCCTGTTAGGGCCAATAATCATGAGGGGATTCAGCACAATAAGAAAGGTGGGAGGTGCACCTTGCTTCACTGAAACCGCGTAGGAGGAGATGCCCACCTTCTTAGACTGGGTTCGTTATTCAAACCAGCCATAGTACTCAAAGGACATAGTAGATTCTTTTGTGACAAAATCATCTCGGTTCAATGCCCTCGACCCCCCCCCCCAAGGGTGTTGCCCCTTGTGATCCCCAACCAACTCACCGCCAAGTTGGATCAAGAAGGTCGATCCCACATGAACACCACCGATTATTCTTCGAGATGCTGGATGAGGCAGTCATATCTATCGCATCTAGGTCATCATTTGTTTCCATTGTCATTCAAGTATACAGACTCGTTCAATCTATTTTATCGAGTTTGATTAGTTAGTAGACTGTAGTGCTTGTAGCCACTTTTTGAAGACAAGAAGCAGTTTGACACAACAACAACAACAAAGCCTTTTCCCGAAATTAAGTAGGGTCGGCGATAGAAGCAGTTTCACAGATTTAGCAAATTCCCCCAAGCAAGGCGGTTCAGGTTGCTGATTGTAGCATATAACCAGTTGGTTGGGGAGGGGGCAAGGGAAGGTCACTATTACCCCTCATCCTCTTTGATGTGTTGTTGGTTCCAGATTTTCCGATTAGCATACTACCTTTTGGCCAAATTTGTAAAGCTATGAACTATAGAGCCATTTTCAATGTTGTTTTTGACTTCTCAAGATAATATGACAAGGACTTTGATCAATCAAGATCGTGAAGAAGGGGGAGTATACCATCTTCTTCAGTGTGCACTTGTTACTTCAACTCCGTTCATTAGTCATCCACTTTTTCTGGCCTCTTTGGCATCAACATATGGGCCATTCCTCTCTATCAGCTTCGACGTCTATTACCTCAATTGACTCCAACAGTCTTACTTCCAACTTGAGTGTAAGTCAAGTCAACTTGGGAAGCATCAACAGAGTTCATTTCCAACTTCGGATCACCTACATTCAATCCTTACCATTAAGATCTTGTTCATATGGATGTTTGGAGGCCTAGTGAATTTCGATTCATTCTGGTCATCGGTACTATCTTGTGATTGTGGGTGATTTTGCTTGCTTGTCATGGGAATTTATTATGAACAACAAGTCAGATGACCATTCAAGGATTATTTAGTTCATTACAACAACAACAAAGCCTTTTCCCACAATTAAGTAGGGTCGGCTACATGGATTCTTCGCCTCCATTCAGATCTATCTTGGGTCAATCACGGGCTTATATCCACAAAACTAAGATCCCTTCGTATGGTCTCTTTCCAACACTTCTTGGCCGTCCTCGCCCTCTCTTAGCCAGCTCAACATCCCAATACTCGCATCTCCTAACTGGTGCACCAGCTGATCTTCTTTGAAAATGTCCAAACCATCTTAAGCGGTTTTCTCACATCTTATCCTCGATCGGAGCTACACCAACTTTCTTTTTGATTGCATCACCGAATCCGATCTTTACGTGTGTGTCCACACATCCATCTTAGCATTTTCATTTCTGCTACATTCATTCTCTGCACATGTCTATGATTCACAGGCCAACATTCAGATCCATAAAGCATAGGTCTCACGGCTGCTTTGCAAAACTTTCCTTTAAGTTTTAAAGGAAATTTCTTATCACAGAAGATAGCAGAGGCTCCTCTCCGCTTTAGCCAGTCTGCATTTATTCTATTAGTAACATCTCCATCAATTTCCCCATCATGTTGCAGAATAGATCCCAGATATCTAAAGGAATCTCTCTTATGAATGTTATCGTCACCAATCTTCACCTCAATTCCTTCACCATTGCTTCTATCAAAGGTGCACTCCATATATTCTGTCTTAACCCTACTTATACGAAAACCTTTCGTCTCCAACTCATGTCTCCAGACCTCAAGCTTCTCATTTACTCCATTTCTAGTCTCGTCAATTAACACAATATCATCAGCAAATAACATACACCAAGGTAACTCATCCTGAATGTGACTTGTCAACTCGTCCATAATCAGAGTAAAAAAGAAATGGACTCAAAGCAGAATCTTGATGTAAACCAATGTTGATGTCAAAATATCCAGTCTTCCCAGACGGGGTCCTTACACAAGATAAAGCCCTATCATACATGTCCTTTATGAGGTTAATGTATAGGACTGGTACTTGTCTCTTCTCCAACACTCTCCACAATATCTCTCGCGGGACAGAATCATAAGCCTTCTCCAAATCAATAAAGATCATATGGAGGTTCTTCCTTTTAGCTCTATAAATCTCCATTGTTCTCCTCAGCAAATGGATGGCTTCAATCGTTGAGCGACCTGGCATGAATCCGAATTGATTTTCTTTTACATTGGAAACTCGCTCAACCTTCTTTGGATCACACGTTCCCAAATTTTCATAGTATGACTTATCAGCTAGATACCTCTATAATTTGAATAATTTTGAAAGTCTCCTTTATTCTTATAAAGAGGCACCACGATACTCATCCTCCATTCTTCAGGCATTTTCTTGCTTCGCCAAATAACATTAAAAAGATTCGTAAGCCAAGTCAAACCACGCTCGCCTAAAACTCTCCATACTTCTACAGGGATGTCATCCGGTCCTACACCTTTCCCGGGTCGCATAACCTTCAAAGTCTCCTCTACTTCCTTTCTTGGTATCTGTCTATAACTTGCACGATTCAAGTAACTTTCACTACAAGCTAGATCCTCCAAAGTGATCTCTCTATTTCCTTCCCCAATGAAAAGTTTATGGAAGTACTGCTCCCATCTAGTTTTTATATCCTTCTGAGTAACAAGCACATGACCTTCCTCGTCCTTAATGCATCTCACTTGAGAAAGGTCTTTGGTCTTTCTTTCTCTTGCTTTGGCCAACCTGAATATATCCTTTTGTCCCTCCTTAGAGTCAAGATTTTTATATAAAACTTCATAAGCTTTTGACTTAGCTTTGCTTACGGCCTTCTTTGCTTCCTTCTTCGCTATTTTGTAGTTTGTGACAGTTTCCTCTGTTCTATCCTTAGACATAGATTTAAAGCAAGCTCTTTTTGTTTTTAGCTTCTCTTGCACCCCTTCACTCCACCACCAAGCCTCCTTTTGACCTGGAGCTCCTCCCTTTGACTCGCCTAGCATCTCTTTGGCTACCTTTCGGATACAAGATGTTACTGCATCCCACATCTCGTTTGCACTACCGCTACAATCCCAAGATAAGTCTTCTAAAACCTTCTCCCTAAAGCTCGCTTGCTTTAGTGGAAGATTCCACCATCTAGTTCTAGTTATCTTAGAAACCTTCCTTTTCTTTACCAGCCCTTTCATTTGTACATCCAAGACTAACAAACGATGTTGGGTTGTCAAACTCTCTCATGGGATTACTTTGCAGTCTTTACAACACAACCGATCTCTTCTCCTCAACGCAAAGTAATCTATCTGTGTTCTAGTTGGCCCACTCTTATAAGTAATTAAATGTTCCTTCCTCTTCTTAAAGAGAATGTTTGCTATGAAAAGATCATATACCGTTGCAAAATCCAGGATGGTTTTTCCCTCTTCATTTCTATCCCCATAACCATGTCCTCCATGAACACTAGCATACCCTGAAGCATCTCTTCCCACATATCCATTAAGATCTCCACCGATGCAAATCATCTCTCTTTGTGGGATTCCTTGCAGACTCTTATCCAAATCCTCCCAAAAAACTTGTTTAGTCCTTTCATCTAAACCAATTTGCGATGCATAAACTGAGATGATATTCAGAATTTCTTCTTCAAGTACCAATTTTAGCAAAATAATTCGATCCCCGAATCTTTTCACCTCAACCACACAATCCTTCAAATCCTTATGAACAACCACTCCAACACCGTTTCTACCCTTATCTTTACCTGAATACCAAAGTTTAAAGCATGTCTTCTCAATCTCCCTTGCTTTCTCTCCAACCCATTTAGTCTATTGAAGACATAGTATATGAATCTTCTTTCTTTCCATCGTATCCACTATCTCCAACAACTATCCAGTTAAAGTGCCAATATTCCAACTACCAATCCGCAACTTCTATTGCAATCTCTTTTGGACTAACTTCTTTACTCGCATGCGTCCATTATGTGAGAACCCTTGTAAATTTTGGACCGCATCCGAGTGGTGATGTAGCGGAACTAGCTTAATTACCCGCATGCGTTCCTCTTGCGAGAACCCTTGCAAATTTCGAACTACATCCAGACTGCGATGTAGCGGCCCTTGCCAATTTTTCATTACATTCGGATGATACAACGCGTCGCAAGTAGGGAATGCCCCAACAAAATCTGTATGTTTGCTTAAATCCATATTGAAAAGATCCGACTGTCATGAGGCAACTTCTTAAATAGTATTTTTTTAGAAAAAAAAGTACTATCAGAGCGACGGTCCTAAATCGAAGCCTAATACTCTAAACCCGCCGCCACTACCAGCCCTCTCTCCTTGCACGAAACCCCTTGATGAAAGAAGGGGTCCCGCGCAAGGCAATCCGAGTCCTCAGCAGCACCAGTTGCTACCTCTAGCAGCACCTAAAGCGCCACCCGAGGCTCCAGCAGCTCCAGTCACACCTCATTCGTCGTCGGCACTGCTTGGAACCCCCCCTCCCTCCCCCCACAGCCTTTACTTCACCGTGACTTATTTCTCCCAACTTGATGTTCCATACTTTGTTCTATCAAGTATGGGAGAGAGTGGGAGTCAGAGATGATTCTCCAGGACGCTTGTTTCCCTACCACGATTGACAAACCTACATTCCAGACTACTACTCAGATCATCTGTCTTCACCGAGCATCGACTTCTTCGTCAGGGCGTATACTTTCTTCTTTTACGACCCGACTACTACTTTGTGTTGGACTTCTTATACAACGAATCTTCTCCAAACATGACAGAGATATGTTCCAGTGACATGCAGGCATGACAGAGATACGTTTATGTGACATGATATCGTAGCAACTCTACATGCATGGCAGAGATACATTCCAGTGATCTGAAAGCCGCAGACCCGTCCTCAAGCGAGGTCTTCTACCAGCAGTGGACATATATGATGCATCGTGTGAAGATGTGGTAAATACTTTTTCTTTTTGTTACAAGCTGCAGCTTTCTCAGTTCCAGTCTAAGGAGGAGTGTTTGAGTTATTATATTTACATTTATGTTTGTAACCCTTCGAGTTTCGTAACCCCCCAAGATCCTTCGAGTTTTGTAACCCCTCGTGACCCTTCGGGTTCCGTAAACGTTGTACTCTCTAGGGTTTTCTCTCTATATAAGTGACCCTAGCTCTATGAAATAAACATCTCATTCGTTCCTCTTCTCATCAGACATCAACAATCCCCCCCAAGTCAAAGCATATATATCTATCACACCCACCTTGAAAGCTGTTGAAATCTAGAAATGCGGAAGCAAATCGATGAACAAGAAAGAATAAAATATTGAACACTCGAGATTTACGTGGAATCAAAAAATAAAATATTGAACACTCGAGATTTACGTGGAACCCTACTCCGTGAGGGAGCGAGATGAAACCACAAGAGAAGGTCTCAAAGGATCAAATCTTCTATTGAAGTTACTCAATGAGTACAAAGGGTGTGGAGCTCCTTATATAGCCTCACAGATAGACTGGACTTCCACCGCTCATCCATGTGGGACTAAACAACATCACCCCCAAGCTGGAGCTGAGAAAGCTGTAGCTTGCAATAAAAAGAAAATATATGCAACTCATCTTCACTGGATACATCTGAGAGAAAGGGGGCAGAGACACCCCATTTGAAGAATCGATGCTAGTAGAAGACCTCGTCGAGGATGGGTATGCGACTTTCATATCATCGAGAAAGAGCCTCAACCATGCTTGTAATAATCACTGCTATACCAAGTTGTGCCTGGAGAAGAGTCGATGTAGCATAGTAGCAGTCGGAGATAGAGACAACCTGATGAAGCAGTCGATGCTCGATGAAGATGACTGATAGCAGTAGTAGTCTGAATTGTTGGTCTGTTAGTCATGGACGGGCAGTAGAAAATCTTTAGATACATCAAAAAAATACATGCCTGCTCCCACTCTCCTTTTCTCCCATACCTGATAGAATAGGAACATGGATGATCAAGTTGGAAGAATCAACATAAAACATGCATTTTTTTCTGCACATTTTTTCTTGCACAAATCATCATTTTTTGTAGCCGTCTTCTTTTTTTCTTGGTTGTCCCGTTTTCTTCTCGTACGATTTTATTGTATGATCGCCTTTTTTCTTAAAACCTCACTCTTTTTTTAACACAGCCCAAATAGGGGCCCAAAACTGCAGCTCCCTCCTTTTTCTCAGCATGGCTTCTTTACCTCTTTGGGCCCAAACCAATCAATTTAAAAAAAATTGCTCGTTGGGCCTTGTTGGTGGAAAGAGTTATTCTATTATTCTAAAGAACCCTAGTCTCTCTTATATAGAGACAGTCCATGGGTAAATTACATAAGATGGAATCGAGAAAATAAAAATAATATAAAAAGTACACCGACTACAAAATTATCTCTGCACTCCCCTCAAGATGGATCATAGATATCAATCATGCTCAGCTTGGAAGTACACTTCTGGAATGGTCCTCTGAGCAATGGCTTGGTGAAGATATCGGCAGTCTGCTCCCCTGAACTAACGTGTGAAGTAGAAATCAGGCCCTTCTGGATCATATCTCTAGTGTAGTGGCAATCTACCTCAATATGTTTCATTCTTTCATGAAAGGATGGATTATTGCCAATGAACAATGCGGCTTGATTATCACACCGGGCCGACTGGGTAGAGGTACATCAATATGCAAGTCTTCTAGTACAGCTCGAACCCACATCATCTCCATACTTGCTTGTGTCATGGCCCTATATTCAGATTCAGCACTCGATCTAGCCACAATTGTCTGTTTCTTGCTTTTCCAAGAAACTAGAGAGCAGCCCACAAATACTGCAAAGCCCGAAGTAGACTTCTGATCCTTAAGGCATCCTGCATAATCAGCATCCGCTCATGCTGAGATAGATAATTTTTTCCTTTCTAAGCAATAACCTTGTTCCTGGAGATGACTTTAGGTACCTAAATATCATATATTGACATCCATATGTACATGTCTCAGTTGTTCCATGAACTAGCTTACTCGACTGACTGCAAAGGCAATATCAGGTCGAGTTATAGTGATGTAAAGAAGCTTACCCACCACTTCTTTATACCTTCTCCTGTCAACCTCCTTTGTATCATTATCATATAATTTCATGTTGGGGTCCATAAGAGTAGTTGAGGGTCTACACCCAACCATGCCCGTCGCAATAAGCATATCTGTAATATATTTCCTTTGGATCATCACAAGACCCAGTGCATTCCTGGCAAACTCTAACCCTAGAAAGTATCGTAGGGTACCAAGATCCTTCGTAATAAACTGACGGTCCAAAAATACTTTTTTGTCATCTTTATTCCCTGAGTATCATCTCCTGTAACCAAAATATCATCAACATACACCATGATGACAACCGTACCTCTAGGAGTCTTCTGAATGAACAACGAGTGATCCGCATTTGATTTCTTGAATCCTTGTTGTTCAATTAGATGGGAAAGCTTCTGAAACCACGTCCTTGGGCTTTGTTTAAAGCCATATATTGCCTTATGAAGTCTACACACCATATGATTCTCCCCTTCAGCAGCGAACCACGGGGGTTGCTGCATGGAGACTTCTTCCTGCAGGTCACCATACAAGAATGCATTCTTAACATCAAGTTGAAACAAGGGCCAATCACATACCATAGCAACAGACAAAAGAATACGAAGAGTGGAATGACGGGCGACTAGAGAGAAGGTATCCATATAATCCACGCCATATGTCTGAGTAAAACCTCGTGCCACTAGCCTTGCCTTGTAATGGTCAATACTATCATCTGCATGATACTTGACAGTGAACATACATTTGCAGCTAACAACAGATGCTCCTGAGGGAGCGGGGACCAAGCTCCATGTACCTCGTGATTGTAGAGCAGCCATTTCCTCCTCCATAGCAGAACGCCAGCAATCAACCTTCAAGGCATCCTGATAATTCTGTACGCAAACCTCTGAAAGTCCCCTGTGAGACGATGAAAGGAAACCTGGGAGGCAAGAGGATATGAAGCACAAGTGTGTTTCTGCTTCCGTATAGCAATAGGAACATCCAAATAATCAACCACGGTACTCGTCGGTTCACATTCCTCCTGCAATGATGAACTCTGCGCATGCACGCTATCCGACCCATCATTAGTAATAACATCTGGACATCCCTGAGGTATGCTGGATGATGGGCGTGCAGCATGATCAAGACCCGACTGATGGGTATAATATTTAGATAATGGCGAGACTGGTTTTTTGGTGGCAGTGGTGGTGGTGGTGGCGGCGTGATCACAGGAACAGGAATGGACGTTGGAGGACTCAAAATAGGAGGAAGAACATAGACCTCGTTACTATATGTGGATAAGACCAACATGTCACCTGCAGGTGAGAAATACATAACATACTCAAAGAATGTAACATCAACACTGACAAAATATTTTTTGTTTATTGGATCATAGTAACGGTATCCCTTCTAAGTCCGAGAGTAACCCACAAAGATACATTTGATAGCCCTAGCCAAGAGCTTGTCAAGTCCGGGAGATAAATGATGAACAAAAGCAACAGCACCAAAAACACGATGGGCAAGTAAGAATAATTCCTTGTCGGGAAAAACAACAGAAAGAAGAATTTTCTCACCAAGTACCGAGGATAGCATACGATTCACAAGGTAACAAGCTATAAGAACTGCATCTCCCCAAAAAGAAATAGGTGCACAACTCTGAATAAGCAGGGTTCGAGTAATGTCAAGAAAATGGCGATGTTTTCTCTCTGCGATGCCATTTTGTTGAGATGTGTATGCACATGTGGTTTGATGAATAATACATTTTGGCGAAAAGAAGTGTGAGAGAGAACGAGTGCAAAATTCCAGAGCATTATCCATACGAACATATTTCACATGAGAGGAAAAAACATTTTTGCACTTCATTAATAAGATTTCTAATAAAATCCCCTGCTTCAAATATATTCTTTAAGAGAAAGACCCACGATAAATGAGAGAAATCATCAACGACAACAAGATAAAACATGTGTCCCTGGTGATCAGGAACACGACTTGGGTCATAAAAATCGACATGAAGTAATTCAAACAGGGAGTTACTACTCGACACTAACGACTAGGGAAGCTATCCCGATGATGCTTTCCCAACTGACAGGCTTCACATCGGAAGGAGAAATCGGATAAATTTGAGGCAAGAGATGACGCATCTTCTGAAGCGGGAGGTGACCAAAACCAAAGATGCCATGTATATGGGGAGACTAATCCAGCTGAATGAGAGGAGACACCAGCATAGGAATTCCGGACCAGACGATAAAGACCATCCTGCTCAGAACCACAGCCAATCACCCTGCATGTTAGGATGTCCTGAAATATAAGAGACGATGGGTCAAAATATAGCGCGACAGTGCAAATCTTTTGTAATCTGACTAATAGAGTAAGTTCATCAAAAAATCAGAGGCATGTAAAATATTTTGTAGATGCAAGGAAGGCGACAAAGTAATCTCCCACTGTCCAACAATGAGTGAATGAGTCCCATCAACTATTACCACTGACCGCCCGGTGGAATCTCTCTGTATGACGTAAGTTTATCTTTATCGCGGCAAAGATGGTGTATTGCACCAGAGTCCATAATACAATCTGAGACATCAGAATCATGACATGATGAAAAGGCACAAGTACTACCTGAGGGGCTAGCAGAGGCAGAAGTACTGGCAAACGCTGAAGCAGCAATGTTCGAAGGAGCTCATGGAGAATCCGTAGATACAGGAGGCATAATATCTCGCAATCTCGCAACAAGCTCCTCGAACCTCTGACCCGAAATAGATGCCGACTGAGATGCAACATGCTCTGCTACTCGCGCCGAGGTTGGAAATCCATGCTTAGAATAGCATGTATCCTCAGCATGGCCTATGCAATGACAATAGGTGCATGGCTGGCGAAAACGATCGCATCTACCATGAGGTCCACGGTCATGGAATGAAGAAAGACCACATCTCCCTCTCGAAGCAGCCATCACCGAGGGTGGTGGAGTAGAAGCATTGGAGGAGACTGAGATACGGCTAAGCCTCTGGTAGACTTCCTCCATAGGAGGAATGGTAGCATCGACAAGAATCTGTGATCGAGCGGCATCATATTCAGGATCAAGGGCCGCAAGTAGGACCCCAACCATGGTAGCATTCTGAAATGTCTTCTGCTGCTCAGGGGTGGTCGTGAGAGGAATGATACTGTAGAGTTTCTCAAACATCCCCTGTAGGGATGTATACAAGGAGTGAAGCGGCCACCCATTCTGCTTCATTGTGAATGTGTCATGCCGGAGCTGTAACATCTTGAACGCATTTCGCACCTATGAATATGTTGCTGCCAGTATGTCCCACATCGCCTTAACGGTGGGCTGATGGAGAACATTATTAGCAATCTCCATCGACAATTTGCCTGAAAGCCAGACATTTGAATGCATTTATGGAGGGCATATCGACCTTTTTTTCTGACATATCGCCGGAGACGAAGAACTAGGATTTGTAGACCAAAAGATAAGTGTCTACACAAACTTCATAGGATTTGAGTGCATATGTAGACTTTACGCATTCAAATCCATTTAAGTGGCGGAGGAGGCGGCTGCGGCAGATGCTGGCGAGGCTAGGGGCCGGTGGATGGGGCCAGCGGGAGGTGCTGGCAGGAGGGGACCGGCGAGGGAGAGGCCAGCGAGGAGGCAGGGCGGGGTCAGGGAGGTGGCGACGACGGTGGCGTCGGGGAAGAGAAAGAGGGGCGACAGCGGTGGGAGGGAAATGGGTTTAGGGTTTTAGGGTTTTGACTCTGATACCATGTTGGTGGAAAGAGTTATTCTATTATTCCAAAGAACCCTAGGCTCTCTTATATAGAGACAGTCCATTGGTAAATTACATAAGATTGAATCGAAAAAATAAAAATAACATAAAAACTACACTGACTACATAATTATCTCTACAGGCCCAAATAATGGAAGAACAGATTCCCCTTATTTAGGAAGGGTATCGGCCCCACCTCATTTCTTTAAAAGAATATTAGGGTTCCCAAAAAGGAACCCATCCCTGCCACCAAGAGCATGCGTCGTTGAGGATATGGCTGAAGGTGGCAACACTGGTCTACCGGAGATGCTCGTGTGTGGAGTGTTGAGAAGAGGAATGGATGAGATGAGATTCCATAAAGCTAGGGTCTCTTGTATAGAGAGAAAACCCTAGAGAGTACAAGAGTTACGGAACCCGAAGAGTCATGGGGGGTTACAGAACTTGAAGGGTCACAGAGGGTTACGGAACCTGAAGGGTCACGGGAGGTTACGGAACCCGAAGAGTTACAAACATAAATGTAAGTCTAATAACTCTAACATGGAACCACATGAAGATGGAGAAGCGTAGGAGAGCCATGTGTCTCCTGGGCTTGGAGCCTCACGTTGTCACCGCCACCAGAGAAGTAGACTAGTCTTCGATAGAGGAGACTCAAGATCTGGAGAAGGGGTCCCGTTTTTTTTTGCGAGAGAATATCGCTTGGAAGAGGAGTTAGCGTTGCCTCGAGTGAAGGTGCACTGCCATGAGGTTGGATCGAGAGGAAAGGCGATGGTATAGCGATGATACGGGGCTTTCATAGTCGTTGCATGCTGCCCTTTTTTTCTGGGCACTGCAGCTGGAGTCTTCGATAAGGAGGGTCATCTTCCCCCAACGAGTATGCATCATGCATGTTGGATTTGCGATCTGCAAAGGGGCGTCACCTAACCGTATGACATGGGAGGAGATCCGAGAGGAAGTTTTAGGATTCCAAGACAAGAACCATAGCAGCCAGAAGTATGCTTTTAGAACCCTAGATGGGCATGGAAGAAGAATCACAAAACAAACTAGAATTGCTGACGAACTTCAGAACTTCAAACAGATCTCAAACATGAACAATTAAGTAATAATAATAGATCTTGAAAATAGAATCAAATCTCCCATAACTTTTACGTAGAACCCTACTCCTTGTGGAGCAAGATGAAACCACTGGAGGATCAGTTCTTCTGATTAGAACTTCTCAATGTGTACAAGGGGTATGGGGCCCCTTAAATAGCCTCCACAGACAAACCAAAGTCCCAAAGATAGTAGATGTGGGACTAAACATGTGAGACTAAACTGAAGCAGTATTCAAAAATCGTGATAGTACTATCTAAATATATGGAGATGCAAATGAGATGCATTATTATAAATGCAACATGGTCATCGGTTAATATACTTTTAGATGGCCAACAAAATTAGTAATCAGGTTATAGTTGGGCCTACTCGCTGCAACTTCCCAAAGAGGCGACGAAATAAATCATAAATTTAAATACTTGATAAGCACAAGGAACAAGTAACAAATAACAGCAATGCGGAGCCGTTAACTTGTCCTGCAAGAATCACTGAAATGAATTTCAAAGAGTTCTAACGTGGCCACCACATAAATCTGTCACTTTTTTGTAAATAAAAAATGGTAGATGTCTTTGGATTTGGAATATTATACGACCAGAATAAAGAGCAGATAAGGGCTCTTGCTACATAACCCCCTCCTTATATAAAATGGAAGGATCCCCTACAAGACAAAAGAGGATGGAGCACTTACATGGGGTTGCACCATAGATTTAAAATAAAAAAGGGGAAGGTGATGTTACAACTTACAAGGGGCTACACTGTTCCTAGAAAACAAATATGACACAAATGCCCCTCTAGAGCTTAACACATTACAATGGAATCCTTGCATTTGGATGTTTATTGTTGAAGTGGACTTTAACTCGTCCTCAATTGCATCATAAACAATTGCTCATCTATTACATAGACCAATACTCCCCCTCATGTTTGAGCTGAGAAAGCTATAGCTTGCAACAAAAAGAAAAAGTACACAACTCATCTTCAATCGACACATCTGAGAAGAATATATGTTCGTTGTTGGTAGAAGACCTCTCTCGATGATAGTCTGCGACGCTCAGGTCAGTGGGATGTACCTTTGTCGTTCTTGTAGGAGTCGTTATATCAGTTCATCGAGATGTACCTCTATCGTGTATGAAGAAGAGTTGTAGTAGAAGAAGAGAGTCCAGTGCAGAGTAGTAGTTGGGGATAGAGACATCCTGATGAAGTAGTCGATGCTTGACAAAGATGACTGATAGCAGTAGAAGTCTCAAGTATCAGTCTATTAGTCGTGGACAAGTAGTAGAAGTCTTGTAGATACATCTCAAATAGAAGAATGTGCCTTCTCTCACTCCCCCTTTCTCCCATACCTGATAGAATAAGAGCATGGATCATCAAGTTGGGAGAAACCAAAGCATGCATTTTTCGTACTTCTTGTTTTTTTTGCACAAATATTTTTTATATAGACATCCCCTTTTTCGATTATTCTCTCTCTTTTTTTCATATGGCTTCTATTTGTACGATACCTTTTTTTCTCAAAACCTCTCTCTCTTTGAGTCATTCACCCTTTTTTATAAGCTTTCCTTTTTTCTTTTTCTTTTTTATAAAAAACAACTCCTCCCCCCCCCTTTTTGTTACAGTCTCCTTTTTCTTTAAGGCCACTTAGAACCAATATCATTTTTTATAACACAATAAACCAAGTCCCCCTTTTTATTCAAATGAAATGGGTATCGATGCTTCTCCCTCTCTTGCGACTAGGGTTCCCATCAGGAACCCATCTTCACGAAAGACGGTGTTGGAGCTCGCCACCATTTCCTGATCTCAGAGAAGATCTCAATGCATGGGCATTGGGCATAGAGGTGGTGATGCCTGTCAGTAGGAGCCAAGACATCGTTGGAGGGTGTTGTGTGGTGACTGTAGGTGGCAGCGCATGTTGGAGATGTTAGGCAACGACTCAGCTAGGGTTTCATGAACTGGAGGAGTCTAGGATTTGGGGCAGTGCCCAGAGCGATGCTTTGGAGGGAGAAGGTGGCATGAGGGTGTGTGGCTGGAGGTTCTCGTTGTCAATGATGATCACCTGGAGAAGATCTTAAATGGGTATCGTAATGCGGTTAAGGGGAAGATGCACCATCATCTTTTTTTTTCTTTCTTTCTTTGGTGCCCTTGAGCAAGGATTGTTCATCGAAGAGAAGCGTTACTATCCAACATATTTACGCTTGCTAACTCGAGTTGGGATTTGATCGCGGAGAGTGTTGACTGTCGGTCGTCATGGAGTTGTGTGGTGCCATGGTTGTACTGATTCCCGTCGAGTCTATATACACAGAGATTTAGGGTTTCCAGACGATCTGGAAATGATGTGTGAGGTGCTTCGTCGTGATTGGGGCACAAAGATTTTGATAAGAGAAGTGTGTTGGAAGTCTCGGATATGCATTGTCTTCTTATGCTCAGAATATAGACTCCTTATAGACTTATGGTTCCATTAGGAACCCTATAACAAAATGCATAAAAAAGCTCCTTTATTCTCAAACTTGAACTAATCAACAACATAATTATCATACTTGAAAACAAAAAACGAATCTCCCTATAAATCGGCTCGCTCTGATACCATGTTGGAAGCTGGAAATGCGAAAGAGAATTGATAAACAAGAAAGAATAAAACAGTGAACATTCAAGATTTACGTCGAACCCTACTCGTGAGGGAGTGGAATGAAATCACGGGAGAAGACCTCAAAGGGTTGGATCTTCTATTGAAGTTTCTCAATGAGTACAAGGGGTATGGGGCTCCTTATATAGTCTTACAGATAGATTGGAGTCTCACCACTCATCCATGTGGGACTAAACATGAGTTGGGGTAACTGGATCTTTGAGAGATCCAATTATCCCTCTATTACAAACTTCAACAGAAGTCAATATAGATGTATTTTTTTGGAAGTACCTGGGTAAATATATCTGCAGTTGGAACTCTGTAAAAATGTACGATGTACAGATCTTCCATCCTCTCAATATGCTTCATCCACTCATGGTAAACATGATTACTAGCAATATATTTAGCGACTTGTTGCCATAATAAAGAGGAACTGGATTTATAGCAAGAAGTCCAAGTTCTTGTTGAAAGGAGACAAACCAAGTAATCTTGCATGTAGCTTGAGCCATTGTTCTTTATATTGATTCTACGCTTGATCTAGATACTACTGTCTATTTCTTGCTTATCTATGTAACAATGTTTCCGTCAACAAACATAGTGAAATATGTAGTGGAGCACATGTCCTCAGAAGAATTATCATAGCCAGCATCTGCATAGGAGGTGATATCCGTATTGATGTTAGCTCACGTAGAAGAGGCCATATCCTGGAGAGTCCTTCTGGTATCGAAGGTCAAAAGAACATCATGTCAATGGATGTGATAAGTCTTCTCCATGTATTTACTAAATTTGCTTATAGCATATGATATAGCATGACTAGTGATAGTGAGTTCCATCATTTTTCCACTTGGCCTCTATATTGTGCGGTATCTTCAAATACTGGATCACTAGAGATGCATATCTCTCTATTTCAGTCGGGATAGCTGATGGTTTGCATCCAATTAAGTTGGCTTCAATAAGGATATCCACAGAGTGCTTCCTCTGTAACAAAAATAGTACTTCTGTTGTGAGTATCATCTTAATACATAGAGAGTGTCTGAGATGACCAAGATACTTGGTGACAAATACCTTCTAAAGGTAGGTGTCGGTCTCAAGAATGCATGAGCTGTCATCATCAGTGACAATCATTTCCATCAATAGCAATAGCAAATATCACTTAACCAAAAGGACCTCCGTCTGATGAACACGGAATAGTCAAATGCCGTCCTCTCAAAATCGAGAGAGATGATCTCAGAAGTATGTTAAACCATGCTTGTGGATTCTGCTTTTCGCCATAGATAGCTTTATGTAATCGGAATACATACTCCACCAAGGTGGAAATTAAAAGGTCACAAGCAAGGTCATGCGTTACATATGCATGCAATAAGGTGGACATGGAACAAGGTCCCATGTGCCTTTGGAAGTAAGCATGTACATCTCCTCATCCATGGCATGTTTCCAACCATAGAGCTGCAGGGTTATGTGATTATCACGAGAAACAATGATCTCTATGAGAGCATATGTACAATTCGTCGCAGCTAGATAGATTATCAATGGAAGTAAAGTTTGAGAATGGGTGTTGAATGTATTGACGTTTGGATTCCATAACGCAATGGAGAATTCTAAGGGAGAATCCACATGTACAGTGATTTGGCCATTTGAAGAAGATACATCATCCTACAAGTAAGGAATGGGTAAAGGAACTAAATCAGGTTGTATAATGCGCTTTCTTTTGTAGAAAATAGGAGGTAAAGGAAATTCTAAGGAATATCATTGACAAACTGACTGAAGTAACTAGTTTGTTCAAAGAATGCGACATCAGCGGAAATGTGATAGCGCTAACCGGCAATATCACAACACATGTACCCCTTTTGGGTTCAAAAATACCCAAGGAAGACGCACTTGATAGCACGAACAGATACTTTATATGTAGTATGGAAGTTATGAACAAAGTGTGATTAAAAATCCATAAAGGCAAAGGAAATGGTTCATTATCTTTGTACAGGAAGGAGAAGGAATTTACCCATTGAGGGTCGACGAAAATACCTAATTAATAAGGTATGTAGCAGTGAGAACATCATCCTAGTAAATTTTAAGGACCTTCATAGTCATCTAACAAACTATCTTCGTTGTATTTGATAAAGAAATAGTCAGAAATAAATGAACTTGTCAAGTCTTTCAGTTCATAAAAATCTCTTTCCTTGTTATGAGGAAAAGGCATTCGATGATGTTTTCCAGACCAGCAAGCTTCACATCTAAAAGTCTTCAACGAATACATTTCAGGGAACATCTGAGAGAAGGCTCTAAAAAGACGACCAAACAGCAAATGTCATAGGACCATATCAATAGACACCAAAACATCACTAGCAAAAATGGAGTCTGCAGGGATATCAAATAGTACACGTCATTCTTCCCATGGCCCCAACCAAAGATCGACATCGTCCATAAAATAGCAATAGCACTTATCAAAATCATTCTATAGTTCAGTACAACACAATCTTATGACCAATCGGTAGGCTCAAGGCAAGGGCACATAAAACTCCAGAAAGCCAAAGTTTGGAGGAAAACACCGTAGTAATGGGTGAATGGGTATCGTTGGCAAAACGAACCATCTTTACAGTGGAAGAAGGTTCTAAAGAGGTCAGCAGATTATCTTCTCCAGTCACGTGAGTAGATGAGCTAGAGTCAATAGTCTATGCCAGCACTGAGGTAGAAGTATAGTTGGCTACAATTTCTGAGTTGTAGCTAGATTCATAGTAGGAAGATTCTCACTGGTAGGAGAATTATGTAGCAGTTGCATGAGTCTAGAGTAGTATATAACAGAAAGTTAGACCATCTATCCAATTATCTCCTAATCTGGGGTTATCTATGTCTTAATTGCATCATACTCAAACAATGAAGCCAAATTAGCCTATGAT
Organism: Ottelia alismoides; assembly: GCA_037367405.1. Classification (NCBI taxonomy): domain Eukaryota; kingdom Viridiplantae; phylum Streptophyta; class Magnoliopsida; order Alismatales; family Hydrocharitaceae; genus Ottelia; species Ottelia alismoides. The sequence goes on along the minus strand of JAZKJV010010019.1, from coordinate 1,225,445 downwards.
AGTTTGCCAAACTTTACCGAACACCTATTAGATGGGTTGTTGGATCTGTGACAGTGAATACGTAGAGTGCGACTGCGATAACGACTAAATTCATGGGATCGTCCTTCTCGAGAGCTGTAGCGACCACCTCATCTAGAAGTTGCCATAAAAGCATAGTTCCCTGCAGTCTGTGGATGTGTATGATCAGTAGAGGTCTCGAGCTGTTGTTGTCGATCAAAGATGACCATGATGGAAGGAATAGTATTAGATATGGAAACCGATCCTTCATAGTCTAATAACATGGATGAAGTCCGGTAAATAATCTCTAAACTTGCCACTCTGATCTTTCTGCTACTTGTTTGGGATAGCATGCTAGTTGGAATATAGAAAGTTCCTCGTATAGATCGGTGAGTTACCAATGGTACTCCAAAAGAGAGAATTCTCCCCAAGAAGCGGACCAACTCCCCATACAGATATTTATAAGTCGAGACTTAGTAGTATGTTACGAATAAGTCTGTATCAGTTCATCTCACATGTCTTTTATGGTGTCCTTATATAGAAGATTCGTAGCAATGCAGAACTCAGCATTGTTGGTTATCCATGTCCTGACCTCAAGCCATGAATCATAGTCTCTATGCTTCTTTCAAAGGTTCCGTCATTAGAAGAGATATTTACCTCTGACCAATAATGAAAATGAACATGTTTAAGGCCTGATAACAAAGCACATAGTTGTGTGCGCCTTTGAGGTTATTAGAGGTCTCTTGAAGCATCACGAAAGATGTGGATATCAAGGGCTTGGACTCGGCAGGAGCCATGGCCATCATGGTCACGAAAAGAGATCGACGAAGTGCTGAATCAATTTAATCACTCATCAGAGAAGTAGAACCCTTCTAGGGCAATCAAGGTTCAGGAAAGCGGTATGCGTATGCGTTCGGACAGGTCACTGAATAGCGCTTAAGCGGTATGCGGGGGCATATGCGGGGTATATGCGGTTCTATGCGGTTTCTTAATTTTTTATTTAAAAATAAATAAATATATACAAAAGTGGCTATAACAGAACCAAACTTATGTATAATTGTGGTCCAACAGAAGATCTAAGAAAAATAACTTTCATATAGAGTTCAAAACAATCTCTATCAATCAAATATCAATACTTCACTAGAAAGGTTAGCTCACAAAATAATTGGTAACAATCAACAAAAAAAAAGTTAGCGCACAAAATGCCTCTACTGTTGAATATAATGTCATTTTTCTCTGTTGTTATATAACTTATATTTATAATCGATCCTCCATCAAAAGTACCAAATTTTACATATAATATATTGCATTCATAATAACTATTAGTTGACTAAATTAGTTTGCTAAATTATTAGTATATTATTTTTTTTCTTCCTTGCATGTTTACTTCAATCTCGCGGTACAACTACTTTAACGATGGATTTAAATAGTCATGGAATGTTTGGTTGGCATACATGAAAAAATAAGGAAAACATGGCATAAATAACACAACAAAACATCGCACAAATTAAAAAAATAAAAAAAAATAAATAATGGGTATGCGGCCGCATAGACCGCATATGCGGCCGCACAGACCGCATATGCGGCCGCACAGACCGCATAAGCGCCCCGCATAAGCGCACAGGGCGCATAATGGGGGGCTTCAGGAAAGCGGTGCGCTAAGGGCACCGCATACGCATATGCGGCCGCATAAGCGGCCGCACGGGCCGCTTTCGTGAACACTGAGGGCAATAGCCCTAAATGTGAGGAAAAGGACTACGTAAGCTAATAGGTGGCGTCGGAAGACCCGCGGGTGTGTGTTGGCCGCACGCTCTTGCAATGCGAAAGGGGCAACATGCAGGGACTTGCGCTACAAGGTGAGGTCACGCGGGGCTTACGACGGCGAGGAGGGGTTGCACGAGGATAGCAACAGTGAAGGAGGGGTCACGTGAGGCTTAATAACAGTGTGGAGAGGTTGCACGCAGACTATGGCAGTGAGGTATCGCACGAGGCATAGTGGCGATGAGGAGGGGTCGTATGTGGCCTTGGATGCAAGGAGAGACCAAGCAGGGACGACGTGGTGATGGAGGTGTCGTACAGGGTCTGAAGAGGGAAGTGCTAGTGGTGGTGGCAGGGAACTTGGATAAAAAAATCCAGTCCAAGACTGTCATTGTGATGCCTTGTGGAGAAAATGAGAACGTAATGAAATGAATTTTATTTATGGAGTAGGGTTTTTTATATATTATGAAACCCTAGGGTCCAATAAGGGTTACAATTAGAAGCAAAGAACAAGGAAAAAATCAAAAATAGAAACGTGTCATTACTAACTAATGAGTAACGTCAACAAAGACAATACCCATGGTGTCTCTTGTACCACTATCTCAAGATATTATGCATTTTTCAGTTTCAAATAGCAACAATTTCATAATTCATTATACACGCCGTGTTCCTTCTTATGAGCCTCTAATTAAACCTTCACTTGAGATAGTTCATGATCCTGAATCTTTCAGTCCGACAAGTCTCCAACATTTCTATTGTTATTGTTATTAGGAAGAAGCCTCGTAGTGGCACACTACATCATCACTCCAAGGCAATTTCATTGGCTTATCTCACTAGTAGTTATAAAAAAAATGCAGAGGGCTTACCTATTGTACAGATGCTCGTGCACATGTTGAGGCTCCCCTTCGATCTCAATGGAAGTGGGCCATAGAGGAGATGGATACTTTGATATCTAGGGGTACATGAACCTTGGTGGATTCGTCAGAGGGATGCAAGGCGGTTGGTTCCAAATGGGTATTAACAATGAAACATAACCTTGATGGAACGATCCCGCGACACAAGGTGCAACTAGTCCTCAAAGGTTTAACCACACTTATGGCATAGATTTCTTTAAACTTCCCTATACACATTGGACTTCACGTCAACTAGACGTAAAGAATGTGTTCCTTTATGGAGATCTTGAGAAGGTCATCTATATGTAACATAGCCCAACTTTGAGCTTCAATGGAGGTGTCAAAAGGTTTGCTTACTAAAAGAGCCATTTATTGCCTCAAGAATACACCTAGAGCATATTTCAGAAGCTCTCGAATATGCTAGAGTGCATCGCTAGATCATCTTCAAATGACTCACTATTTACCAAGAGAACATGTAGAGGCATTGTGGCAACATTGTTATGTGTAGATGATAGCATTAATTGGTGATGATGACCAAGGGATCGAAGAAGTGAACAGATGCTTGGAGACCACTTTGTGATGAAGAATATGGGCCTATTGAGATATTTCCCAGTGTTGTAAAAGTCGCCCAACTGACCCGACAAAAAGGTCCAACTAGTCTAGTCTGTGGGGTGGTCGACCGAGTACCAACTAATTCCGACTAGGTACACTAATCGACCAATTTTTGCTTGGAGATACTTTGTTTTATAAGCAAACTTATTATAATATGCATAATGTTTTATTTAAATTCAATTACTTCTTTTATTTTATCATGGTTGTATAAAAATGTACAAAATCTACGTAAATACATGTATAAAAATGAGTTATATATCTAAAATAATAATAAAATTCAAAGTCGATTAAAGTCTGACTAAATCTGATTAGCCGCCCGACTGCCCATTAATCCTTAGTCAGTGACCCAACCGACCGAGTACCAACTACCGACTTTTGCAACCTTGATATTTCCTTGAGCTAGAGATACACATAGTTGCAGTGGACCGGTTTTGTCACAAAGAAAATGTATTACTGACCTTTTACATGTGATTGGCATGCTAGGCACCAAGATGCCCCAGATTCCTATAAATCCAAAGGCTCATTTAGATGTGTATGTCTTCTGTACCTTTTCGTATTTTCTTTTTCCCGTTGGACTCTTTATGTATTTTACCAAGAGGCTACTCTCCTATATAAGAGAGCCTAGGACGTATGGAATAAACAAGTTTCTCATTTTTCCCAACACGGTATCAGAGCGACGGTCCTAGACCGGAGTTCTCGAACCACACCCTAACCCTAGCCTCCATATTCGAGCCCTCCGCGTGTGTGCCTCTCCGCCTCTCAGCGCACGTGCCTCGCCGCATCCGTCTCGCGTCGCCCCAGGTCTCGTTGCGCTCGGTCTCGCGCCGCCTCCGCGTACGCGTGCGCCTCGCTGCTTCTGTCTTGGCGTCGCTCGGTCTCGCGTTGCACCAGCGCGTGCACCTGTGCGTTTGTGCGCACCCCTGCGCGTCTATGCGCACCCCTACATGCCTGCACGTTTGTGGCCTTGTGCATCTGTGCAACGGTGCGCCTGTGCGCGTTCCTGTAAGCCGCATGTGCACGCTCCTGCGCGCGCATCTGTGCGCGTTCCTGTGCGCATATTTGTGCGCGTGAAGCTCCTGACTTCTGTGCGCGTACAGCTCTAGGCCAGTGCGTGTGCGACTCCAGCACTTGTTCCGCACGCGTGTTTCCAAATGAATGGGTTTGGTTGCTTGAGTCTACGCATGCAACTAAACCCATTAATGTCAGAAAGCAAGGCAGACATCCCATCTACATGCGCCTTCAAAGGTCCAGCATCTATTGTGAAGATGGATGGTTCAAATTACGAACTGTGGGCAATGCAATTCATAAGTATGATGAAGTCAACTGGTAAGAAGCACATTCTTACCGAAGAAGAGCCTGCTGAGAAGACTGGAGTCAATGCCTCATGGGAGGCAGATGATGCATATGCCAAGGTTTCGCTATCAGGAACCCTGGCAATTGAGATTGTCAATGATATCCTTCATCAACCCACTGCAAAAGCAATGTAGGACATTCTGGCTGCTACATATTCTCAGGCAAAGAATGAGACGAAGATTCTGCAACTCCAGCATGACATCTTTACTATCAAGCAGAATGGACGACCTCTACACTCATCGTATACATCTTTACGAGGAATGTTTGAGAAGCTTTACAGCTTCATGCCTCTCACAGCCACTCCTGAGCAACAGAAGACCTACCGGAATGACACTATGGTAGGTGTATTTCTGTCGGCTTTAGATCCAGATTACGAGGCTGCACGCTCCCAAATCTTGGCGGACTACACCATTCCTTCGATGGAGGAAGCATTTCACAGACTTAGCCGCATTATTGTTCCTTCATCTACTGCAAATCAGACCGCCTCAGCCATGGCAGTGAATCAAGGCCGTGGAGGTCATCATTAGTCCTGTGGTCGTGGACCTCGGGGTAGAGGGGGTCGTGTTCGGCCATCCTGCACTTTTTGCCACTGTTCTGGGCATACTGAAGATACGTGCTACTCTAAACATGGATTTCCTGCTTCCGCACGAGTGGTTGAACAGATTGAGCCTCCATCTGCTTCATCTCTAGATCCGCGCTTTGATAACCTTGTAGCCCGTCTGAGGGACATTATTCCTCCATCTGACCCAGTTGCATCAGTACCTTCTTCTCATAGTCACCCCGATGTTCCTGCTTTTGCATCCACCAGTACCTCAGGTAGCACTTATGCATTTACTAGCAGTAGTGGATCAGATACTTTAGAGTGGATTATGGACTCTGGTGCTACACATCATCTGTGTGGTGATCAGGGCCTACTTACAGCCTACCTACAGGTCCCTCTAGGCCGTATTGTGGTTATTGCCAATGGAACACATTCTCCTATCACTGGTCAGGGAGAAATTAGCTTGACACTTCTATGCACCTCAAGAACATGTTGCACGCACCGGATTTCTCTATGAATTTATTGTCCATCAGCCAACTTACAAAGGAATTACATTATCGGGCAATTTTTGATCCATCTTCTCTTATTTTTCAGGACATCCTTACGGGCAACGTGATTGGGCGTGGCTATGAGCAAGGCGGCATATATCGTCTTAGTCCGACCCCTTATGCCGGAGCCTCTTCTCTACTTGTTGGATCCATCTCCCCATTACTGTGGCACTTGCGCTTTGGACATCTACCGCTTCAGAAACTGTGTCAAGTGTTACCCCAGGTTTCACCTCACACGTCCATCCAATGTGAGACTTGTCAGTTGGGAAAGCACCATCAGTCTACCTTTCCCAGTCATCAGTGTCGGAGTACTACCTCCAAGTTTGAGTTGTTTCATATCGATATCTGGGGTCCCAGTCGTGTTCCTGATCATCAGGGACACAGGTTCTATATGGTTATTGTGGATGATTTCTCTCGTGTGTCTTGGGTCTTTCTGTTAAAGAATAAATCTGAAGCGGGGAATATTATCATAAATTTCATCAATGAAGTTCGTAATGTTTTTTCTACATCTGTAAAAATTGTGAGAAGTGATAATGCCTTGGAATTTTGTACTCATACTCTTTCCGATTATTTTTCAGCTCAAGGGATTATCCACCAAACATCTTGTGTCTATACTTCCCAACAAAATTAGGTTGCAAAAAGGAAACATCGTCATTTACTTGATGTTACCAGGTCGCTTCTCATACAGAGTCATGCCCCTCATTCTTTCTGGGGCGATGTTGTTCTTACGGCATGTTATCTCATTAATTGTATGATGGCGTCTGTCTTAGGTGAGAAGATTCCTTTCTCCCTTGTTTTTCCTGACAAAGATTTGTTCTCCTTTACTCCTCGTGTATTTGGATCGGTTGCCTTTGTCCACCAGTTGTCTCCAGGGATTTACAAGCTCTCTCCTAGGGCTGTCAAGTGTGTTTTCGTCGGGTACTCCAGAACACAGAAGGGGTACAAATATTATGATCGATGGTGCAGGAGGTATCTCGTCAGTGTTAATGTTACATTTTTCGAGTCTATTACGTACTTCTCATCTACAGGAGATCAGTTGGTATCCTCTGGCACTGTTGAAGCTATATACATGCCACCACCATCACCACATCAATCATTACCATCTCCACCACTACTATCCCCACACCTCCTGTTACCGTTCCTGTTTCCTCGTTGCCATTCCACTACACCCGTAGGCCTGCTTCTGCTCAAGATCAATGCTCATCATCTAGCTCGCATGAGGTATGTTCTGAGAATATTATCAATATTGATGGATCTGACGATTTCCCTGAGCAGAATGTGTTACAGAGGCCAGATGAGGAGGCGGGTAATTTGGATCTACCTATTGCTATTCAGAAGCAAAAGTGCAGCTGCACATCATATCCAATAACATCTACTGTGTCTTTTGATCACTTAACTGGAGATTCCAGGAGCTTTTCATTGCACTATCAGCGGTGGATATTCCATGAAATTACCAAGATGCGTTGAAGGATAGTCGATGGTGTTTAGGCATGGAAGAAGAAATGGCTGCTCTTCAGTCAAGAGGTACCTGGAGCCTTGTTACTGCACCTATTGATGCGTCTACAGTGAGCTGCAAGTGGGTCTTTACAATTAAGCAGAATGCAGATGGTAGCATTGACAGATACAAGGCACGCCTGGTTGTTGGTTGCTCAATACGTTCTCGCCGGTTGCTCGCCATTCCACCCTACGGATCCTCCTCTCTGTTGCGGTTACTCGTGATTGGCCACTATACCAATTAGATGTCAAGAATGCATTCTTATACGGTGACTTGCAGGAGGAAGTCTACATGCAACAGCCTCCTGGTTTTGCTGTTGAGGGGGAGTGTTTTAAGGTGTGTAGACTTCATAAGGCTATCTATGGCCTTAAGTAGATCCCCAGAGCTTGGTTCTAGAAGCTCTCAGACCTGTTTGAGAAACAGGGGTACAGACATTCCAATGCAGATCATTCCTTGTTCGTACAGAAGACACCTAGAGGTACTATTACAATTATGGTGTATGTAGATGATATCTTGATTACATGTGATGATGAACAGGGAATTCAAAGGGCGAAAGAAATGTTGGGTCGTGAATTTGTCACCAAGGACCTTGGAGTCTTAGATATTTTCTGGGACTGGAATTCGCCAGAAATCCTCATGGGCTAGTAATGACCCAGAGGAAATATGTCATTGACCTGTTGAGTGAAACAGGAATGCTTGGTCCCATGGATCCCAGTATGAAACTATATGATGATGACACTGATGAGGGGGATAGGAGAAGATACAGAGAACTGGTGGGCAAGCTTCTCTGTGTTGCTATTACCAGACCCGATATCTCCTTTGCTGTGAGTCGGGTGAGCCAGTTCATGGAGCAACCACGTCAGGTATATATGGATGCTATACATATGATACTCAGGTACCTTAATTCATCTCCAGGTGCAGGTCTGTTGTTTAAGAAAGACAAGGAGATTACTATCTCAGCATGTGCAGATGCAAATTACGCAGGATGTCGTAAAGATAGGAAGTCCACCACTGGATTTGTTGTGTATGTCGGAGACTCTATGGTCTCATGGAGAAGCAAGAAGCAAACGGTTGTAGCAAAGATCTAGTGCTAAGTCTGAATATAGGGCTATGGCCCAGGTCAGGCTAGAAATGATGTGGGTGAAGGCTGTGCTTACAGATCTATATATGAAAGTCCCTCTTCCTATGGCCCTGGAATGTGACAATCAAGCGGCTCTATTCATTGCAAATAATCCAACATTTCATGAACGAACCAAGCACATTGAGGATGATTGTTACTTCATACGAGATATGATTAAGAAGGGGTTTATTTCTACATTCCATGTTAGCTTAGGGGACCAAACTGCAGACATCTTTACCAAGGCGTTACTTCAAAGGCCGTTCCAGAAGTGTTCGTCCAAGCTGAGCATGATTGACATCTATGCTCGACCTTGAGGGGGAGTGTAGAGATATATGTTACTTACTTCTGTACTTTTCGTATTTTCTTTTTCCCGTTGGACTCTTTATGTATTTTATCCATAGGCTACTCTCCTATATAAGGGAGCCTAGGGCATATGGAATAAACAAGTTCCTCATTTTTCCCAACACTCATCTATATGAGGACAAGCTTCTAGACGAGGGGCAGTATTGTTGATACGTCGTGATGCTCCTTAATTCCCAGTATTACTAGGTTTGGCATCTCCCTTGTAATAAGGAAACTTAAGTATGTATGAACATGCCTATTAGAATGAAGCAATGATGATCTTGAGGAACATCAAGGGTAGTCTTTGGAAGGAGATAGTTTTAACAATCGAGACATCACTTGATATTATAGCATATTACGATGTAGATTATGCTAAATGTCTTGCAGATGGGAAGTCAACCACTGGTTTTTGCACTTACCTAGGGGGGCAACCTTATCACATAAAGGAGCAAGAAACAAGCAGCGGTATCACGCTTGAGTGCAGAGAGTAAATATAGAGCGATGGCCCAAGTAACAACAAACATGCAGTAGACTCATATAGTGTTTATTGTAGAAAACAACAATGCCGGCCCGAAGCATAATAATCAGAGATAAGGAGAACATGAACATTGGGATTTAACGTAGAACCCTACTCCATAAGAAGCGAGATGAAACCATAAGAAAACCGCCTCAAGGGGTTGATATGCATACAGGACTCTCTCAATGAATACAGATGGTATTGGGCTTCTTATATAGCCCCACTAGTATGATCAGGTCTCACTGATAGACAATGTGGTACTAAACTTGTAAATGTAGAGAGGGATCCAATTACCCATCTAGGGATGCATACTCTAACACTCTCCCTCAAGTTGGAACATGCAATGCTAAGCTTGGACAAACAGAAAGAAGTCACACATTCGCATAATACAAGACAATACAGACAATAGCAACTCAATGCATACTCTACTGAGAGCATGCTGAGGATGTTGCTTCCCATACCATGCTGGTGAGGAGGAACTGAAATGCTGGAGTGGAATAAGTCTCCTTGTCGGAAAACATGTACTCGGTGTTGCGTCTGTCAAAGTCATGAAACTAAACTGAGTCTCCTTGTTGGAGAACATATGCTCAATACTGTGAAGAGTCACCTGAATCAGAATGAGTCTCCTCATCGGAGAATATGTGCTATGTACTGCATAAAGACACATGAACCAGAATGACTCTCCAGTCGAAGAACGATGGCTTGCAATTGCTCCATCTCTCTGAAGGGCCAAACTAAAAAAAGCCGTAAGAATATCCTCGTCGGAGACCAAGGTCACTGGAGATGGAGGCTGAATTGAGTTTCCTTGTCGGAGAACTTGAAGAAACCGTGTCTCTCCCATATTGGCTCAGAGAAAGGGATCTCTACTCTGGAGTCCCAATGGATATCTCCATATTGAGCCTCTACCGTATGTTTTTGTCATATGTGGTCCACATGAAAATCCAGAGCCCAAATCAAGAGTATGAATTGAGGACCTCCAACATAATACTCCCCCTTTCTCACATGCTTGTCGGAAAATAGGATGCTCAACCAAGTTGGGAGAAGAAATAAAGATGGGGAAAAGAAAAACAATCTCGTCGTCATCATTTTTTTAACAAGTCGTTCTATTTTTCTATTTTTCCCTTTTTTATAAGCCATACTTTTTTTCATTTTTCTCCCTCTTTCGTAATGGCTTTTTTTTCAAATTGTTGTGTTGTAGGCCCCTTCGTTGCAAATATGGCCTCATAGGGCCCATAAACACATACCATTTTTTATAACTGTGGTATCGCAATGTTGGGCCCAAAATCTCAAATCACAACTTTGGGCCCAAAATCTCAATTCCTTTCTATTTTTTAAGCTGCAATCCAACTAGGTCCCTCTTCTTTTCTTTCTTCTTTTTCTCTTTTCTTATTGTAATGCAAAGGCTCGTGTTTGATTTGGGTCATGAGTATTTAGGGTTCCTAACTGGGAACCATCTTTCGAAGTTGTCCCCGATGGGGCTTCTTCCCAGATCTCCCCCTTCGCCTAGTAGATCTTGCTCGCATGTAGGAGGCTGATATTGGGACTCGGTTGTAGTGGAGGTAGAAGGTAGGGTGGTGGAATCGCATGAGTGCATGGAGCCAGTGTTGCAGAAGTCGGTATTCGGTATTCAGTCGGAGGGGTTACTAAATAGAGAATTCGAACGACTAATCGGAATTATTCAGTTTTGTATTTTTTATAGTATTTTTAACTACAAAATGATTTTAATACATAATTCTTATATATTTATACATATATTATCATCAATCAACAAGAATCCAAGATAAAATTCTCCATTAACAACATACATATACAGAGCTTTAGAGCTTTGACATTTTTGATAATATCATGACAAATAGTATTTCTTAAGAATTTAAAAAAATAAAAAATAATCCACCAATTAACTGCTAAATAATTGGATCGACTATTCGGTTAGACCAACTATTGGCCTACTTAAGGTTATTCGGTCAGGACCCCCTCCCCACCTCATAGTCAGACCGAATAGTCGGCCTAGTTGGCCAACCATTGCAACATTACCTGGAGCAGATGTTGCACGGAGGAAGGTGGATTCGCCCACGACTGGGGTTGCTCCCTGCGAGCGGTGGAGGGCAATGTTGGTGCTGCCACGCACGAGGAAGAGGTGCAGTAGAGGGGGCACCGCTTGGGAACTATAGAGATGGTGGCAATGCCTCGAGGGTTTTGAGAGATGGCATGAGGTCGTGCTACGTACCATCCTCTTCTTCTTCTTTTGCCTGGCAATGCTTTCGCCCGTCGTTTTTCTTCTTCAAGAACTGGGGCTAATGGCTTTCGCCTGTTTGAAGATCTGCGCACAGTGGAGGGTGCTAATTGCACGGGGATCTCTCTCGATCTTGGCGGAGGTTGGTCACCGCCGGGAGATTGGAGATACTCCGATGGTGCGTCTGGAGTCGGCAAACATGCTTCTTCTGGAGATAACCTGGACTAGATGGCATTTAGGGTTTATAAATCCAAACCAAATGATAGTGGCATAGTCGAATGGAGAAGATGGTGTTGGATCAGCAGCGATAAATCTAGGGTTTTCTTAGAGAACCCAAAGAACTTGCATGCGATCTTCAGAACTTGCACGTGAATTACGGTTTCATCACAAGCTTAAAACTTGAATTTGAACTTGAATCTCGAACGATCACGAACATGAACATAAAAGTAAATCTTCAATAATAAGAATACCGTAATTCAACACACTTTGATACCATGTAAAAAACGATAATGCGGAAGCGTAATAATCAAAGATAAAGAATAAAGAACATGAAGAATACTGGGATTTAACGTAAAACCCTACTCCATAAGGAGCGAGATGAAACCACAGGAGAATCACCTTAAAGGGGTGATTTGTATATTGAACACTCTCAATGAACACACGTGGTGTGGGGCTTCTTATATAGCCCCATCAGTATGCCCAAGTCCCACTAATAGATGATGTGGGACTAAACAAGTCGATGTGGTAATTGGACCCTTGAGAGATCCAATTACTCATCAATGGATGCATACTCTAACTTTTAATAACCTTAATCTCTCATCAGACACAGTGACGAAGATGAGATGCAACACTATGATTGCCATATACATAGTGAACAACCCCATGTTTCATGAAACAACTGAACATATAGAGGTTGATTGTTGTTTAACCAGGGATCTCATCCAGCAAAAACATTTGCATACTTCCAATGTTCACTAAGTAGATCAAACTATAGATATGTATACTAAAGCGTTCTCCATAGCCTCTGTTGAGCGATGATGCCACAACTTAAGCATGCTAGATATATATGATGTATCTTGAGGGTGAGTGTTAGAGTATATGAGAGGTGTCTGTATTTTCTATTCGCATGTACTCTCTCAAACCCTAGCCTCATCTTATATATAAAAGGCCAGAGTTTACTATCACAGGATGAATATTTATGATGCAAGTAAAATTGCTTCATGTTTAGGAAGACATGTATAGCTTCGAGTATGACTTTACCTAATAAAGATAAAAAAGGAATGTGGAGAATGAAAAAACAACAACAAAACGTAAATCCAAATGAACTCCCGTCAAAAAAAATCATGTCTTTGCATTTTATCAAGATTGCCAAGTCGGTCAACTAGACCAAGTAGTCAAATCATGGGAACGCTATCCGAATAAGCCAAGTCGGTCATCAATCTGACTCCCCATAGTTGGCCCGATTAGTTGGTTGACTAGTCAACAACTTTTGAAAAAAGGGTATGCTTTTTTCTTCTTTTCTCCTCATATTTTTAAAAGAGAGCTCACAATAATATGAATAATGTTTGGTTACGACTAAATTATTACTTTCATTTCACTGTGGTTTGGTTTGTAAAAGCCAGTAGTCAATATTCAGTCGACCAAGTCATTAACTAAGGATTAATCGGTAGTCGAACAAAGTCAGTTTTGTACTTTTTTGACTACTTTAAATATATAAAACATTCTTTATACATATATATACATAGATTTGCATCTTTTATAAACTCTCATAATGAAATAAAAGGCATAATTGAATCCATTTCAAATATTCGGCATCTTAGATTAAGTTTGCTCTTGAAAAAAAACAAAATAATATAGTATGTCCATGTAAAAAATGGTCGACAAGTCAGCCTAATCGACCAATTGATCAGTTGACCGAATCGACTAGGCGGTCTAGTCGACCAATGTTTACAGCTACGATGGTATGTCCAAATCTATATAATGTACTAAGCCTTCTCCCACTACAAGTAGGGTCGGCTACATGGATTCTTGCTCAAATCCATGTTGAAAGACCAGGGTCTTTCAACATGTTGTACCCACTTAATGGTCTAGTGGTTGTACAGTGTGTCTACCACATAAAAGACCAGGGTTCAAATCCCACTCTTGCAGTGGTTGCGTTAGGTAGTCGACGGCCAGCGTAAAAAATAGTCGAATCTTTCAACATGTCCAAATCTATATATATTTATAAAAATATGTCTATTAAAATAATTTATAAATTCAAAACAATTAAAAAATACTAAATACAATTAGTCTTCTCAGTTTCCATTAATTCTTAGTCATCCAACCAACTAAATACCGACTACCAACTTTTGAAAGCTTGTTGATGAACCATGAAAAGGAAAAATAATTTCTATATTTCATAAGAGGTGGGTCCCTTCCATTTACATGTCGAAGGGAGAAACTATAAGTAAGCCCTTACAGAAAAGAACTTTTAACAAAAAAGAAGAAAGAAGTTGTAAATACAAAATACAAAAGTCAACACTCCCCCTCAAGCTGGAGCATAGATTTCCCACATACATGATACGCCCATGTTTTCTTTTAGCAATCTCATTTTGTTGACACGATTCACACTGAAAAATGGTAGAAGCAGGAATTTGTCGTAGACTCTTCGCATCGTGTTCAGAGGAAGATCAAGACGGAGGTGACAGATATACACAGATGAAGTCCCAGAAGCAGAAGACAGATGACCGGCAAATGAAGACTGTGTCAGATGATAAACTCCCCCTTCTTCATGGTCACATCCAATCACCTGGTCCATCAGCATATCCTGGAAAGTAAGAGACATTGGGTCAAAGAGTGTTCGATAATTAAGTTCTTTAGTAATTTTTGAGATAGATAACAAGCTCATAGGAAATCCAGGAGCTAAGAGGACATTGTTCAATCGAATTTGTGGAGTGACTTGAACATGTCCTTGTCCAGTAGGTCACCTGAGCGGAAGAGTTCTTTAGAGCTCTGATACCATGATGAATCCTGAAAAAGAAAAATAATTTTTATATTTCATAAGAGGAGGATCCCTTCCATTTATAGGTACAAGGGAGAAACTACAAGTAAGCCCTTACAGAAAAGAACTCTTAATAAAAAGAAGAAAGAAGTTGTGAATACAAAATACAAAAGTCAACAACACTTGCATTTCATTGTTTCAAGACCCCTATGTAGTTTCTCCAACTTTTTGCAAGGACAACTAGCCATTGTTGATCTTTCTTCATATTAAACTAAATGGTTGAATGAAAACTTCTTTATAGCATCATACTCTCAAGAACCAACTTCTTTATAGCATCATACTCTCAAGAACCAAAATGGTAAGATCACTGTATATAAATAAGATTAAACGACCGCATGTTTTTCTAGGATCAAACACATTATAAGTTGAAATTCAATATCTTAGCCAGAGTATACATAATGATACCGTATCCTAAACTTATGATGTGTTTTCAAAATTCATGAAGACCCGACACATGTATATGGTTAAAGAAAATTAAATTTCTCTACTAGGGTTTTGGATCATGGACAAGGCCTCCCACAGATGCAAAGAACTTTTCTGGTATGTCTCGACAACTAAAGCAAACTCTGGAGGTAGTTTTTTTTGCAGAATTATTCACGAAAAGAGGAATTAGGGTGACCAACAGCTGCATACACTGAAACAATGGGAAAATGATACCTCAAAGTCAGCGCCCCAGCAATGCAACTCGATCCCTCAAGATCACCTGAGATAGATTAAAATCGAAAAGCTCACACCTTATGGGCATTTCCATCTCGTAAAAAGGATTTTTCAAAACATAATCAGTGTATAGCTCATAAATGAGTTTGAGTAGAGCTTCCATATTCTGAGTTCCAGGTTCACAAACGACAAAGAACTTCGTCCCTGCCAAAAGAATAAGTGAACAATTATTGAATGATGATATAAAGTTCGATACCAGAAGTCCGTTTTCAAAACAATACCAGAAGTCTGTTTTCAATGCAATCATTTGGACATAGATTTCCATTCTACGCTGGCGTGGTTTAGAAGGGCATGAAGTATAGACTGACAACAAAAAGGTCAACTTGGACAGTCTCATTTCGGAATCTAAGTAAAAGAAGACGAAGCATTAAGCAGCAGTTTTGGTATACACTCAGTTGGAGTGCTTATTAAAAATGTCCTAAGTGATCACAGATTTTAAATTTGTTAGTTTAAGGCCTTCTATCATTTGGATACAATTTAAGTATTATTAACAATCTGTAAATAAAGGAGTTTTATTATAGATATCCCCAAAAACATTATAGAAACACACCGCTACAAATTCATACTATTGTTGGCAGCTTTTTGCATATATGCGACCAAAAACATTAGGTTCCGTTCTTTGTGGGAACAAGGAAGATTACTCCCAATTTCTTTCTTTGGAGATATTATTTTGGTAGGATAAATGTTGAATAAGGTGAATTATTCTTATTCTGTGCTTCTTCATTGTTCTTGGGAACATGGTAACCAAACAACTTTCGAAATCATGTAAAACCGAACAAAATCCTTGAGAACCCCCCTAACGGTCTAGTGGTAGAAGCAGTGGCTTCCACTGAAAAAGACCAGGGTTCGAATCCGTCTCCAACTCCCCCCCCCCCTCTAGTACTAAAAACAAAATCCTTGAGAGCACAATCCCAATGCAGAGTAAAAAGGTTGGCAGTAGAATGAAGAATCCTGGGATCCCACGGATGTACAACAAGCCACAACAGTAGAACCACGAGCATGTATTCTCATCCTCTACACAGTGTGGGTTCTTGGTGGTTCCCTTATAATTGGGGATGAACACAATAAAATAAATCGGATATTGGCTATTTCCATATCTATATGTGTTTCATCTATGTCAAATACGAATACGGCTACATATATGAATCGGGTAAGGATTTAGGGAACCATATC
The DNA here is from genome assembly GCA_037367405.1 of Ottelia alismoides. Classification (NCBI taxonomy): domain Eukaryota; kingdom Viridiplantae; phylum Streptophyta; class Magnoliopsida; order Alismatales; family Hydrocharitaceae; genus Ottelia; species Ottelia alismoides. Next base: position 1,209,106 of record JAZKJV010010019.1, on the reverse strand, counting down.
CTAACATAATCGAATATGAATTCGAATAGAATATTCATCGGATACGAATCTAGATCGAATAAAGAGTAAATAGAAATATTGATCAACTTAAGATCAAATACAAGATGGTCGAATAAGGATAAATTGCGAACTTGAATCAAATTAGTATCAAGTATGAAGTGAAAAGATCATGTTAAAATATATATATATAAACAGTATGATACTAATATTTAACCAATCAATTATAGTTATAATCACACAGGTGCATGCTATAATCGTTGAGGGGCTTAAGCCTACACGAGGCTTGTACTATTACGATTCTTATGAAGTTGTCGAGGCAAAAAGGTATATTGGCTATCGAAGGTCGAGGGGATGCTTGTATTTAGCTTAGTTATTAACTAAACATAATATATTATGCTATATTGTATAATATTTTATAGTCAGGTATTTGAATCTAAATCCAGATTTTTTTGTTGTTTTTTAGGCAAAAGAGGGGGTAACACGCTATGGTGCCCGCTTCAATAAATTAAATTATAAAATTATGGTCGCAAGACCTTACAAAAGCCAGGACTCGAGAAGGGTCCTAGAATGGATACAAACATTCTCACAATAGAACCATTGAGAGGAAATAAGGATGTCATTTCTAGCAAGCCAAATAGCCCATAAGATAGCTACATGTCTAAGTCGGTCCTCTCTTTGTCGTCGTCTTGCATTAAGCAACGAAGACCAAAACGCATCTATGTAATGGGTGTTGACCCAACAAGGACCAACCTTGCCCCAGATTGGTGAAGAGACTGGGCAACGGAAGAAAAGGTGTTCCAACAGCTCGATGGCATTCTCGCAAACGAGGCACCAGTCGGACATCATAGTAAACAGTCTGGTGCAGCGGTCTCTGGTCATCACACGCTTTCTTCTGAGGAGCCATAGAAAAAACCAACCCTCTCTTGGAGCCCAAGCTCCCAGATTAGGTTGCAATCCTAAATCAAATCGTCCGTACGAGCTAGGGGCGACCTACAAATGGCGGCTTATGCCTTCTTAACCGAGAGGGGGAGTCCTTCCACACCCAGTGGTCACGGTCATCTGAGGACCTACCCTACTCGCTAAGAGAGTCCAGGAGAAGAAGGAAGTTCTCCAAGCGCTAGTCAGAAAAGTTAGTCTGGAAAGTAGGCATCCAACTCCCATTAACCCAGCAATCCACAACGCACGCTTCGGAATCAACAACCAAGGCAAAAAGGCAAGGGAAACGTGCACAAAGTGGGCCATCGCACGTCTAACTGTCTTTCCAGAACGCAAAGGAGGCTCCATTCCCCAAAACAGGACGGAAAAGGTCGTGGAACCGAGGCGTCACCTTCAATTCCCTTCTAGAAGGTCGAGGATTGCGTCCCTGAACGCAAGGCCATAGAGTCCGAATGAGAGACGGCATAGAGGCGTCAGATGAGACTACAACAGATGTCCCCACCCTTCCCCAAATTCTGCTCACCCATTTTATAGCAAAGCCTCATTCAAGACCTCCAGACGCTTGATCCTAAGTCCACCAGTCCCCTTAGGCAACGTAACCGAATCCCAATCCACTGTGGCCCTCCTGGCCAGATTTGCTCCACGGAAACCTCTGCATCAATCTTTCCAGATGCTTCTTAATACCAATGGGTAACATGCGAGAAGAAATGAAGAAAACAGGAATAGCATAGAGCATCGCCTTCACCAGCACAAGACGACCACCCTTGGAAAGGATAGAAGCCTTCCAACCAGATAGCTTTCTTTCCAATTTCTTCATCATCACTAGCCATTCAGTCATCTTTACTCTTACGAGCGTCAGAGGCAACCCAAGATAGCAAATATGGAAAGAGCTAATTTCTGTACCCAACTCCATGATGCACAACTGAGATTCCTCATCCGAATGTCCAAAAGGAATAATCATAGATTTTCCAAGGTTCACAACAGGCATCTTCCAGAAGATCTTTAACGTGATAGCCATACCTCCAGTTGCCTCCTTTCCTCCCTCAACAAAGAGGATCGCGTCGTTTATATACTGGAGGGATATGCAAATCCCCAAAAGAGTAACCCATTGCGATCCCACTGCTCTGAACTCGATCCGCCATGCAAGCAAGAACATCAGAAGCAATAATGAACATCATAGGTGCGAGAGGGTACCCCTGCCTAACTCCTTTCTACAGATTAAAGAAACCTTCCTCCGGACAGCCATTAACAAGCACCGAAAACGAGGCTGTAGTGACACAACGCTTCATCCACGAGACCCAAACATCTGAAAAACCCCTCTTATAAAGAGTCGCCTGGAGAAAGCATCAATCCACCGTGTTATAGGCCTTGGAAAAGTCAATCTTCCAAAGCAGAGCCTTCTTGCCATTTCTCCTCCAACTGGTAATAATTTCAGAAGCCATAACCAAACTATCTGCAATCTGTCTCCCAGGAACAAAGGCCGACTGTAACGGATAAATAATATACTTAAGAACCCAGTTAAGTCTAACCGTAAAAACCTTCGCCACAACTAGGTAAATGACATTCAAAAAAGCAATCGGCATGTAGTCTTCGATTCTCTCTGTAATTTCCCGCTTGGGGAGGAGAAAGATCAGAGTCGTGTTCAACTTCTCAAAGCTCGTGTTGCACCGACAGCACTCATCCACCACCTCTTATACCTCCTTACCTAGAAGATCCCAAAATTCCTTATAAAACAAGACAGGGAAGCCGTCTGGGTCCGACGCCCCCTCTACATTCAGATTCCCAACTGCCGACCTAACCTCCTCCATGGTCACACGATGTACAAGGTTGTTTGCATGAGCAGCCGAAATACGAGAAACCCCAAGGCCATTCCATATCTAAGGTCTCTTCGCAGCCCTCCTCGAGAACTCATGAAAGTGCTTAGCAATTGCACATCCCATCTCTCTATCTCCCTCCTTATTCCCATTAACTACCACGGAGCGGATACAGTTAGCACGTCTTCTACCACTAGCTATCATGTGGAAGAAGGCCGTGTTTGCATCACCATCCTTGGGCCAGCTACACCTAGATCTCTGCCTCCACTCTGTTACCCGCTTCTTATCCTCAGCCACAATCACTCTTTGAGTCGTTAACCTTTGATCAAGCTCCTCATCTTCCAGTGGTCGTTCATTTCCCAGCTTGTCGAGCCTCACAACCTCCGCCTCCGTCATAATCTTCTGCGCTTTCCGAACTGCTCTAGTCTCCTTCTTAAAAGCATAAAGCCTTCTGCGTAAGGACGTCAACTTCACAGAAAAACAAGGCGTCGAAGAGCCTGACACCACCGTAGACATCTAGTGGGAAGAAATAATGTCCCAGAACGAGTCTTCCAGAATCCATGCACGATCAAATCTGAAAAAAAACTCTAGTCGGGGAGGGATCACCGGAGTCCCGGACAAGAGGCGTATGATACGATCTAGCCCGAGCTCTGCATAACAAAAAGGAGAGGGGATATGCCTCCATCAGTTTCGAGGAAGCATGGAAGCGATCGATGCGAGAGCGGGAGCAAGAGCTCCTTCAAGTGAACTCCGTGTGAGTAGCGTCCAACACCTCCAGTTCCAGAATCGTCAATTACCTCAACAAAATCCGTCGAACCCGGATCCTGACCCCCACGTAGCCGAGGCCGATTAGAAGATAGGAGGGAGACATTGAAATCTCCCCCCACAAACCAGGCGCACCCCGAAAACGCGGCTCTCACCGCCCTGAGGTCATCCCACAGCTCATGCATAAGGGCATGCTAACAAGGCCCATAGACACACGAGAAGGAGAATAAAGCACTAGAAACGATGCACTCTAAAAGCATCGTGAGGGCATGTGTGCCTTTCAATTCCGCCCGAAACAAGAAGGTGGGGTCCCTCCATGCCATAAGCATGCCTCCTGCACTCCCTGACACATCAATTGTCTGAAAGTCCGAGAGCGCTCCCGGACCAAACGAGCTCCACAGAGCAGGAGAGCACGAGTCAAGTTTCGTTTTCTGGATGAGAACCACAACGCGACCCCATTCTGAAAATCTCGATACCAACACCCTTCTTTTTTTCAGGTCATCCAGACCCCTAACATTCCATGATAACACCTTCATTTAGAACCAAGAGTGAGATCCCATCGTGCTCACGGGCCCCGACACGACCGTCACTTGAGCCTTGCATTTTGAGACTGCAAGCATCGCGCCTGTCGTCACCTTTGCTCATCGTCTCCGCCTGTACCTTTTCGTAGTTCCCCTTCCTCCCTCCGAAGGTGCGAAGCTCAGCGCCTTAAATGGGTTGGCATCTCCCTCCGAGAGACCTCCTCGGTCTCCCACCACCGCTGGTGAGGCCCAGAAGGAAACGCCTCAAAGCTCAGACTGATGTCATCGACAAGACTGGCTACACTCGCTACCGCCGGCTCAACCTCGAAATCCCCATAGGTTGCATGCTCCAACGCCTCCGACCGAGCTCTGCTTACAGAACCCGATGCGATCATCGTTTCTGTCATAAAAACCAAACTAAAGGTAGGTTTTGCCCAGCCCGACAGAAGCAATCGTTCCGGGCCAATAATCAGGCATCCAATCACCCGCACAAAAAAAGAGCCAGTGACCAGACCCTTAACTAGATATATGTTTGGCAAGCATGTCCAGCCGATCAAAATGGAAGAAGAACGATCATCAAACAAGGCGCAAAGAGGTCTTAATAGGGATTCTAGGACTCGCATCCGAAGCACCACCTCTCTCCCTTTCCCACCGTCCTGAAAAAGAAACCTCAGCATGCACGCAACTGAAAGGATCATCGAATCCCCAACAGGCACCCTGACTTCTGCCCCTTCCCTAATCGTCGACTGCTGACATGGCGTCCTCACCATTGAGAGGCTGGTTGCGGCATCTTCCGGTAAACACGACGGTGGCGGAGGACTAAAAACCTGACGCATAGCTTGAAAAAGGCACGACCAACGTGCAACAAAGCGGACGATTCCACCAAAACACTATTAGGGCACGCCATAAGAACCAAAGTTACACGTGGGTCAGATCCCGACGAGCGATCGTGGCAAGAATCTTCTTCACCGAATCGAGATCCCTCAGTACCTTCCCTAGCGCCGCCACTGTACGAGACAAGAAGGGAACCCCATCACCCGCACCACCTGCCTGGAGCGTCCCCCATCGCCGCCATCAGAAAAGCAAGGCAGCCTCCACAAGATGATGTTCTTCTCCCTAGAGACGAACAGATGCTCCACTTGCGACTGGGAGAGCATTGCACGCAGCATTTCTTAGTTTCCAAGCCAACAACATCCCCTGTGAAGTCCTGCCCGAATATGAGTAAGAGGTCAGTCCAGATGGAGTTCACGGACAGGGAGACCCTCGTCCACGAGCCAACCAGAAGACCAGCTCTCTCGTGTGCTTTTGGTTCCCCAGCCACAAAATCCGCAAAGGAGCATCCAGGTCCGACTTCGCCAACGACAACCCTCGAGGAAGTCAGATGCACCGGAGGCTCTTAAACAAAGGTTAGGTCGACAATCGGAAGAGATTGTGATGGCTTCCCCTGGAGAGTACAAAAGCTTCGTCCATGTCAAACAACCCCGCACGAGAAACAACGCGGAGGGATGGCGCAGGACGACGCTCGATGACCCCACCCACCACACATGTAATAACGATGTCCGTGATTCGAGTGCAAGACAACGGTCCACCCTTCGCTCTCCGCCTTCGTCGCCCGCTCTCGCCTCTTCGGCTCCGCCACCAGCACCGACTCCACGCTTGTTCCCCACCCTTCACTCGCCATCGCAGACGCTCCCTCTTTCGCCTCTTTGCCATTTTTCCTCTCATTTTTAATGTTCAAATCTTTTTATTGTTACCACATCCATATTCAGAATATTTTATAACTAATATCAATATACGACTCATATTTCATTAACATTCGAATACAGATTCCCATATTGAGTAACTTTTCGAAGGGATTTTTACCCTACAGACCCTATAATCTTTTCAAATTACCTCTACGACCTTTGAAACAGCCTAATTCCCCCTTCAACACCGTAAACTTGCTATGTCTTACCCCACAGACCTTACCGTTAATTTGAGATTGCTTGGATTAACTAGCATGGGTTTAAGTTGAGTTAATCAAACCCTAGCAAAACTCTTCTTTCCTCCTTCTCTCCCCATCCTCTCCACGTCCTTCTTCACTCCCCAGCCATCGCACGTTCCACGAAGAGGTGGTCGTCGGGGAGGATTTGTTTGTAAACCCTACATCGCACGCTCATGCTCAATCGTCGTTGTATTCGTCATCCCCTCAACGTCGTGGCTCAAGCATGAGCCCTCGTCATTCACCACCGACGACCTGGACGTGTTGGAATCGTCTGTCATCGCCTCCGACGACGCGATATTGAGATCAAGCATCACAACAGCAGATTGGGGTAAAAAATGAAAAATTCGAGAAAAAAAAAGGATCAGAATGAAATCCTGGATCTAGAAGGCGGACGCTCAGGTGTGGGCAGGCGATTTTCGGAAGAAGAGACAGAGGAGGTAGAGATACCGGCAAGACAGGGCCGATTTGTTCTTACGAAACATTGGGATCCCCTGATTTGATCGACGAGCAACACATTTAAACCCCAGTTCTTGGCAGATGATGGGGCGAAATCGATCGACCGATCGAGAACAGGCGATGGATCGAAACTGGAAATGGAGCAGAGGAGGATGGGAGTGGTGTTTCGAGACCACGACGGAGGTGGTGAGCGACCGGTCGAGATAACTCACAAGATGGAGATCTCACGTAGGACTTGTGATGAGCAACCGTAAATGTAGCGATGACGGGACCACGACCTGGAGAAAGGCATGATGATCGATGCTTGAGGAGACATTGACCGCTAGATAGGAGGAGGGAGAGGGGGAGGAGGAGGGAGAGAGCGAAGGTCGAGGAGGAGGAGGGCGAGGGCGGCGGAGGTTAAGGATGTGGTGGGTGTTGTGTAGGAAAGGGAGATGAGGAGGTGAGGGGGAGTGGCACTAAATGTAAATTTGATAAATAAAATGGGTATAATGTAAAAGAACATAACGGAATCTGGTTAGTTTTAACGGGTAAATGGATGGGGTTTAACCACAGGGTTTGTATAGTAAGGGTTAGCAAGTTTACGAGGACGGGGGGGAATTAGGTTGCTTCAAAGGTCGTAGAGGTAATTTGAAAAGATTATAGGGTATGCCGGGTAAAAATCCTTTTTTTCAAATATGGTTTCGGATATTCGAATAGATCCATATCCATTATATCCCCACTTATAAGGTTGTTTCTACAATCACATGTTTCAATCCTTGAGAGCTCAATCTAGCATCAGGTAATTCTGAATAGTTGCGGTCATTTATGACACATCACAAACAAAATTTTCTCTCGTAGTTGAGAATGGTTGACGAAGAGGTGATATTAGCAAGAAGAGAAGGTATAATTCTGAGTGTGAGATCATATGTAAAGGAGGCCAAGATGAGAGCTAACGAAGAGGTTGCATGCATTAAAATTTAGTACTACTCTTTACGGGAGAGAGTGGGTGATCGTCTTGCAACGAGGTTGATCCATAAGGTGCACCAAGTTTGTCTAAACAAGGTTTGTAGTCGATAGTGGGTGGAAACTAGTGGTGTGCAACGAAATTGGGTCAATCGGGTACACACTCCATTCGATATACAATGACCCCTGAAAACCAGATATCCAATAAAACTTTCAGAGTTGAGTACCAGCTGGATCTCGCTGGTGCCACTGCCACCTAAACTATATACCCTTATAAGAATGGTGCCCCAACTGGAAACCCAATGTGATATCATACTTGAGCCGGTAATGGAACCAATTGAACCACACCATGGTCTTCAATCCCTAGTTACCCATGGAGCACGAACAGGGAGTTTTAAATTGGCTATTCTAGATATTCCAGATCTTTCAGAATTAGATTGAAAAGATATATCTAAGTTATATAATTTAAAGCTATTCACAGATATAGAAATATGTGCCCACATGTACGAATACTTATGGACATGCTTACATATTGATAAGTATATAGGAATTATATCACTACTAAAAATATCATGCTTATAATTTCAAACACCAAGGAAACTGCATTTTGATACTAAGAATATCGGCATTAACATCTCTTGATAGGCCTAGATTCATTGCCTTGGTTCTCAACTGATGTCGAAGAAGACATGTTGATCTAGGACAATGTCTAGGTTGATATTCAAACATCGAATCAAGTTGGCACAAATTGGTATCTGTAACCTTTGTCGCTAGCAATGGTTCATTTAGCAACAGTTATCTGTAGCCTTTATCCATAAAGTTTGCGCTAATTGTTGTTATTTTTAGCAATGATTGGCGCGTGTTTTTATGAAAAGGCAAGAAGTAACCATTGCTATATGAATTGTCACTAATGGCATAACAACATGTATGTTATTCCTAGCTAATTTCAGGTAAAAAAGATTCATCTCGCAATGCAGATTATTCGTTGTTATATATTTAATGACGGACAATATTGTGACAAATTACAAAATATGCATGATCAAAGACACGTTTTATTACAGTGTATACAAGTAGTCTAGGGGTGTTCATGGGGCGGGTACCCGACCCATTTAATCGTGACCCGCCCCGACCCATCCTTACCGGGTCAATGGGTCGACCCGACCCATTTCAAAGGGTACCCGATTCTAACGGGTACCCTAGTTATTTGAATGGGTAACGGGTACCCGCGGGTACCCGCGGGTCCTACAAACATAAATAGAAGTACAAGTTATTGAAAACAAACTTCGACATTCTGGACCTTTCTTGCACTTTCATATCATGCGACAACGGCAAGCAAAGCCACCAATACTATCTCAAATCATGTATAAAAATTCATAATATCTGAAATCATGAGTAAAACTGCATACCATCTGAAACCCTATATAAAAAACGATTGTTATATCTATTTTTCTTTCTTCCAACTTATACTATCGGAAACCTCATGGTCCATTCAAATAAACCATAACAAAGCACAGTAAAATTGGAATGCTACAGTGCAAAAAATGATCACTTGTACTCAAATAAATCCTATTTGATCCACTATTTTTTTGAGTGCAGCATGTACTTGTCCCTGTAGAGAAAAATCTCCACTCATAAAATTATAACAGAACACAAACTAATATGGAATTTTGGCAAATCATAAAATTACTTTCATGGGTCTAATCTGTGCTACTGCTATATACTGTGGGTGTGAACTAGTATGGAATTTTTGACAAATCATAGTTAGGCAAATGCAAGAAGAATGATAAGTATTTCTTAGTTATATTATTCTGGAACTTACAACAGTTCCAGATTTAACTTTCGATCTACTTCTAAATTCAACTTAAGGAATTTGGTAGAAGAATGGTCCATTGTAGACAACAATGTTTCTGAAAGGAAAATAATCATATAGATGATTGGATATGATTTTGCATCTCTATATATGCATAATTCAACAATATCCACTCCATCGCAATATTCGTATACATCAATGATATGCGTCATTATTTTGCAATATCCATATACAACAATGATATGCGTCGCTATTTTGAATATTCTCTGCCACTCCATCGCTATATTCGACTAGTCACACTAGTTAATGATTGACTACAATACAATGATCAGAAAAAGAAAAATAATATTTCTTCCAAAATCATATATAAAAAACGAATACCCTACTCTTTGTTCCACATGAACAATGAATAGACATATCTAAAATCATCTCTTATGATGTTTAGACAGTGTTGCTTGACAACAAAAAAATCGTATTCATACTCCTGGACGGATCTCTTCAATATACCTATCAATCAAATCGTTCATTTGAACCAAACCTCATCCCCCAAATCTGCAAAAACCCTAAAAAATTCCGAAACTCAAGCATAATAAAATCCAATTAAAAGATCCCAATCCAACTCCGGAGAAGAAAAAGCATTCAAATCGGAGAATAATTCCCACGATTCCCTCATCGTCGCGCATGATCTGGACGAGCTCGATCCTGTTGTGAGATCCTTAGCCGTGAAGTCGGCGGTGCAGGATTGGCTGCGAGGAGCAATGGCAAGAGCGCGATGGCAAGGTCAGAGCTAGTGGGAGGAACCAAGAAAGCCCTAGTCGTGACATGTGAGGAATCAAAAGTTGGAAGGGTATGGATGGTGGCCCGATGGGAGGCTGGTTGCGGCCTTTCCAGGTGAAACCCAACCGGGTACCCGGCGTTTCCATCGGATTTTTCCATGGGGTCACCGTATTCGAACGGGTCAGTGCTCGTGGGTACCCGACCCGAATAACTTTCTCGGGTACCCGTGAACTTAGGGTCAAAATAACCGGGTCGGATCGGGTACCCATTTGACCCGAATATTTTGAACACCCCTATATACAACGAGTCTCCTTTTGTGAATTGTGACATTACATACACCTCAGTGGTCATTGATGGCAATTGAACATTGTAAAAAAGGGCTCCATGTGAATGTCAAACCATGAGCGAGTATAAAACCTTGAAATCTTCAACTTATATGGATGATAATAAATGTAAACAGTCCTGGGACATCTATTTGAATTAGAGCCATCGATGTATCTTTGTATAACATTAATTTCAAATGTCCACAAAGCAATCTAAATTGAACACCAATCTACCATGGTGGAATGTCAATGAAAAGGTTATTTTAATGTAGTGTATATGTGATGTGCTTAAACACAGACTTACTTATATCCCATATCTACTCTTTCCCATTTTTGACAAGAGCAAGAAAGCCTAGAGAGGCAACACTATTCTAGATTCAGCGACAACCATGATTAGATGCAAGATTGGACAATTGGACTTGTTCATAGGAGGAGATCCATGGATACGCATTAATGCAGCACGGAATCCAAATTAGGGCAAAATTAAGGTTCTAATTAAATTAGATTTTTTTTTATTCAGCTAAATTAGAATCGTTGAATTAAATTATGATTATGGTTAATTTTATTTGCGTCCAATTAAGTCTTTTGCAATTTCTATTCATTTAAATAAAGAGATCGCATGCGATCTCCAATTAATTAGTTATTTAGTTAGAGATTGTGAAATATATAAAGCGGAAGAAAATCGATAACCAAACTCAACACCATAAAAATATAGAACTGCAGAATGCTCAGATTTTACGTGGAACCTTACTCAGTGAGGAATAGGATGAAACCACGGGAGAATGCCTCAAAGGGTCGGATCTTCCATATTGAATGTCTTAATGAATACGGGGGGTGTGGGGTTTCTTATATAGCCCCACAAATAGACGGAAGCCCAACTTATAGATATGCAGGCATAAACATGAGAGGGGGTAATTCGATCTTGGAGAGATCCAATTAGCCAACTATTACATACTCTAACACTCCCCCTCAAGCTGGAGTTGAGAAAGATGCAACTTGCAACAAAAGAAAAGATACCAAAACACATCATCACTTGATACATCGAAGAGAGACGAGGAGGCCCGCTTGGAGTATTCGATGTTGGGAGAAGACCTCATATAAGGACGGGTCTGCGATGATCAGGTCGTGCATGTAGTAAAGTCATTGCGACGACCAGGTCAAGCATGGAGTGGGTCGCTAGTGTGATGCCCCCAGGACCCGAATACTCGACAATCCAATCCACTTATGCAATCCAACATTCAAAGTACGAAACCAACCAAGAAACATAGCATAAAAAGACAGTAGAAAGTGCGATAAACTTTTCCATCCACATACATCGTGTAACCATGTCCACAAAATACAACATACATGTACACCAGAAATGTCCATAGTCCATACACAAGTAATACAAACACATCTCTCATAAGAGGTACAAGTAAAGAAAACAAATAAATGGCACAAAAGTGTGTACATACCAAAAACAACTACAATAACGATAGAAGAACTGAACCAACTAAGAGCTCACCATTGTGGCTACTCCTGAGTACCTGCCAGATTCACGATAGTAGGTACGTAATGAACACCACTACAGTACTAAACAACTAAACAAGAGAACCATTAGAGACTAGAAAGTGTACAAACAGTTGTGTAAAACCCAAACCACACTGCCATTAACCAGAAAACACATATCCTTAAACCTTGTCCTTGTGATACCAGCATCGCAGATAATCTATGGTCGTGGTTTACGTGGAACCACACACTATGACTATAAGAAATCCGATCCTTAAGGTTGGGAGCCTTTGCATGCATGCAATGAAGAACAGCATCATATTCCTAACTAAGTTCCCAACACATCCACTAGTTGTTATTGATCCAAATCATGTAACCCACACAATTTACCATGCGCCGAGTCCAACCCTACACTTTACCATGTGCCAACCCTCATTACTGGTCTGAAACCGACCCTTGGAATGTATAGTCTTGAAAACCGTCCAGATCCTTCTCCTTTAGATAATCTCATAACTCTTAGAACTACTAGATTAAAACTAATGCTTGGGATATTAATCAATATGGCCTACACCAATCAGAACCTAAGTGTCAACATTAAGTGAAAGAAGCGAAGCACGGACAACGGCCATAACTACTTGGCATCGCACATCTCAAGCTGAAGTTGTACACCTAGCAAAAAGGGTAATTAGGTGCGCGAAGCAGTATGTCCCCCGACCAATGACCTATCGATGTTGTGGTCATCCAAGGTTGTAAAAATCGATAGTCGGTACTCGGTCGATTGGGTCACTGACAAGATTAATCGGCAGTCGGATGACTAGTCGAATTTAGTCGAGCTTTAATCGAGTTTAACTTTTTAATTATTTTAAATATATAAATTACTTTTATATGTATATTGATGAGCCGAAAATCCCACAAGATCCGAGTAGGGATGAAATCAATCAGGGGTCGTTGCGACCCGGATCTCGCAGATCGGACTCAACAAGAAAAAGAGACCACCAAATCAAAGTTAAAACAATGAAACACGAATAGCGGTCTTCGCTATTTATTTAACCTGTTATAGCGATCATGGCGGAACTCAAGGAGCACGGATTGGCCAGATCGGCCTACGAAGTAGTCAAAATGAATAAAATGAATAAAAATCTTTTTGATGGATTTTATATATTTTTAAATTTTTTTGTGTTTTTAAATTATAAGAGAAATGTAAGGGAAAGGATAAAAAGGCATATTCAACAATTTTTAAACACTCAAAAAGATTCAGAAAATTCAAATAAATTGTTTTTGTGTTTTTTATATTTTCAAGTGTTTTTGGTGAATTTTTCAGAATTTTCTAATTTTTAGTTGATTTTATAAAAATCAAGATAGGAGAAAACAGTGGATCAATGTGCAGCCAGACTTGAAAGGCTAATTAAAAATAACTAATTAGCCTATAAAAATCTGATGGCAATTTTTATGGAAATCAAATACCAAAACTAAGCTACAGGAACTGAAATTGCAATTTTTTGAATTTTTAGAATTTTTAAGAATTTTTATAAGATTTTTAGGGTTTTGTGATTTTTAGGGGTTTTATAAATCCAAATGGAATGAAAATCAAACTGAAGCTCAAACACAACTGATGCAACCTAAATGAGTAACGAACTAAATGGCGTTCCTAACAATTGAAACTAAGGACTAAATGACGAACACAAATAAGATGATATGAGATGCGCAAAAATCAGCCACAAATGAACGCAATGACTCGAATTATAGCACCGGTTTCTTCCACAATTTTAGGGCAAATCAATTAGTTAACGATTAATGGAAATAAATAACGATGTTGCAGTTTAGAATCTCAATAAATCACCAAACCGAATAGCAATATCACAGGCCACAATGCTAAGTTTATATGGTGGAATAATATGTGGAGAAAAAAAACGCTCATACCATAACCGGCAAGGGGAAGTTGGCACGCTTCAGACCTGGTCTGCGTTGTTCTCGAAACTTGGAATGCTTGCAGCGGTGCGGGAGGGTTTTTCGACAGGTGCACAGGTCGGCGGCTACTATAGACGCGGCTGGCGGCAGTGCTGGCCTTCACGAGGGCGAAACGGTCAACGGGGGGAAAGGGGGCGCAGGCTAGGGTTGGGCATTGGGTTGGGCCGGCCCGACTCGGCCCTAAACCCGACCCGTATAACCCGACCCAAACCCGAACTCGAAATTTAATGGGTGGACCGTGGGGCCTAAAATGAGCCCATATTGATTATCGGGCCGGGTTTGGGCCTGAGAAGTCCCAAACCCGTTAGCCCGATATCCCGACCCATTCTAAAGTAAGTATATTCATATTTAGTACAGTATAATTATATCAATTATATTCATGTTCATTCCAAATACCATGTTCTAACTTTAATATCCTTACTCGAGTGTAGAATAAATGCTTAAACACATTAATAATCATATCCATTAGTGGATTGAGGATATTATTACATTAATATACAAGATTATTACATTAATATGCAAGAATGGAATCTGTGTCCTCAACTGTTACAGCATGTACAACTGTAAGTAACCAATCTGTATTGGGTCATAGTGCACGCATCTACAATAGAATATGTAATGGTGAATTGAATGGTGGTTTGAGTCGCCGTATTTTTACCATATTTGTATTTCCAACATACAATTAATGTAAAAAATCACAAATTAGTTAACATGCTTTATAGTTTTAAACATGCACACATGCATAAGAAACAACCACATAAATGCAAGAAGAATGGAAGATATGATATTGGAATACATAGGTGTTAAATTGGGTCGGACCGACCCGAACTCGACCCATTTTGTTTGGGCCGGGTTTGGGCTTGGGCCTAATTTTTGAAAATAAAATGGGCCTAGGCCCGACCCGTTAGCCCATATTCTAAAATGGGCTTGGGCCGGACCAAGGCGAACACGGCCCGAGCCCAGCCCATGCCCAACCCTAGCGCAGGCGATGCACGCAGGGAGGGGGTGGGAACACGAATGGAGGGGGGTGGCGGTTCGGGGGTGGAGATATGGGGCCGTAGGCGCGCGTGGGGTAGGGCGAGCGGTAGCGATGGGAAGAAGGGTGGGGCGGTGCGGCGGGGAGGGGAGATACAGAGATGGAAGGTGGTGGCGCGGGGGGGAAAGGGGGAGAGAGGCACGGGGGAGAAAGGCCGCAGGGCGCGAGAAGGGAGGGAATGGGAAGGAGGGGAGGTGGCGGCGGGGGAAGCCGGGGAAGAAGCGGCGCCGGTGGGGGGGGAAAGGAGGCGGCGGCGGGGCTGGCTAGGGTTCACGGGAGAAGAAAGAGAGGGAGGCGGGGGTCGAGAACGAACGGGGTGGGGAGAGAGAGAGAGAGAGAGAATTAAAGAGGGAGAAAATAATTATTCATTCAACCTTAAAAAAAACCCTAACATTTGGGGTGCCTTTATAGAGGCTAAGTCCCCCCTAAATAGCAACAACTTTCTGAAAATAAAAAAAAAGAAAACATACAGAAAAAGAAAAGGGGATAAGGCCTTGTATAATGAGCCTTTTACATAATTAGATAAAATTAAAATGTTGACTAAAAGGTGGAATCATGCTGCATCAACAACAAAATAAAGACACCCTAATTTTTTTGTAATTTTTAGAGAAGTTTTTGCATTTTTAGTTGATTTTCTAATTCAGACAGTAACAAAAATCAGGGTTTTTGATTTATTAAAAATAAAAAAAGGCACAAAGGTCCCAAAAATTTAGTGAAATTTTTACACAGTGGCGGGAGCCATGTGTCCAAATTTCACTGGATTTGGGTTTGATTTGATATTTTATTAAATACAAACAAGGCACACAGCATACAAGGACCTAGGTGCAAGAAAACATAGTTCCAGGGCCAAATAGCTAACGCATATAAAAAGCTCGGGGCCAATGTTGCAAAAAGCCCAGATAAGCACGAGGAAAACACGTGATTCACACTCAGAGGGACTAAAATGTAATTCCTATTTATAAAGATGTAAACAATAACAACTAGAAAGTTCAGAGATAAAAGTGTAAATAGCCCAAAAGAATCACGTGTCGCAGCACGTGTCTCACTCAAACAGGGACTAAAATGCAAATAAAGTAAACACAGAGTCCCAGATGCAAATGTTCCAAAATAAAAACAACTACTAAAAATATTTACAGGACTAAACTGAAATATAAAAACTAAGGAGGGCCTAAGTGCAAATTACCCTCTTATTAAGATCTGACGGACGAGGGGTGTCCACGTGTGATCGGACGGTTGAGGTGCGTGGTACCCCTTCGTCGATGGACGCTCCAGATGAGGTCCTCAGATAATCAGACGGTTGTTAGCTCCTCGCGAATGGATGGACAAGATCTGAACTGGGGCGAGAGGCTCGATCGGACGGCTCGGGAGACTCCTGGAAGAACTCTTCGCCGGCGAACTTCGCCCGGCCGTGGCGCGCGATGGAGTCCTCCTCAGTTGCTGCTAGGATGGGGAAATCGATGCTGGCGATGCTCCGCAGCTAATGGTGTGCTCTGATAGAGCCGAGAGCGTCAGGAAAGCTTCGGCGACGAGAAGGCTTGGAGCTCATGTGCCTGGACCAGTTGGACCCCCAGATGGGGTCCTTTGACCTGTAAACCAGCACAGAACAAATCATGGGTCGAGGGCAAAGTGCCTCGACCCGGTGAAGGGTCGAATGGGTGGTCGTAGGAGGCGAGGCGACGCTCTCCGGCGAGGCGACGGCGGAGGAGAGCGGTGGTCCTACTCCAGGGCGAGTCAGGATGATCGGAGGGGCGTAGAAGATGAAGAGAGGTCTCACGAAGGTGATGATGTAATCGGAAACGGGAACGGTCGATCGGAGTGGAGCGAAATGGCCGGCGAAGGCCGGCGGCGCTAAATCGCAAAAATGGAAATGAGGATGACCTATCTGATCTCGAGGCTACCTGATGATCGCGGGCGTCTATGCTGGAGGTGGGTGTCCTCCTGGGGTCCTCGCCTCAATGGAGCGACGTCTCCAGAGGCTCGAGCTCCTTCGGGCGGAGCACGGCGGTGAGAACCACCGGATCTGGGGCTAGGGCGCTTCACTCCTCGTTGCAACACCTCCTGTGGATTGTTGTCACTCAATGCAAGAAGGTGGAAGTCACAGGTGTCTGAAACGGTGGCCGAAGGTGCGGTTAATGGAGGTCGAAGATGATGCTATATACTGGTGGAGACCCGGCAAAGATGGAGTCGGGCAGGACAAATCGGTGCACGGATCCCTAGGAGAATCCCCGGGCGTGAATCTCGAATGTCAGATCTGTAAATGGAGCCCGGGGTTTGGGTGAGAGATGGTCTGATCAGTCCAGGGTAAATGGGCAAAATCGGGTCGGGACGCAGGTCCGCCTACCTGGTGGTCCTGGGGGGAGAGTTGACCGGAGGTCAACAATCCCCCGTGGACCAATCAGGTAATTTCATTTATTAAATATTTGCAAATTCATTTTAAAATAGGAAATGATTTTATTTAAAAATATTTTCAACATGAAAATGTTTATTTATTTTCAAAGTATTTTTTAGTGATTTTTATTTTTATTTTTATTTTTTGAAAAATAAATTAGGTATTTACATTATATTATTATTATATAGGTATAAATACATATGTATTTTTTATTTTTATTTTAAATTATTTATTTTTATGCAATTATCCCTATTTTATATTTTATTTATTTACAACATAAAATATAGGATTCAAAATAATTTTTTTGGTTTTTTATTCATTATTTACAAAGGTAAAATAAATACATCTTTTATTGATATATACATGGTATATGCACACTGAGGAGAGAGAAATTATTTGTTTTTATTTTTCTTTATTTTTCCCATTTTTATTTCATTTTTGGAAATATATACAAAATAGAAGGAGCACATAAATATTTTTATTTTTAGAAAATAAAATATTTACACAAAGAGGGGTATTTACACCATGTTGAGTTATCCTATCTCTCTCTACTTATTTTATTTTGCGGTCAGGCCCATGATGAGCCCTCCCTTGGGTTTAGGTCACTTAATATTTATTCTAAATATTTCCCTCTTTTTCTTTATTTCTTTATTTCTTTATTTCTTTTTTTGTGCAAAAACATGCTAATTATGGCTATTTACATGATGCATGTATTTTGATAAACTCTTGTATTTACAATTATTTACATGGTATTTTGCCAAGGTTTCTAGCTAAAATAAAGGAATAAAGAGTGATGAACGGGGATTCATCATATATTCTTATATATTTACATATTTTTGTATATTTTTTAAAAATTATCATAATGAAAGAAAAGAAGTAATTGAATTTAAATAAAACATTAGGCGTATTAGAAGAAGTTTGCTTTAAAAAAGCAAAGAACTAAAAAAATATGGTATTCCCCAAGCAAAAATCGATTGACTAGTCGACCTAGTCGGAATTAGTCAATCGGCCACCCCATCAACTAGACTAGTCGGATCAGCCGGGGGACTTTTACAACAATGTGGTCATATAAGCTTTACCGGAGGCCCCCAAGGGTGCATGCCCCTCCATTGACGGCGCCACTCCAAACTATCCACATACCACTGGAAGTCAGACATCGGAACTACAATGAGAAACTCAATCACCGATCCTAAGAGCCAAACTCATATCTGAAGGAGTACGTAAGATGCTCAATTCACATCCTCACTGGACCTAACATAACAGAATCCATTAGCTCCTTTATTTTCAATTTAAGTTGCATACAACCCATTTCTTTTGATTATCATTGTAATGTTATAATCCAGATATTAAACATATATATTAATGTCATATAAAATCTACATTATTTTCAAGATCAAATTCCATCAATTTTAAGGTCCAAATGGGTCCACCATCCTAGAATGATCGATCGTCCAACTTTATTGATCGATCAGTAATGATCATTATAAAACCAACCTTAAACGATCATTTTGGCCATCAGCCTTAAGGGCATAATCGATCAAGGGCCTGATCGATCAACAAATTTGCATAATCGATCATACATGGGACAGTAGCTAGAACCACTCTGATGATGTCCCGTGAACTCTCCCCGATCGACGATCCAACTACACCATTGTGTTCATGCTAACAACCACATCGCGAAAACATACTTAGAGCACACATGTGGGCCATGGATTGAGCAAAAAATCTAAAAACGTGATATGATAAGGCTCACGTCGTGCCCAAAATCACGACGAATTGCGACGAGAATACCAGTAAAATATAGCCCACAACCCTCGTAACTCAATGATGCAAAAACATCGTGAATCCGGCAGCAAAAGGATGGTGAAAAATCATACCTCACGGTTGTCCCCAACACTCCCTCGCTTGGAATGGTTGTTCCGCGAAGTTTAGCATATCTCTATGCCCACCATGTGACTCCGCACGTCAAGGCCTTCAAATGGCGCACTCAGATCTTCAATTGGACGTTGAAAATATTTTTGATGACGGAGCTCCGACGAAGGGGGCGGAGCTCCAACGAGGCTAAGTGGTTAGGTTAGTCAGATAACTTGGGCGCACCTACTTAAATAGGCTTGAGCCTAAATGGATCCGAATTCGGATCTGTGTTAAAAAGCGTATACCGATCGTATTTTCCTCGTAACTTTCTCATATAGACTATGAATTTGATGTTCTTATGCTCGTTAGAAAGGTTTCGATAAGTATTACAAGATAGAGGCTCATTTGTTTCATTTGGAAATTAGATCAGGTATGAAACTTAGAATGAGTGAATCACAATACTTAGAGTTCTTACAGCTAGAAGAAGTCCAACGTGGAGAGTAGTTAATGCTCGAGAAGATGGTCGGTATGCAGAAGAAGTTTGGAGTGCCGGTCTGCCTTTTAGTCGTGGATGTTTAGTAGAAGTCTGAGATGATCCCAAGCAGAAAAGTGTATCTGAAGTGGTCAATGTCGAACATCAGAAGTAGAGTGGCCATCCCCTATACAAATCCTGAGAGTTAGACGTCTCCTATAAGTGGACCCTGAGAATGGCCTCTCCTATTTTTCTTATGGGGACCTAGAGTCAGTCCGCTTATATAGGGATCCTAGAGAAGAGATTGGTTTTCTTGAGGAGCCATGAGTTGATGATGATGATGGACACGATAGAAATCATGTGAATACATCCCAAGTAGAAGAATGTACCCTTTCTCAATCCTTCTTTCTCATATACTTGTCATAATAAAGAACATAGATCTAAAGTTGGGTGAAACATGCATTTTTTTCACTTTTCCGTTTTTATACAAGTTGTTCACTTTTTCCTACTTCCTATCTCTTTCTCTCTCTCTTGATTGGCCTCTTCATTTTTCTTCCCATATTAGCCCTCTTTTTTTCTCGGTTAGGCCTCCTTTCCCTTTCTTTTTCGTCTCGTAGCCATGGCCCACCTCCTCTCTTTTTTCTTTTAAATACAATAACATTGGCAGGCAGCCGAGCTTTAATAGAAAGGGGGGTTATTTAGGAAGATCTCCACCCCTTCCCCTTCTATAATCAACACACGCAACTAGGGTTCTCCCCAACTATCGTCGCCTGGTCTGGAGATGGAGTTTGGAGAGGGTGGCACATCCTGAAAAGAAGAGGGACATGGAGTTAGTAATCTCGCGCGATGGAGGATCACCCTTGGAGTTGGTGATCTCATGCAAAAAGGACTCGTAACGCGGAGGAAAAAGATCTCAATAGTTGCGCATGGGATCTCAATAGGGAAGATCTTCTTTCTGGAGTTGCGTCTAGGTGTTCTCCACCAACACTAAAGCCCCTCCCGCATGGAGTTCATCACGACGATGGTGTGTCGCCATCAACACCATCTCTTCTTTCATCTATTTTCTTTCATCTTCTAGGTCACCGTGAGTAGTGGGCGAGATCTTGCGCCATCTGGAAGATTAATGTCACATGGACTTCAGCGAGATCGTCACGTGGAGCCTGTAGAGATGGCGCACCAGGAGTTCTCGTCGCCCAGGAGTATCTCACAGTAGAGGGTGGTGAAAGTGCGATGGTTGTGCTTGGTTGGCAACAGTTGTGCTTGGAGGAGGCAACAAGATGGTGCCTAGAGAGAAGGTTTCAAGGGAGGACTCAAGATGATGCTTGGAGAAATGTACGAGGAGATCGTCTAGATGAGGCTGCCTAGAGCTCTTGCCTAGGCTACTATATTGTTAGAATTAAGGTTTCATTAGGAACCCTATTCTTCTCAAACTTGAAAGAATCAATGAACATAAAAAATCTTCAAGAATAAATCCTCAAAAATAAACTCAGAATTGAAATCAATCTCGCTCCGATATGAACATAAAAATCTTCAAAGTACACGCTAAAATGACATCTTTGATACCATATTGAAATATATAAAGCAGAAACAGAACGACAATCAAAATCAAGAACATAAAAATATAGAACGATAGATCGCTCAGATTTTGCGCGGAACCATACTCCGCGAGGAGCGGGATGAAACTACGGGAGAAGTCCTCAAAGAGTCGAGTTTTCTATATTGAATCTCTCAATGAATATTGGGGATGGGAGGCTTCTTATATAACTCCACAGACAGATCGGAGTCCCATTTACATATGATGTAGGACTAAACATGAGAGCGGTAATTTGATCTAGGAGAGATCCAATTACCCAACTATTACATATGTTAACAGAGATATTTTAGGAGTTAATTGGGATTAAGATCCGAATTTACTTTTATTAATTCTCTATGTTTGTAATTCTACCCTTCCTGTATAAAGGGGATGGTAGTCATCGCATTACTCAGTTCAAGTTAAATTAAAAATTGAAGTTTCTCCGACTTTTCTTCTTTCCCTTTTTTTCCACCGTGCATCTCCGCACTTCATCACCATACCACGCAATTGGTGTCTTCTCTTCCTCTTCCACCAATTTTTCTACCGTTAGAATTTTTATTTTTTCATCTAAACCAATTGGTGAGCATGGCCAACATATCGTTGTCATGATCTGACCATCCACCCAAGTATTCAAGGCCTTATTGATCACAAGTGTTTTGTTTGAAGTGCCACCCAACACGTGCAGAGGATGAAGAAGCATTGTCCATGTTGCTTTAGATTTATTCAAGTCTACAAATATGTCGAAGTCGCTATAAAAACCTAGGGTTGTTGAATCTTTGAAACGATAACTGGAAGAAAACACCGTTGAAGCATGCCCAGGAAGCCATCGAGTCACCAACTCTATTGCTCGAATTCGTCGTTGCACTACCAACTTCCGCACTTGTACCCCCTCATGCCTCCACCCTTGGAGCCCTCCCCCACAGCCCTCAGGACACCATCTCCTGCCAATCCACCAACACCTCCACCGCCAACCTCTCCTCCATCACCAGTACCACAACAACCACCTTGGACGCCAACTTCGATCCCGCCTCCATCAACATCCCCAACACTAGCACTGGTACCACCACTTACACCTCCCCCAACGTCGTCTTGTCTCCACTCAACCCAACCACCACCCACATCACGCCTCGCCGCCACCGATGCCAACATCACCACCATCATACACGGTTTGGAGAAAGCCTCAAACCTTAAAGGCATCTCATGTCGAAGCATGTCCCCTACCACCATACTCAAATCTTCCTCCATCAAAGCCAAAAGTATCAAAAGGGGATCACCAGGCCTAACAAGTAGCACCAATGTCGCAGAGGATTTGCAATCGAGAGGAGCGTCGTCGACCCCCTCAACTTCATTGTCATTGCCTTAGAGTTTCGATTTATCCCCTATCCCCAATGAGAACCGTGAAGGGTAGGAAAATTTGCATTTATAGCTCACCAGGGAAGAATATTGCAATAGAAGTCCTCGAGGGAAAAAGAGTGAATAGCAACCTATTTCAATTAGAGTTAGGAATGTTGGGCCTCACTATATAAATCCATATGGGCCAAGGTTGCGAAATCGGTAGTTGATACTCAGTTGGCGGGGTCATTGACTAAGGATTAATCGATGGTCGGGTGACTAATTGGATTAAGTCGACCATTGGTCGATTTTGAATTTTTTAACTATTTAAATATATAAATCATTTTTATACATGTATTCTTATATATTTGCATAGATTATTACATTTTATATACTACCATAATGAAAACAAAAGAAGTAATTAACTTTAAAAAAACATTAAGCATACTAGAATAAGATTGCTTTAAAAAAGCAAAAAATTAAAAAAAACAAAAAAAGTTTGTTCTCTAAAAAATTAAGGAGCTTCGATCTGCTTAAGAATTTCTGCATCTCAACTATATGTGCTTTGTTGTGCATGTGTTTTGTACTAGAAAAATTGCCACATTGGTTCTCACAAAACACAGAAATTTCGCATTTTATTCACTTGAATATCTTTAGGAGGGGCTCGCATAAGTTCTTTTTTATTTTTATTGGGCTCACATAAACTCCGAAACTCCGAAGTGGTCTGCTGATATCATGATCTATGAATTCAGCACTTGTATTTTGATATATCCATTTTGGATTAAATTTCCGTCATACATGAAGAAATATTTTGTTTTCTTGCTTATCTTGGTTGGTGTGAACAAGTTTTAATGTGTGTTATTGGAATGACCTTAGACGTTTGAAGAATGAAAAAACTCTATATAAAAGTCGACCGACTAGGCCGACTAGTCAACCTTATTAGTTGGGTTGACCGACTAATGGCCGATTAGGCCAAATCGAGTCGGCTACCCCTCACCTCCCCTCCCCAGACTCAACTAGTCGAATTGAGCAGTCTGGACCTGCTCAGCAACACATGCGGATGGTGGGAAGCCGTGCTTTGAATGGTATGATCAGTGACAATACAAACAGAATGGATGTTGGAGTGTGCCTCCTTAGCCGCTTGTGCATATTTCAATTAGAATTAGGAATGTTGGGCCTCACTATATAAATCCATATGGGCCAAGGTTGCAGAAATTGGCAGTCGGTACTCGGTTGGCAGGGTCATTGACTAAGGATTAATAGATGGTCGGGCGACTGATTGGATTAAGTCGGCCATTAGTCAGTTTTGAATTTTTTAACTATTTTAAATATATAAATCATTTTTATACATATTTTTATATATTTGCATAGATTATTGCATTTTATATATTATCGTAATGAAACAAAAGAAGTAATTAACTTTAAATAAAACATTAAGCATACTAGAATAAGATTGCTTTAAAAAACAAAAAAAACAGAAAAAGTTTGTTCTCCAAAAAATTAAGGAGCTTTGATCTGCTCAAGCATTTCTTCAACTCAACTATATGTGTTTTGGTGTGCATGTATTTTGTACTAGAAAAAATGCCACAATGGTTCTCACAAAACACAGAAATTCCACATTTTATTCACTTGAATATCCTTTAGGAGGGGCTCGCACAAGTTCTTTTTTATTTTTATTGGGCTTCGCATAAACTCCGAAGTAGTCTGTTGATATCAAGATCTCTGAATTCAGCATTTGTATTTTGATATATCCATTTTGGATGAAATTCAGTCGTACATGAAGAGATTTTATTTTCCTGCTTATCTTGGTTGGTGTGAACAAGTCTTCATGTGTGTTATTGGAATGACCTTAGCTGTTTGAAGAATGAAAAAACTATATATAAAAGTCGACCGACGAGGCCGACTAGTCAACCCGATTAGTTGGGTTGACCGACTAATGGCCGACTAGGCCAAGTCGAGTTGGCTACCCCCCCCCCCCCCCCGCCCTCGACTCAACTAGTCGAATTGAGTAGTCTCAACCTGCTCAGCAGCACGTGCAGATGGTGGGAAGTCGTGTGTGGAATAGCATGTGTCCTATGAATGGTAGGATCAGTGACAATACAAACAGAGTGGATGCTGAAGTGTGCCTCCTTAGCCGCTTGTACCCCTTCCGCTGAACTGAGGTGAGCCACCTCTTCCTCGATAAGCTACCATAGCCGATGACATCTGAGAAGATGTAGAGGGGATGCTCAGTCTACTCAATCTGCGATACGCTTCCTCCATAAGTGGAATGCTAACATTTGTAAGGAGTTGAGAGTGAGCTGAGTCGTATTCCAGATTAAGGGCATCCAAAAACACAATGGTCATGACACAATCTCTATAGGCCTTAAGTTACTCTAGTGAGGCTATCAAAGGTATGTAGCTACGAAGTCGCTCAAATATACCCATCAGAGATGTGTACAGGGCATGAAGAGGACGATCACCATGTTTGCTTGTGAAGATATCATGCCGGAGTTGCAATATCTTCAACTCATTCCGTGCTTGAGAGTACGTGCATGCGAGGATGTCCCGCATTGCTTTTGGTGTGGGTTGACTTAAGATATCGTTGGCTATCTTAACAGAGGCAGTACCAGATAGCCACACCTCAGCATACACATCATCTGCCTCCCATGCGGCATTGGTCCCAGTCTTGTCCACTGACTCATCCTGCATCAGAATATGCTTCATACATGGCTTTATAGTAGGTTCATGAACTGCATCGGCCATAACTCGTTGTGTGTGCCATTCATCTTGACAATAGGTGTCCGACCATTGAAGGCACCTATGGATGGGATATCAACTCTACTTGCTGACATCGTGGACAGATAACCGAGACCGTACACAGATCGCAAAGTGTCTACACAGACATGAAGATAGGTGGTTGAGAAATAGACTCATACCACAACCAACCCAATACAAGAGTTGGTGAAAAGTGATCTGATTTTGGTCTGAAAAGGGGTGAAATCATACTAAAAACTCTGAAATCAGACCAAAACTGCAAACTTAGAGTAGTAGGAGGGCCATCGAATGACGTCGGGTGGTGCTCGGTAGCTATGGAGGCCGTTGGGCGACGTCGGTAGTGTCGTCGAGCTATTGGGGACAGCAACTAGCCAGGGTTGTTGTTAGGGTTGTTGGAGTATTTGGTTGTGCACCATATGAGTTGTAAGAGGGTAAATGGATCTCACCAGGATCCATTTACCCCATCCATATGTTTAGTCTCACATCTACCAGTGGTGGGACTTGGAGGCTCTGTGGAGGCTATATAAGGAGCCTCAGACCTCCTCTATACATTGAGAAAGTGCAATGAACACATACACCCTTTGAGGGCTTCTCCCATGGTTTCATCCCGCTCCTTATAGAGTAGGGTTCCACGTAAATCTTTGTGTGTTCTTCAAGTTTATTCTTCTGATTATGCTTTGTTTATCATTCCGCTTCCGTATTCTCTATTTTCTAGCATGGTATCAACTATCAGAGCGGGTTCGATTCTCGAGGAGTTATTGTTGAAGATTTATTTATTTTTGGAGATTCAATTGTCAGTTGCTTTGAGATTATTATTCTTTACTATCATGCTCGTGATCAAGGCCGATCTCCATTTTCAGTCCAGATCTAGGGTTCAATGTCTTGAACCCTAGTTTTTAGGCATCTTCAGTTCAGATCAAGAACTGTATCATTCAAGTTCAAATTCAGATTCATGGGTTTGGTGGAAACCCTAAGTCCTGTGTGATCTTCAGGTGCAGACGGTGTAGCTTCCTCATCCTAGCCAGGCTGTGATTTTCCATCCCAGTGATGCAGCCCCATCAGCAGAGCCCCATCACCTACTGCGGGGCCATGATCTCGCGCCGCCATTGATTTCCCGTGCACCCTCTTCCATATCTTAGGCAGCGGTCGCAGATCCCGCGAGATCGTATTCCAGGCAATGCACGTGTCCTCGCCTCCTTCCAGATCCTGGTGAAGATGCCTGCATCTTTCCTCGACGCTCAGTAAGCACGCTGCACTGCATCAGGTGTGGCTGCACCTCCTCTCGAGCGCGCAGCAATCGCGCGATCTCCCTTCTCTCTTAGGTGCGTGAGCCCTTCTCCTCCATCGTAGGCGACAGGAGACGCCCTTCTGCCCCGTGTCTCCTCCTCGCCGATACCTGGCGGCGCCCCTTCCAAGAAGCTGCGGCGGTCCAGGGATCGCCCCCCATCCGCGCGATGTCACGAGCTCCTTTAGGCGATTCCTCTATCGCCGCCTCAGAACCCGTCATGCTCCTATGCAAACGTGCGGATCTTCTACAAGACGAGGTTGTGCGCCAAGTACGGGATCGGGGCATGCCCGCGGCTGCATCTTCTGCCAGCAACATCAATTAGGGCGGTGTGTCTTTGCAAAAGGGGTTCCCAAGCGAGAACCCTAATAGGGGAGCCGTATGGTTGGGCCTAAGGTGGGTCAAAGGTTAATAAAAGAAAGAAAGGGAGGGCGAGAAAAGAGCCCAAAGTTGGGCTACTGCCATTGAAAAAAAAAGAGGGGAGTCCGTAAAATTTTCAAAAAAATCATTATCTTTTGAAATAGGCGCGTACAAGATAAAAGTCATACGCAGAATATTTGCAAAAAAAGAAAAAAGAAAAGAGACGCATATAAGAAAAATCATTTGCAAGAACTTTAAAAAATGTTTAAAAAAACAAAAAGATGGAAAAATGCGAACGGCTTATTAAAAAAAATGGCGGCTACAAAAATGAAAATAGCTCAAAAAAATGAGAAGAAAAGCCGAAAAAAATATTGTCGGCTTATTTGGTTTCTTGTTTTTCTCCCATTCTTCATGTCTTCTCCCAACTTTGTCGATGTCATTTTCCGATAAGTATGGGAGAAAGGGGGGTATTATGTAGAGTCACAGATCTTGTTTCAGATTCAGAGGACAATTCAGATTTCCAGACCAATCAGCTTTCAGACTCTACAAGTTCAGACAGACTCGACGATTGTTTCCGAGTCCTTTGTTTTAGATACGCACGAATATGCCGTCTTCTTTCAGATGAGCACATGTTTGCCATCTTTTGTCGTGGTCCCCATCATTCTTATTGTTTCGGCCAAAGTTTTCATGTAAGCCATAGGGACTCCAAAGTAGAGGACCATTCCCTCTGCCATGTTGGCAAGGATTTTCATGTGGTATCATAGGGACTCCAGAGTAAAGGACCATTCTCTGTGTCAGACGGGAGAGACCCAGTTCTCCGACGAGGAGACTTTTCAGACTCCATTCTCCAGCGATCGTGGACTCCAATGAGGATTGCACTTCCATGACCTTTTCAGTTCGGTCCTTTTCAGAGATGGAGCAGTTATCCACATTGTTGTGACAGGCCAGAGTATTCTGACGAGGAGACTTATTTTCAATTGCAGTGACTCTGATAGGCATAGTTCAGAGCACATGCACTCCGACGAGGAGATTCAGCAGACTCACACTCCAGCCCGTTCGTCCTCCCCACCTGCACAGCATGAGAAGCAACGTCCTCAACAGCAGCAGTTGTGCGCGTTGAGTTGATATTATCTGCAGTGTCATGTACTGTGAGTTGAGTTTCTTTCTGTTTGTCCAAGCTGAGCATTGCATGCTCCAGCTTGAGGGGGAGTGTTGGAGTATTTGGTTGTACGCCATATGAGTTGGAGGATAAATGGAACTCTCCAGGATTCATTTACCCTATCCATATGTTTAGTCCCACATCTACCAATGATGGGACTTGGAGGCTTTGTGGAGACTATATAAGGAGCCCCAAACCTAATGTATCCATTGAGAAAGTGCAATGAACATATACGCCCTTCGAGGGCTTCTCCCATGGTTTCATCACGTTCCTTAGGGAGTAGGGTTCCATGTAAATATTTGTGTGTTCTTCAAGTTTATTCTTTCTGATTATGCTCTATTTATCATTCCGCTTCTGCATTCTCCATTTTCTAACAATGGCAGCAGCAGCGGATGGAACTGCCGCTAGGGAAACAATTAGGCAAAGCTACCACTAGGGTAAAGCTATCGCTAGGGCAACGGTGGCTGGGCAGAACTGTCATTGCTGTGGCTGGCGACGACGTTGCTGCTAGTTCAGCAATAGTAGGTGGCAAAGCTGCTGCTAGGGCAACGGTTATGCCATAAAGCTAGGAATAGGATTGACAGGCGGGGCTCAGGACTCCGGTCTAGGACCGCCGATCTGATACCATGTTGAGAAAATACTTCGTTATTTATTCATAGAACCCAATGGTTCTCTTATATAGAAGAGAGAAACCCTAATGGATAAATTACATAATGAGGAGTGAGAACTAAATAAAATGAGAAAGTGATGTAACATAAAAATCTCAATAGACTCAACCCTTAACTATTCCTAACTCTCCCCCACAAGTTGGAGTATGCACAAACTGATAAAACTCGTGACCCACTCCTACGCTAACTGCATAACATAGATTATTTTGACTTAACAGATGCACCTCTAGTTACTAATGATACATTGCACCTTAATTGAGTTGATGAATAAAAGAAACTAAAGGATTGGAGTCTGGAGTGATGATTTGTTGAACAACTTGATCTGCATCTAAACCGATCAAAGTCACTCACATTGCAATAAGTCTCTTTCTTAGAGATCTCTGTCCTACAAAATATCTCTTTAGCATAAGATATCTCAATCCCTCTCAAGAGTCAAAAAGGTCATGGGAATACACATGTGAGGATTTCGAAATGAGTCGATCTTATAAGGATATCAAAACTGACCTCTTATACAAAAATTTTATGTGGAGAAAAGTTGAGGATGAACCAAATGAATTTTATTAAGGGGTATATGGTTTCTTATATTGTGTGAAACCCTAGAGCCCAAGTAATAATAAATACATACGAGACCTCGAGGGGTTACAAATAGTAGGAGTCAACTAATAAAAGACAAGAAACAAATAACTTCTACATCCCCTTGTATTAGAGCATATCTACCAATCATGCCCAACTTGAAAATCAACTATGATATCCATTTCGTTGACAATGCCTTAGTGAAAGTACATACAAGCTAGAATCCTTGGAGTTGTTTGGTGTAGTGATCTTCCCTCATCGCATTGCATCCCAAACAAAGTGGCAATCAACTTCGATGTGTTTAATTCGCTCGTAGAAAACAAGATATGTAGCAATACATGAAGCGGACTTGTTATCGCAGTATAGAGGAACGGGAGTGGTAACATGGAGTCCAAGCTCCTGTAGAAAGGAGATTGGCCAGGTAATCTCACATGTGGCTTGAGCCATTACCTTGTATTTGGCTCTACACTTAATCTGGAGACAACTGTTTGCTTTTTGCTTCGCCATGTAACAATGTTTCCTCCAACAAACATGGCATAACAAGCACTAGATCATATGTCCTTAGGAGAACTGACATATGTCAACACTTGTGTAAGTAACTATATCGATGTGGTCGTAAGCACCATAGAAGAGGCTTTTTTCTTGGAGAGTCCTTCAAGTATCGAATGATCAGAAGAAACAAGAAGCAATTCACTTTAGCATGCAGAGTGTATCATCGCATGGAAAGGTGGTCTCGCGGATATCATTATAGCATCTCCCTTATTTGCTAAGCACCTGAATATCGAATATATAGTAGGCACGCTCCCTCCTTTCTTTGGAGTGCAACAGAGTATCACTCTAGGGTAGGAAGCCAAAGCCTAGGGAGGGGACTTTCCGAAGATCAGTCTATTGGGAGTCACCTCTGAGAAGATGGAACTTCTCCAAAAACTAGATACAGTAAACAAGAAAATAGGAAGCTAGGAGCAAGAAATAGGGCGCTTTGGCTCTCTTTAGTTCAAAGTCTTTTCCGTCGACTCGTCGGTGCTTCTACACTCTACTCCTTCAACCAACACGCGTACTAAGCCTTGATAATGAGGTCTTTTTAGCTTCACTCTCCAACTTCCCTCCTCTGGAAGCAGGAAGCGGTAATACTCATACCCAAGAGGCTTTTCCTTAACTTCCCTACCCTTCTAAGAGGGACCAGCCCTTCCCTCTTCTAGTCCCGACTAGACTATAAACTATGCTTTTCTTCGCTTAGCCTACATTTGACCTTGGACTATCTATAATAGAAATGGGGATTCTATGATCCCAGTCGAGAAAGCAAGCACGTCGGATCTCAAGTGAGTCCTCGCTTATGTTCCTGACTTGATTATATAGGGAAATTGTAGAAGAACATCCTTCCAAGCTTCTCCATGTGTTGGCTAGCTCTGCTCACGACATATGATATATCTAGACTAAGTTCAGTAACAGTAAAACAGAGCAACTTGCCCACCAGGGTTTATATCGTACAGTGTCTTCAAACACAAGGACTGTGGATGTAGCATGTCTCAACATTTCTGTCAGGATGCCTGATGGTTTGCCTCCAAGAAAGACAGCTTTTGTAAGAATATCCAAGCAATACTTCCACAGTGATAAGTGTAATCAATCTAAAGTGTGTATCATCTCAATGCCACAGAAGTACTTAAGCTAACCAAGGTTCTTGGTGACAAATATCTTCTAAAGGAAGGCCTTGGTCTCTAAAATGCATGTCATGTCATCACCAATAATGACCATATCATCAACATAGACCGCAAGTATCATGGTGCTAGAAAACCTTTGTCTGACACAAAATAATCAGATGTCTTCTCATGGAAGCCAAGAGCACATATCTCAGAGGTCAGCCTATCGAACCATGATTGTGGACTCTGTTTAAGCCATAGATGGACTTACGGAGTTGGCATATGTACTCCGCCTCGATGGACTTACCCAACAGTTGCATCATGTAAACCTCTTCCTCGAGATCATTGTAGAGATATGCATTCTTCACATCGAGCTGAAAGATGAGCCAACTCATGTTGGTTGTAATAGAGAGAATAGTATGAATTGACCAATCCTAGTCACTGGAGAGAAGGTCTCAAAGTAGTCGATGTCGAATGTCTAAGTAAAGCTTTTGCCAAAAGCTTGCCTTTAATATGTCAATAGAGTCATCTATAGATTGTTAGGTCATATAGACCCATCTGTAGGCAACAAGCTTGACATCTGGAGTATGCAGCACAAGATCCCACGTGCCCATGGAGGTAAGTGCGTGTATTTCCTCATTCATAGCCTTTTTCCATCCATGGTTCTGAAGTAAAGGACTTCTGGCAGTGAATATCTGGCATGCGACCATGACCATGACTACTCAAAGACCCGGCCTCCTCATCCAGACAAAGCAAGGAAGGCAAGTTCTTCGCATGCTATGGAAAATGAATACGATCAGTAGAAGTCTCAATCTCTTGTAGTTAGTCGAAGATGAATCTGATGAACTATAAAATGTCAAAGTAAGGAATCAGTCATTTACAATATGATAGCAAAGATGGAGGCCTACAAGAAATCAGTAAACTTATCATTCATAGCATTCAATCACTTGTTTAGGATAACTGACTGACTGAAAGATGGATGGCTCCTTGTAGAGATCAATGAGGTTTTGATAATATTCCATGAGGGTGTACTCTCCTTGAGAAGCGAATCAAATCCGCATGTAAATGTCGGCGATGTGAGACTTGGTAGTCTATTGAGAGTAGGTTTGTCCACTTTGTCCCATATGTCCCTCATGGTGTCCTTGTACAGAAGGTTCGCCGCAATGTGGAACTCAATGCTAATGGCCATCCATGTCATGATCAAATAGTAGTCCTCAAGGCATGACTCGAAGTCTTTATCTGTCTCCTTGAGAGGTTTGTTTGTGATAATAGATATCTTCCTCTCACAGCCGATGAATGCCTTGAAAGCCCGAGACCAGAACACATAATTATCTACATCCTTTAGTTTAATAAAGGTCTCCTGAACCATCATAGAAGAGGTTGAAAAAAGGAACTTCATCTCGGTAGGAGTTGTAGCCATCACAATCACAGATAGAGAGAACAAAAGGGTTCTGAACTTGTCTAGTTGTGCATCATGCAAATAGGAGGTGTAATCTTAAAGCTACAGAATAGGGGGTGATGTTGTGCGAGGAAGCGTTAGATGCATGAAGTTGGCACAGGATCACAGCCCACATAACAAATAAAGTTATAAGGTGGCGGTG
The DNA here is from genome assembly GCA_037367405.1 of Ottelia alismoides. NCBI lineage: Eukaryota > Viridiplantae > Streptophyta > Magnoliopsida > Alismatales > Hydrocharitaceae > Ottelia > Ottelia alismoides. Next base: position 1,176,623 of record JAZKJV010010019.1, on the reverse strand, counting down.
CTAGGGTTGATCGGAAACACTGCGTTGGATTCGTGCACGCGACAGGGAGGTCGCAGTAGTTCTAGGAACCCTACATGGAAGACGGGCGGTGATGAGGATGCGCAGATGAGAGCCCTACAGCAAAAAGGCGACGTAAGGGGCCAATGGTAGCGCACGCAAGCCTCTTGTAAATGACAGGGAGACTGGCATGGGCTTGGTATCCCTATGTGTAAGGGCGACGAGGCACGCACATGGGACTACAAGATTGAGATAGCCCTGCGTAGGTCTTGCTATCGGAGGTATGCCCACATGGATCCTTTTGTGGAGGCGAAGAAGATGCTTGTGTGAACATCAAGAGGGGGTGGAGGTAGCGGTGGGTGGTCGGGTACAAACTCCAGTCTAGAACTGTAATTCCAATAACTTGTGGACAAAAGTTGAACTGAATGAATTTATTAAGGGGTATCGGGTTTCTTATATAGTGTGAAACCCTAGAACCCAAGTGGTGATAATTACATAAGAGATCTTAAGGGGTCACAGGTAGAATAAGACTCAACTAATAAAGACATGAGAAACAAATAACTTCTAGCGTTCAAATGACTCTCCAATAGATGGACTTCGGAAGATGATTCTCTCTCATAGAATGTTAAAAGGATATTATACTGGGGACCACAATGAAAGGAGGATAAAGCCCGACTCATTTAGAAATCATTATCAAAGTTGCATATGTTTAGTGCAACTAATAATATCTCATACTCCTTTGGGTGCACAAGACATGGAGAAAACATCATATTATAGTCATGAAGTAAAAAGAACAAGCGTTTAAGGCACTCAAAATCCACAAACTATGCGAACAAACCAAACCCCGCAACAAGTGCATAAATGAGGAATCAACGGCAAGCAGTCTCACAATCCAGGAGCCAGTATACAGGTGTATAACATTTATACTAGTATAATAAGCTAGTACACAAGTATATAACATGGTATACTTGCATTATTACATTGGAATGTTCAGACCAAGCATAAATGATGTCGGCATAAAAAAGATAACATTGGTTAATAAATACTACTTGCAAGCTCACATAATACACGTACATCACATGAATACTGGTATATAAGTCCATGTACCAGTATAAAACAAATAGAATAGGAAAAATAAAATCCATTGGTTGCACATGTACCAGCATACCAATATGTGTTACACAAGTAGCACCCAACTTGGCATAACCACATACCTATATATAATGAGAAATACTAATACACTGGAAATAAACACATACGTATCTATACTCCAGTCATACTGGTACATGTGGAGATGTAAATGCACATTGGACCTGGAACCTTATATTAAACGAGGTCATTTATACCCATATGTCCCAATATATACCATGTACACCTATATATCCCAATATATATCCATATATGTGCTCATTAAAAGAACATAACAATGACGGACAGTAAATATATGATAAAACATGGCATTCATTCATTAATATAAATTTGCAAATGGCCTTAAAAATCGGTAGGACTTTGCATATCACAACAACAACAAAGCCTTTTCCCACAATTAAGTAGGGTCGGCTACATGGATTCTTCGCCTCCATTCAGATCTATCTTGGGTCAATCCCCACCTTATATCCACAAAATAAGATCCCTTCGTATAGGACTTTTTTTTTTGAACACATAAAGGTTCGGGGGAGACACGCGGTGGTGTTCGCCCCAAATTTATTAAAAAGCGAGAAGAGGGAGATGGGGAGAGAGGTACAATGTGAAAACAAGCACCCGGGATCAAGAGGATCCCTGTCTAAATCACAGTCCACAAACCCAGTCACCACACCCGACTAAAGCGTCACCGCAGCAACCACTCATTTAAAAGTAATTCCACATGCGCGAAGACGTTTTCCCTGTAAAATCTTTGGTCCCTGAAGATCTTGGCGTTTCTAGCGAGCCATAAGGCCCAGATGCAAGCAAGTGGGCGGAGCAGCTCCCGTCTTTGACGATCCGCATGAGAGCGCAAGGTGATCCAGAACGATTCGGCCGAAGAAACGTCCACCCAAGAAACATTGAGGCCCTCCCAAATGGAGGTAGAGCACGGACAGCAGAAGAACAGATGTTGCAGGGTCTCCAACTCGCCGGAACACAGTACGCAATCCGTAGAGCCATCCCCCGATAAGAACATAGCACACCTATCCCGGGTCAACACCCTACCGCGGCGCAGAAGCCACAAGAAGAAGGCCACCTTTTCCGGCAAATTTAAGGTCCACAGCCATCCCAGGTCATTGCAAAGGGAGGTACGATCGGAGTTTGGTTGATGGGAGATGATCTTGAAGGCCCGCCTCGCGGAGAAAGCGCCGCCACGCCAGGTCCAGTGGTCCCTTCCATTGGAAGGTGTTGGCGCATCCCTAAGCTGGTGCAGGAGCCGTAAGAGGTCATCGAAACGATCGTCGGATAGGTTTGCCGCAAAGCATGGGAACCAGCCGCCCCCATCCCAATTGGAAGCTACCGAAGCACCCGAGTTCGCCGCCAAGGCACAGAGGCGAGGGATTCATAAAGCTCTCTTCGTATAGGACTTTGCATATCACTAAATAAAAATACAGTCTTTATGTCTATAAGGTTGGATTCATAAAAAATCATGCAATAATCAAAAAAGCTTAATACGTGAACAAGAGCATTTGAAACACACGATCCATCCACAATTCTTGACAATGAGTGAATTGCGACTCCGTTGTCAACAATGAACATATCAATTTTTAAGGTTTAATGGGGCTATAAGATATCCCAACATCATCGAGGCATCAAAAGAGCTTCAAGGAGAATGTCCATGATATAGATTGTCATGGCTTCTTCTTCTTCATTAAGATCCATTTCTTGCCCCTAGATATATAGAGCTAGGAATAAACATGAATAAGAGATGTTCCTATTTAACAATTGCAGTTTGATCCAAAAATAAGGATTTAAATGGAAATGTTACCTCAACTGCTCATAAAAAGCTTCTAATAGCTTCTTGTACTCACAATTACTCATCTCTAAATGTGGAAATCTCCAAGGGAGAGTAAAAGCTCTCTCTCTCTCCAAGAGGCTAAAGTTCCATTTTTTAGACAAATGGTTTTGAAGGGCTATGAAAGCAGCTTTACCTAGCAGCCAAGGGAAATCTTTGATATGCAAATGGGGTTACACGATTGACACTATTGGTCTTAACATAAGCCCCACTCTTTGAGGAATTGACTCAATCCATCCCTTGCTTACCTTATTTTGTTCTCTTCCATAGTTGATGAAATCCACCTTAATCCAACTTATTAAATTGGGTCCAAGTCATCCATTACATCAGATTAAGTTTCCAGTCATCCAAACAGCATGTAGTTATAATGTCATTAGCATAGTTAACCATGATTTTTTGTCATTCCCGATTTTATTTAATTAGAGTTGTACAACTCTTAATTAGTGTAGGGTGTGTGTTACTCCAAGTAGGCTAGGTTGATTAATATTAACTGGCATTGAGTAGTCGCATGATTGAGTTTAATAACATTGAAAAGTTATATGCAAGGTAGATGGTTTTAAGGATGAGCTTCGTTCTGTGCATGACACATGGGTTGTCTCTTCTCACACTGCAAACATGTTGATGATACTTTGTTCTTTGTGGAAGGCACAATTTTGGAGGCTAAGTGTCTTATGGTGACAGTTGAAATCGTTGGCAGATTCTCTGGTTAGCAAATGAAAAGAGAAAAGCCTGCATTCATGACTTTTGTTATGTCTCAAGAGGTTGCAACAGAATGCTATCGGGATTAGGTACACCTCACAAGAGTTTGCCTCTACTGTACTTGGGGCTGTCATTATCTAAGGGGCAAGTTTAGGCAGACAGATTGAGGATTAATGTTGGATAAAATGGAGTGCAAACTGGCGAAGTGGATGGCAAAATGTCTATTGGAAGGGGCAGGTTGATGCTTCTAAAGTCGGACCTTTTGGTGATACTTTTTTCCGTCATACAAGCATCCTCCAGGGATACAACTTGAGACTCTGATGAAAAGATTTTTCTACTTGGGTTTTAGTTAAGAAATCTGGGGGATTGTGTTTGTTGATCGAGTTTAGTCACAGACTCACAGAGACAGTGAAGGAGGGTTGGCATCGAGGAGGTGAAGCTTAAAGTGGATTGGCATCAATGAGGTGAAGCTTAAAGTGACAAATAAATTTTGTCATGAAATGTGTGTAATTCTCTAGGGTGATAATGACGACTTGCTTTGCAGACCTCTTAGGGTTGTGTACGTCATTTTTCAGCGAGAGCACTTTATGTTGTACCACATGCTAGTAGGTGGGTACTGATTCTGATTATTGTGCGTATAGTTTGTGATTAATTTAAACATCGGGGGTACACCTTCCAGTGGTGTCCACCCATCTTTCATCAAGACAACTATATTATTCGCTAGATCAAGAAGTCAATTCCTTTTTAGAGTTTACAAGTAACTCTTTTCTTCCAGCAACTGGAATTCAAATAAATTATCATACTTTACCAAGATCCTATGACAATTTTTTCTATCGCCACCATAACTCACAAATAACACCATAAGGATATAACTTTTTTTTTGCTATATACTATTATTAATCAAATAGTATTTTTATCGAGTGAATTGTCATGTACATAAGAATAGAAGGCTTAAGAAGCGCAAATTTTAGATAATTAACAATATAGTTTTTTTAAATGCACTTGCCACTTATCCATACAAATATTTTCCAACTGCCAACGCATGCATGGCTAAATTTATAATTAGCAGCCATCAAGAGATTGAAAAAGAAAAGAGGGTAGACCGGTGAGCGATTGGAAGCAGTGGAGGTCGAAGGTGTCAGCCTGGAGGAGCTCGATTCCGGAGCAGCCGGGGGTCGGGGAAAGCTCCTGGGAGATGGCGTGCATCGAGTGCCAGAGGCTCGCCAGCCTGAGGCTGTCGTTCGTGTCCATCCTTCCCGCAGATCCATAGTCCTATCAGTTTTTTATGCATTCTCTTTTTAAAGGTGAAAATGAATTATACTCGAAAATTTTAAAAGCAAGAAGAATACTTCGGAGGAGCTTTTTTTACCTTGTAGAATATGGACCCGCCGGACTTGTTAATGATGAAGAGGCTATAGATGGCGGCGGCGGCCATTGGGAGAGGAACTTTCCTGCAGTGGAGGAAGAGGAGGAACGGTAGGTCTTCTCCGCAGCGGCGGATTAAGCTCTACTTGGAAATGTCTTCGGATCTGATGGGTGGGCTGTGGAGCGAAGGGGTTCTTCCCTTTTTTATGATAACTAAATATTCTTTATCTAACTCTAATCTCGATTTTCAGTGAGCAGAGTTATAAACCCTAACTTGTGGTTTATACATTATACTTTTAGGAAATGGATCCTTTACTGCACCGAAGGATGCAGAGTAGTTCGATCACGATCGAGCGGTTTCCACGAATTCCCACTTTTTGTGGGATTGGATCAAGGGAAATCTTGGGAACTACTCGATCATGATCGAGCAGCTCCAAAGGCCACAGCAGAGTCTGTTGCATCCTTTGGTGCAGCAAAGGATCCATTTCCATGCTCTCAACATGCGATTGTACAACTCGAAAACTTCTTTATATGCACATTATCCCTTGTGATCGTGGGAAAAGAGGATGTGAATCCGATAATAAGAATAGATATCATATGGCATCTTTATATAGAGGAAACCAAGAGAATAATAACATAGAGAATAAACAATAAAAGAAACTACAAAAAAGAGACATGTTCTTAAAATCTCTCAACATTCCCCCTTAAGTTGGATCATAAAGATCCATCATACTCATCTTAGAGCGGAATCTTGCAAAGACGACTCGGAGAATTAGCTTATTAAAGATGTAATGGTCAACTCTGTAGAAGAAACACGAGAAGTGTCCACGTACCATTTATTAGTGATATCCTTAGTATAATGGCAAATGACATTTATATGTTTAGCTCCACAAGTAGGATGATAGTAATCAACTTAACCCGTATCACCTTGGTAGTAATTTAAGATGTAGCTTTGTAATATGAGTCTACAATGAAGATAGGTACAACTATCTATTTTTTAGTTCTCCTTGTAATAAAAATTCTCGCTCATAAAAATGCATAAAATCAATGGTGGATTTTCTACCTTTATGACATTCAGTGTAGTTTGCATCTTCATATACTACGACATCAAGGGGCTTCCAGCTAAGGAAAAGACGTTCCTCTTCGTTGACTAGACCTTAAGTTGTCTGAGTACGTCATCATTTTTTTACTATAACCTTTTTAGCTTTTTATCAATATAATGATGAATTCTATTCACTACAAGGGAGATGTTATAAAATTTGAAACGGTATTAGACCTGGGTATACATTTATCAAATCCCTATCATGTCTAAGCAGTGGATCAAGCTAAAGTGATCCATGAGCCAACCTGAATCGTCCAGGTCCGTAACCCAATTGACTAGAGCCATTAATATTGCGCGTCCCAAGTGACTTAAGGTTTAATTGAAATCAAAAGTGAAATAAATAAGATAGGTACAAAAGTGTTTAGAATCCAAAATATATAACTAAAGTGAACCAAGAAACTAAAATCAACTAACAAGTAGTGTATCTAAATGGCTCGAGCGAGTAAGACAAATAAAAGAGAAACTCTTCTCAAGTTTTCCCCAAGTAGGGCAACTAAAGTAGGGCCTAAAGCAAACTTTCTTTAATAATTTTGCATATACGAGCCTTCATTAGTGACCTGGAGATTTCATTTCATGTATCGCAACACTCCTAGTGAGGCCTACTTGTTGCACTGAGTTAAGAACAGGTTGGTGTAATACATGTGCAGAAAAGCTATAAGCACAAAATGTTATATTGGGGTATGTTTCATTACTTCAGCAAATTAAAAACAGAGACCAAATAGATATTTATATATTTATATTTAATGAGCAAAGATTCCAATAAGATATTTACATATTTTTTAAGTGTAATATTTTTGTTTTGTATTTGTTTTTAAAGTTGAAAACAAGCTAGTTTGGAAATAAAGAAAATATGTATAAAATTTAACATATGAGGCGAATACAGGTGAAAATTCATAGAAATAAAAGAAGGAAAAATAGTTTTGGCCTTTTATGTTACAAGAACTATTTGTTTGATTTTGTAATAGTAAAAAGGATTTTTTAAAGTAAAGATTATTTAAAAAGAAATGTGACATAAATATAGGTCTAAGGTGCCTAAAATGCCAAAAGTGGATGAATTTCAAAAGGGCTAATTTTCCCTACGTAGGCAAACTACTCATCTACAAAAAGCTGTTTTTTTGTGTTTTTATAATTTTACAAGATTTTAAAATTTACCTAGGTATGCAATAATTTTGGATGGCGTTTAAATACGATACAAGACGAACAAAAATGTTCCCAATGGAGCTTTTGTGGATTCTTTCACATCAAATTTTATTTTTATGGACTTTCTAGATAAAACCTAATTTGTGATTCTTCAATGTTAATAAATAACACGATGGTAGAAAATGAAAGGAAAGTTATGGAGTGTGTGCAACAGTCGCATGATTACCAAGATTAATTAGGAAAGTAGAATGTTATAGAATATGCTTAAGTTAATTCAAAAGGTAAAATTAGCTATTATTTCATTTTTAGGTTCAAAACAAACAAACTAGATCCTAAAATTGTGACAGAAATTAAGCACTTATTTATTCAAAAGCACACAAATTTCAAATCTTAATTTTCAAGCATACAATTTTAGGCAATTAAATATTCAAATCCCAAGAAAATTAACTTCACTTATTTAGTAAAAATCTAAAATGCAATAAAAAATCGTCAAAATTCGAGAGATATTAGAGCATCATTAGACAGATCTAAAGCAAATTAATGAATTCGAGGGGTTAAACTGTAAAAACAACTATAAGGATTGGACTACGAAAAAATAAAGCAAAAACAATTATGTTTTTTTTGAAGTGGACCTGAATGCAATTTAAAAAACCACCTTGTGGTATTTACGAGTACTCCCCTGAATGGGCAGTAGTATAAGCATGATATTTGAAAGATCCAAGAGTTTCTTTGCTTGTTTTTGTCCCTTCATAACACAACTCGAGGCATAACCCAAGCATTGAGATGATGCCACATGTCTAGCATATGAAGGGTGCACTTGGGAATTGTGAAAAAGCTTGACATATTTTTTATACTATTGTTAGTTAAGTAGAATTGTAGCATGAGTTGACGAAAATTGATTAGTCAAAAATCACATTGAATATATAGTGTAATCTTGATGAATAAAGAGGGTAATCTTTTTATTTTACTCGGTAAAAAGGTATAACGTAAGGAGACAATGAAGAATTTGTGAAGGACCTGACTGATGATAGGGACTCTAGGAGGATCTAAGATATCATCACGGAGTGCGAGAATATATTTGTCGCTGAGACGACCGCTCACAAAATCCAAGGTCGCTCAACAAGTACCCACCATATGAATAATCAAAGAATAACAAAATTGTAAATTTTACTCTACAACACTGTGTATAATGTGTAAGTATGTAGAGGTCGAACCATTGAGAGCAAACATGGTAGCCTAACAATTATTTCTAATCAAAAGTGAGTTATGTACATAAATATCCTCTTAGTCTTTTTGTGTGGGTTTTTGGTTTTACAAAATTTTATCTGATTTTTTATAAAATTTTATTTTAAATTTTTATTTTTTAAAAATTCAGTTTGTCTTTAAATTTAATATTATACAATATTATATATATATAAGAGTATACGAACATATATACAACAATGTATATATGTTATAATGTTTATATATATAATATAATAAATACATAAAAATCAGAAAAACCATAAAGTACAATCGTTTTATTTTTTAAGTATTAAAAATATTTAGAAGATATTTACAATAGTTAATAATAATATAATATAATATATATATATATATAGGTATAGAGTACAATACGGGCATTATAATTATAAATATAGAAAAAAAGAATCAAAATTTTTAAAGTAAATTATTTTCAGGTTTTTATATATTTCTACTTTTTTTTATTTTCATGTATTTTTGAGAAAAATTAGGTATTTTTAAAGTATACAATATCTCAAAACATGGATTAAATAAATATATTAAATTGTGTTGAGATTTATAAATACTAAATAAAGTCAAAATTTCCTAAAACTGATTTTTGATAATATATATAAATAAAATTATCAAACAAAAACTAATATTTTGGGAATTTTTGAAGACTTTTTTATAAATTTTATAGGATTTTGGAGCTTTATAATTTTCTAACCTTTTCTTTTTCTATTTTTTGGGATTTTTGATCTGGAGTTATAAAATACTATAATAAGCAAAATATATTTTTTTGGAATATTTTGAAAAGGTTTTATAATTTGTATGTATTTTCTAAATCAAATAGGGCAAAATGTGCTCTTTTTAAATTTAAATAAATAGCTTATGTACGTAGAATGCAAAACAAAATATGACATGAAAGATCAAGCATCTAGGTACATTATATTATTTTTACAGAAATTTTTTTGAGCACGGATAATATTTTTGAAAAATTAGAAAACAACCACAATAATTAATAAACTGGTAGGGACCTTGTAAATAAAATAAGTTTACATGTATTGCGAACCCTAAAATAAAATCCATGGGTACACTTATCATTTATCCAATATTTTAATATAAAACTCGCCCTAGAAGGGCTTGAATACAATTTATAAAAAGTTTCAAGTCCCTTTACAATTTTTCCACAAAATTCAACACTGAATATAAAATTTTTTGGACCAAATACATAATAAAAACTCGCAAGGGTATGTGTGCAAAATGCCCACCTCACACGGGCATCCACGTGAAGTACGCTAGCATGGACATAAATGCACAAACAAGAAACGACAAGGGGATTCATGCAAAATATCCACATTTTATTTACAATATGAATTAAATTTACAATACTAGAAATGAAATCAAAAAGGTGGACGAGTATCAATGATATTTCCCCTTTCATCAGTGGAAGGAAGCGATTGTGGTGGCACCACGCCTGCATTACTTAACTCGATCAAAGATGGAGGCGGGGCATCGGTCCGTCTGATGTGAATGACCCGTGTTAGATCTCGGTCGCGCTGCAGATCCAATGGCTTTGGAGGGATGAAGAAGAACAGGGAAGAACACTTCCATGTCCTCCTTTAGATTGTGTGTAGCTCCTCGCACCGACTTCCATTCAACTTTCTAATCGGTATGTCATCTTCCTGCAAGCATTCTGCATCGAGTTGCACCAGCAAAAGGTTTGGGCCTCGCTGGGAAGGGGCTTGGATCTCAATGAAGAACTGTTCACCTAGGAGCCTTCTTGTGCTCCAAATTCGACCTTCTTGGGGTTGTTGGATTTGCGTATCTGCATTAAAAGATTCAAGGGCTCAAGGCAAAATTCCTTGACCCAATTAGAAGTTGTTGCGCATGGGGGGTGAGCTAGATGGTGGAGCTCCGATGAGAGGTTATGGAGGAGTTGCGATTCACTGATCCACGGAGGACCAGGAGGGATCAAAATGTGGAACGAGTGTAGCATGCAATGGGGAAGAAGGTGGAAGCAATAGATGGGTCGAAATGAGTATGATTCACATGGCCGAAGTAGTGAGTTCCAACGATTGAATATTTGGGATTTACCCTAAGCTATTGATTTACTTGTAAAATAAATGTCAATAATGAAATTAAACTAACTAAAACTACCTAAAATGGATAAAAACGGTGAAGCTCGGACCTGGAAACCAGGGAGCATAGTTGTCATAGGAGCGCCATCTTGGAGAACCTCCTCTCCTCCTTGCTTTGCCTTGGACCTAGGGGATGCTCTCTCTGGCACGGGGAACACACAAACATGCAAGGTATGGGGGTTCATGGCTCGAAAAAGGATCAAATTAGGCAAGGAGGTTTGAGGTTCTTACTTATAAACATGATGAGGAGGCTTATTGATCAAGGGATTGCAATTGAATTGAGGACATTCGATTTATCTTTGGCTAGGGTGAGATTTAAGGGTGTTCAATCTCCATGAAATGTGCATCACGCTTAGCCAGGGCATCATGAGCTCAAGCGAGAAAAAAATGGCGAAGATTTGAGTTCAGACATAATGGCATCTCAAGGAAAAGAAGGGGTGTTGACCCATATCAACACGAGGAGTTTTCTGGTGGGTCCACGTGGACCAACAAGAATAATCCCATGGGAAATTATTGGTGAAATCAACAACAAATGGCTAATAAATTAATTGATTTTTTTATTAAAACATGAAAAGAGTTTATAAATTAATATAGCATTTTATTAATATTTTTATTTATTTTCAGAAGCTTTTTAATGTAAGTTAGCATTTACGTATAAATTATAGGTATATTTACCTATATGGTGTATAGTTTATTTTTATTTTGTATTTTACTTTTTATTATTTTATAAACTTAATTTGTATATTTATAACTTATTTAGATATACACAAATATTTTTTGTGTTTTTCTGATGTTATTTGTTTATTTAAATAAGTAGATGTATTAATTATATATGTATAAGTATAGTGTATTCATCTATGTATTTTATATAATATTTTTATTGTATTGTATTTTCATGTTTTTATTATATTCTAAATTGATAGATAAACTATAAATAATATTTACAAAATTATATAATTATACAATTGTGAAAAACATAAAGAAAGAATAAAATGGATATTTTTTTAAGTATATTGTACAATAGGGGTCCAAAAATCTAACTTTTGCATCTTAAATTCAAATCAAGTGAAACCACCATCATTAAATAGCTAATAAAAAGTTATATACAATTGAAGATTATTTTGATGCATTTTGATTCATATGGAGAAGATATGGGTCAGGGAAGTTTGGGTTTTGGCTTTTTATTCTGTGTGTAGAATGCACAATATGTATTATTTTTATATGAAATCTACTTTGTATTTTTCTGTGTACTTTTATCTACAATTTAAGTATAAGTTTATTGATTTGATGTGTAAATACTAAAGACTGAAATAGGTCCCAAAAATAGATTATTGAAGAAACAAATTTTGGGGTTTTTATTGTATTATCGACCATTATCTCACCCTACTTTATTCCTTGTCAACCTAGTCATCATGATGCCTATGTCTCGGGGTTTAGGGTCATAAAATATCTTTAGCATTTTATTTATTTTTTATTTTCTTTTTATTTATTTTTTATTTTCTTTTCATTTATTTTTTATTTTGACTTTAAATACAATATTTTATACAATGTTTATACAATAAACAATGAAGGTTAATTTATGCAAAATAATGATATTTACATGCATTTAGCTAAGGTTTAAAGTCTAAAATAAAAAAATAAAGGTGATGAAATGAAGATTCATCATTTTATTTTATTTGGTAATCTACTAAGGTCTAACATGAGGAGGAAATGAAGATTTAATAAAGGACTTGATCGAATTTAGTGATTTTAATATGAAAAATAGCTAAGTTTGGTACACATGTCAATAAATTATATGCAATGCCGATTAATGTAGTGTTATATGTAGTGTATGCAGTGATTTATGCGAAATGAATTAGTGTGGCTGCATGTGTGATCGATTTAATGTAAACGTTATGCAATATTTTTCCTTTTTTATTTTTTATTCTTGTTATTTTTTATTTTGGAAAACTTTCAATTCATTTTTAATTAGAAAGAGAAAGAAGTGAAAGAGACACTTTATTATATAATAAAGATGATATAGATGATGGTTTTAAATATTTTAAACGGAAACAGCTTTATAATACTACATGAAATAAATATTTTTGGTTTTTTATGGTGTTGTAATATTTTTTGGGTACTTTGAAAATATAGGAATAAATTAAAATAAAACAAATAAAACAAAGTTTCCAAAAAATAAAGGCTAACAAAGACTAAATTTTAAAATAAGAAATGTGGTGTAAATTAGCCTTAAAAATTATAAACATATTTTTCTCATGCAGGGAATTATCTAAGGATTCTAAAAAAACATATTTTTTTGGTGTATTTAAAATGAATTATACAAGGAATGCAATGATATATAGTGTTAAGGTTGATGATGAATTGTTTTTCAAAACTAAAATTACAAGATGTTGCTATATGAAAATTCAACCTACTATTTTCAGAGGGGAGGAGCAAATGCACCCCCGCTAAAAGCAACTTATGTTATCTCTATGCATGATAGAATATACTTCTATCAAGGAACATCTAGATCACGTAATTACATTGTAAATGGATTTAATAAAAGTATACGTTAAGATAGATATGAGAATGATGTCTTGATTTTATTAGTTTCTCTTACACTTTCATATGAAAAATTTGTCCCATCATTTATTAGTGGAAGAGAAGAGATGACTCCAAGGGAAGTCCACACAAGTTTTGATATACGTGAACTTTAGACCATGAGAGACATGTAAGCAAGACTCTCGTGCTGTAAAATTAATTATAACTCATGAGAAGAGTGAAAATGTAAAGAAATGAAAGCAAAAACCAAAGTCAAAGAATCTTCACAACCCCAAGGACATCTGTATTACTATAAGGAATCGGGACATTGGAAGAAGGACTGCCCAAAGAAGGTGGTAAAGGCCACCATTGCTGCAATAGCTCAAGGAGGCGCACATTTTGAAGATGATTTGTCCACCTCTTCATATAGCAAAAGGTGATAGATAGCACATGGTTACTTGATTCAAGATGTTCCTACCATATGACCCTGACTGAAGATTGGTTCTCTGCCTAAAAGAAGATAGATGTTATAAACATCATCACGAGGATTGATACACCATGCATAATTATAGGGACTGACTCTATAATAATCAAGATGCATGATGGATGCATGATGGAGTCATGAAGATAGTGACAAAAAGTTTGTCATATTCTTGGTTCGAGAAAGAACATGGCATCCCTTAGATTCTTGGACTTTAAAGGATGTAGATATACCGTTGAGGGTGGAATTCAAAAGGTTGATAAAGGGTTATCAAGGATAACAAGTATAAGACCATTTATATTATGCACGGGTCTAAATTTCCAGTTCAGTTGTAGTGATATGCCAAGCTCTGAAATCAGAATCAAAGTTGTGGCATATCCTGTTGGAGCACATGAATCGGGCAGGATGAATATCCTCAATAAGAAAAGGTCTCATCGAGGATCATAAAAACATCCAAGCTGAGGGGAGGAGATCAAGGCCTCTCGCATCATGGAAGCATGAAGATGGAATCAAATTAGATAAAAATAGACTTGTCGTACAATTACGTTGGAATTTTTAAAAAAATAGATGGAACCACGTGGATTGGGAACCATTCCCTATTCGTTCCATCATGATGACACGTGTTTAGAACATACCTCTTGAAGAGTGATTGTGATCTACGAGTCTCTAAGCGAAGAGACATCTTATCTCATATTCGATCTAATAAAGACAACACTGGCGGACGTAGGGATGAACTCCCACAATCCAGTGAGATAATTCAAGCAGTATAGATCCTTATTTTTTCGTACAAATCTCTTCATTCCTCAAGAACATGAGGCATATAGGAAGAAGAACCTCAACGAAAGATCAACGGTATCGATAATGCAACATGAGGGTAGGGAGATGACTCGCGTGTCCATAATCCTGGGATAGGGGACAACCACATGGAGATGTAAATAGAAAGAGAGGGTGGACGTGTGTATGGAGAGAGAGACTCTTATCATTTCTAACTCTTATAAATTCTTCTTCTTGAGAAGGCTAGGATTTCCTTCTCTTTTATAACTTTTTAATGGTTAGGATGCACCCCCAAATTTAATAAACAACCAAGATTAATGAGGCTCTCAACCTTAATTAGGGTTAAGAGTTGAAAATAAATAATCAACTCCTCTTCTTAGTCTAATCTTTACCCAAAATCAATCATAAATTAATAATAAAAGGAGAGAAGGGAAGAAGCTCTCCTCAAGGGATGGATGCCCACCATGGTGGCTCCCTCCATGGTTGTCCACTCCTGATTAGGAATATATTTCTCTTCCCCTTCCTCTTTTTGGATTTAATCTCCATTAGAGTCAAACCTTTATTCATTAAATTATTATGTTAATCAATTATTAGTGAATAGTTCTAAATTACTTGTGACATTAATAATTAAGAATCATTTCCATTTGTCCAAAACTATTGAGCGAAGTCACTAAAATCCAAACATGTTTCATCACTCCCTCAGAATGGAAGCATCATAGTACGCAATTGATTAAGATCACATCACCCTCGAGTATTCATAATATATTACATCATGCATACTAGAATATTGCGATAAAACCCGATGTTCGAATATCATTTGAATTGTCTTCTTCAGGTTTTTATTGTCAAGTTTCTTGTTTTATCATAGAGAGTTGGTATCGATCATATGCTTTCAAAAAGCATATATCATACTTGGTTCCAAAGTAGGAAGACAATTGATGGAATTTTGTTCGTCCCAATATCTCATGAGTGAGCTCATGTCTTTCAACTTTATACGCATTTTCTATACAATATGCATATTATACATGTATTTACAAAAGTTTTTTTTTCAAATTTTACCCAACGCATAATTAATGCATAATTTATACAAAAAAGTGAAAGTACAAGCTATGGGTAAAGTATTTATGTAATATATACATGCCCCCTATTCCTAGCATGTGTTATGTCCTCAGAGCACAAGAAGAGAAAAAAGGCATAGCTCGTGCTACGCATAGGAGAGCTAAAATAACAAAAAGTAGAAGTGAAACTGCCCCCATATACTTAGGCTCTTTGCAGCCTAAGTGTAGAAGAAGATCAAAAATGGGATAGACGAGGTCAAGAGGGGAAATGGATGAGTATATATACATGATGGGCATCCATCCCCCCATACTTAGGCTCTGGTCAACCTAAGTCTAGAATAGAAGTGAGTGTGAAAACTGATGAGAACTGGAGAATATATAGAGAATGGTGAAGAGTCTTGGGTCACTCGCCCCCTATACTTAGGATCGGGTCATCCTAAGTATAGACATAAAATGAAATGATATGGAGTTGTTACGTGTGATACGAATCACTAGGGAGGGAGGTAAATAAAAGAAAGAAAATCAATACAAGGAGTGGGTGAGACTATACAAGGATCAAGAAGGTTTGTGATGAATCTTCTTATGGGAGTGAGGAGGCGGGTAATATACATATGTGTTGATATCAGAATCGTCCTCGGATGAATAATACTGAGGTGTAGGGATCGTCCAATGAGGGTCGACACATGGCTGCTTGCTCAGATATGGCTTAAGAACAATCGAACTGAGCTCACTCATATAAACCACCTCATCCGAACCTGATGATGATTCCTTTGAAAATTCATTTTCCTGTATGTTGAAGGAAACTTTCTTAGTCGATTTTCTACAACCTGAATCATTAAAAGCAAGAGGAGAGTGATGAGACTTTAGGGGTTCGGGTGAACACCTCAAGGAGTCAATTCTCGACTTCCTCTCACTGGATAACCGACTAGAGGAAAGACCAATCATGTTTTTGGGTAGGGTCGATTCAGTATCGGTTATCTACCTTGAAGATCCAGAATGTGGTGCGGTGCTGACCATGGGTTCCTCATCAGATGAGTCACCATATAGGTTAAAATTCTTGAAGGATCATCATACATCTTGGGTAGGAGCCGACGTTCTCAATTGGCTTAACATTGGTGGTGATGCAAGCAGCAGGAGTCATGGATGTGAGGGAGTCTCTGATCCAATGGTCAGCTCGACAGTCGGTATTTCAGGTGTAGGATAGAGGAGTGACTCATCTACCTCTCGATGGTCACGACTGTCAGCAGCTTTGCCTGTTACCTTAAAGTATAGTGTATCAGAGAATAGGTGAGGTCAGAGTGCTCCCAATATTGTGAAATCGATTTCCCAAGTCTCATAATCTATAGTTACCTCAGCCGATGCTAAGAATGGCTTCCCGAGAATAATAGGAGACTGGGTAAACTCTCATTGATGCTCAATGTCAATTACCGTGATGTCTACCTGGAGTAAAGTACCTTGGAAAAGTAATGATGACTGAAATGGTTCCTCTCGACCGTTTGATAGATCGATCAGCTAGCTGAATGATCTCTCTTGACTTTCTGATTGGCTTGAGTTTGAGCTTGTCAAATACAGAGGTTGGGAGGATATTTATTGGTGAGTCATCATCGATTTCTAGCATGGGTGAAGGTAGCGTCTTTGATTTCACATTCAACCCTAAGAAGTCGCTTCACTCTACGACTTTTAATCTTTCTCCCCATCACCAAGGAGGTTGTAGACACTAGATATTTCTTAGTTCTTGTCCTCTTATTGCCCGACCTCTTGGGCATCAATTTACTTCTCATAAATCGTTTGGCGTCAGGAAGTAATCTATGGCCTTTATTAAGGGAATATTAAAAATTAATTCCTCAACGAGTGCTTCCCTTAGGGAATAATCTATTTTTTATCTTTTTCATTTTCTATTTTTGAAAATTTTCCTGATTTTCCATGTTTTTGGCCTTTTTAAGATTTTCATTTTTTGTTGTTGTTTTGAATAGGTGGAGGAGGGTGAGTATGTACAGACTCTAGATGGGAAGGTAAATGGTTAATATAAGAGGGGGTTAGAATGGACTCCAGTTGTACAGAATGTATGTGCTTCTTTGTATAATATTAGTTTTCAACATTAAATCCGCTTATTCCATTATCCACTTCCATACTTGAGCTGGAATAGATTGAAATGATTCATTTGATGACATTTCTAAGTTTATCCTCAATTAATTCACATCTCTTCACAGTCCTAGAAATGTTATCCTCTAAAGAGTTCTCATAGCAAATCCTTGTAGTAGTCTGGTTACTCGAAGGATACAACTGAGATCTTGAAGTCTCATACCCGACATACCTAAACTCTGGCATGCAATGTTGGGTCGAGTATGGACCATCCGAATGGCAGATATTGGTCGAAGCCTCGAATAATGGAATCAACAAATGGGGGGGGGGTATTTCTAGCTCATGAGTCCAAGCCCATGCATGTGTAGGCTCTCCGAATGTATGATATGAAGGCCGGTCAATGTAGGCTTAATTACCAGGGTCAATCAAGTCAGGAAGATCATATGATGCATGCCTCTCCATTCGATTTGTTCGATCGACCATGTTATGCTCTAAGGTCATGTCGGGATGTGTATTTCTAAATTGTTGTCTGGTCTCAACTTGAGATGAGAATGAGGTCTGTAGGGGCACATAATTCTACCAATCATTTATCTCATCAGTAGCTTGCTCTTCGAATTGTTCATTGATTCCAGCAAGTGACCAACTATAAGGTGAGTTAGCTCATGTTGGAAGTGGGTTATGGGTGTAAAAAGGTGGGATAGGTGAGAGATGCGAAGAAGTGGGAAAGTCAGTCGAAGGTCTGACTTCATAATCATGGCGAGGTAGAACCAATCACGGGTAATAAGTGGGATGGCTCTCATTGATTGTGTTTCTTTCAATGGCTAAGATTTGTGTTGGTAAAACCAACAACAATTAATTTAATTTAGATTAAATATATATTGATAAATCAATATAATTTAATTACCAAATTAAATCAAGATCTCTTGGAGATCATAGGAGAGAGAGTGCCTCCTTCCATGTTGGAAGGAGGGGACGGCCACACATTCCTAATAGGAGTGGTGGCCGTCCAATCCATATATATGTAAGGTGGCTCTCGTCTCTATATTGTAATCTTCAAGATTATGCAACAACTTTTGTTGCAAATTATTCTACAAAAATAATTCACAATTATTTTGTAGACATTGCAATCTTGCCATTGAAAAAATTGTGAATCATATTCACAACCCAAAACAAAATGTAAATTACATTTTCAATTCAATGTCCAATGTGAATCCAATTCACATTAACATTTAATTAACAAATGTAAATTACAAATAGCTCTCTCTTATATATTATAAATCACATTTATAATATATATGACTAATATGGATATTGCTGTCCACATTATTCATATCCATGATAATTAAATCACATTTAATCATCTTATATCTCTATTCTCTTGTTCTCAAATAATATGAATCACATTCACATTATTTACATCTTTCATAATCAAATCATATTTAATTATCTAAAACAACTCTCTTTATAATATGAATCGAATTCATATTAATCATGATAATTAAATCACATTTAATTATCCATTTTACTCAATGCTCGGATATATATATATATATCAACAATGGAATTATCCATGAACTCCTTCAAGGATAATGCGCTTTCTCCGCAGATACTTGGAGATAAGGACATGGCGATTGTATTGTTCCACGTATTGTGACATGGATATTGAGATCATATCTCAAATCCAGATCGCGGGCCTCCCATAGATGCTTGATTAAATCAAGACCGTAAATCTAATCTTCTCATTGTATCTGAATCACATTCAGATCAATGTCCAACACTTGGACCAATATCAGATCACTTCTCTACTGAGAGGAGTCACTAAAATCCATACCCGTTTCATCACTCCCTAGGAATGGAAGCATCATGGTTATACAATCGTTTATGATCACATCACCCTCAGGTATTCCCAATACCTGTACATCCTGCATACTGGAAGACTCAGACTAAACCCGAAGTATTGGATCAACTTTATATTGTCTACTTCATGGTTTTATCAGTAAGTTTCTCATTCGATCATTGGGTCGGTATCGATCATACATTTTCCAAAAACGTATATCATACCTAGGTCTTGATCATATACTTTCCAAAAGTATATATCAAACGTACAAATTCAGTCAAGCTTCCAAAGTGAGACGACCGTGCGCACGGAATTTGATTCCTTTCAATATCTCATGAGTGAGCTCATGTCTTCTGGTTCAGTAACTGAACTTGTATGATCCCTTTGAGAGATCGTATTACTCATATGCCCTTATATGCACACCAGCGCGCCGGTGTATAGACTTTGGTTAGGTCATCAACCTATTGGTCTGCCAAATGTACATACTCAAACATATAGTAACACATTTGTCTCCGGTCAGAGGATGTGTGCATGTATCGTGACAGCATACGATACAGGACTTTGGTTATCTCGATCTCGTTAAGTAAACACTTTGACCTAACTAATCCGACACCTCCGAATCTTTATTCCTATGCAGAGGACCTGCATCAAGAGGTCAGTCAGATATCAACCTTTAGAGATGAGGATTGCCATCTCCTACTCAGGCTGAAGATCATTTCTTAACGATTATTTGACGGTGGTTCATGAGTCCTCAATCTAACTCTTTAGATATTCATCCAAGCACCAGCCTCTATGATTCAACAGTTGAATCAACAGATGTATGATCATCAAGATGGCCATGGTACATAATCCTAATTGTATTAAGGGACCCATTATGCAAAGTATTTATTCTTCATTTCAGATCAGGGAATGATATGTGCAATAACATTTATTGCATAATGGCTCGCCGTGGGCTCGCATTTCCAACAATCTCCCACTAGCCCAAAGAGCCATTAATGGGCTAATCATTTAAACCCACACTTATGTGACAATCATAGACTATTTAGAAAATAGCTAGGTAAGCTGATCAGTCACTCTGTTCCCGCGAGACTACGCCAAGTCCTTTTAGGGCACTTGCATATTCCCGGTAACAGTGCTCGCATCCAATGCGAATGTTGCATCTTATGCAACCAATACTCAATCTTGTTAGTTACGGTGTCCTTGACACTACAACTTAATAATTATTATAACCGGTATTTCTATAATCCTTATTAGAATACCCTTATTCTTGGAGATCACAATCTCTTAAGGTATCTAGAGTTAAGATCTTTTAGATCTCTATCTATAAAGTCTTAAGTTTTGTAGATAAGACTTTGAGATCACTATCTCAAAAATCTTGTCCTCTATGAAGATATTGTTTTCTTTTTACTGCAATCAAGTGTTTTTCTCTCCATAGTAGGATTAGCATACCTTGCTACTCCCACTGCATGGCAGATATCTGGCTTTTGTACACATCTAGCATACACTCAGCTTCTCGTAACTGATGCACAAGTGCAAGCAGTACTAGCATTCACTTCCTCAACTCTTTGAGGTGTTATCCCTTTAGATAGGTCAGTACCATATCTTAAAGGATGTAAGCCTTTCTTGGAATTTCTAAGAATAGAATATGTCCAACGTGTACTATAAATGTGACAGTCCCAATATCCTCTTCTCTTTGCTTCTGAACAACTTCAGAACTAAGATCTAAGAGGTATCTTTGAAATCATATTTCAAGATATGGAATAGCCGGTCTATAAAACACTTATTATTATACTTATATCGTTCCAAATGATTAGGATATTATCTACATTTAGCACGATGAACACAAAGGCACTCCCACTAAGCTTCACATGGCTCATCAAGATTCTATCTGAAATCATAACATTTATGATTTCATCAAATCTGAAGTTCCAACTTCAAGAAGCTTATTTGAGTCCATAGATGGATTCCTTAGCTTGCACACCTTGCTTTCCTCAACCATGAAGCCCTGGGGCTACTTCAAGTGAATATCCTCAGAGAGGTATTCATAGAGGAATGCAATCTTGACTTTCATCTCATAGATAACAAAGTCAAGTTGTGTAGTCAGGTTCCCTTTCTCTTGAAGATCCATTTACACCTTAATGGGTCTTATCCATATAGGTGGATCCTCGAGGGTCCATATACAACACTTGTATATGAAGTCTACTTTAGACTTTATTGCTATCATCCATCTTTCCATGTCATGATCCTTAGGAGCTCCATCACATGAAGTCCGATCATTGTCAGACTTAACTGACACATGGGATACATCCTCAAACTCATTTGAAGAGGTATTAATGTTTCATCTTTGATTGTCCTTTTAGTTTCCAATTCCAGGAGCCTCGTTATCTTCTCAAGGTTAAATGAGTTCCTACACTTCATTTTCTTCTTGATTCTCAAGAGAGTCATCCTTTAAGAATCATATTCTTAGAGATGAGATCTTTTAAGAATCTCAAGGTCATAAAGTAGGTATCCAATACCATCCTTTATTTTCCTAATGAAGTAGTACTCTCTAGTGCTTAATTCCAACTTACTTGCATGGAATTTTATTAAGGATATATAATGTAGTCTCTACTACATATATACCTGGAAACTAAGAGGAAATTATGCTAAAGTTCATCATTGATCAAATCATGTCACACATGATCCAATTGTATCTCCCTATAACTCTATTGAGTCAAGGTGTGTTAGGAGGATTGAGATAGAAATGATATTCATATCTCCATAAGGTATTCTTTGAATTTATAACAGGTACTTGCTACCTAGATTAGATCAAATTCATTTTATCTTCCTTCAAAACTTTGGTTCTAAACCAAAAATAATGAAATCTTTGAACATTTCAAAGGTTTCTTAGGTGAAGAGAAGAAATCTCATATCATACATAATCATCAACAGATATCACATATCCATAATGTTTACTATGATATAGATGATCCGCATACATCAATATGTATGAGATCCTGAACACCCTGATATCTTACACCTTTCCCAAGGAAGTGTGTATTGGACATTTTTACTTTTGAATACAATATTCATAAGTATGTAAGTTTTGAAATTTTAGACATTCTAAAGTTTCATCTCTTACTAGTCTGTTGATCAAATCAATAGACAAATGTCCAAGGCTCGATGCTAGATCATTGTCAAATGATCTTCATCCTCCTATTGATCTTATAAAGGTTTTAATTTTCAGTATTAGAAATCTTAATGAACCATTCATTAATTTTCTAATATTGTGGAGTCCACTAGATGTTCGATTACGAACTGAAATATATCCATCATAACTCTTTATGATAGTTCTATCTCAGAATTCATTTTATTTCCAACATTTAGAAACAAACAGTGAGTGTATTCTTATATCTAGGTCATAGAGACATTCTCTAAGACTAAGGGCTCCCACTGAAATAATGAAGTCTATATATCCAATAGAGATTGTTGCAACAATTGCATCAATATCCATGTGGATAACTATAAACCTTAAGATCAAATTTTTTAGTCTTCTAAAACATATGCAACCCATTGCAAGTGTTGTAGAGGATTGAGATACAATTACAAGACTTTATCTTATTCAATAAGCAAGTCAATATCAATGATTTATGTAGATTATTATGATGCTCTACCCGAGTCCTTCTCTAAGGATTCTAGATAGACTTGATAGTCATACTATCAACACATCAACTTATTGCAGTATTGGCATTCATCCAACTCTTTGGATGTCATATGGAAGTCACATAAGTCCAGTCAACTCTTTGACTTTCCTTCTTTCTTGGGTCCAACCCATGCTTCCACTGCGCTCTCTTAATATATAAACAACCATTGTTCAAGACAAAGAATCTCTTATGTTGAATTCAAAAGATTTCAATATAAGAGCATTTCAACATTTGTACATGCTTCATTAAATTCGTATAATATGAATATTATGAAGCTTCATCAATGACTAGAGTATAGACAGTAGAACGATGACACTCATCATATCTACATCCATCTAAACTCTTGAAATATTGGTTCAGATAGGTATTCAAACATTTTGAATACATCATTTCTTATAGAGCTACCATTCTGCATGATGCAGTGAACCATGCCATTCATGATAAATGTCAAGAGCACATATGTATACCAGAATATCTTCTTAGATTTTTATTAGGATTAATTGACAATTATGATCATCATCGACATGTCACTTCCAAAGTATATTAGATGATATCAAGCCTATAGAGACACAAACCCTAGGGTTGTAGTCCTATTATCTTTTTAATTGTCATTCCTCATTAGTATGAGGAAACTTGCATATTGCAACCACATACATTATGTGTTCAACTGCAAGTACAATATCTGGATCATGAGTCCAATCCATGATATTCTACTGGTTATTGTTGAGTATAACATTGAGTGTGTTTAATGAAGGATTATCTGAAATAAGAAATTTACATAAGTGTACATATTTATATATATACATACATATTTTACTTTGATTTAGGAATTTTTATATCAAAGTTGTCTTACCTTGTCAACACTGAAAGTTCATTCCCTTAATCACTTTCAATGTAAGAAATATACTTACCATTATATCTCAAGCAAGATCTGGGATCTCCTTCCTTATCTTTGTTGCATCTCAATAATATGAGAACCTACAACTCGAATAAAAAGAAGCGGGAACACATTTCGCCTTGCAAGTCCAACTTGCATCTCCCAATTCGGTCTTTAACCCCTGGACCCACCACCCCTAAGGTGATGTTGACCCGTCATTAATTTAACCAACCGTCAACAGGAATACAACTCGCTATGCGCAATCCAATATCGCCCCAATAATATGAGGATCCGATATTGGGGTCACTACGCATACGACCTTACTCTTTCGAGAAGCAAAGAGCTCGATCCAGATGCACTTGCATACAGGAGTTGTCACTTCGGACAGGCATCTCCTACATACAATCCCTGGCAACGGAACCCTTCGCCTTGACGGGAGACCATGGATGTCACTTATGTGATCCTCCATATCATATTCAATTTCTAATTAATCATTATGAATCATATTCATTATGATTAATTCTTCCAAGGGAAATAACATCTCTATTTATAATAGAGTATTTTAATTTTAATTGGATTCCAATTAATCTAATCATATTAAATTAATGATCCAATTAATATCCAACAAAAAATTCTTATTGTTACTTGAATTATGATATTATCTCAAATACGTATTATTTCGAATTTTAATAATTAAAAATGCATCATGATTTCTTAAGCATTATACTAACCCTACCCGCTGTCATGGCCAGTACTGACGAGAGTGGGACGGACCACATACGTTGCAACCCGCAACCCCAATGCTCTCCGACTAGACACCATATCCACATCGGGAAAGGATAATGCAAAATAGATCACTTTGTACTTGAGATGATCATCGGTTCTTCAATCGAAATTATACGATATAATAATAATCAAAATAATTTTGATTAACATTATAATGAGATTTGCTAAACAAATCCCAAATCCTATTCAAGCAACATGTTTGTTGGAATGTAGATCATGCAGATCATGTTTTAATTAGTGATCTATATCACTTCTAATCAAAATATTGGTTAAGGCAATGTCATTTAAGTGAATAATTATCATCAAATATTTCACAAATATTTGTGCACAATTATTCCAGGAAATTAAACAATTTAATTTCACTAATTGATTAAATGACAATCACTAGGTTCTTGATTAGGAAAGTATTTCCAGCAGTGACCCTCACTTACTAAAAATACCATATCTCAATCAATATAAATCCAAATTAAGCAAAGCAAGTTCCTAAAGTTTGCTAATTTAATTTACAACAGAACCTAAGTGATTTTCACGCATTTCAAGGCATCTCAAATCCGCAATTAACATCTTAATTACGTTAAGATTCGCAATCCCCGAAACTGTGGATACATGTTCACTAAAATGAGCATAACTCGAGCAAACGGAATCGAAATCACGTAAACTCAGATCCTACGGTTTCCTTATTTAATGGGGAACAAAATACAATTATTGTTTTCGTATTATTTAAAAGTGCCTGAAATAATATCAAAACAGAGATGCGAAAATGAAATGCAAGAAAACTTTCACAAACCCTAATGAACCCAAGTCGTCCTCGGTTCATGGATCGCATCCAAAAACTTCCGACCTAAGGCTCTGATACCACTTGAAGGATAAGGTCAGATCCTCAAGCGTATCACAGAAGCGTGAGTATCGTATCGAATACGATGAAGAACGACTAGTCGCACTAGTTGTTCTATGCAGCGGAAATTAAAAATTTTTCATGCGACGAAACCACATGATCCAAGAACACTTCTCGGATCGTTTCGTCTAAACCACAAACAAGTAATAGGATTACCTCTTGAAGCGTGGTTGCGATCGAGTCTCTAAACGAAGAGATCTCCTGTCTCAAGTCCGATCCGACGGAGGAGACGCTTGCGAGAGTGGGGATGAACCGCGTGCTTCTAGCAATCCATGTTGATGATCCAAGCGACGGATCTCCTGATCTCAACACATGAGATCCACCATCTTCTTCACGAGCAAGGCACACCGAAGTAGACGGAGATTCATGAGCAAACCATCGGGCAGCTTAACAATGATGCTGCGATGATGGAGAACCTCTCTAGGGCATCCATGGTGGACATCCATGAGAGGGAGAGAGAGAGAGGGCTGACGTGTAGAGAGAAAAGAGAGAGACCATAAAAGAGAGAGAGATCATATCTCAAATCCAGATCGCGGGCCTCCCATAGATGCTTGATTAAATCAAGACCGTAAATCTAATCTTCTCATTGTATCCGAATCACATTCAGATCAATGTCCAACACTTGGACCAAGATCAGATCACTTCTCTACTGAGAGGAGTCACTAAAATCCATTCCCGTTTCATAACTCCCTAGGAATGGAAGCATCATGGTTATACAATCATTTATGATCACATCACCCTCAGGTATTCCCAATACCTGTACATCCTGCATACTGGAAGACTCAGACTAAACCCGAAGTATTGGATCAACTTTATACTGTCTACTTCATGGTTTTATCAGTAAGATTCTCATTCGATCATTGGGAGTCGGTATCGATCATACCTTTTCCAAAAACGTATATCATACCTAGGTCTTGATCATATACTTTCCAAAAGTATATATCAAACCTACAAATTCAGTCAAGCTTCCAAAGCGAGACGACCGTGCGCACGGAATTTGATTCTTCCCAATATCTCATGAGTGAGCTCATGTCTTCCGGTTCAGTAACTGAACCTGTATGATCCCTTTGATAGATCGTATTACTCATATGCCCTTATATGCACACCAGCGCGCCGGTGTATAGACCTTGGTTAGGTCATCAACCTATTGGTCTGCCAAATGTACATACTCAAACATATAGTAACACATCTGTCTCCGGTCAGAGGATGTGTGCATGTATCGTGACAACATACGATACAGGACTTTGGTTATCTCGATCTCATTAAGTCAACACTTTGACCTAACTAATCTGACACCTCCGAATCTCTATTCCTATGCAGAGGACCTGCATCAAGAGGTCGGTTAGATATCAGCCTTTAGAGATAAGGATTGCCATCTCCTACTCAGGCTGGAAATCATTTATTAACGATCATTTGACAGTGCTTGATGAGTCCTCAATCTAACTCTTTAGATATTCATCCGAGCACCAGCCTCTATGACTCAACAGTTGAATCAACAGTTGTATGATCATCAAGAAGACCATGGTACATAACCCTAATTGTACTAAGGGACCCATTATGCAAACTAGTTATTCTTCATTTTAGATCAGGGAATGATATGTGCAATAACATTTATTGCATAATGGCTCATCGTGGGCTCGCATTTCCAACAGTGATGTACTTCCCTATAGACTGTCTTGATTATTACAACTAGTTGCACCTATTTTCAACCAGTATAGGAGTAAGTGTGGACTATACAAATACGCTACCCGTTACTTGAGGACGGAGCCTTACATGGTATCCTCTAGACCTCCCACTCTGCTTAGGAAGTCAAGCCATTTACTGACTACCCGTAGACCCTAATGAAAAGTGGCTAATCGTTTTTCGTAGAACTAGTAGTCTCTATGAAAATACTGTCTTGGCTCTATCCTAATGTCGTCTCTTTCTCTCTCACTTGCAAATAAAAATCAGACAATGACAGGATTGCTCTCCTGCAAACAAGGGTTTAGTTATTTTTTTGGTCTAATTCAATCAACAGTCCCGATTAGTTGTCATTGTAATTAATCCTCACAAGCAATAATGTCTCACGTCTAGTCCCAATTCCTTTATCCTATGTTAGAAAAATTGAGAGAGGGAATCAGAAAAAGTTGAAGCGGTCGGGAAAACGATGATGAATGCTTAAGTAAGGATACTTATAGTTCTTCCATCTCTATACATGCGAGATGCAATAGTGAATTGAAATTTTAAACCATATGAAATACAACTAAGAAAATCATTCCTAGACAGGCAGTCCTATTAGCGAGTGATGAACAATTTAACTTTGGCTAATAACTCTTGTGTCTAAGTGCATCTCATTAAATGTGATGTGTGGTCCTAGATTTTACGAGTACACGCAATAAGATAAATGCTCTAAGAGACGCAAGTGCAGGTCCTAGTCTACGTCAATCAACCATACGACCATGAAGGGTCCAATGTCCAATCCATATATAAGCACGAGATTCGAAATGGAATCAGCTAGAAATCAAGCAATTAGTACAAATAATTAAAATGAAAATCTCTCTTCAAAAATCTTCTTTCCATCATAACAGCCAGCTCGCTCCACGAATCGTTGGCCTCCGATGCACTTCGAGATGCGTTGACTTCAGGAAAGCTGCTCCAAGTCCACCAGTCCCTCGCATAAAAAGATAAAAATTATGTTAGAGAGAGATAAACACAAATAAAGCAAACAAAATAAAATAGAAAAATGCTGGAAAATAAACATAAAAATAATGACAAGAAAAAATGGGGATCAGACTACTTGGGGGTGAAAAACCTAATATCTAGGTTTTCTAAACATTAACCTAAGTCATGTCACCCCAGCAACGATGCCATTTGATGGGGCCTAGAATTCCCTAGTTAATCATGCATGATTAATGTTAGAATTGTTCGTTGCAGTTGGGTGAATTCGGATTAATAAAAAATCGCAAATTTAATTGTTTGTCCAATTAAAGCGAGCAGTCAATTTTTTACTTGGGCAATCCCTAGGTCACTCAGGGAGGCCACTATCTCCTTAAGTTTATATGAAGTTGATATAAAGGTTAGGTTTTTAAGGAGACATTTTTTGTATTTCTAAAAGCGATAAATGAGTGAAATGCAATTTCGATGCAGTTCGGAGGCTAAAATGCAAATTATGATCTAATTAAGTCCACAAATCCTCAAGCTTGGTCAGAATGTGATGAAATTAGGCCACTCTATTTTTTTGGATGCAAATGAAATAATTATGAATAAAATAATGCAGACCATGTGATTTTAAGTTAATTAAATTTAATAAATACCAAACGCCATATTTTCCAGAATTTAATTTTTCCTATGTAGATCTACGTGAGAGACGTCCACAATAATTTTAAATTCCTAAAAATACTGAATGAGGAATTAATTAAAAATCAATGACTAGAATTACTATTTCATTTATTAAAACCTCGATATATGTGCAAATGAGATGAAATTTGGGCACAATGTGGAACAACCTATAAATTAGTTACTGTAAAAATTCGGTAATGTTTGGAGCAACTACCGATTTAATAGAAATTTAATAATACACTGTAGATAAATATATGTTATTTTTCCCAAAAAGATTTATATTAAATAAATTGCGGCTCGCAAAAATATAATCAACCATCCACAATAACAAGAATAAGTTTCTCTGTCATGCATGATTTTAGTAAATAAAAAATGATGTTAAATGAATGTTCAAAATGATGCCCAAAGAGAGGAGCCTAGATGCAATATTACAAAAATAAAATTGATTAAAGAAATGAGCTGACTTGACTTGAATGAAATTACCTCTACATATATAAGTGTGCGTGCAATTATTACACCAAAGTACGTGCGGAGCACGTACACTCCTAGTCAACAGTCCTTCCGACGAATATGGAAACAAGTGGAGTGGTCACTTGTAATTTTCTAAGGGAACACGTGCCATGGATGAGGGTACTAGAGCGAGAAGTGCTAAAGAGTAGGGGTGCTCCTCGTAAATTACCCCGACTCACGTGTCGTGCACGTGAGGTGGAAATAAAACTGAGGCAGGTTGTGGCTGCAACCTTATCAGAGATGATGCAATCCAGAGCGAGTGATCGTGCTCACCTATGGAGGCGATGGGGCTGATGCGAGGTGAGGCAGAGAGGCGGTAATGCTTGCATGGGCGATGGCTGCAGAGCTGCTCCTAATGGCTATGGGTCTAGATTGAAGGGAGGAGCGTAACTGGAAGCGAAGGGCGACTGTTGTCGAGGGGCTTCTGCCATGAGGATGATGGCAGAGGATTGCAACTGGAACTGTGATCGAGTTGAAGCGGGGTAAGGCATGAGCTGAGCTTCTCCAGGAGGAGGCGACCGGCGAGGTGGTTGTGGCCTGCGGAGAAGCGCGACCAAGGCGGTCACGTAGGCTGAGTCGCAACGGGCAGAGGGTCAATGGCATACGAGGACTGATGTGCTCAGGTGCAAAGGTCTGTAAGGTCCAAGGAACAGGCGGTTGTAATGGTTACAGGGGAGGCGTAATGTGGTGTCAAGGAACGAGCCGAGCTTTAAAAGAAGGATGTAAATTGGTTTTGGGGAGAGGTGCAGAGGTGGTGAGTTACCGATGATGAGAGCAGAGGAAGATGGATGATAGAGGTGGTGATGCAGTATCGGGGAAACACGAAGAAAAATAAAGGAAAGAAGAGAAAGCAGAGGAGGGAGAAGGAGAAAAGATGTATACCTAAAGGGATCCGTTGTGCGAAGCTTCGCCGGAAATGCTGGAGGAGCAAAGCTGAACTTCGGTTTGTTACCTCGAGAGGTGCGACAAAGATGCAGCTCGAAGCTTTGGAATGGAGTTTGAAGCCTGTTGCAACAGTGGGTTAAAACCCATTAGATCTCTCCATGGGGGGAGTGGTTGTCATCTCTTGATCAAGACACCCTCGTGCTGTCACCAAGAATGAGTTGAGGGTCGGTGGCCGCTTATCAAGGAGAACGATAAGTGGGTTGCGATGAACGAGACACGGTGTCTTTTATAAGTGACACGATATGGAGGATGATAGAGAGGGTCTTGCGGAGATGGGAGATCGAGAGGGTGGTGACGATGATGGTTGTGCGCCGCAAAGCGCGGGAGACGGTTTGGATGGAGTTGCGTAAAGGTTGCATGGGAGAATAGTGCGAGGGTAGAGAAATAACGCAAGAGGGAATGATGGGGAGAAGGGGGTTGGATACGTGCATGAGAGAAAGAGAGGGATTTACGGGTTCAAAAGAGAGAAAATGGGCAGGAGAGAGAGAGAGAATGATGGGGGGAGAGGGGAAGAGATGAGGAGAGAGAGATGCATGGAGAGATAAGGGGCACAACGAGGAGAGAGAAAGAGAAAGAGGGAAGAGAGAGAAATATAAGGGCACCACGTGGCGCATGGGGGCACGGTTAAATGAAGGTTCAAAATGATGCCCAAAGAGAGGGGCCAAGATGCAATATTATAAAATAAAATTGATTAAAGAACTGAGTTGTCTGGACTTAAATGAAATTACCTCTACATATGGAGGTCCGCATGCAATTATTACACTAAAGTACGTGCGGGGCACGTGCACTCCTAATCGGCGGGCCTTCGTGCGAATATGGAAATAGGTGGAGTGGTTGATTGTTATTTTCTAAGGGAACACGTGCCCTGGCTGAGGGTACTGGAGTGGGAAGCACTAAAGAGTCGGGGTGTTCCTCGTAAATTACCCCCGACCTCACGTGTCGTGCACGTGAGGTGGCAATAAAACCGATGCGGGTGGTGGTTGCGGCCTTGGTGGGGATGATACAATCCGGAGCGAGCGATCGTGCTCGCCTATGGAGGCGATGGGTGGATCAAAGCAGACGCGGGGTGAGGCAGAGAGACGGTAGTGCTCGCGTAGGCGACGGCTCCAGAGCTACCCTAAATGGCTATGGGGCTAAATTGAAGGGAGGAGCGTGACTGGAGGCAAAAGGGCGACTGCTGTGGAGGGGCTGCTTCCAGGAGGATGATGGCGGAGGATTGCAGCTGGAACTGTGATCGAGTTGAAGCGGGGCAAGGCATGGGCCGAGCTTGTCCAGGTGGAGGCGATTGGCGAGGTGGTTGTGGTCTGCGGAGAAGTGCGACCAAGAGGATTTACCGCCCAAGGTGGTCACACAGGCTGAGTCGTGACGAGCAGAGGGTCGATAGCATATGAGGACTGATGTGCTCGGATGCGAAGGCCTATAGGGTCCAAGGAATAGGTGGTTGTAATGGCACGAGTCGAGCTTTGAAGGAAGGATGTGAAATGGTTTTGGGGAGAGGTGTGAAGGTGGTGAGTGACCAGTGATGAGAGCAGAGGAAGATGTATGATAGAGGTGGTGATGCGGTGTCGGGGAAATAAGAAGAAAAATAGAGGAAAGAAGAGAAAGCGGAAGAGGGAGAAGGAGAAAAAGATGTATACCTGAAGGGCTCCGTTGTGCGAAGCTTTGCATGAAATGCTGGAGGAGCAAAACTCAACTACGATTTGTTACCTCAAGAGGTGCGACAAAGATGCAGCTCGAAGCTTCGCAGTGGAGTTTGAAGCATGTTGCAACAATGGGTTGAAACCCATTGGATCTCTCTATGGGGGAGTGGTTGTCATTGCTTGATCAAGACACCCTTGTGTTGTCACCAGGAAGGAGTTGATGGTCGGTAGCCTCTTCTCGAGGAGAAAAATATATGGGTTGCGATTAACGAGACACAATGTCTTTTATAAGTGGCACTTGATATGGAGGACGAGAGAGAGGGTCGTGCGAAGATGGGAGATTGAGAGGGAGGTGATGGTGATGGACGTGCGCCGCAAGGCATGGGCGACGGTTTGGGTGGAATTGCGTAAAGGTTCCATGGGAGAATAGTGTGAGGGTAGAGAAAGAACACAAGAGGGAATGATGAGGAGAAGGGGGGTTGGATACGTGCATGAGAGAAGGAGAGGGATTTCGGGGGTCAAAAGAGAGAAAATGGGCAGGAGAGAGAGAGAAAGAAAGAACGATAGGGAGAGAGAGTACGTAAGAGGGGAAGACATAAGAGGAGAGAGAGACACGGGGAGAGATAGGGGGCACAACGAGGAGAGAAAGAGAGAAAAAGGAAGAGAGAGAAACATGAGGGCACCACGTGGCGCACGGGGGCACAGATACATGCCTAAAAAATCATAATCAAAATCAAAATTAATAATAAATAATAATAAAGATTAATAAAATAATTAGAGTAAATAATTAAAATAATCATAGTTAAAATAAATAAATAGTAATTAAAGTAATATACATAAAGTAATACATAATAAGTAATACATAATAAACAATAAAACTAAAAGTGGGAGTGACACGTGGTAGCTCCAGGAGCAGGCATGCATCGCTCCCCAAATTTTGAAAATTAAATCAAAAGAAAAGTAAAAAAGAAATAACAAAAGATGTCAAATCAAAAGGTGGTCAACACGAAAGTTGCTCGTCTCAACGAGATCCACAAATATTATGAAGGACAAAAAAATCAAAAGAAGTAATTTGTACAAAAAGTGTTTTTGGGATTACCTTATATGTATAAAATACTGCATTTTTATCTTTGCATATTTTTTGCTATTTTTTAAATAAGCAAAAAATCAAAATAAAAATAGAGAAAATATAAAAGGAATATTTACAACTTAATCTAATTTTTTGGAGACATAATAATTAAGAAAATAAAAAGATAAAATAAAGGGTATTTTTGTCAATATGTATAATGTACAATAGGTGCCCAAAATCCAAGTTCACATACAGACTTTGGTTCTTTCAAATTTGGTCTTATTTTGAAGGTATTTGAACGTACATTAATTCAAAAGTGAGTAAAGATCCATAGGAGACTCTATGAGAGAGATATTCACATTTTAAGATTCTTAGTTTTAAACTAGGTTTTGGATTTTATTGGTCAATTTTACAAGTTAGTATTTTTGATATTTTTACTTCATTGGTGTGAGTAATCTATAAACTATAGAGTTGATTTTATTCAATTTGGAGTTAGTGTAAAATAGATACAAATAGGTTAAGTTAACGAACATACATGTGAATATTTAGAAGTGAATTATTTCTTATTTAATGCAAATACACATGCTAAAATACGGACATTAAATCAAAATGCATGAATGCGAATAACGCATAATAAAAGGAAATATGCAGCTAATTACTTAAGAACAAAGCTCTATTTTAGACTTTTAGAGTGACGAATCACATATTCATCATATATTCATCTACGTTTTGGGTATTTTATTTCTGTTTTGTCTTTTTTATTTTATTATTTTATTTTCTTAATTTATATATTTACAACTTATTTTTAGGTGCAAAAATATATTTTTATTATATTTTTTGATAGTATTTGTATACGCAAATAAGTAGGGGTATATATTATATAGGTATTTCATCTATGTATTTATATTGGTTATTTACTTTAATGTATTCCTTATGGGTTTTTATTGTATTCTAAATATGTATATATACTATAGATAATATTTACAAAATTATAAAAAATATAAAATTGAAAAAAAATAATAAAGAATAAATAAAATGAACATTTTATTCAGGTAAACCATACAATGAGGGCCCAAAACCTAACTTTCACACTAACTCCAAATGAATATGAAACCACTGTCACTAAATAGGTTATTAAAAGTTATATACAATTAAAGGTGATTTTTACACATTTTGATTTTTTATTTAGGAGATATGGGTCTGGGAAGTTGGGATTTTGGCTTTTTATTACAGTATAACTTGTATAATGTGTATTTTTTTTCTATAAAATCAATTTTGTATTTTATTTGTATATTTATCTACAACTTTCATATACAAAGTTTCTTTATTTGATGTATAAAAGATGGAAAATAAAATAGGTCCCAAAAAGGACTTATTGAAGAATACAAGAATATGATTTATTGATGACTTATGGGCCCTTATCTCCCCATACTTTATTCCTTGTCAACCAATTCAATTCTTGAATTGGTCTCGGGGTATTGGTCATAAAATACCTTTGGCATTTTATTCCTTTTCTTTTCTTTCCTTTATTCTATAATGCTGGCATTGAAATCGCTATTTTATATACTATAAATACAATAAATAATGGTTGTTAATTTATACAAAATAATGTTATTTACATGCATTAGTTAGGGTTTTTAAGGCCAAAATGATAGAATAAAGGTGATGAAATAGAGATTCATCACCCCCCATGCTTGTCTTTGCTAGTCCCTAGCAAACACTTATGGAATGAGTGCAATAATAAAAATGAAGGGAAGAAAAAGAAATAAATTGGAATAATTATCGACTTTTAAACTAGTCTTTAATAAAGCAAAGTTTAGAGCTCGCGATGGCCTTTGGATTAATGGTGTGTTTGGAACCATATTGAAGTCAGGAAGTGTGACATAACAGCCTTTAGATTCCATACTCCTATCATACAGTCCAATTCACAGCCAGGTCAGAACCATCCTCTCAGTCAATACTCATGCTACCTTGAAATGATAGAACCATGTGTGTGAATTTGTTCTGCTCGTCCCAGACAAAACTGTTGAACCATCAAGATGTTTGCTCTTCTGGTAACTCTTCCTCATGGAGACAGATATTGCCTTCTAAGGTTAGGTGCTCCCGATCTTTACCATCGAATGGGGGAGAAGTTAGAAGAATGGGAAAGGAAGTGGGAATGGACTATTGTAGTCTTGATTCCCTTGTCAAGTCGGTCAATGTAACCATTTCTTCACCAAAAAGCATGCCTTTTCTAAAGCTCAAAATTTCGTGAAATTTTTGGTATAGGCTTCTTTGGATATTTTCTTTGAATTTGTGTATCTTTTGCATTATTGTTTGTGCTCTAGTAGATATAACATCTTTTGTTCCACCCACTGTTTTGGGATCTTGGAAAAGTTGCGTCGATAGACCATTCCTCATCTGAAACATTATCTCAATTTGCTCCAATCTTTAGATATCATTGTTACCAAAAAAGTGGGTTAGAGTACCGGTGTCGACAATCCCGAAGAATGGTTCCTAAGTCACCATTGACAAAAGGTCTTTGCATCGTCCTGACTTAGACTCCAATATTTTTCAACAGTCCATCTGAGTTGATCTAAGTGCTACGTGTGAGGTTTCCAGTCGAGTCATTGTCTAACAGTTGTACAGGTGATGTGAAGGGTTCTATTTAAGCATATTGAATTAACTCAAGAACATAGTCTTGTGGAACCTAAAGAATTAAGTCAAGGTGACCTGAAACATCTCCACCTCAATCCTCAATAGGTTCCTCTGAAATTAAGTGAATTAAGGTATATTCTGAGCTCCAGTCTTTGAACTTTATTTAGACTTGTTCAATTGCCGATATTTTCCCAAAAAATGCAAATGCTTTGTACAATGGAAGAAAAATATTTTTGTGATGTCATTTGCAAAATTTGAGCTTTTTATGGATCTTTTTAAAAGTTATGCACTTTTTTGCAATTTTTTAAAGATATTTTTGCAAATGTTTTGAGATTTTTCAAAACAAAAAGACTTTTGGCACTATGCAGGTATTTACGTGGGTGTGCCTCTTTTTATTTACAAGAGTTAAGGTTGGATGATTTACAAATTAAAGTTTAATTATTCTAATAGGTATGTATATACAATTTGTAAAGAATTTATTTGAATGATGTTTATATTCCTCAAACTTATTTAAAAGTAGTTTTATAAAGTTTTTGAAAAATATAGTACAGAATAATTGCTGCAAATAATTTTTACAAACATTTACAAACAATTGGAAATCATCTTGCAAAAATTCTTCAAACAATATATATAGATTTTTTCAATATTTTTGCAATCATTTTCCAAACCAATTGCAAATAGGTTTTCAAAACATTTTATTTTACACAAAGAAAAGAGATTATTACAAATCGAATATTTTTACAAAGGTTGAAAGTATTTTATAAAATATTTTTCAAATAGTATTCAATTTTTCCAAGTAGGTTTTCAAACTATTTTCCAAACATTTTACAAAGCATTTTTACCTAATTTATTAATCAGTATATAAAATAAGAATTTGAGGAATAGTATACATCTTTTTTAGTTACTTTAATTAATTATATATGTAATATATTATCTAAAAATATGAAAGTACGAGTTATGGCTAAAGTATATACAAAGTATATATGACCCCCCTATACTTGGCTTGATCTATGTCCTTATAGATCAGAGAGAGAAAGAGAAGACATAACTCGCACCGAGTATAGAAAAGCATATACTTCAACGACTAAAGAATAATGAACGAAAGAATTAGAAGTCGTTCGTTCCCCTATACTTAGGAACAAGTAATCCTAAGTATAACAAACTATATCTACATGCATAGAGGGTTGAGGGCATGAACGAATAACTAAGGTTCACCCTGTCTTCCCTGTACTTAGAGTAAAATATCCTTAAGTATAAACAATAATATCAACAAGAAAGGGGACATGTGGTGAGACAACGAATGAACAATCTATGTCATTCATACCCCCCTACATTTAGGATGAAGCTTATCCTAGGTGTAAAAGCAATGAATGAGGAAAACAGAGCAGAAGATGGAAAAGAAAAGAAAAAAATAGGAAATGAAGAAAATAAAAACTTAAAGGAAGAGTTTTTGAGAGACATTATCTGAATCTTTTGATGCTCCCAAGGTTGGGGATGCTTCTTCTTTGCATATCACTTGGACTGAGTCAACAAAGGTCAAGAAAGTGTCTGCTTGAGGTAAGGTTCAGTAACTGACCATTGACAACAAATGTTTGTGCATCAGGCGACAACTCGGATATTACAATGCTTCCATTGTCACACACTTTTTGCACTCTAAATGGATATGTCCATTCTCTTTAATTTACTCGGGAATATCTTCAACTTTATCTAAGGTCTTTCGTCTGATGTGTCAGCCATGCCGACATTTGACCTTCTACCTGCACGTCAATGTGTTATCATATGCATAATCTCAGAATCCCAGGAGCCTGTTCGGATCCTCTTTTCTTTTCTGACCACCCTTTTGTGAGTCCAAATTGTAGATATTGATTGCCCACAATGATTTATGAAATAATTCCACAGGTCGATGGCACGGTTTTCCATATACAACAAAGTAGGGCGATATGCCCAAGGGGACTTGTAAGCGATTTTGTACGCCCGAAGGATGGAGTCCAAGAGTTGGGACCAGTTCTTTCAGTCTGACTTCAAAAGCTTTTGTAGGATCATCTTGATTTCCCTATTGGACGACTCAACCTTGCAATTGTTCTGGGGATGTTAAGGAGACGCGATTTGGCGCTCGATGTCATACTCCTTCATTAATTCCTTGACCTCTCTATTGATGAAGTGACTACCCCTGTTTGATATTAGTATCTTCGGATTCCCGAACCGTGATATGATATACACTGTACGGATGTCTGTGGAACGGGCGGGAATAACTTCAATCCAATGACTCACATAATCAAAAGTGAGAAGGATATGCTCGTAACCTTGGTTGTTGGGAAAGGGACCCATGAAACAATGCCCCACACACTGAACACATCTGAAATCTTAATAAATTTTAGGGGCATGGAGTCTTTTGTTGTGAGGGTTCCTCTCATTTTTTGACAATCTGTGTAACATTTTACATAAGATGTGGTGTCCTTGAAGAGCTTAGGCCACAAAAGGCCACGCTGTAGTATTTTTGTTGTCATTCTGTTTCCAGAGTGGTGTCCATCAGATTCGAGCGAACGATAGTGCTCGAGGAAACTTTTCTGCTCCTCTTGCGGAATGCAACGTAGCCAAATACATTCGTCTCCTTCTCTAAATAAGAGCGAGTCTTCCCAATGATAGAAGTGGATCTTGGATAAGAGTTTTGTTCTTTTGGTTCTTTGCCCAATCTTTTCTAATTACAGTAGAGACAATGTTGTTCACAATATCGACATACCACGAGAGAGACGTCACTGCCAAGATTGACTCATCTGGGAAGGTCTCTGTGATGGGCGTACTGTTTATCAAAGGCTCTTGACTTTCAAGTGGGAGAAATCTGCTATCACATTCTGAATTCCAAGTTTGTCCTTGATTTCCTGATCGAATTCCTGGAGGAGAAGCATCCATCTTGGCTTGGCATCCTTCTTCTTTTGTAAATATCAGATAACAGAGTGGTCGGTAAAGATTGTGATTTTCGATCCAAGCAAATAGGATCTGAACTCCTCTAGGGCGAAAACCAAGGCAAGAAGCTCTTTTTCTGTCATAGTGTAATTTCTTTGGGCTTCATTCAGTGTCTTGTTGGCATAGAGAAAGGCACAGGGTGCCTTGTCTTTTCTCTGTTCGAACACCCCAACCGCAAAGTCTGATGCATTGGTCATGATCTCAAATGGTAACAACCAATCGGGCGGTTGCAAGATCGGAGACAGCGTGACTAGATCCTTCAACTAACTAAAAGAAATGAGAACTTGTTGATCAATTGTAAACTAATCTCGATAAGAGGTCAGGCGATGCGGTTGAAATCCATGATAAATCTTTTATAAGATCCCGCATGCTCTAGAAATGACCTAACTTGTCTGATACTCTGGGGTGGCTGAAGCTTGCTGGTGATTTCCATCTTTGTCTGGTCGACTTCCATGCCATGGTTGGAAATGACATGGCCTGACATAATCCCTTTGGTGATCATGAAGGGGCTCTTTTCCATTAGAGCACAAGATTGACTTCGCAACACTTCTGAAGTACTCAGTTCATGTGCTGACGACAAGCATCAAAACTATCACCATAGACTAAGATGTCATCCATAAACACCTCGAGAAAAATATCAACCATATCGGCGAAGATGGCGAGCATGCACCTCTCGATTGTGGTAGGTGCATTTCACAATTCAAAGGGCAATCTTCGTAAAACATAGGTACCGGACCGGAAAGTAAAGGTAATCTTCTCTTGACCTCAGGGGTAATTACCACTTGGTTGTACCCGGAATACCTATCTAGAACGCAGAATAACTCCTTTCCTGCAACTCTTCCCAACACTTAACCAATGAACGATAAGGGAAAGTGGTCCTTCTTTGTTGTTGAATTCATATGGTGGTAATCGATACATACACGCCAGGATATCGGTATATGAGAGAAATTTCCTGTCCCATATCATTGATAAGCACGATGAGTCCTGATTTCTTTGGAACTACATGTAGAGGGCTCACCCATTTTGAGTCGAAGATGGGATAACTAAAGAATGCGCCATACCATTTGGTGATCTATTTCATGACAAAAACCCACAAATTCGGATTTAATATGCACTGGAATTCTCGGGATGACTTGGCGTCATCTTCCAAAAAGATATGGTACAAACATAGAGTTGGACTTATCTCGTGGAATTCTGATGCATGCCAACCAAGTGCCTTGTAGTTTTTTCTCTAGAATCTTGAGAAGTCGAGATTCCTGATCTGGGGTTAGCATGTTGCTAATGGTAATCAGAAACATGTTTTCTGCACCTGCAAGGAAGGTATACGTGAGGCTTGCCGGAAGTGGCTTTAGTTCAGGTTCATTTCTAGCCAGCATCTCGATTACTTCTAGGACTGCACTAGTAGGTGGAAACTCTTCTGTAATTTTGAGGATTTTTCACACCTCGGATGACTAAGTTTTAGAAAATAGAGTGTCGGACATATCTTCACGAGATTCTGTGTGTTTGGACATACACGAATCTTGTAGATGCAAACTAGGCAGCAAATAGGGTTTGGTCTCCCATGTAACATTGGAGTGATTATAGACTGCGCTTTCTAGGTCTTCCTTAGTGATGAGGAGTTCCTGTGTCCATGGATCATTCAAGATAACTCGAAGTCTCTGATATCTGCAATATGGTCACAGTCTGCTGCAGGTGGTTCTGCCCTCCCTTCATCTGATACGACCATGGGCTCATTGACCATGTCCATTGTAACCTTGCTATTATTTAAGTTGAATGAGTTTTTTCCATACCCATAATAGACCATGGCCTCTGCAGTACGCAGGGGAGGATGTCCCAAGATAATCGAGGCATGGCTTAACAGAGCAGGTGGACCGATATCAAGGACTACAAAATCATTCAGAAATTTCATTCCATGAACCATAACAATAACGTCCTCTAACAGACCTTAGGGTCGCTTGATTGATAGATCTACGAACTGAAGGATCATCCTTGTAGCTTTTAGTGGACCCTGCCTAAATTCTTGAAGCAATGACGAAGGCATGAGGTTGATGGAGGAACCGCTATCAAGTAGAGTTCGATTAAAAAGTTTGTCAAAAATCTCACATATGATGAGTGGTGCTCCATTGTTAGTCTTTTTTCATGGGAGGTTGGTGATTGTTGCAACTGTAGACATGGAGAGGACATGCTTTTCAACCTACTAGCATACGGTACCACGGTTTGAATAATGCTTATTTGTACAAGCTTCTTTCAAGCCTTTATTCACTACAGGCATATACTTCATGGCTTGCATTAATGGTAATTCAATAGTCAAGTTTTTCAAAATCTCCACGACTCTCTGATCAAATAATGCACTTTTTTATTTTACATTTTTTTGAACTTTTCGATTGCACCTGGAAATGGAATATTTACGGAACTGAAATCAAAAGCATTGTTCTTATTTACAATAGAATTCTTCTCCACAATATTATGTACAACTGGATCACAAAAAAAAGTACGGATTCCAGTGCTAGGTGGACGTCCAAAAGCTGCGATATCCGCTCCATCGACTGACTCTGGATCGGTTGCGGGTTTGGATCCTCCATTGGCGGCACAACTCTGCTTCGACTATGATCTTCTTTTCAGGCGTTTTCTTTTTGTTGATTTTTTGGTCTTTTTCTATATGATGATGGAAGCAGGATGTTGATGGTATGGCTCCTCCTCCTTCTTCTTCCTCGCTCGGACCTAAAGCTGGCGCGACTGATGTAGAAAACAACGATTCACTAGATGATTCATTATTTTCCCCTTTGGTCATGGCATACGGAGGCAAAGTCCTACCGCTCATGAGAGCGACAACATTAGATAATACAAAATCATAAGTATATTGTTCTATAAGCATATACGGGACTTTACTCCCTACTCGTTATTCGGGCAGGCTTCGACCTAAGATAGAATCGTCAGTTTGGTGGCCGACAGGAAATTTAGCTTCTCAGTCATTTCATATTAGGACATTTACCAACTAGACAAGATAATCGAGGCTCGGGTTCATAGGAACCGTCTATGAAGGTGTATATGTTGTTGGGACTAATGATGCGAAGGCTGGTGGTGTTGGTTCTGATACTGTAATGCTGAGGTAGAGGAAGATGAAATTGATGATGAGGAGGAAGGTATTGTGGATGATGTGCAACTATTTACAAACGACGTGACCGATACTAACGGTACTGTGGTAGTTGATGAATTGTTGGTTTTATCTCCAAGACTGCTGACATGGTGGAGACTGATGGAATGAATGTTGAGTTTGAGAGGAGTGCATGAATTTCCCATGCTGAGGCAGGTGAAAAGGGTGGTTAGCTAAAGACTGACCGCAATGGTGTCTGCCAGGACGGGCTAGTTGTGTGTCATTGCTCCAGACACTGGTAACTTCTTGAATCAGGGTTGGTGGAGCGAAAGCTGGCTCACTATGATACTGGAATTCTGGTTGATAGACAACCATCTGCTACTACTGCAGGGCCTGTTCTGGAGCCTGCACGTAGTATATGTGTTGGACGGTCGGCTGTTGGGTACTCGATTGAGGTTGTTGTTGCAGTGCTAGATCTTCCTTCTTCTCAGTTGGAGTTTCCATGGATGGTGTCACCGATTGGCATGCTCTGATGGTGCTGAGTAAAATCTCCAGCTGCTTGGTTATCTAGCCCAACTAATCCATATGTTTTGTTCTATGTTCGATCATAGAAAGTTTATCAAGATCTTGGTATCACTTTTCAATTATATCAACCTTAGAGAGATGGCCCCCAATTATGCTAAGGTTGGAGCTCTCATGTCTCTCTGCCTCATGAGATGTTGCCATGTGAACTAGCTTGTGGAGGACTTAAGGTTGTCTCTCGTAAGCACATGATGATGAGAGGACAACCTCTCCCTCGGCCATTTGTTCAAAGATCTGCCATACCACATTTTCATCCTTGTTAAAGTGGGATCCCCCGAAGGCAACATTGGCTAATCTCTGGCTTTCTACATTTAGGCCCCTGAAAAAATGTTGAAATA
This sequence comes from Ottelia alismoides, assembly GCA_037367405.1. Lineage (NCBI taxonomy): Eukaryota > Viridiplantae > Streptophyta > Magnoliopsida > Alismatales > Hydrocharitaceae > Ottelia > Ottelia alismoides. Next base: position 1,133,891 of record JAZKJV010010019.1, on the reverse strand, counting down.
CGCTGGTCCGTCATGGTGGGGTCACTTTTCATATAGGTCTGTAAATCGTTCCCAGGCTTCATGGATGGAGTCATGGGTAGCATGGGAGAAGTTGTTGATCCTGGATCTCATTTAGTTGAGCCAATCGAGAGGGTAGAACTTATGAAGGAATACATATTTAAGTTCCTCCTTGGTTGTCACGGCCTTTCTCAAATGATTGACCCAATATAGGGCCATATCTTGTAAGCTGAAGGGAAACACAATCATCTTTACTACACCTAACATGATGTTAGGTTAGTGGGTCATTCTACAAATATGAGAGAACTGTTGCAAGTAGATGTACGACTCCTCATTGGTATTCTGGTGAAATGATGGTAGGAGCGCAAGGAACCATGGCTTGAGCTCGAAGTAAGCATGGATCAGAGGGATGCAGTCCATTTTGTCATATGTTTGTCTCCAGGATCATGTCTCCTTTAGCGTCAGTTTTGGGTTCCCGTTCCCTTCTCCTTCTTCTTCTCCGGGGTCATCACGGGGTATTTCTCCACCTCATCCTCTTGTAGGCTTGTTCTTCATGTCATTTAGCATATCTTGAAAGGTAGTCTGTCAGTTGCTGTTGGATGACTTGGATGGAAGCCAACAACTGAGCATTCACATGATTCTGATCGGATCCCTGACCCCACTCCGTAAGAGGCTGCTATCCTTTTCCATTCCCCTGGGGAGCCATTTCTGGGTCTGAATTAAAGGAAATGAATTCTGGATTGGGATCCGAGGTTGGGACTGGTTCTATCTACAATATGAGAGAATTCCAATCAGACCACTTAAAATCGAGTGCCAACTGCTGAGATAAATATGATATTAGGGTCAATCCCATATGATCATGAATGGAGAAAAAGATACAGACTGCAATCGACCTCCATTCGCAATGAGCGGTAGTGGGACAAGAGTGGTCTCGATTTATTGGGTAATAAAGGAAGATGGGGAGAAGATGATGAGTCTGGAGATATGTTTGTAAGATTTGAATCAGGTTCTCGAGAATCGCCTCGAATTATTGATGATGTCGAGTCCATGGAATCGATGTAGGTGTTGACAGAGTCCCGACTGAACCATCCACGGACCAACATCATGAAGCAAGAGAAGGTTGATGCATGGAGAAGGATACAATGGTTAACAATAGAAAAAAGGAGTGCAAAACATTAGAAAGGCTCAAAATGAATAGGAGGTCAAAGCAAAAACACATAGACAAAATTTGTGCAAATGTGTGGGACTTGATCTTTGAGCCTTAATCGAGATCCATCCAAATGCAATACAAAATTGGGTTCACCAACTCTACACATCTGAAGTCATAAAGGATCGGTTATTTATTATCATTTCAATTTCTAGAGTTGTTATTTTGGGCATATATTATAACAAGTCCTTAGAACTCTAACCCTATAGGAGCGAGAGTACTACCAGAAAGGTATCTCGTACTTGTCCTCCTCCTTTGTAACCTGCAGTTTGCACTTTTTAAGGTCCTTGTAACCCTTCATGGATCCCTACTCAGCCAAAGAGTGAAAAGGAGGAAGCTGATAGGCCAAACCACTACTTGAGGCTCGCTTGCAACGGAATCACCTGTGAGCGTGCAAGGACCTACTCGGATACACATCGATGAAACAAACATGCCCGTGTGGGCGTGGCCTAAGCTCAGTACTTCGGAACAAGTCGATGTTCCAAATAAGCCGAGAACACCACTAATGATAAGGCCCTACTCGGTCACGTACGATAGAAGCATCAATACTTTAGAAATTTAGGCGATACACAAGGTAACTACAAACTGGGTTTTTGGCTCTAATCCTTAGTGGGTCGTTCCTTGCTCATGGGAGGGGTTTTGGTCCCCCTCCTAAGGTACTTGAAAACAATGAGGACTTTATGAACACGAGGCAATGAAGTCCACTACATATTTTAATTAAGGTCAAAGTTTATCTAGCAGTTCCCTTATTTTAGATTTTTTGGTTTTTTATCCTTTTTGGATATTTTTCATACAAGCACCTAACGATTTGTAGATTTTCATTTAAATCCTAGGAGCTCGAAATCAGAGGGAGATAATGAAAAAGCCATTCAAGTTGATCCGATGATGGAAATCTCACCATTGAATCTAATGATGTATGCGGAGTTAGAGGACTTACAGTGCTTCCCAGCTCTCTCCATGTCGCATGCAAAACAGAATTTTTAAATCTATTTACACGGCGGTGTGCAATCAACAAAATCGCCATAAACAGTAGATGTTATTTAGACGTGAAGAACCATATGTTATTTTTTTCGATACGAGACCAAAGGTCCGATCTTTGATGCCACTCGATGCCCGCCACAATGGGTCCTACAAGCGTTGTACGTGACCTCTCTTGGCACGTGGTCTCAAATCCAAATAAGCATCATTTATTTATTTTACTAGATCCAAATCTAAGATACTATAGACACGTAATTCTTATTGAGGTTTAGACCTAATTACCAGTTCAAGCAACCTACATGTAGGGGCTTCATGCACACAAAACAAGTGAAAATAAAGGTGGAAAACTCAAAACATCGAGAAAGAAAATAAAAGAAGGTGGTAAAAATGCGAGAAAACTGTGACGAGGCTCCTAAGTGAACGAACACCCGGGCAATGGACCTCGCTGTGAAGAGTAGTACCCAAGTCCTTAACTAGTAATGAATGAATGAATCTCTCTTACACAGAATAAATAAATCTAATCTACATCTATGCTAGATAGTCTCCTTGCTCCACTTGCTGCCTCTCCAACTAGTCAAAGTATGAAGATCAGCCTCCGCCAAGCTTGGCAGCATCAACCTCCTAAGAAGTCATCCTCACATAATGGGCCCTCGCAAAAAATACAACAACAGAGATGTATTAGCACAAATAACCAAATTATGTAATAAGATATAAAATGAGGTATATACAAGTAAGAGTCAACAGATAAATGAATCAATAAATATTCGGAAAAAATGAATCAATAATTGACTCAATAAATGAATTAATGAATATAGACACATAGATACAAAATAGGCAACACACATTGCTACCCAAAAAATGGTGCCATTTGATGATAGAGATTTTACGAGTGTCTAAATAATCCTTACTCAAGAGAATCGAAGACAAACTATCACTGAGGCGACCACTCGCATAACCTCAAGTCAATCAACAATTAACCCACAATAACAATTAATCAATGAATAACATAGGTGTGGAGTTAAAATTTATTCTATTCTACAACCAAAAATGTATAACATGCAAGCATGTGTAGAAGTCGAACCACAGAGAGCAAACCAGGTAGTCTGTGATTATGATTAACCAATGTATATTATGTATTCATCCTTTTTTGTGGGGTTTTATTATATATATTATGTTTAATTTTAATTAATTAAATATAACAAACACATGTATATAATATATGTATATAATAGTATTATATAGATAAATATTGAGGTATACGTAGATAGATAAAGAGAACCACTACATGAATTGCCCCATTTAGGGACGACAACTAGCGACGGTCTTGGAGTGACCGTCCCTACTGCCTCTTTTTAGGGACGGTCATCCAACCACCGTCCCCAATAACCACATAATAAGAGACTGTATGTGGCTATCGTCCCTTTTGTACTAACTCAAAGGGGACGGTCACTAATGACCGTCCCCTCTGCCTCTTGAAGGTCTTTGGGGACGGTTCTAACCGTCCCCATAAGTCTTCTGTTGGCGTCGCCTCTGACGAATGGTGCAAAGTGGTCGACCGGAGGGGACGGTTCTAATGACCGTCCCCTCTGCCTTTGGGGACGGTTCTGACCGTCGATATAAGTCTTCTGTTGGCGTCGCCTCTGACCATTGGTGCAAAGTGGCCGAGCAGAGGGGACGGTTATTGTAACCGTCCCCTTTGCCTCTTGAAGGTCGTTGGGGACGGTTCTGACTGTCCCTATATGTCTTCTGTTGGCGTCGCCTCTGACGATTGGTGCAAAGTGGCCGAACAGAGGGGACGGTTATTGTAACCGTCCCCTTTGCCTCTTGAAGGGCTTTGGGGACGGTGCTGACCGTCCCTATATGTCTTCTGTTGGCGTCGCCTCTGACGATTGGTGGAAAGTGGCCGAACAGAGGGGACGGTTATTGTAACCGTCCCCTTTGCCCCCTTGAAGGGTTTTGGGGACGGTTCTGACCGTCCCTATATGTCTTCTGTTGGCGTCGCCTCTGACGATTGGTGCAAAGTGGCCGAACAGAGGGGACGGTTATTGTAACCGTCCCCTTTGCCTCTTGAAGGTCTTTGGGGACGGTTCTGACCGTCCCCATAAGTCTTCTGTTGGCGTCGCGTCTGACGAATGGAGCAAAGTGGCCGAACAGAGGGGACGGTTTTGAGTGACCGTCCCCTCTGTGTGGCCAAAAGCGACGGTTTTTAGTGAACCGTCGCCGATCGTCACCATAGGGGACGGTTATTACGACCGTCCCCATTGGTCAGATCGAAAAAAACCCCTTCGACCTGCGTTTTCATCCCCATTCCCTCATTTGCAACCCGCCGCCCCAAGGTCGCCCTCTCCGCCCCGGCGTCGCCTCCGGCTCCTCCTTGCTTTCCAACCTCGTTAATCTTCATTTCCGGTAACTATAAACACTCCTTTGCTTTTATTCTTGTTTATTTTACTTGATAATCTTGTTAGAGTTGTTTTTCTCCAATGGATTTAGTTCTTTTGATTATATGCTTAGGTTTGCTTGATATGTTTAGTATATAATAGATATGATTTGTCTAGGTTTGCTTGATGATATGCTTAGGTTTGATTCCCCTAGTTATTAATTTTTTTGATGATAAGCCTAGGTTGTGTATACAATAGGTTAGGGATAATGCTTAGGTTTGCTTGATTCCCCTAGGTTAGCTTGATGATATACTTAGGTTTTCTCCCTAGGTTGTGTATACAATAGGTTAGGGATAACGATTTGGATATACCATACATTTATCTGTTAGCCTTTGTGCCACAGCGAGCCCCGCAAAGCGCTTTCTCCTAAGCTCAAGTGTGTTGAGCACAGAGGAGGGGTGAGCCAAGACCGGACTTTTTGAGGCTAGAGATGAATGAGAGACTTGTGGTGCTTCATTATGGTTTACGGTAGAAAACTTGTTGTCTATAATAACACAATGTTGGATTTTATTCTGATTGTGCAGTAAAATGGATAAATCATGGATGGATAAGAGATACGATGATTTTCAACAATATAAGAGAGGAGTGATTGCGTTCTTGGATTGGGCATTTCAAATAGAGGGAGTTGTTAAGAAATTTGGTGGTCTAAAGATTTATTGTCCTTGTGTGAGATGCAAGAATATTAAATGGGATGTTAGAGAGGCAGTGTATAACCATCTCATCCTCAACGGATTTTGGTTACACTACTCCATTTGGACAGAACATGGAGAGGGTTTAGATGTGCGAATGGATGAGGACATGGGCACCTTTGCAGGAGCGACTACCCAAACCTTGAATAATGTTGATCACGAGTTATTTGAACTAATAGACGATTTAAGAAGACCTGAGGCACAAGACATTGGTTCAGATGATAGGTTCTCGAGCAGTTGGCCAGATGCAGAAGATATATTGGCTCCTGGGGTGGAAATGACGCGCTTGCAGTTTTTGTTAGAGCTGTTTAAGATGAAAGTAAGGAACGGATCAACTGCAACTATGATGACAGATGTGTTGGGTTTAATACGAAAGTTATTAAATAATCCTCAGAATTATCCTAAGGATTGGAAAGAGGCGAAGCAACGATTCCGATCGCTTGGTCTGAAATACGAGAAGATAGATGCTTGTGTTAATGACTGTATGCTTTTCCGAGGAGAGAATTCGGATCTAGTTCTTTGTCCATATTGTAATGCTTCCCGGTATAAAGAAGAAAAAAATGATTTAAAGAGAAAGAAGAAGTCGGTGAAAATTTTACGGTACTTCCCATTAATTCCAAGACTAAAACGTCTCTTCATGTCTGAAAAAACTGCAAAGTGGATGACGTGGCATTCTCGTTCAAATAAACGAGATGCTAATGGAGCTATGAGACATCCATCCGATGCAGAAGAATGGATAATATTTGATCAGAGATATCCGCAGTTCTCTAATGATGAGAGAAATGTTCGTTTGGGATTAGCCTCAGATGGTTTCAATCCGTTTGGTAATATGAGTCTGAGTTACAACATTTGGCCCGTGATTCTGATTGTTTACAATCTACCACCATGGATGTCAATGAGTTCATCATTTATGATGATGACGTTACTAATTCCCGGTCCTAAAGGTCCTGGCAACGCAATTGATGTGTACCTAGAACCGTTAATGGATGAACTAAAAGTCTTATGGACTACTGGAATACCTACATATGATGCATGTAGGAAAGAGATATTTAAATTACAAGCTGCACTATTGTGGACTATAAATGACTTTCCCGCGTACGCAAATTTGTCTGGTTGGAGTACCAAGGGAAAACTCGCATGTCCGGTCTGTTTTGAAAAAACACATTCGACATGGCTGTCTGGAAGTATGAAGCACTGCTATTTGGGTCATCGTCGATTCCTTCCACCAAAGCATAGATAGCAAAGGGCAGATAATAATAAGAAATTCGACGGGACACCTTATGGACAATGAGTTGACTTAGCTCGTGTGAATGGCAACATTATTTGGGAACAGCAATTACATGTACGAAGCAGTTGCCTAGGACGGACAAACAAGAAAAGTGCAGCCGGCGGTTGGAAGAAGCAAAGTATTTTTTTCAGAGAGTTGCCATATTGGAAACACTTACAGCTTCGTCATAATTTGGATGTCATGCATATTGAGAAGAATGTATTGGAAAATATTTTGGGAATGTTAGATCTTTCGGGTCAATCAAAAGATAATTTAAGGACGAGACGAGATTTAGGTCAACTTGGTATACGGGAAGAACTACATCCAATTGAATTAGACAATGGACGGATTACTGTACCTGCAGCAGTATATACCTTATCCAATGCTGAGCGTGATAAAATCTTCAGCTTCCTTAAAAGTCTGAAGGTGTCCGATGGGTTCTCATCACAGCTATCGAGGTGCGTAAATGAAAGAGAACGTAAGATAACTGGATTAAAAAGTCATGACTGTCATGTCTACATGGAAGTTTTACTACCATTAGCCCTTCGCGGAATTGTTGACGATGCTGTATCCAATAGAATCGGTGGGCCGGTTCAATATCGTTGGATGTATCCAATAGAAAGATTCCTTCGAAAATTGAAAAATATGGTCTTTAACAAGGCACAACCCGAAGGATGCATTGCTGAAGGTTATCTTTGTGAAGAGTGTATTAATTTCTGTGAAATGTATATGGACGGTGAAAGCGTGCGTTTTAACCGATATGAACGAAATGATGAAGGCGAGGTCGTGGAGGAAGAGGACGAATCTAAATTATGGGTCTTTCATTCTTGTGGCAGGCATATATTCAGTGGTTTACGCCGCGTAATATCCGATGAAGATAGAGATCTCATACAATACTATGTCTTGATGCAGTTGTCAGAAATAGATGAATTCTTTGATGACTACAATTCATTTTCTAATGAGACGCATAATAAATCTGAATTCCTCAAATGGTTCCGTTCACGTGTGAAACATTTACGGGAAACGGCAGATGATAGGTGGAATATTAACCTTGACATTCTTGGAAGCATACCATATTCTCAAGTTATGTCTTATAAGGGTTATATTGTGAATGGATACAGATTTAGAACAAAGTCCGCCGACGAGATGAAATCGACGCAAATGTCGGGTGTTATAGTAAAAACATATTTGCCTTCAGGTTTAGACGGCTATTATGGGGAAATACTTGACATAATAGAGATCAGTTTTACTCATGAATGTCGATGTGTTCTTTTTATGTGCAATTGGTTTGATGTTGGTCGCGAGGGGATATGATACCAAAAAGACAGAAATGGGATCATTTCATTGAAACAATCTGGGAAATTGCAAACAAATGAACCCTTTACACTGGCCAGTCAGGTAGAACAAGTTTTCTATGTTCCAGACAACGTAACTGATGGATGGATCATACCCGTGAGAACAGTGCCAAGAGACTTTTTTGATGTCAACGATGATGATGAATTGCTAAATATAAACGAGGCATATCAAGCTGAAATACAGGAAAATCCAACACAAATTGTAGATGCGGATTTCTAAAATGTAAGTTTACCATCATATATTTTCCAATTTTTTGATGTAATATGTGAATTATATCATTGTTGTTATATCTAATTCGAATGTTTTATAATATGCAGATATGCCTCCACGTCCTAGACGCATCCGGGATGCACCGCCTACAGCACAGCGAGGGAGTGAGACCTCCGATCCTGACGGATCGAGGTGGCTCGGGCGCCAGACGTAGAGGCCCATCTCAGTGCAGAGTGTTGGACCGTCTGCGTCCTGGTGAGACACTCAGGGTGCGGATCGTTGGAGGCGATGCGGTGGGGGAGAACTCGGCTATTTTCCAGAGTTACTTGGGACAGGTGTGCAGAGCCAGGGTCCCTCTCCACATTACACACTGGGGTTTAGTGGAGCGGTCAATAAAAGATGCCATTCTTCATGATTTGGAGGTATTTTTAATATTAACAAATCAAATTTTTTTCTTCAGTATATATATATAAACTTATTTATGTTTACTTTGATTTCTTTGCAGTCTAGTTTTTCCTGGGACCGTGATCCGGCCACTGATGCTCTGATTTTAGGCCATGGGGGGGAGATGATGCGTAAATATCGAGGTCGTCTGAAGGCCCGAGTGAGTACCTTTCTTTATAGTTAAGTACAAAATTGTTTTTCATCATCTAAGTATATAATTAATTTTCTTAATATTTTAAAGTATTTCGACCCGGAGCTTCCATTGGAAGCCAATTTGGCAAATTGTCCTCCGAACGTACCCGCAGAATAATGGAGGGCGATGGTCACTATTTGGATGGGAGAAGAACACACGGTATGTGACACATATATGTATGCATTTTATAGATATATCATTTGGAATTACTATCATTTGGAATTCTTTTATTGAAATTACTATCTTCGTATAGGGCATCTCAAGGAAAAATGCTGAAAATCGGAGGAAAGGTTTCAAGTCTACCCATAGAATGGGGAGAAGAAACACAAATCAAATCAAGGATGACTTCGTAAGTAATCTACTTTATGATTAGTGTTAAAATTGTAACCATTATATATGTATTAAAATAGTATCGTAAGTTTACTAATCTTTTGCCGTTAGGAAGTGGAGAACGAGCGAGTGCCCAGTCGAATGGAAGTCTTCGAGAGGTCTAAGAGCCGCGATGTGGGCGGGGAAGTTCATTGGGTGGATCCTGCCTATGGTCCAATTCATGTAAGTTATTCGTAACATATTTGCATCTTTTTACAGATTAAATGAATCCGAACTTAATTACTTAAATAAATTTGTAGGAGGAGATGGTGAGGCTCACAACCACTGGCTCTGTAGACCCCTCCGGAACGAGTCATCCACCTCTTACTGCTGATGCGGCCTTCCTCCAGGCGACCGGTCCAGAGCATCAGGGACGCGTCCGTTGTGGTGGTCGTGGCGCCACCATACGGAATTGGTATGGAGTAGGGACCGGCTCGACCTCTCAGAAGACACAAAGGGAGAGGGAACTAGAGAGTCAGGTGTCTAGCATGAATATGGAGATTCAGGATTTGCGCCAACAAATGGCGATTTTCAATGCATTCATGCAGGCACATCAAGGTGGAGCGTCGACTAGCCACCCAACAGTTGATGATAATGCCGCTGTGAGGCTAGGCGACGACGATGACGGTGAAGAAGAAGATGATGCTGATGACGACGAGGACGATGACGATGACGAGGATGAGGACGACGACTAGGATAGCTTACTTAGTTTGTAGGATACTTTAGTATATTGTATAACTATTTTGAACAATTATTGTAGGATACTGTATTGTTTCAATGCATGTGTTGTTGGACGAGTTGTTTATGAATGTGGATTGCATTTTTTTGTCTGGTGATTGTAGTTTATATTATGTATACAGATTTTTTGTAACAGGGGAAAATGAGGATCAAATAGGGGGCAATGGAAATTTTTTTTGTTAGCAGATTAACAAAGGGGACGGTCATTGTGACCGTCCCCTTCGGATTTACCGTCTTCAGTTTTTATCATTTGGGACGGTCAAGACCGTCTCCCCTGACAGACTTTACGGGACGGTCATGACCGTCCCCAATAAAAACACTGTAAGGGACGGTCACGACCGTCCCCTTTGTCTGACTTCTAGGGACGGTCTTGACCGTCCCCTATGTGCGAGTATTGGGGACGGTTACTAATACCGTCGCGTATACCAAATGCGACGGGACCTTTAGAGACGGTCTTATGACCGTCCCCTCTGATCAATGGGGACGGTCAACTTATCGTTAGCGACGGATGTTGACCGTCGCCTGTTCTCATCTTTCTTGTAGTGAACCATCAAATATACACAAGGACTTTTTTAAGAAAATAGTGCTTTCACTTTGTAAATTTCTTAATTTCTTTTTATTTTTTGACAATAAAATAAAAAATAAAAAATAACTTATATAAAAAATAAGGTATAATATATATATGTATCATAACTATAAATAGCAAATAATACATAAATATAAATATAAATGTTTTAAAATACATGATATATATATATAATTATTATATTTTTGCTAATATTTTTATGATTTTTTTGGTATTTTTGCACATTTTTATGGGTTTTTAAAATAAAAAATCCCAAATTAGGGCATACTTAAATAGCCAGAATTGATTTGAATATTAAAAGAAGCAAATTAAGTCCAAAATTCCTTAATACAATTTTAATAGATAAATAAATGATATGAAGAAAATTCAGAAACAAAAATAAATATTTTTATTGGTTTTGGTCATTTTTAATTTTTTTTGGATTTTGGAGCTTTTAAATTTTTATGCACCTTTTCTTTTTCTATTTTTAGATATTTTTGGTCTGGAGTTAATATGGTACATAATAAACAATATATAATGGTTTTATGATTGTTCAAGGGATTTTATTATTTTTTGATTTTAATATCTATACAGGGAAAATAAAGACACCGTTTGATTTTCTAATAAATAATGAAATGCTTAAAATCCAAATTAAAAATAATGATAATTAAATATATCATTCAAGGTATTCACCATAATTTTTGCAATATAAAAGTTGAATATGAGCAATTTTTCACAAAAATCCTAATAAAATGCATGTTCATTATTTTAAGTGACCAAAATGTAATTAACGAAAACTTTCTGCTCATTTCAGATCCCTCGATATAAAATCCATAGGCGTACTTGCAATTTTCATGTAATTACAAAAATGTTATGTGCCTAAGAGGGGTATAAATGCAAATAGACACAACTTTGGGTCCTTTATAATATTTATCCACAAAACTATACATGATATATATATAAATTCTTGGTATAAATACAGAAGACAAGAGGGGTACACGCGCAAAATGCCAAACCTTACGTGATACCCCACGTGAGGTGAGTTAGCACGGATATATGGGCAAATAGACGTAACCTCCAGGGCTTTATTGCAATTTACCCTACATATTTTGTGCTCCAGAAAATAGTTAATGTACTAAAAATAAAATTTAAAAGCAGAGGGGGTCTAGGGTAATTTACCCTTTATTGCACGTTAAAGGATGGTCCAGATCAACTCACTTAACATGATCAGATGGCGCAGAACGCATTGCTTCATAGCTGGATCAATGGATGAGATCAGAACCGGGCATGGTTGTGATCTGACGGCCTGCTCAGGAAGAATATGGAAGAACAGGTCCTCCCCCTTCCTTTGATCATTGGTTTCTTCTTCCACCGATGGCCTTCTTCATTGTTCTTGGACGCTACACTTCTAGGAGACTCTTCCACATCGAGTGAGGTGCTCATGAGGATCGAGGACCCATCGATGGGGTCCTGGTACACTAGGAAAGCACATGCACCTGAAGCATCTTTAGCGAGATTGTGACCGTGGAAGGGTCCATTGGCTCTAGGACCTACACATAAAGAAGCTTGGACTCGAGGCGATAGTCTTCGACCCATTCCAAAGTTGCAGACATAACATATGAGGTGGACGGAGAGGCACCGACGATAGGCAAAGTGGGAGCCTAGATTCATCGATCAATCAAGGATCGGGGGTCTAGATGGGTCGATCAGGTGGAGAACACATCGAGAAATGAAATGGAATAAATGGATGAGGTGTACACAGATGAAAACACAGTGGATTAGCCGAAGCCCTAGCATCTCCGGCGAACGAATGATCCAAAATTATGCTATTCTACTAAATTAAAAATGAAAATAATAACAAAATTAAAAATACAGAATGAAAAACTACCTAGAAATATAAAAGTTGGTGGGCAAGGAGCAGGGTGGCCGAAGAACTACCGTAGATCTGCTCATCTCCTCGTTCTGCCGTCTTTGAGCATGGGGGAAGGTGCAACTATCACCTAACCTTCTACACACACATAGGACATGGGAAGAATCTCCAAGATGTTCAATAGGAGATGGAGATGAGGATTTTCTTATTTATAGGAACCGTGGGGACCCTTATTGACATAGGGTTTGGGAGGAATTTCGTCTTTATATAATGGATCTAGGGATCTGGTGATAATTGTTGATGATTGAGGTAGATCTTGGTGTAGAGAAACGATGAAAAGGGTCGATGGATCTATTGGGGAAAAATGAAGAAAAGAGGGGACTCGACATCCCTGACAAGTCAGAGGCGCCAGGGGTTGAATTGATCAGGGGTCACAAAGCCACGCGATTGGGCCACATCAGCCCAAGTCACAATAAAACAGACCTTATTATTTAAAAATAATTAATAGAAAATAGTAAATGATTTTATTAGTTTTTGGGTATAAAATAAAAATATGTATTATTTTATCTAGTTTTTTAATATTATTTTTATTTAATTTTTGGGTTTATTTATTACAAGTTAATCTTTAATGGTATATTTATAAGTATAGTCATGTATGTTTTGGGTATTTTATTTTTATCTTGTATTTTTGAATTTATTGTTTGATTTTCTTAATTTAAATATTTACAACTTATTTTTATGTACATAGATACATTTTTATTGAATTTTTATGATGTGATTTATATACTTAAATAAATAAGGGTATATATTATATAGGTATTAGTATATGTATTTCATCTATGTATTTATATAGGTTATTCACTTCAATGTATTCTTCATGGTTTTATTCTATTATGAATATGTAATTATACTCTAGATGATTTTTACAGAATTATAAAAATATAAAATTGAAAAATAATATAGAATAAATAAAATGAATATTTTATTTAGGTAAATTATACAATAGGAGTTAAAACTTAACTTTCACACCTTTACTCCCAAAAAATATGAAACCACCTTCATTAAATAGCTTATTAAAAGTTGTATACAATTAAAGGTGATTTTAATATATATTGAGTATTTATTTATGAGATATGGGTCTCGGAAGTTAGGATTTTGGCTTTTTAATTAGAGTAAAATTTGTACACACTGCATTATTTTTATGTGAAACCAATTTTGTATTTTTATCTACAACTTTCATGACAAAGTTTCTTTATTTGAGGTATAAAAGATGGAAAATAAAATAAGTCCCAAAAAGGACTTATTGAAGAATAAAAGAATTGGGTTATTGATGAATTATTGGACCTCATGTCCCCCTTCTTTATTCCTTGTCGGCTAATTTAATTCTTGACTTGGTCTTGGGGTATTGGTCATAAAATACCTTTAGCATTTTATTCTTTTTATTTTCTTTCCTTTATTCTATAATTTTGGCATTAAAAGTAGTATTTTATATACAATAAATACAATAAATAATGGTTGGTAATTCATACAAAATAATGTTATTTACATACATTAGCTAGGGTTTAAGGAAAAAATGATAGAATAAAGGTGATGATTGGAGATTCATCACATGGCCATCTTGATATCATATAGTTGTTGATCTAAAGTTTGGATCATAGATAATGGGGCGGGGTTGGATATCTAACGTGTTATATTAAGGACTCAACCACACGGTCAAGTGATTATCAAGAAGGGATCTCCAACCTAAGAAGGAGATGATAATCCTTACTCGAAAGGCTGACATATGGCCAACCTCTTTATTTCAACCCTCTACATAGGAATAGAGATTCGAAGGTGTTAGATGAGTTTAAATAAGAATAGAGATTCAAAGGTGTTGGATGAGTTAGGTCTACATGTTGATTTAACGAGCTCGAGATATTTAAGACTTGTGTTGTATGTTGTCTTGTATAGGCACACATCCTCTGAAAGGAGATATATGTATTACTAGATGTCTCAGTATGCACATTAAGCAAACCATTAAGTTGATGTCCTAATCAAGGACTGTACACCAACAAGATGGTGTGCATACAGAGGTATGTGAGTAGTATAATCTCTCAAAGGGATCCTACATGTTCACTACTAAACCCGAAGACACAAGCTCACTCGTGAGATATTGGAATAAATCAAACTCACTCATTAGTCGTCTTGTTTTAGAAATAAGACATGATTCGAAGGTATGATATATGCCTTTGGGAATCATATGATCAATACCAACTCCTAATGATCAAATGAGAAACTTAAAGATAAAATCCATAAGAAGTAGATTCAAATAAGATCAGAACTTCGGGTTTATTCTAGGTCATCTGTTATGCAAGAAGTGTGGGTATTAGGAATAATCGAAGGTGATGTGACCTTAACCTATTGTATAACCATGACTCTTTCATTCTAAGGGAGTCATGAAAATGGTTTGGATTTTAGTTACTCTTCTCAGTGGACTAGTTATCCAATCTGACTACAAATGTTGTACACTAGTTCGAATATGATTTAGATGCAACGAGAAGACTGGATATTCTATCTAACTTGATCAAACATCTTTGAGAGGGTATTCTAGATCTGGATATGAGATTAGACCTCATTATCTAAGTTAATATATATGGAATATTTAGATTTTCATGTCCATATCTCCAAGCATCCCTAGATGAGGCATATTGTTCTTGAAAGAGTTTAAGAATAATTCAGTTGTTGACAATATATGAGCATTGGAAAATTGATGATTAAATAGGATTTATTTATCATTAATAATATGGTTGTGATTCACATTACTTGGACATACGTAGAGAGGTATCTAAGATAATTAAATATAGATTACTTGTCATAGATAAGATTAATATGTACAACATTATCCACAGTAATCATAAATATTGTGCATGTGATTCATAATATCATAGAAAGATTTAATTCTAAATAAAATTTGCAATTTATAAGTAAATGTGGATTGGATTCGCATTATACAATTGAATGTGAATTGGATTTATGTTGTACAATTAAATGTAAATGTGATTTACATTTACTATTAGATGGTTGAATATGATTCATAATTAATCGATGATTACTTTGCAATTGTCACAAATAATTTGAAAATTATTTGTGATATTTTGTTGGCAAATAATTCTATGGATAAAGATATAATGCCATAAGATTAAACTAGATAGAGATTTGATAGATAAAATATCTCTCTAATCTCATGGTGAGTGCCCACCTTTTATTAGGGGAAGGGGGCAATCTCCTTTCCCCATACATGGAAGGTGGCTCTCTTCTTTCTCTTTATTCATAAGAATGGATTCATTTAATTGAAATTAAATTTGTTGAAATGTCGTCAACATATTTCTTTCTTTCAAATTAATTAATTTTTGTTGCAAGTTGTTGCAACAAAATCTTGACCATTGATTTCAATTAGGAGTACATCCTAGCCATCCAATTTTGTATAAGAGAAGGTCTAGCCCGAGGGATTTTTTCTACACAAGTTGGGCAACAAAATCTCCCTCTCTATTTATCATACATGTCTAAACTTTATCCCTCTCAAACCTTAGTTGTCGTCCACTCTATTGTTATTGAGAGAACCAACGTTGTCGCGTCGCTGTTTTGATGCCAGATCGACTTCTCGTGGATCTTCATTTTCTTCAGTGCTCCGTGCTCGTGAGCAAAACTACAGGTTTAGGAGACGAAATCATGAGGTTCAGTGTATAGATCATCGACATTGATCGTGGGAAGAACGCATCCCATCCATGCGTTCGCTGATGAGTCTATCTCGACGGGGTACCTAACATTCAGTCCTGGAGGGCATGTTGTGTTTGACAAGTCAGATCATGCAATCATTGTGTCAGCCGCACCCTCGACACTCGGTACTCAATTCGAACGAATCAATCAATAATAGACCCATAATGATAATCAAACAATATAAAGGAGTGAGATAAAATTTATTATACTCTACAAAAACGGATGTAATCGACAAGTAGTAGGGGTTGAACCATAGAGAGCACATAAGGTAGAGGAATGATGAGAAGACTACTTATAGATTTTTTTTGGATTTTTTTATTTTGAAATCACTTTGTGGGTTTTCACTTTTATGTATTTTTTATATACTTTAATTTTTCAATTTTTTTATTTTTTAAAATAAAATGTAACTTAAAATAACCCATAAATATACTATATAGATAATGTGTAGAAAATAGATATTTTATATTTTAAAAAGATAACAAAATAAACTCAAAATTATATAAATAAAATATTTTTGATTGTGTAATTTTTTTATATGTTTTGGTGATTTTTTGATAGTTTTTGAGAATTTATATAGATTTTTAAATAAGAAAATACATAAATAATCCAAACAAAAAAAATTAGGAACTTGAAAATGGGTTAACAAATATTTACTAATTAGATTGAGCCCAAAATAAAATTTCCTTTGATACTAGAAAAACAAAAAATTAGAAACTTACAACAAATTGTTGTGATTTTTCTGTAACTTTATAGAATTTTTATAAGGTTTTCCGTGTTTTGTAATTTTTTGGAGTTGTTCTGGAAATTTTGCAAAAATATTTGATTAAAAAGATGAAAGATAGCAAAATAAACATGCAATAGATTTTGGAATTTTTTTAGAATTATTTGTAGTTTTTATGGATTTTTATATACTAAACGTGAGAAAATGTATTTTTTTGAATTTTATAAATAAGAAGATGATTTTAAGTGTCATATGAAAAATATATGTGATAGAATGGAGTTCTAGACACTTGAGATAATTTTCCTATAATTTTTAAATGCAAAATGGATTTTTAATAAAAAATTACATATATAAATAAGCAATACAGGGTCATGTTTGTAATTTCTAAGAAGTTATAGAGCATGTAAAAACACCTTAACAAAATCTTGGGGCATGCACGCAATTTTTGTGCAATAAAATACAATAATGCATGTCATGTGTATAAATGCAAATATTGGACACCACATGACCTAGTATGCAAGTTATCAAAAAATATTTGTACTGATATTCAAAGTTTTTGAACCAAATAGAAATACACAAGATCCAGAGGGGGTCTACACAAAATGCCCAAGTACCTCACGCGCACATGTACATGAGATGACCTAGCACTCGACTAAAGTACAAATATAAGAAAATTTAGGATCCTTGGAGAAAATATTGAAAAAAATATTACTAATGGAATTGAAATTTTAAATACTAAACGATAAATATAAAAGGTGCACGATGTATAGTGCAAAATACCCCGCAAGGCACGTTGGCGAGTGCTTGGATGTCTTCCATTTATCCACATGGCACACTCTCAACGGTCAATGACACTTTGTGGATGATGGGTTGAGATTAGATCTCAGCCTAGATCTGACGGCTCCTGGGCGCTCGATGGGATGGTTGCTGCTCCACTTGGACCTTGTTCTTGATCGGACAGCTCTGAGCTGCTCTAGAAGATTAGCTCAAGCACATCCCAATGTTGAGATTATACCTCTCCTCCAACTCGATCCAGAAGTGTTCTCGTGCTGTTGATATGCTCCTCGCGTTCTTGGGTTGATTCCGCAACTGATGGAGGCGTCAAAAAGATCCATGCCTAGACGATGGAGTCTTGGAAGGTTGGACCATCGGAGCGGACCTACAGGTCTAAGTCTGGGCACCAGATGGAGTCTTTTAGCACCCAGACCTACAAAAATTGTCAAGTGCCAAAAGGAATACTCCTCGATCTGTCATGGCGAGCAAAAAATGGGTGGAAATGGTCAGCGGAGTTGCTCTGGTGAACGACGAAGATCAAGCACGTGATTCCCAGATATGTACGAGATCAGGGGTGGAGAATGGGTCGAGATGATAGAGGATGAAGAGATAAAGGTATGATCGTGGTCAAAGGGTCAATTAACAGTCGAAAATGAGCGAAATGAAAGTCGGAGCCTAGAGCTCCGACTAACTACGAATTTTGGATTTTGAGCAAATTAAAATGAAATCAAACAAAATAAATGGCAGAATTTAGCCATTATTACTCCTAGGAAATAAAAGAACTGAAAGAGAAAGGCTCTCCAGACTAGAAATGAAGAGCTTGCTCCAACAATGGTGGATTACCTCCTCTGCTCCTCCTCCACTCCGCAAATCAGGAGTCCCCACTCACCATCATTGAGGGAAATCTCTATCAATTATTTTCAGGGAGAATATGTGAGTAAAAAATGGATTAAATTTCGAAAGTGGGTAGAGGAGAGTATACATACAAACGACTGGAGAGGCAATGTTTGACTGGGGTTTGTGCACAGATCGATGAAGATGGATCCCATTAGAGCGTCAGGCGAGGATCAAAGTTGTTAGGTACATGATTTTAATGAAGGGATCTAGGTCAAACATCGTAGGGAACATCAACAAAAAATAAGAGAAGAAGAAGGTTTTGGACCAGGTAAAGGTGGGTGTGCTTTTGATAAGCTCTGTTGTTTGAACGTGGTCTTTTGGGGGTCTAATATGTCCTCAAAAGGAGAAGACAATGTCATTTTCGCGACCAACAAGAAACCCTGGTTCAAACAACAATTTACCCACAATCAATGATCAAAGAAATGTAGAAGTGTGTGGAGTTAAAATATATTTTATTTAACTCTACAAATAGTGTGTATAGATGTATGTATGTATAGTGTCGAACACAGGGAGACAAAGTCGGTGTAGCATGTACATTATTTATAGATAAATAATGAATAAATAATATAAGTCTATTTTATATAATTACTCAGTTAATTAACGAATGCGTGGATTTTTGAAATAAAAGAAAATAAATATTGTATATATTATTTTATTGATATTTGTTATATTTTTAATTTTTAATTTTATATTTTCTTTTTAATTCTATATTTTATATTTCTTTTTATTACTTTATGATTTTTAGTTTCTTTTCTTTTTAATACAGAATATAAGAATATATATAACTATATATAATATAGGGCACTATAATAATAAACACAACTAAAAGTAACCAAAATTTGTAGAATAAATTATTTTTTTATTTTTTATATGTTTCTATGGTTGTCCATATACTTTGTCTAATTTTCGGGGATTTTTAAAATCCTAGATAAACAAAATTTGGGACTTTTTAAATAGGATGAATTTATTTTAGGATTAAAAATAGCAGAAGGGGTCATAATTTCTCCAACTCAATTTAATATGTACTAATATGTAGAAATGAAAATACATAATAGAAATAAATTTTTTAGACTTTTTGAAGAGTTTTTATAATTTTTATAGGGATTTTGGATTTTTTTTTAATTTTTAGTAAGTTCCTGTTTCTATTTTTAGGGATTTTTTGTCTGGAGGTTCCAAATATAGTAGTAAACTAATACTATTTTTTGGATTTTCTAAGATGCTTTAATGTTTTTGAAAATTTTAAAGCAAATAGGGAATATCCACGCAGTTTTTGATTTGTAATAAATTGGAAAATGCTATAATGCAAAAATAAAATTGAAGCATGGAAGAATAAGTGATAACTGCTCCCGCTACCCTTGTTAATTCGAGCAAATTAATCTCCAAATTAATTGATATCGTTCGTTGCAGTCGGATAATGAGAGCAGATCAACAACCATTTTCAATTATATTCAAGTTAATCTCAAGCGGCAAATTTTTTTTACTTGGTGGAAGTCCAAGGTTGAACTCAGGGAGGCAGCTGTCTCCTTAGGTAGATTTTTAGCAAATTTTTAATGTTCGATTTTCAGAGGGTATATTTTTGGTCTTTTTCGATTTTTTATGCAAGACACATGCAAAATCAGGCCAGCTTACAAGTTAAATCAAAATGATGGCCAAATTAATTCCAAAAATTATGAAACTTGACCAGATTATGAAATGAGATAAAATTAAGCTACCCTAATTTTGTGTAATTTTTAGATGTACGGATAATAAAATAAAATATGCAGACTTGAGTGAAAATGACTAAACCAATTTTAATAATTATCAAACGATGATATTTCTCATAAACAAAATTAATCCAAATAGATCTAATTAAGAGCTATCCAAATCAACTTGAATTTCGTTAAAACACTTCACGGTTGATTAATTAAAAATCGATTAAGATTTTCACTAAATGATTTTTCTAAGAGAAACTATACATGCAAATGGGATGATTTTTGTGTTGTAGCATAGACTTAGATCTACCAATGATGATTTTCCAAAGATTTTTCGATAAGCATACAATGCACAATAAATTAATCAATCAACATGGGCAAAATATTGAAATTTTTACAAAGTTAATTTCCATAAATATTCTGCAAATCAGAAAAATACAAATAAATACTAAAATGGTAGAACAAGAGTTATGCTACACAATGCAACTTTCAAAATTAAAAATGGATGACAGAATGATGACAAAATAAACGTGCAAATGCAAGGGTGTGAATGCAATACAGAAAAAAATATGTGTTCAAATGAAGTACAGGGACTTACATGTAATTACTTAAAACTTGAACTTTGTTTGAGAACTTACAAGGGGGGTGCAAGTGTCCCCTTTGCAAATACCCACTTTGTCCTTATTATGCGATGAGTCTTCCTCTGTTTCTTGACTTGAAACAGGGGAGGTGGAGCTTCACCACAATGATGGGCACACGGCAGGGGAGCGGGCGGCCGGTGGAGATGACACGAGGCCGGTGGTGCTGGGGCACGGAGGTGTAGGCACGCGAGAGGGGCGTCTACTGGGCGGCGCGCAATGGGCGGCGTTGGTTGGTGACGGGTAGACCGCGGAGGGCGGTTGCGCGTGGGCGGCGCGCGTGGACGCGTCTGGAACGTCGGATCCTCCTGATCCTACGACTGCGGGACGTGGGCGACTGATGAAGCCACATTTCATTATCTTTATTCTATCATTTTGGTATCAAAAACCCTAGCAAATGCGTGTAAATAGCATTAAATCCATCATCTTAGTATTCATGCATGTATATCTAAATAGTGTATAAAATATTGTAATTAAAGCCAAAATTATAGAATAAATAAAAGAAAAGAAAAAGAATAAAATATTGTAAATATTTTATGACCCGAAATCTCAAGACCTAGGCATCTTGATGAATAGGTCGACCAGGAATAAAGTAGGGGGAGATAAGGGTCAAAATACAATAAACATTAATTCATTCTTTATTCATCTTGGGACTTATTTTTAGTTCCACTTTTTAGACATCAAATAAAGAAACTTTGTACATGAAACTTGTAGATAATTAAATATAGAAAAATAAAAAATTGATTTCACTCAAAAATAATGTACATATAAAAAGTTATGGTCTAAATAAGAATCCAAAACTCCAACGTCCCAGACCCGTATCTTGCAAATAAAAACTCGAAATGTACCAAACTCACCTTTAATTGTATATACGTAAAATAATCTATTTAATGGAGGTGGTTTCGTATTTTTCGGAGTTACGGTTTAAAAGTTGAGTTTTGGACCCTACTTGTATACTTGTACAGATTAAAATATTCGTTTTATTATTTATTCATCATTTTTTTGTATTCCTATATTTTTATAATTTTGTAAATATTATTTTTAATTTATATGTATATTAAAATCGGAATAAAAATAGAAATAAAACTCAAATAAAAATACTCGTATATATCATATACATAGGTATTATACCTATAAATACACCTATACATTCTATACTCTTATTTTATTAAATATACAAAACAACTCAGAAAAATAAAACAAAAATATATTTTTGTATATAAAAGTATTTTGTAATTTTTAAAAATAATAATCAGAATTAAAGAAATTAAAAATACCAAAATAAAAATAAAAGAATACAATATATAAGTAATATACCTATAAGGGCATAATAGGTAACTCATAAAAATATATTCCATAAAAATAATTAAAAATCAGAATTAAATACTTTATCAAATAATAAACACTTGTCATATTATAACTTAAATAAAATAACATCATTTACTATTTTAAAATGATTTTAGAAATGATTTTTACCAGGTTTTTCCTGGTTGGTCCACATGGACCAACCAGGGGGCCAGGAGAGTTGACCTCGGGTCAACTCTCTGACCCTAGGTCCTGTAGCCGTGTCAGACTTTGTTTTGACCAATGTTCACCCATTTTTCGAGGCCACCTATAGCTCCTTTCATGATGGTGCCTTCTGCAAAATTGATCCTTGACAATCCATCTTACACGCCATTGGGTTTTTTCGGGCAGTGCATCGCTGTGATGCCCGTTTCTTCCTCGTTTTTCACGCCCCTCTACCATCCTTCAAAACGCCCCACTTGACTTTCATTCAGATCTTGAACCAGCTTTGGGCACCAAAAACCTCCGGGTGAGGGTCGAGGGTAAATCTCCGGTGACAGGGGAGTCCTCCCCCATCTCAGTCGAGGTGCGGCGAAGCACCTGAGGCTGTGTTCCACCATCTCCGGCCACCTCCTGGCCGTGAGGTTCAACCTCGAGCACACAACTTTTGAGGTCTGTTTTCTCTCTTTTTCTTGCGCTTTCTTAATTAGTGTAGTCTTAGGATCAGTTTAGCATATCCCATTTCGATCCAGATCCACTCCCTCGCCGAACCCACCCCTCGCCGGAGCTTGCTCCAGCGAGCCACCAACCTCCATTATTTCCATCTTAGACTTGCCCTGGGACCACCTCATGCTGTTGTGTTCTCTGTTTGCAGGTTCCAGGAGCAAGAGATCCCCTCGTGGGGTCGTTTTTGACAAGAGCTGAATCCTCTGGAGCTCATCCTCTTCCTCGTCACCGTGCGGGAGCTCGGGCGGTCCAACCGCCATTTTGGAGTTACCGATCGTTAGGGGGACTTCCCAGGGAGCTCGGGACGTTTTGTAGCATTCAACGTCGCCGGAGAAGAGAGAGGGGAGCCGGGGAAGTTCATCTTCGCCGGCCCGCCTCCCTATTCTTCGTGATCACGTCACCACCGTCCGATCAAGAAGGCTTCATCCAGGATAGCAGCAACCGTCGGATTGGAAGCGTCCAGAGCCGTCGATCTCCATCGCAGGATCTAATCAGGAGCGTCCAGGCCGAACCGGTATCGCGGCTCGGGTTGCTGACACGTGGCGTTAAGTGAAGCCCAACCACCGTCCGATCTGCATAGGCTCTTGGTATTTTGCGTTTTTCCTCCCAGAGTTTTTGTATTTACTATTAAATGCTGAATCTTTCATCTGAAGTGTTATAAACTTGTAATATTTGCTAAAAACCCCTGTCATTTTCCGTATTAACATTCCAGCCTTTGCCAGCTAGGCGCACGGGCACGTGCACGTGCGCGTGGTTATTTTGCGGACAAAGGCATGCTTAATTGTATATTGGTAATTAGTCCAGAAATATTTCTCTTTAGTTGTATAATTTGAGGGAATTTTACATTCAGACCCCTCTCTTTTTTAGTATTGCACTTTAGCCCTTCCCGGGCGCGTGCATCGCACGTGGGTTGGCGGGTATTTTGCGCAGAGGGGCTTGCGGCTTTGGCTATTGGTTTTTGGTCCAGAAAATACTTTATTCAGTATTAAATTTTATGGAAAATTGCATAATCAACCCTGGATGTTTTGATATTTGCATATATACCCCTGCTAGGCTGTAAACTTTTGTGTGCTTGTCTTATTTATTTTAAAGCATCATTTTAACTCAAAAAATTCTCAAAAAATGTCATAGGCTCCTGTTTACTTGCTCATTCATGCCATATTTTTGCATTGCATTTTTAATGCATTTTCATATTTATAAAAAATAAAAAACATGCATTTTTCATATTGTTTGCTTTAAAAAAAATCATAAAAATTATAAAAACATTTTGAAAAATTCCAAAAAAAAATATTTTGTGTGTTTTATCATCTATTAGTGTCAGTCCAAAAACCACTAAAAATTTCAAAGTAAAAACCTTAAAAATTAGAAAACACTTAAAAACTTCAAAAAAATATAGAAAATCATAGAAAAATAACAAAAATATAAACTCAGTTGTGTGTCTTCCTTATTTATTTTCTATATTTTAGAATTAATTTGAGGAATTTTGGGTACTGTTTAGTATTTTTCATCCTCACTTTGATTTCGGCCAGCAACCTAGTCCACTGTTTTCCCTTATTTTGTTATTTAAAAATTCCAAAAACATTTTGAAAATTACTCAAAAATCACAAAAACAGTAGAAAACTACAAAAAGACCAAAAACATTTTACTCCCTAATTTTTGAGCATTTTTACCTATTTTTATAAATACATTATCCTCTCTTTCCCTATATTATATATATATTCCTAGATTGAAAAAAAGAAAATAAAAAAATATATAAAATATAAAAAGAAAATACAATATCAGTAAAAAGAAGCCAAAAAACAAAATTAAAAATTAAATATAAATAATTTAAAAAATTTTAAAAAATTAAAAACCCACAAACATCTTTGCATAGCATAGTGTAGACAACACTTCACTTTCATAAGCACACACTTGTGGATCTACCCTGCCTTGCTCCCTGTGTTCGAACTCTCTACGTACTTGCTTTCTATACATCATTTATGTAGAGTTAAAAATAAATTTTAACTTCACATCTGCTTATCATTGTTTGATTGATTGAGTGCGGGTTAATTGTTGATTAATTAGGGATTTTCAGCGGTCACCGCAGCGACCTTCGTGTTCCCGCCTTGTGTGGAATATAAGATCGTTGGTAATTCCTAGTAATCAAATGGTGCCGTTGCCGGGGAGCAACAACGAGTAGATCATCATTTTTGTTTGATTGTGTTTGTTTGTCTACCATTGCTTCATTTTATCTCTCTTGCGTTTTTGATAGAAATTGTTGAGCTTTTCTGACCATCTCTTTTTGTCTTCTTGCGAGGGACCGCGGAGCGAGGCGGATCGCCTAGGGGATCCGGAGCAACCACGTGAAGCGGAGCCGGCTTTTCTTAAGCTAAGCCGGCAGGAGAGAGCAGGAGGATTGGGAGAGTGATTAGATTAGTTTGCATTTTATTTTGTGAGAGAGTGATTATCAATTTGTAATAATACATGACTTGGACACTTGAACTTCAGAGCCTAATTTCCGGGTGTTTGTTCACCCGGGGGCTCACCGCGGATTTTGTCAAGTTTTTCACTACTGTCATTTTCCGATTTTGATTTCATCTTTTTACCTTGTGTGATTGAGCCCCTAGTTTTAGGATTGTTTGCGATAGATTAAGGCCAAACACTTAAATATCTTGCATGTACCTATAGCTACGTTTGGACTTAGTCAAATTTAAACAGTTGTTTCATCATCTTCGAGCCTCCGTGCCGCGAGCCCACCCCATCAAGCACTACTCCTGAACTCGATTTGTCGAGAAGAGGAGGGGTGAGTCTAGACCGGACTTTTTGGATTGAGGATCGGTGACCGACTTGTGGTGCTTCACGTTAATAGCAATTTCTGAAACTTAGGGCGATTTCATCGTCTTTGCATTTGCATATAGATTAGGTTTCAATTCTGCTGAGCATCTTTGCATGTAGAGTGCTGGAGGCAAGATGAGCATTTACGCGTTAGCATACATCATCGTTTTGCCGCTTGCATTACTTTTCCGACTCTCTACCTCTGTTTTTGATCACCTAGGTGCTAAGTAAAATTGACTCCTCGTTAGGCTCGTGCATTTCTTACTAAAAATACAAAAAAGTGATGATCAATAAAATTGGGACTGTTAATATTTCTTGACCCTAAAAACCACCAAATAAAAAATATCGTATTTGGGCGAGTAATCCCCTCATTGTCTTCACTTTTACTTGCCCGCGCACACACTAAGGATTAGTGCCCAAATCCCAGTGAACCCCTAAGTGTTTGTGCAACTTCTTGACTTCTCACCTAACTCTAAAACAGACAAGATTAAAAGACCGAATTTTCGATCTCTACCGAGTTGAGTAGGTGAATTAAGAGTTTGCTTTGTGTGAGTATTGCTTGTGATTGCTTGTGTGCATTCTAGATCCTCTCTGTGCATTTGCGCCTTTCTTCATACATCTCTTGACTTGACCGTCGTGTTCTCTCGATCATTTTTCTCTTATATCGAGATGGATCCATGGAGCGGTTTTTATCCGGATTTTGCGGATTCCTCGTACCCTCCAGCCGGTCCACCTCCCTTTTATCAGGAGGAACCTCCTCCTACTTTTTCGGATTTTTGTACATACCCGCCTCAGCCACAGTACCATACCTCAGAATTCTACCCACACCTACCTCCACCTCCACCTGTATATTATCCACCTCTACCTTCACATCCACCCGAGTCTGACCTGTTGGAGTCACCTCCCTCGATCTCCATGAGTGACATGTTGATCCTGATGATAGAGCACACTGATATGATGAAAGATAATCTTGCCATGTTGAGAGAATATAAGAATAGTGCTCTATTCATTAAGGCTACGGATTCAATTGTGGATGATCACGGGAGCTTGCAATCGCCAAAAATACAAAAAAATGAGAAAAACATAAAAACACAAAAAGATTTTGGGAGTCACACGATCGAGCCACGTTGTGAGGAGAGGGGCCAATTGCCCAATCATTTGACCACACATCCACTCACTTCTTGTCCCATCTCCAACCCCGAGGGTGCCTATGTACAGACTGCTCTGGGCAGTCCTCATGTACATGCTGATTCTGACTTCCTCCCTTGTATGGAGGAGGTCCAAAAATTCAAAAAATGTTGTCTGAACCCGAAGTGGTGGCTACTATTCATGAGATTATCCGTGCCCCACTTCAACAGGCCATGACCGATTTATCTGCTCCTCTTCCCAAGAAGAGAAAGCAGAGGAGCAGATCTGAGCGTCATATTCTGACCATGGCCACTGCCCACGCCATCACACACCGTCCCATTCCCAGGAAGAAGAAAACAGCTACTCCTTTCATCACTTGCACCATCTCTGACCATACTTGTGATCACACTCTCCTAGACGGCGGTGCGTCTATTAGCATATTACCCTTCTCGTTGGTACAGTCTCTTCACTTAGGGCCTCTCAAGAAAACCAGGATGATCGTTCAGTTTGCTGATGGATCTATTAAGAGGCCGAAGGGTATCCTTGAAAATGCCGTCATTTCTATTCAGGGCACGAGCCATCATGTTGACTTTGTCGTGTTTCCCATGGAGACCTCCACAGGGGAGCCATCTCTAATCATCCTGGGACGACCATTCCTCGCCTCTGCGAGGATCTTTATTGACTATGGATCAGGAGAGATTCGCTTCCGTCCTGTTGACGAAAGCGAAGTGTTGATCACCACACCCACAGTTGACCAGAGACCTGCACCTGATGCACCTTCACCGACTTTAGATAACTCCGAGGACAGTGACCAATCTGATGCTACTAGAGATGTTTGCTTAATGAAACCTAATGAGACCCGACGAATCCCCCGAAAGGGGAGGAAATCGGAAAGCATGGACCTTGAGTTTCCTCCTCCTGGTGTGTGGCGATATGTTGATGAAATCCAAAGTATTTATGTGATTGATCCGATTGAGAGGAGGGCATATACCAAGACTAGACAGGACAGATCTGGTTTGACTATTTCCACTGATAAGTCCGTTTTTGGTCACTCACAAGTAAAGATGATTGAGGACAGTTATGATGTTGCCCATTATTTTGAGAGACCTCATGAGGAAATAAATGACCCAGGTGAGATTCTTGAGGACGAACAGAGTTCGTATACTTCCATTGATGATTTCGTTCCTTTTGATTTTGACCTGGACGACCCCTCGCAGGACGACTCCGATTACACTTCTTTCGAGGATGATGAGTTTGTTCCATTCCACTTTGATATCGGCGAGACTTCCAAGGCCAGACCTGACCACACTTCTTCCACTCGCCCGTCTGTGCCTTCACATCATAGGACCACCAAGGCCGAACCTAGCCATACTACTTCCACTGATCAGTTCGTGCCTTTCTGATTTGATTCCACTGAGGGCCTTCACTGTGTCGACCCTGATCGGCTTCCGTCCACTGTGGACCCCGATGTCGACCTGCACCACACTAGATCTATCCCTCAGCAGTCTCGCAAGAAGGTCAGCTTTCTACCTTCTTGATCCTGTGTATATCCATCTCTGTTGTATATTCATGTGTGTACCTCTGTCTCTCTCCCGTATTGCTCATCCACCCATTCTCGCGTTTGCCTTGCTTAGGACGAACTTTGTCCTAAGTATAGGGGGTGGACGAGCCGAGTGTTCATCGTTTCGTTTCATCACTCCTGTGGTTGCCTATACTTAGGGCTTCTTGTACCCTAAGTATAGGGGGAGTGATGCGTACATTCGTCTCTATCTTATTCCATCTGTGGACATCTTTTCTCCTTTTCTTCTTTTCCTCTTCTATATCCTGTATCTATCAAAAAGTTGTCATCCCTTGTAGACAGTTTTCTATACTTAGAACGTACTTTGTCCTATATATAGGGGGGTGTGCACCCCGAGTTGTTCTATTCATTCCGATCCTCTCCATTGTCTCCTCTTCTTGTCTATACTTAGGGATATCTTACCCTAAGTATAGGGGGAGACAATCTGAGTATAATCTGTTCATTCCCACCCTTGACCCTCCCTGCGTTGTGTACAGTCTGCTATACTTAGGATTAGTTGATCCCAAGTATAGGGGGGACGGTCAACTTCTCATTCTTTTGTTCATTCGTATTCATCTCTTATTCATTTATTCATTAGACTTTTCTATACATAGTACGAGTTATGTCTTCTCTTTTCTCTCCGATCTATGAGGACATAACTCAAGCTAAGTATAGGGGGTCGTATATACTGTGTATATACTTTAGCCATAACTCGTACTTTCGTATTTTCTTAATAATATGGCTAAGTATTCTTTGAAATCCATTAAAAACCCTAATAAAAAAATGTTGATTATTCCTCAAATTCTTTTTGTATTTACTGATTAATAAATCAGGTGAAAATGTTTTTTGCAAAATGTTTGAAAAATAGTTTGAAAACCTTTGTAAAAAATCTATTGAAAACTATTTTGAAAACGTTTTGTTACAAGTTTTCAACCTTTGTAAAAACATTTTTGATTGTAAAATTATTTTCTTTGTGTGAAATAAAATGTTTGAAAAACGATTTGCAAATGGTTTGAAAAATGGTAGCAAAAATATGTTAAAAATCTATATATACTGTTTGTAAAAATATGTGTACATTTTTGTAAAAAACTGTTTGTAAAAATTATTTTGGACTATAGTTTTCAAAATTGTTTGAAAAACTTGTGTCAAATAAGTTTGAGGAATATATACATCACACCAAGATCCATTGTATATATATATATATATGTAATTGATCACTTACCCTTGTAAATTCTTAAAATCCACTTCTTGTAAATATAAGAAGCACTCCCGTGTAAATATTTGTACCTAGTTTTTGGCCAAAAACCTTTTTATTTTCAAAAATCCCAAAAACATTTGCAAAATCAAAATCCAAAAACATTGGAAAAACTTTTTGAAAAATCTAAAAAAAATGCATATGCATCATATTTTCAAAAACCCATAAAAAGTTCAAAATCTTTGAAAATTACATCACAAAAATATTTTCTGCATAGCATCGCATAGCATGAGCATTTTTCGGATTAAGTTTAACGGTTGAACAAGTCTAAGTAAAATCCGAAGATTGGAGTTGGTTGGACCTTAAAATCTACCTAATTAACAGGAACCTTATAGGAATTGGGATTGAGGTACTTCAGGTCTAGTTGACTTAATTTTTTGAGGATCACGGGACTTGGTTCAATGGATTCTTGACTGCCTAAGTAGAGTATTTCAGAGCACACGCACGACTCTTGTTGATAATGACCTAACTTTGACACTTGCACCTTTCACATGGCTCAACTCAGTTGGAGTGGTGAGGGGGTTGGATTTGCCGGTATGAGACACACACAGGTGGAAACATTTGTCCTCCTCTAGGGAGGGAAGTGCGCCCCAACCCGTCCACTAACGATGAGTTTCGAGGATAGGAGATCGTGGGTTGCAATAAAGATTCAAAAGAGGGAAAGTCTACTGGCTCAAGAGGAAAAACTCCCTATGTAAATGCTGTTGTATATAGTATTCAAAAAAATTTGCAAAAGCAAAAACTCCAAAAAAGTGGACAGGCCTGTACAAAAATAAAAATGCCTGCCGGAGTGCACATATGTTGTAAAGTCAAATAAGCAAGCTTGAGCTTCAAAGTCAAATCATGTGAGCCTGCAGCTGGATGACTTGACTACACTGGTCTTGCATCCTAGGATAGGTAGCTACACTGGCTACCGTCCATTCTTCTCTTCACCCCCCTCCTCGTGGGCTGGTTGTCACTTGAGCTTAGAAGGGAATACCCTGCTCCTTGAGGGATGAGTTGTTGGATTGGGGAATCATTGGGTTGTCATATTGGAGAAGTCAGTCTCTTTGTCATTTCAGTTGGGGAGAGCCACCATCACTTACACTGTAGGAGTCAGATTCATAGTCATAAGGGTTTGTGTATGAGTTGAAGTATTTCTGACCTGGCTATTAAGGAGACTTGAGCAGAGTTTTGGGATACTCAGAGGCTGTTGGATTTCAATCTGGTTCTCATTAAGGTTCCGCCCGCACTAAAATTCCAAAGGTCCGACTTAAGCTCCAAACTTTGATCTTGTGAAGACAAGTTTGATAATTAAATTTAATCCACTTTCTTCTTTTTCTTTTCTTTCCTTTTCTTTCTGCACTTATTGCATAAGTGTTTGCTAGGGACTAGCAAAGGTAAAGTATAGGGGGGTGATGAAGCCACATTTCATCATCTTTATCTATCATTTTGGCATCAAAAACCCTAGCAAATGCGTGTAAATAGCATTAAATCCATCATCTTAGCATTCATGCATGTGTATCTAAATAGCGTATAAAATGTTGTAATTAAAGCCAAAATTATAGAATAAATAAAAGAAAAGGAAAAGAATAAAATATTGTAAATATTTTATGACCCGAAACCCCGAGACCTAGGCATCTTGATGAATAGGTCGACCAGGAATAAAGTAGGGGGAGATACGGGTCAAAATACAATAAACATTAATTCATTCTTTATTCATCTTGGGACCTATTTTTGGTTCCACTTTTTAGACCTCAAATAAAGAAACTTTGTACATGAAAGTTGTAGATAATTAAATATAGAAAAATACAAAATTGATTTCACTCAAAAATAATGTACAGATAAAAAGTTTTGGTCTAAATAAGAATCCAAAACTCCAACTTCCCAGACCCGTATCTTGCAAATAAAAATCGAAATGTACCAAACTCATCTTTAATTGCATATAGCATAAAATAATATATTTAATGGAGGTGGTTTCGTATTTTTCGGAGTTACGGTTTGAAAGTTGAGTTTTGGACCCTACTTGTATACGTGTACAGATTAAAATATTCATTTTATTATTTATTCATCATTTTTTGTATTCTTATATTTTTATAATTTTGTAAATATTATTTATAATTTATATGTATATTAAAATCAGAATAAAAACAGAAATAAAACTCAAATAAAAATACTCGTATATATCATATACATAGGTATTATACCTATAAATACACCTATACATTCTATACTCTTATTTTATTAAATATACAAAACAACTCAAAAAAAAAACAAAAATATATTTGTGTATATAAAAGTATTTTATAATTTTATAAAATAATAATCATAATTAAATAAATTAAAAATACCAAAATAAAAATAAAATAATACAATATATAGGTAATATACCTATAAGGGGCATAATAGGTAACTCATAAAAATATATTCCATAAAAATAATTAAAAATCAGAATTAAATACTTTATAAAATAATAAACAATTATCATATTATATCCTAAATAAAATAACATCATTTGTTATTTTAAAATGATTTTAGAAATGATTTTTACCAGGTTTTCTTGGTTGGTCCACGTGGACCAACCAGGGGGCCAGGAGAGTTGACCTCGGGTCAACTCTCTGACCCTAGGTCCTGTAGCCGTGTCAGACTTTGTTTTGACCAATGTTCACCCATTTTTCGAGGCCCACCTGTAGCCGTGTCAGACTTTGTATCTTACACGCCATTGGGTTTTTTCGGGCAGTGCATCGCTGTGACGCCCGTTTCTTCCTCATTTTTCACGCCCCTCGACCATCCTTCAAAACACCCCACTTGACTTTCATTCAGATCTTGAACCAGCTTTGGGCACCAAAAACCTTCGGTTGAGGGTCGGGGGTAAATCTCCGGTGACAGGGGAGTCCTCCCCCATCTCAGTTGAGGTGCAGCGAAGCACCTGAGGCTGTGTTCCGCCATCTCCGGCCACCTCCTGGCCGTGAGGTTCAACCTCGAGCACACAACTTTTGAGGTTCGTTTTTTCTCTTTCTCTTGCGCTTTCTTAATTGGTGTAGTCTTAGGATCAGTTTAGCATGTCCCATTTCGATCCAGATCCACTCCCTCGCCGAACCCACCCCTCGCCGAAGCTTGCTCCGGCGAGCCACCAACCTCCATTATTTCCATCTTAGACTTGCCCTGGGACCACCTCCTGCTGTTGTGTTCTCTGTTTGCAGGTTCCAGGAGCAAGAGATCCCCTCCTGGGGTCGTTTTTGACAAGAGCCGAAGCCCCTGGAGCTCATCCTCTTCCTCGTCACCGTGCGGGAGCTCGGGCGGTCCAACCGTCATTTTGGAGTTACCGATCGTTAGGGGGATTCCCAGAGAGCTCGCGGACGTTTTGCAGCATTCAATGTCGCTGGAGAAGAGAGAGGGGAGCCGGGGAAGTTCATCTTCGCCGGCCCGCCTCCCTGATTCTTCGTGATCACGTCACCACCGTCCGATCAAGAAGGCTTCATCCAGGATAGCTACAGTCGTTGGATTGGAAGCATCCAGAGTCGTCGATCTCCATCGCAGGATCTAATAAGGAGCGTCCAGGCCGAACCGGTATCGCGGCGCGGGTTGCTGACACGTGGCGTTAAGAGAAGCCCAGCCACCGTCCGATCTGCATAGGCTCTGGGTATTTTGCGTTTTTCCTCCCAGAGTTTTTGTATTTACTATTAAATGCTGAATCTTTCATCTGCAGTGTTATAAACTTTAATATTTGCTAAAAACCCTCTGCCATTTTCGGTATTAACATTCCAGCCTTTGCCAGCTAGGCGCACGTGCACGTGCACGTGTGCGTGGTTATTTTGCGGACAAAGGCCTGCTTAATTGTGTATTGGTAGTTAGTCCAAAAACATTTCTCTTTAGTTCTATAATTTAAGGGAATTTTACATTCAGACCCCTCTCTTTTTGAGTATTACACTTTAGCCCTTCCCAGGCGCGTGCATCGCACATGGGTTGGCGGGTATTTTGCGCAGAGGGGCTTGCGGCTTTGGCTATTGGTTTTTGGTCCAGAAAATACTTTATTCAGTATTAAATTTTGTGGAAAATTGCATAATCAACCCTTGATGTTTTGATATTTGCATATATACCCCTACTAGGCTGTGAACTTTTGTGTGCTTGTCTTATTTATTTTAAGGCATCATTTTAACTCAAAAAAATCTCAAAAAATGTCATAGGCTCATGTTTACTTGCTCATTCATGCCATATTTTTGCATTTCATTTTTATTGTATTTTCGTATTTATTAAAAATCAAAAACATGCATTTTTCATACTGTTTGCATTAGAAAACCCATAAAAATTATAAAAACATTTTGAAAAATTCCAAAAAAATATATTTTGTGTGTTTTATTATCTATTAGTGTCAGTCCAAAAATCATTAAAAATTTCAAAGTAAAAACCTTAAAAATTAGAAAACACTTAAAAAGTTAAAAAAATATAGAAAATCATAGAAAAATCACAAAATTATAAACTCAGTTGCTGTGTCTTCCTTATTTTATTTTTTATATTTTAGAATTAATTTGAGGAATTTTGGTTCCGTTTAGTATTTTTCATCCTCACTTTGATTTCAGCCAGCAACCTAGTCCACTGTTTTCCCTTATTTTGTTATTTAAAAATACCAAAAACATTTTGAAAATTACCCAAAAATCACAAAAACAGTAGAAAACTACAAAAAGACCAAAAACATTTTACTCCCTGATTTTTGAGCATTTTTACTTATTTTTATAAATACATTATCCTCTCTTTCCCTATATTGTATACATATTCCTATATTGAAAAAAAGAAAATAAAAAAATATAAAATATAAAAAGAAAATACAAAACAGTAAAAAGAAAACCATAGTACAAAATTAAAAATTAAAAATAAATAAATAATTAATTAAAAAATTGAAAACCCACAAAAATCTTTGCATAGCATAGTGTAGACAACACTTCACTTTCACACGCACACACTTGTGGATCTACCCTGCCTTGCTCCCTATGTTCAAACTCTCTACGTACTTGCTTTCTATACATCATTTATGTAGAGTTAAAAATAAATTTTATCTTCACATCTGCTTATCATTGTTTGATTGATTGAGTGTGGGTTAATTGTTGATTAATTATGGATTTTCAGTGGTCACTCGTGTTCCCGCCTTGTGTGGAATACAAGACCGTTGGGAATTCCTAGTAATCAGCGACGTTGCTCAATGGGGACTGCTAGATCTAGAGAGATCCAACGGCCTTGGGCTGCTCCGGATGATGGCGACGTGGTGTGACTCTGACCGTTTGATCAAGATGATCGGACGGCTGTGGGATGTCTTCCCCAACGGCCCTCCGCCTCCTACGGAGGAGAAGGCGGGGCTCCGGTGAAGCTAGGCCTGCTCCGCCCTGTCTTCCAGCCGTCGGCGAGGGGCACGGGGGACTGTGACGTAGCTCGGGAGATGCGGGCTGAGGTGGCAAAACGTCTGGTAGCCTCAGGAGTAGAGGAGGAGCTCTAGAGCACGGTGGTGGAGAAGCTCGAAGGGAGCTCCGACGAGCCTCCGACCAATCAAAAAGATATCACCTGCAGGGGGTTAGAGGATATAGCCGAAGCGTGCGCGTGCTCGTGGTATTGTGCTGAGAGGGATGAGAGGCCTATGGCGGAGTGAGAGTGGTTCGGTGATCGAGCTCCTCCCAGGTGGCGGAGCTGGCATCGGTGAAAGGTGGGATACGGTGTTTGAGGGAAGTGATGGTAGCGAGAAGGTCGGAGCTCCGTCGTGGAGCTCAGCGAGATGATGGTGGAGAGAGAAAACAATGGTGGAGGGCGAATTAAATCTGAGAAATCAAAGAAGAAAATAAGAAGAAGATCAGAGAAGGATGGAGGCTTCTACCTGGGAAATGGATCTCGAAGGTGTGCTCCTGGTCGTCGCTCGAAGAACGGTAGATGGTTCTGAGCTCGTGCAGCTCACGGAGGGGGGCTGCAGCACGGCGGAGGCGGCCGTGGATCTCGCTGGAGAAGAAGCCTGTCTTCGCTCGGAGATACGCTCAAGTGTTGTCACCAATAGATTGATCTGAGCTCAAGGGTTCTCTCTGGAGTGGCGGATGGGGGTGACAGTGGCCAATGGCGAGTGATTTATAGGGCAAGGGTGATGGAAGGAGTCGCTGGAAGGTGGTGTTCGAGGTCGTCGTGGGGCGACTCTGGTGGGAGTCGTGGGGAGTGAGGGAGCTGGCGAGGATAAGGGAAGAGTGGTGATGGTCGTGGTGGCGTTGGTGATCGGAGAAGGTGACTAGAGTGGAGACGAAAATAGAAAGGGGCGGACGGCCCCTCGCGCAAGATCGAGATCGTGGGAGAGAGGGGGGCCAGAGGTAAAAGACGGAGTCGTGGACGTTGGATCTTGTGATCCAACGGCCCGGATCAAAGTTCTAAGGATCGGCTTGGATTTAATCTGAGGCGAGGCGATCTAACGGTTAGCAGTGCGCCACGTGGAGAGTTGTGGGAGCGGCGCTAACGAGCAGTGGGGATCACTTCTGGAGAGCAATCGAAAGGCTGAGAATATGGGTGAAGTGAAAGGTTAAGATGGAATAGATCGGATGGTTCACAAGCTGCCATGTGGCGCACAGAGGAGAAGGCAGCGACGGATGGCTGTGTTGCACTCTAGGGAATGTTTGGAGGGTCGACGATAGTTGCGGAGATAGCGGCTCAGATGGAACAGCCTGGGGATGACCGTGGGGTACGCAAGCCGACACGTGGCGCGATATGGTTGAGGCGCGAATGGAGGGTGATGATGAGAGGCTGGAAATGATCAGACGGTGGGAATAGAGGGCGTACATGGAGGGCAACGGGTCGTTAGATCAAGAAGAGATCCAACGGCTGGAGATGGAGGCGGGAAAGACAAAGGGAAGCGGGCCGCGTGGCGCAATCAGAGGGCGCCACGTGGCCAGTTGTGAGTGGCTGCGAGAAGAAATGAGATTAGAGAGAGAAGGAGGCCGAATTTGGAAAAACTCAAAACATGAAAATTGTAGATCTTGATGAGATCTACAAGTTTCATGTTGACCAAAAATGGAGATGAGGTCAAATATTATACAAAAATACAGGAATACAACTATACACATATATAGTATACATAGAGGCCCAAAAACCCAACTTCTTCCTACGAGCTCCGAATTGGATGAAATTAGTCTCATTTTAAAGGTCTCTGGATGTGTATTCATCTGAAAGTGAGTAGACCTATTTTGGAGTTGGTACAAGAGAATTATGGGCTTTTTATGGTCCAAGGGTTCTAGGGCTTTATTGGATGTTTTACAAAGGAGATCTCTGACTTTCTTCCTTATATTATTAACTAAAGGTGTATACATTATAAGGGAGATGTTTATTTTTAGGTGGATATTTTACAAGTGGAATTGGCTTCTTATTTAATGCAAATGTGAATGCTAAAATGCAAATGTTATTAATATATGCATGAATGTTATTTATGCAATATAAGTGGAAATATGCATCTATTTACTCAGGAACAAAGCTCTATTTTCAACTTTTAGAGTGATGAATCACAGATTCATCAACCCCTATACTTAAACCTTGCTCGTCCCCGAGCAACTAAAATGAAATGCAAGAGTGAAATGATTTTGGGTTCCATACCAAGGTCATGAAAAAAAGTTGAAAATGGAGCTTAACTCGACCTTTGGATTAATTGTGTGGTGGAACCTCATTGGGACCTGAACTTAAGACCTAACAGACTTCAAGTTCCACAAGTCTTCTATTCAAGACTCCTCAATAGTCAGGTGAGAACAAATCCTCAAACGCAAATGTCTGATGACTATGATTCTTACTTGTACTGTGTAAGTGAGGTGTAACTCTCCACATCAGAAATGACTCGGAACCAACCTCCTCTAACAAGGTAACTCAATAACCCGATCCAGTAACTCTTTCCTCGAGGAGCGGGGTATTCCCTTCTAAGTTCAAGTGCGACCAGCTCAAGAGGAGGGGGTGGAGAAAAGAATGGAAGGTAGCCAGTGTAGCTACCTATCCCGGGATGCCTGACCAGTGTAGCCAAGTCATCCAGCTGCATTTCTTTGCTAATACATACTCCGCATGTACTTTATTTTTTCTTGGACCTGTTTGATATTTTGGAGTTCTTGCATTTTTTTGAAACTATATACAAGGTGCAGCACGTACATCAGGAGTTTTTCCTCTTGAGCCAGTAGACTATCCCTCTTTTGAAGCATTATTGCAACCCACAGCATCCTATCCTTAGATGTCAACACCACCAGACTAGGTTGAGATGCACTACCCTCCCTAGAGGAGGACGGATGTTTCCACCCGTGTGCTACTCCAAGCTAAAGGATTCTACCTCCTCACCACCTCATCAATGAAGAGCTACGTGCATTGTGCTTGTCCAAGTTAGGTCACTGTCTAAAAGAATCATGCGTGTGCACGGGATATTCTACTTAGACCAATCAAGATGACATGTGAACATAGACTGGCGGACTCAAAGAATTAAGTCACTTGACCTGAGAAATCTTAACTCCAGTTCCTATAAGGTTCCTCTGAAATTAGGTGGATTAAGGTCAAATCAAGTCCATCCTCAATATCTACTCATAACTTGGTTCAGAACCAACTTGCTTTTCACCTTGCATATGCAATGTATGCAGATGATGGGTGGATGATATGCTATGTACATGATTGGAATGCAAGACTCTTTTTCTTTTCAGATGCAGAGATGATGTGCAAGAGTAAATAAGAAGCCTTTATTTTCAACACTTTTTTTGACACTCTGGTATACCTCCTATGATACAAGTATTTTATGAGTATTATACAGATCATACTAGTGTATTTTACAAAAAAAATTCAATTGTTACCCATCCCGTAATTATAGCATAATATATACAATAATACGCGAAAATACACGAAAGTACGAGCTATGGGTAAAGTATATATGTAATATATACACGCCCCCCTATACTTAGCGTGTGCTATGTCCTCAGAGCACGGAAAGCGACCAAAAAGACATAGCTCGTGCTAAGTGTAGGAGAGCTAAAATTACAAAAGTATAGAAGTCGCTCCGCCCCCCTATACTTAGGATATGGCAGCCTAAGTGTAGAAGAAGATCAAAAAATGGGACGGACGAGGGCAAGAGGGGAAATGATGAGTATATACGAGGTGGGCATCGGTTCCTCCTATACTTAGGCTCTGGTCAGCCTAAGTATAGGACAAGAGTGAGTATGAGAACCGATGTGATCTGAAGGATATACAGTGAATAGACGCGGGTCACTTTCCCCCCTATACTTAGGATCTGGTTATCCTAAGTATTGTCACAAAATGAAGTGATGTGGAACCGGGGCGAGTGAATCGAATCACTGGGAAGGGAGGGAGAGAAAGTATATACAAGAAAGAATGAGAATATACAAGGATTAAGAAGGTTTGTGACGAACCTTCTTGTGGATGCAAGGAGGTGGATAATATACACATGTTTCGTTGTCGGAATCATCCTCAGATGAATAATAGTGAGGTGTAGGGATCGTCCAACGAGGGTCGACACACGGCTGCTTGCTTAGATAAGGCTTGAGAACAGCTGAACTGAGCTCACTCATATAAATCACCTTATCCGGACCAGATGAGGACTCTTCCGAAGACTCCTTCTCCGGTGTGTTGAAGGAAACTTTCTTAGTCGGTTTTCCAGAATCCGAATCAATGAGAGGGAGATGAGAGTGACGCTCCTTGAGAGGTTTGGGGGAACATCTCGAGGAATCAATTCTCGACTTACTCTCACTAGATAGCCGACTAGAAGAGGGAGTAACCGTGTTTTTATGTGGAGTCAATTTAGTCTTGGTTGTTTCCTTTGAAGGTCCGGGACGTGGTGTGGTGCTGACCATGGGTTCCTCATCAGACGAGTCACCATATAGATTGTAATATTCCTGAAGGGTCAGCACATGTCTCGGGAAGGTGCTAGTGGTCTTAGTTGGCTTAGCATTATTGGGCTCTTGTGTCGGATCCTCAAAATTATCAAGGCAATCAACAAAGGCCATGTCCGACTTAATGATAGCTTTTGATCGTGAGTCCTCCTTAGAAGCTGTCCTGGTGGTGGTGCAAGCAGTTGATGAAGTAGAGGTATGGGGAGTCTCAGAACCAACGGTCGTCCGGATAGTCGGTCTCTCATGTGTAGTAGAGAGGTGGGACTCATCTACCTCTCGATGGTCACGACTGTCAACGGATTTGCGGGTCACCTTAGAATAAAGTGTATCAAAGAATGGGTGAGGTCGAAGCGCTCCCAATGCTGAAAAATCGATCTCCCGAGTCTCGCAATCTATTGTCGCCTTAGCTGAGGCTAAGAACGGCTTCCCGAAAATAATCAGAGACTGGGTGAACTCTCCTTGGTGTTCGATGTCAATGATCGTGAAGTCCACCTAGAGTAGAGCACCTTAGAAAGTAATGATGACTGAAATATTTCCTCTAGGCCGTTTGATGGATCGGTCAGCCAGCTGAACGATCTCTCTCCACTTTCTGATAGGCCTGAGTTTGAGTTTGTCAAACACAGAGGTTGGGAGGATATTTATCGGAGAGTCATCATCGATTCTTACATGAGTAAAGATAGTGTCTTTGATTTCACATTCAACTCGGGGCAACCGCTTTACTCTGCGGCTCTTGGTCTTTCTCCCCATCACCAAAGAGGTGGCCATAGACACTATGTGTCTTTCAGTCCTTGTTCTCTTAGTACCCGACCTCTTGGGCATCAATTTACTCTATACAAATCTCTTGAGGTCGGGGAAGTGATCTATGGCCTTTATTAAGGGAAGTTTAAAGATCAAATCCTCATCAAGTGCTTCCCTTAGGATGGAATCCAATTTTTTTAAATCATTTTCAATTTTTATGTGATTTTTTGGTTTTTCAATTTTTTTGGTGTTTTTGATGGATGAATGATCAGACTCTGGAGTGGAGGGCAAGTGGTTAGTAGAAGAGGGAGATAGAATGGACTTCAGTTGTACAGACGGTGTGGGTTCCCTGATGCTTGCTCGGTTTTCAACATCAGATCTACTTCCTTCCTTCTCCACTTTCATACCTAGGCTGGCAGAAATTGAGTGCAATATTTTCATGACATCTCTCAACTCGTTACCAAATGATTTATTTTTCTGAATAAGTCTAGAGATTTCATCCTCCACAAAATTTCCATGACAAATCATGGGAGAGTTCTGCTCAAGTGAAGGATACTGCTGAGATATTGAGGTCTCATACTCAACATACCTAGACTCTGGCATGTAATTCTGGGTCGAGTATGGACCATCTAGATGGCAAATATTGGTCGGAGCCTCATATGATGAAACAGAGTCTAGCTCATGAGTCCAATCTTGTGAATGTATAGGCTCTCTGAATGAAGGCTGGTTAATGGAAGCTTGATCACTAAAGTCAATCAAGTCTGGGAAATCATGATGTTCAGGCCTCTCCATTCGGATTGTTTGATCGACCAAGTGATTCCCTAAGATCAAGTCGGGAGGGGTATATGTAAATTGTGGTATGGTCCCTACTTGAGGTGAGAATGAAGTATGTGGGGCCGATAATTTTGCCAATCATCTGTCTCAGCAGTGGCTTGCTCTTCATTTGATTCTTTCATTCCTGCAAGCTCTCGAGAGTAAGGACAGCCAACCCAAGGTGGAAGTGGATCCGGAGTGTCAGAATATGGAGTAGGTGAGAAATGCGAAGAAATGGAGAAGTCAGTCGAAGTTCTGACTTCGTTATCGGGTCGAGGTGGAACCGACCCCGGGTAAGGGTCTCCCGTGGATGGCAGAGGATATATGGAAGAAGGAGAAGGCGAAGATGAACGGTATATGGTCGAGGAGGAGTGACTAGAGGTCACAGGGTATGGGGACCAATATCCCGACATCTTGAAGAGGAAATAATGAATGTAAGTAGAATGAGGTAGAAAATGTGCAATTACAGAGGATAACACACACGGACAGACATAAAGACAAACGCAAGAGCAAACCCTGAGTTCACACTCAACAAGGTGAAGGACCTGAAATCGAGTCCGATTAGTCTGGTTGATTTTAAGTGTGAATTTTCAGACAAGTAGCAAAGGTTACGCGACCTATAGGGGAGTCGGCTAAAAAGCCGGATGCGTCTCCCCTGTTTAACCTGTGGCCTAAGATACTGCCGATCCTTCCTTTCTTCTCTCCTATCCCAAGTTAATGGACTCAAAGACCATACCCTATCTACCTGCAAGCAGGCGGAGGCTGACAAAGCTGGGCCTTGTCGCGAAGTACCGCTGGTTCACCCCTAACCACCCGCGAACAGGTGGAGGTTACTTGGTACTAGTCAGTGAATCTAAAAATATTCAACTCGTGATATTTGCTAGGATCAGTTGGCCCGTGATATGGAAGGCTGGGATTTGGGCTCTACCTTAAGATGTTCACACACACTCAAGTACCCTCACTCAGCCTGAAAACAAGGTCGGGGGTTAGTCTCCCGCAAACAATTTTTCTAATTTTATTGATTTTTTTGGTCAATAATGTTAGCAGTCCCGGTTTTAAGATCAGTTATCACTTATTAGTCCAACCACACAGCACGCCTATCGTCCAGTCCCAATTTCCGTTTAATTTAAGTTTGAAAAACAGAGGGGGAAATCGAGAAAACTCGATGCACGAAAAACGACGATGCGTATGCTGAGTTAAGAGGACTTACAGTGATCCCTTCGCTTGTATGCAGGATACAAAATAGAATTGAAATTTTTACACTATATGCAAATGCAGACGATAAAATCCGCTCCTAGACAGATAGTTCTATTAGCGAGTGAAGAACAGGTTGATTTGACTAGATCTGCGGTCTAAGTGCATCTTTTAAGTGTATTGTATGGTCCTAAAAATTACGAGCACAAGCAAACCCTAGGGTGGCTCGAGGAGCCGCTAGTGCAAGTCTAATTTACAATTCAAACCACACAGCACACAGGGACACAGTTCCACTATCTTTACACATGCGAGAACCCAATTGGGAACCGCGGGAAATGATGCGAAGAAAAACGAGAAATACAAGTCCTCTCGAATCACTCAAACAAATTAAAATACACATTCCTCGAAGCGTCTTCGACTCCTTATGTTCCTCGCATAGAAATAATTTGAAGTCAGATAAAGAACGACTCGATAAAGACAAAAATTAACGGACAGAAAATATTCACAAGAAAACCGGGGGTCAGACTACTCGGGGATAGAAAATCAAACACTCAGAAATAAATGCAAATTAACTTAAGCCGTGCCTCCCCGGCAACGGCACCATTTTGATAACTGCTCCCGCTACCCTTGTTAATTCGAGCAAATTAATGTCCAAATTAATTGATATCGTTCGTTGCAGTCGGATAATGAGATCAGATCAACAACCACTTTCAATTATATTCAAGTTAATATCGATCGGCAATTTTTTTTACTTGGTGGACGTCCAAGGTCGAACTCAGGGAGGCAGCTGTCTCCTTAGGTAGATTTTTAGCAAATTTCCAATGTTCGATTTTCAGAGGGAATATTTTTGGTCTTTTTCAATTTTTTATGTAAGACACATGCAAAATCAGGCCAGCTTACAAGTTAAATCAAAATGATGGTCAAATTAATTCCAAAAATTATGAAACATGGCTAGATTATGAAATGGGATGAAATTAAGCTACCCTAAATTTTTGTAATTTTTAGATGTACGGATAATAAAATATGCAGACTTGAGTGAAAATGACTAAACCAATTTTAATAATTACCAAACGATGATATTTCTCAAAAATAAAATTAATCCAAATAGATGTAATTAAGATCTATCCAAATCAACTTGAATTTTGTTAAAACACTTCACGGTTGATTAATTAAAAATCAATTAAGATTTTCACTAAATGATTTTTCTAAGACAAACTATACGTGCAAATGGGATGATTTTTGGATATGTTGTAGCATAGACATAGATCTACCAATATGATTTTTCAGAGATTTTTCGATAAGCATACAATGCGCAATAAATTAATCAATCAACATGGGCAAAATATTGCAATTTTTACCAAGTTAATTTCCATAAATATTCCGCAAATCAGAAAATATAAATAAATATTAAAATGGTAGAATAAGAGTTACACTACACAATGCAACTTTCGGAATTAAAAATGGATGACAGAATGATGACAAAATAAACGTGCAAATGCAAGGGTGT
The DNA here is from genome assembly GCA_037367405.1 of Ottelia alismoides. Classification (NCBI taxonomy): domain Eukaryota; kingdom Viridiplantae; phylum Streptophyta; class Magnoliopsida; order Alismatales; family Hydrocharitaceae; genus Ottelia; species Ottelia alismoides. The sequence goes on along the minus strand of JAZKJV010010019.1, from coordinate 1,090,219 downwards.
GAATGCAATACAGAAAAAGAAATATGTGTTTAAATGAAGTACAGGGACTTACATGTAATTACTTAAAACTTGAACTTTGTTTGAGAACTTGCAAGAAGTGCAAGTGTCCCCTTTGCAAATACCCACTTTGTCCTTATCATGCGATGAGTCTTCCTCTGTTTCTTGACTTGAAACAGGGGAGGTGGAGCTTCACCACGGTGGTGGGCGTACGACGGAGGAGCGGGCGACCGGTGGAGATGACGCTAGGCCGGTGGCGTTGGGGCGCAGAGGTGTAGGCGCGCGAGAGGGGCGTCTGCTGGGCGGCGCGTAAGGGGCGGCGCCGGTTGGTGACGGGTAGGCTGCGGAGGGCGATTGCTCGTGGGCGGCGCGCGTGGACGAGTCTGGAACGTCGGATCCTCCTGATCCTACGACTGCGGGAAGTGGGCGACGTGGCTCAATGGGGACCGCTAGATCTAGAGAGATGCAACGGCCTTGGGCTACTCCGGATGATGGCCACGTGGCGTGACTCTGACCGTTCGATCAAGATGATCGGACAGCTGTGGGATGTCTTCCCCAATGGCCCTCCGCCTCCTGCGGAGGAGAAGGCGGGGCTCCAGCGAAGCTAGGCTTGCTCCGCCCTGTCTTCCAGCCGTCAGTGAGGGGAACGTGGGACTGTGACGTAGCTCGGGAGATGCGAGCTGAGGTGGCGAAACGTCCGGTAGCCTCAGGAGTGGAGGAGGAGCTCTGGAGCACGGTGGCGGAGAAGCTCGAAGGGAGCTCCGACGAGCCTCCGACCAATCAAAAAGATATCACTTGCAGGGGGTTAGGGGATATAGCCGAAGCGTGCGCGTGCTCGTGGAATTGTGCTGAGTGGGATGAGAGGCCTATAGCGGAGTGAGGGTGGTCCGGTGATTGAGCTCCGCCCAGGTGGCGGAGCTGGCGCCGGTGAAAGGTGGGATACGGTGTTTGAGGGAAGTGATGGTAGCGCGAAGGTCGGAGCTCCGTCGCGGAGCTCGACGAGATGATGGTGGAGAGAGAAAACGATGGTGGAGGGCGAATTAAATATGAGAAATCAAAGAAGAAAATAAGAAGAAGATCAGAGAATGATGGAGGCTTCTACCTGGGAAATGGAGCTCGAAGGCGTGCTCCTGGTCGTCGCTCGAAGAACGGTAGATGGTTCTGAGCTCGTGCAGCTCACGGAAGGGGGCTGCAGCACGGCGGAGGCGGCCGTGGATCTCGCCGGAGAAGAAGCCTGTCTTCGCTCGGAGATACGCTCAATTGTTGTCACCAATAGATTGATCTGAGCTCAAGGGTTCTCTCTGGAGTGGCGGATGGGGGTGACAGTGGCCAGTGGCGAGTGATTTATAGGGCAAGGGTGATGGCAGGAGTTGCTGGAAGGTGGTGTTCGAGGTCATCGTTGGGCGACTCTGGTGGGAGTCGTGGGGAGTGAGGAAGCTGGCGAGGATAAGGGAAGAGTGGTGATGGTCATGGTGGCGTTGGTGATCAGAGAAGGTGATTGGAGTGGAGACGAAAATAGAAAGGGGCGATCCCACGCGCAAGATCGAGATCGTGGGAGAGAGGGGGGCAGAGGTAGAAGACGGGGTCGTGGTCGTTGGATCTTGTGATCCAACGACCCGGATCAAAGTGCTAAGGATCGGCTTGGATTTAATCTGAGGCGAGGTGATCTAAGGGTTAGCGGTGCGCCATGTGGCGAGTTGTGGGAGCAGCGCTAACGAGCGGTGGGGATCACTTCTGGAGAGCAATCGAATGGCTGAGAATACGGGCGAAGTGAAAGGTTAAGATGAAATAGATCGGATGGTTCACAAGCTGCCATGTGGCGCACAGAGGAGAAGGCGGTGACGGATGGTTCTGATGCACTCTAGGGAATGATCAGAGGGTCGACGACAGTTGCGGAGCTAGCGGCTCAGATGGAACAGCCTGGGGATGATCGTTGGGTACGCAAGCCGACACGTGGCGCGATATGGTTGAGGCGCGAATGGAGGGTGATGATGAGATGCGGGAAATGATCAGACGGTGGGAATAAAGGGCGTACATGGAGGGCAGCTGGCCGTTGGATCAAGAAGAGATCCAACGGCTGGAGATGGAGGCGGGAAAGACAAAGGGAAGCGGGCCGCGTGGCGCAATCAGAGGGCGCCACGTGGCCAGCTGTGAGTGGCTGCGAGTAGAAATGAGCTCAGAGAGAGATGGATGCCGAATTTGGAAAAACTCAAAACATGAAAGTTGTAGATCTTGATGAGATCTATAAGTTTCATGTTTACCAAAAATGGAGATGAGGTCAAATATGATACAAAAATACAGGAATACAACTATACACATATATAGTATACATAGAGGCCCAAAAACCCAACTTCTTCCTACGAGCTCCGAATTGGATGAAATTAGTCTCATTTTAAAGGTCTCTGGATGTGTATTAATCTGAAAATGAGTAGACCTATTTTGGAGTTGGTACAAGAGAATTATGGGCTTTTTATGGTCCAGGGGTTCTATGGCTTTATTGGATGTTTTACAAAGGAGATCTCTGACTTTCTTCCTTATATTATTAACTAAAGGTGTATACATTATAAGGGAGATGTTTATTTATAGGTGGATATTTTACAAGTGGAATTGGCTTCTTATTTAATGCAAATGTGAATGCTAAAATGCAAATGTTATCAATGTATGCATGAATGTTATTTATGCAATATAAGTGGAAATATGCATCTATTTACTCGAGAACAAAGCTCTATTTTCAACTTTTAGAGTGATGAATCACAGATTCATCAATGATCAATCATGCACAAGTTTTCTATTTTTCATGATTTTCGAGCACGGATGATATTTATAAAAAATAAAAAACAAGCATAAAAATTAATCAAACTAGAAGGGATATATTTGATATTAAAATTGAAAAAGGAGGCAAATGTGCAAATAAACCAAAAGTTTATAAATAATAATAAAACTTTAAATACTAATATACGATTACAAAACTCGTAGGGGTCTAAAAACAAAATGTCAACAAGTTCTAATAGTAATATGCAACAAGTCAAGGGGTTCACTTGCAATTTTAACAAAAAGTTTTGAACTAACAACAACAACAAAGACCTGTCCCAGAATTAAGTAGGGTTTGCTACATGGATTCTTCACCTCCATTCAGGTATATCTTGGGACAATCCCGGGCTTATATCCATAAAACTAAGATCCCTTCGTATAGTTTCTTTCCTACACTTCTTGGGTCGTCCTCGCCCTCTCTTTACCAGCTCAACATCCCAACACTCACATCTCCTAATAGGTGCATCAGTTGATATTCTTTGCAAATGACCAAACCATCTTAAGCGATTTTCTCGAATCTTATTCTCGATCGGAGCTACACCAACTTTCTTTCTGATTGCGTCATTCTGAATCCGATCTTTACGTGTGTGTCCACATATCCACCTTATTATTTTCATTTCTGCTAAAGCCATTCTCTGTACATGTCTATGGTTCACAGGCCAACATTCAAATCTACTGAGCATAGCAGGTCTCATAGCTATTTTATAAAACGTTCCTTTAATTTTTAAAGGAATTTTATTATCACAGAGAACAGCAGAGGCTCCTCTCCACTTTAGCCACCCTGCATTTATTCTATTAGTGACATCTCCATCAATTTCCCCATCATGTTGCAAAATAGATCCCATATATCTAAAAGAATCACTCTTCTGAATGTTATCATCACCAATCTTCACCTTGATTCCTTCACCATTGTTCCCATCAAAGGAGCACTCCATATATTCTTTCTTAGCCCTACTTACACGAAATCCTTTACTCTCCAACTCATGTCTCCAAACCTCAAGCTTATGATTTACTCCATCTCTAGTATCGTCAATCAACATAATATCATCAGCAAATAACATACACCAAGGTAACTCATCTTGAATGTGACTTGTCAACTCGTTCATAATCAAAGTGAAAAGAAATGGACTCAAAGATGAACCTTGATGTAAACCATTGTTGATGTCCAAATAGCCAGTCTTCCCAGATGGGATTCTTACACAAGATAAAGCCCTATCATACATGTCCTTTATGAGGTTAATGTACAGGACGAGTACTTGTCTCTTCTCCAAAACTCTCCACAATATCTCTCGTGGGACTGAATCATAAGCCTTCTCCAAATCAATAAAGATCATATGGAGGTTCTTCCTTTCAGCTCTATAAATCTCCATTGTTCTCCTCGGCAAATGGATGGCTTCATAAGTTGAGCGACCTGGCATGAATCCGAATTGATTTTCTTTTACATTAGAAACTTGCCTCAACTTTCTTTCGATCACACGTTCCCAAATTTTCATAGTGTGACTCATCAGTTTGATACCTCTGTAATTAGAACAATTTTGAATGTCTTCTTTATTCTTATAAAGAGGCACCACGATACTCTTCCTCCAATCTTCAGGCATTTTCTTGCTTCGCCAAGTAACATTGAATAGATTCGTAATCCAAGTCAAACCGCGCTCACCTAAAACTCTCTATACTTCTACAGGGATGTCATCTGGTCCTACACCTTTCCCATGTCTCATAACCTCCAAAGCCTCCTCTACTTCCTTTCTTTGAATCCGTCTATAGCTTGCACGATTCAAGTAACTTTCACTACTTGCCATATCACACAAAGTGATCTCTCTAATTCCTTCCCTAATGAAAAGTTTATGAAAGTACTGCTCCCATCTAGTCTCTATATCCTTCTGAGTAACAAGCATGCGACCTTCCTCGTCCTTAATGCACCTCACTTGAGAAAGGTCTTTGGTCTTTCTTTCTCTTGCTTTGGCCAACCTGAATATATCCTTCTGGCCCTCCTTAGAGTCGAGATTTTTATTCAAAACTTCATAAGCTTATGACTTAGCTTTGCTTACATCCTTCTTATCTTCCTTCTTCGCTATTTTTGTAGTTTGTGATCGTTTCCTCTGCTTTATCCTTAGACACATCCTTAAAGCATGCTCTTTTAATTTTTAGCCTCTCTTGCACCCCTTCACTCCACCACCAAGCCTCCTTTTGACATGGAGCTCCTCCCTTTGACTCGCCTAACATCTCTTTGGCTACCTTCCGGATACAAGATGCTACTGCCTCCCACATCTCATATGCACGTCCGCTACAATCCCAAGATAAATCTTCTAAAACCTTCTTTGTGAAGCTCGATTACTCAATGTAAGATTCCACCATCTAGTTCTAGTGATCTTAGGAACCCTCCTTTTCTTTACTAGCCCTTTTATTTATACATCCAAGACTAACAAACGGAGTTGGGTTGTCAAACTCTCTCCTGGGATTACTTTCTTTCTTTACAACATAACCGATCTCTTCTCCTCAATGCAAAGTAATCTATCTGTGTTCTAGTTGGCCTACTCTTATAAGTAATTAAATGCTCCTCCCTCTTCTTGAAGAGAGTGTTTGCTATGAAAAGATCATATGCTGCTACAAAATCCAGGATGACTTTTCCCTCTTCATTTCTATCCCCAAAACCATGTCCTCCATGAACACTAGCATACCCTGAAGCATCTTTTCCCACATGTCCATTAAGATCTCCACCTATGCAAATCATCTCTCTTTGTGGTATTCCTTGTAAAATCTTATCTAGATCCTCCCAAAAAGCTTGTTTAATCCTTTCATCTAAACCAATTTGTGGTGCGTAAACTGAGATTATATTCAGAATTTCTTCTTCAAGCACCAATTTTAGCAGAATAATCCGATCCCCGAATCTTTGCACCTCAACCACACAATCCTTCAAATCCTTATGAAGAACCACTCCAACAACGTTTCTACCCTTATCTTTTCCTAAATACTGAAGTTTAAAGCGTGTCTTTTCAATCTCCCTTGCTTTCTCTCCAACCCATTTAGTCTCTTGAAGACAAAGTATATGAATCTTCGTTCTTTCCATCGTATCCACTATCTCCATCAATTTTCCAGTTAAAGTGTCAATATTCCAACTACCAATTTGCAACTTCCGCTGCAATATCTTTTGGACTAACTTCTTTACTCGCATGCTTCCATTATGCGAGAACCTTGTAAATTTTGGACTGCATCCGGGCGATGATGCAGCAGAACTAGCTTAATTACCCGCATGCGTTCCTTATGTGAGAACCCTTGCAAATTTTGAACTACATCCAGGCTACGATGTAGCGGCCCCTTCCAATTTTTCATTGCATTCGGGCGATGCAACTTGTCGCAAGTAGGGAACGCCCCAACGAAATCTGTATGTTTGCTTAAATCCATGTTGAAAAGATCCGAGTGTCACGAGGCAACTTGCTAAATAATTTTTTTTTAAAAAATATTATTTAAGAAGTTGTCACAGACTGTTTTACTCTGGATGTCAGCTACCTAACGCAACCCTCCTCATTTACCCGGGCTTGGGACCGACCATGGCTGAGTTAACAAAAAGTTTTAAACTACTTTAAATAATTACAGGACTAAAATATAAATACATAAAAGCAGGAGGGATATGTAATTTACCCTCAAAGGCTTTGGATCATGCGGCATTGGATTCTTTACTTTACACACGTCGGTCTATCAGCACACGATATCCCTTCGTTGTCCAACAATTGAGATTAGATCCAAGACGGATGTGATGATCCTGGCGATGCCCTGTCAGACAATGACTGCTAGCCTGGGGGGCTTGATTTTTGATCGAACGGTGCTCAATAGTGGTGGAAGAATAGAGGAGGAACTCGTCACTGTTGAGATTCAATTCAACATAGCGCTTGTTTCCAACCACCTGGAGCATCATCGAGGGTCTCTCCTGGTTTCTGTAACCTCCCCACATCTCGAGGAAGCCTCAAAAAGATCCAGGCCCCATAGGAGGGGTCTGGAGGGCTCAGACACCCGGGGATCTTCTTAGAGTAGCTTCAGTCCTCAGACGGGCTCTTCGAGTCCTGCAAAAACGTGCAAATGCACAACACACAGAGAGCGAAGGTTCTCGACATTTATTTGGGTTGATTCGAGGCAAAATGGAGCAGGTCGATGAGGTCCAACGAGGCAGTGGATGAAGGACGTCTGTGGACCAAATCTGAAGGGATCTAGGGGAGATTGGTGGTGGAAAAGGTAGAGAAGCCTATGGTTAATGTAGTGGGATGAACAACGGTTGTCAGAACAAGGGAGCACGCCGAGGAATGATAACCGGAGCTTGAGATCTTCAGCGATATCTAAATCCAACTAATTAGGCTGAAATCGAAATAGAAACATGAAATAAGATGCTGGATTGAAAGAAAAAGGAAAGAAACTACTAAGAAAACCAGTAAAGATACCTCTATTTGATTGGAGCCAAAGATATCAGACCTCGATGGCGGAGCTCGCCAGAGATGGGCGGGAACCGCTTCCTACTCCTCCCTCCTTGCTGCGAAGAACGACTGAGAGCTTCCGCCACAAGCCTCAATACCATGAAGATCCTCCGAGGGGCTATGTCAGAGCAAGAAGGGAACTAAACCCAAAAATGGGGAATAGGAGGTGGTCATATACAGTGAGATGGAGAGGAGTTTGATGGAGGGTGGTGTGCGAAGGATGAAGGAAATGATGAAGATGGCGAGTCAACGTGGATAAGGGAAGATCAAAGATCAAGGTGATAAAACAGATTGAGGGATAGAAGATATGGTAGTGCAGGGAAATAAGGAAGTGATGGGTAGGTTGAGATGTCTGACAGAAGTCAGAAGGGGAGAGAGGGCAGTTGACCTGAGGTCAATCGTCGAGAGGTTTAGGTTGGTCCACGTGGACCAACCAGAAAAAGGAGAATCAAAACTTATTTGTAAATTCAATTATAATTAATAAATGAATTAATAGAAATGTGATTAGAAAATAAAAAATGCGTATTATTTTATGTAGTATTTTTTATTTATTTTTACGATGTTATTTACTATAAGGTATTATTTACATGTATAGTTATAGGTATATTTACTTATATTATATGTATTTTATCTTTATCTTTATTTTACACTATTATTTTATACACTTAATTTAATTATTTATAACTTATTTATATATACACAAATATATTTTTATTGTATTTTTCGATGTTATTTGTATACTTGAATAAATTGATGTATTTATTGTGTAGATATAAGTATAGGTAATTAATCCATGTATTTCAATGTATTATTTTATTTCAATGTATTTTTTATGGTTTTATTGTATTCTAAATATTTACATATACTATAAATAATATTTACAAAATTGTAAAAAAATAAAGTATGACAAAAATAAAGAATAATTGAATTGAATATTTTATTCAGGTACAAAACCAAACTTTTGCATCTTAGCTCTAAATTAATGAAACTATATTCACTAAATAGTTCATTAAAAGTTATATACAATTAATGGCGATTTTATGCATTTTGAGTTCATATGGAGGAGTTACGAGTCTGGTAAGTTTGGATTTTGGGTTTTTATTTTGAGTGTATAATGTACATTGTATGCTATTTTTGTATGAAATCAATTTTGTATTTTTTATGTATTTTTATCTACAACTTTCGACTCGAAGTTTGTTAATTTGATGTATAAATAATAAAGAATAAATAAGTTCAAAAAATGAATTATTGAAGAATAATTAAATAAGTTTTTTATTATTTTTTGGCCCTTATCCTCTTACTTTATTCCTTGTCGATCAAATAAATTCTTGACTTGATCTTAAGGTTTATGGTCATGAAATAACTTGGCATTTCCTTTCCTTTCCTTTTCTTTTCTTTATTCTATTATTTTAGCATTAATTGTAGTACTTCATACATAATAAAGAATGTAGATGATGAATGGGATTTCCTACAAATTAATGTTATATATATGTATTTAGCCAGGTTTTTGAGGCCAAAATGATAGAGTAAAGGTGATGAAATGGAGATTCGTCATCCACGTAGGACACTACATGACAAAAAGCCGCTTAAAGAGGAAATTATAGATTTTTAAATAGTAATGAGTTTCACAATTAAAGCTCGTAACATAAAAGTTGATCCTTATTTAATGTAATATTTAGGATATTTTTATTTATTTTTATTGGCTTATTTATTACATGTTACCTTTTACAAGTTTAATTACATGTATTTACATCTACGTTTTATTTATTTGATTTTTATTTTATAATTTCATATTTAATATCATATTTACATATTTTATTTATTTAAAGTATAATTAAATACACATTTACACATTTTTATTTTATTTTTATGAATTTATTTGTATACTTAAATAAATATGGGTATATACATTATATGTAAAATATACCTATATATTTTACTCTATTATTTATTTTAATGCAATGTTAATGGTTTTATTTTATGTTTATATTTTTAATATGGTTCGGATAATATTTACAAGTATTTAAAACTATAAAAAATAGAAAAATATATAAAGAATAAATTAAATGAATAAAATGGATATGTATATAGTAAAATGTTACCCCCAAACCCTGGCTTTTATATTTTAAATCCATTTTTAATGAATATACCTTCATTAGATAGATAATGTAATTTGGAATACAATAGAAGTGAGTTTGGTCAATTTTGAGTTCACATGGAAAGATATTGATTTGTGAAGTTTGGTTTATGGCTTTCTCATATGTATATCCTAGTTGCATAGTGCATTATTTTTATTTGCAATTGTTTTTGTATTTTTTTATGCATTAGTATGTACATGTTTGATGTTGAACATCTCTTTATTTTATCTATGTATGAGTATGCATCAATTAGTGTAAGTTTAGTTATACGTAGTGTATTGAGCACTTAGGGCTTCTAGGTGTTTGTGTCATTTTATCTGTATTATTTTACCCTTACCCCCTTACTTTATTCCTCATCGACCAAGTAAACATTGACCTCGTCTCGGGTTTTAGGGTCAGTAAGTATTTACAATACTTCCTTTATTTTTCTTCCTTTCTTTGTCAATTTATTTTGTATTTAAATGCATGTATCTGTGTATTAATGATAAAAATAGTGTGTTGATGTGTAAAAGTTATATATATTTACATGCATTTATCTAGATATTTAAATATAAAATAAATGAATAAAGGTGAATAAATGGGTATTCATCACCAACAAGTGCCCTCTTCGTTGGATCATACTTGAGACAGGATGTCTCTTCATTTAGAGACACGTGGATCGCAAACACGCTTCACGAGGTAACCTTAATACTTATTTGCATGTCATGTGGTTTATCCATTTTTTTAACTGTTGACGCTACTACGACTTGTACGACAAATCTTGTTTTGTCGGGTACTACCTAACACGCATACTTCCATGATAGGAGAGTTGGTTTTGTTAAATTGAATCCCTTCAAGGATTATGTAGACTCTGAAGGTCCTCTGACCTTCTTCAATTGGGCAGACTCTAACTGTCCAAGAAAACTGCAACGCTTGACATTATCACTAAGAATCCCTATGGAAAGTGTTGCGTTTTTATGATATTGACATCATATATATATTATTAATCATCATATCAATATGATCAAAATAAGTAATAATAATATCTTTAACAAAATAGCATAAGTGAATAATAACAGCATAATACCGATAGTGATGTCACCTGTAGAAAATATCTTTGACTAGTCGAATAGGAGCTGGAAATCTTAGAAGCGATAAAATGCTATCCTTGAGAGGTTTCATGGATTAAAATAATCAGAGTAGCTCTTATATCTTGAAATATCAATTAGAATGCTCAAGAAATGAAGAATAAGAGAGATAAAAGGAGAAGAAATATCTCTAGCATGATTTGCTTTTATGTTGCTTGTTGTGGTGTTTTCCAACAATGGGTTTAGGGCCCCTTATACATTGGTAGGGCCTATCCTTCTAAATAGTCATCGTAGATAAATCTCATAATAAATAACGAATATATTATTTTATTGATAAATTAATATGCAGGAGTTGATTGCCTGTGTAAGACAGATTGATCGTGTCAACTTTGATCGATCGATCAAAAGTAGTCATTAAAAAGCTATTTGCTGTGAATTTAATGGATGGTTAATCATGATACTAATTTTTCATGAGAGGTTTGCATGGTATTGCACAAGTTTGCTTAAACGATGGAAAAAATTGAGATCACTTTGATAAACTAATAAGTTATGTATATAAGTGAATCTTAGCCTTTGAGGTTTTCACAATATTTACTGAGAAGGACATGATGAAGTTTTTGTACTCATACTCGTTATTCATCATCTGTAGCACTTTAGAGAAGTGGTAAAACAATCGTTGATCCTCCACCAATGCCTTTGCTCGAGCTTTTGTTATGAAATGATAGTTTTTTATGTACACACCATTGAATCTGCGAAACATTCCCAGGGTGGCCATATTCAGAAAAAATCCCCAAAATAGGGGATTAATCAACCTATTTTAGCATTTTTCTGTACAATTGTATATTTTTTCAGTATTTTAATTTTATTCTTAGCACTCATTATCTTACGTAAAAATAAGTTATGATATTTAGAATCCCTAACAAACATGTGGCTTGTACATTTATTAAATATATTAAAAATAATAAATACTTAAAGAAAAATATTTATATTAAGTATCCCTCTTCTTATTTTACAAAAAGAAAAAACCACAAGTAAACATTGGCATATGTCCTCTAATTTAATCAGAATTAAATATCGACTCTATAGTTTTCCTAAAATAAAGATATATATATATATATGTAGACCATTATTCATTAAATAATTCTTGCAATTATATTTTGATTATGAAATTATCCCAAAGCTTATCTAATAATTGCTTATATGTATTCGTAGTATGGTAAGCATTCAAAAAAATGTATTAAACATGCCTTTATATTTTTTAAGTTAAAATATCCACAATTTATATAACAAATATTAAATAAAAACATCAAGACAATATCAAAAGTAATATAAATCTAAACTACAAGAATATGCAATTAGTTTGTTACAACTTTAATTCACATTTTTACATATTAAATAGCATTAAAAATAGTTCAACATGTATAAAGAAAATAAATATTCAATATAGTTAAATACAAAACATAAAAACTAAAAAAATCATCTAATTTGGTAATAATTCCACTTTATATATGCATTCTTTAAGTATATTGTACATATTAGTTTATTACCTTGGAAAATAATAAAATTGAGTACTAATTACTAATCTTTAAAAATTCAATAAAAATAAGCATAATAATAGAAACTAATATAACTGAAATAAAAAGTTTACATGAAAAATATAAAATTGAAAAAATACCTAAAAATGCACAAAAATTATATAACATATGAAATTATGTTATATAACATACAAAACAACATATATACTTAAGATCAAATGCAATATTAATTTAATTGAAAAAGACATGCAAATGATTTAATTACATGTATTCCTAAGACCACTCCTTCCTGATATTAATAATTGGAATGTAAATTTGTGTCATGTATAAATAAAATATAAAAATATCACGGTGATAGCTATAACTTCTTAAAGCATAAAAATCAAGCAAAACAAATAATCGTACTCATAAGGGTTCATATACTTATAGATGCTGGCTTTTACCAATATGTAGTGCGTTACGGGCTAATATAAGCTAAATCGTGTTTCGTGCTCTCTGTCATTATCAAACTAGTACCCAACAGTATCATTCTGTGCTAATGCGAGTTGGTTAAATGATAAATAATAAATGGAACAAGGAATCCACCTATCGAATGTATGGAATGTCCTTCCACATGCTAGTTTCACAGAGTGTGCAGGTGTCAAACAATGAGAGAGCTAGTATATTCATCTTATTATAATGCTCAATGTTAGTCTTGTTACCAGACATTGCTAATGGCACTACCTTTCGTGGAACTAATAGGAGCAACTGAATAATTGCACTAATAATAGTGGTCAAGATATGTCTGAGCTTTGTTATATTCTAGCAACAAACATGTTCTCATACATTTTTGTTTTTTTTTGAGATGCAAAGCCACGGATACTTTTGAAAGATTTTGGTATAAATTGCTACACATGTGTGTATCTAATGGTTGGACATGGATATTTTATAGATGATTAAAGAGAATGACGTGGTTAGTTATTTTGATATTATATTATTCTCTTATATTGAATATTTCAAATGTTAATATGCACAAGATGGTTTTGATGAGTGTCGGAGTTCACAGTCGCAATGACAGTGGAGATAGGGTGTTGTATGAGCACTCTATGTATCACTATTCAATTTACTTTCATTTTTGTTAATATTTCATATGAAGCAGTATGATCATAACCGAAGACTCATTGTTCTCTCAATTCAATTATTTACAAGAAATAACTCATAGCGAAATATTTAATCGATAAGGTCGAATGTAATTCTTGTAATGTTTATTCCTCACTAATTTGTTGTAAAAAAGATGTCGACATAATCAAAGAATCATTGCACACGCATTTCCATTATTTACAAGAAATAACTCATATACATGCATTGCTTGATTGACTATATAGTTGAATGCTGTTGCAAATTGTTTTTAATCAACTGTTATTTTTTAAGCTGCACTATACACCTTCCCTCTTGTGTACTTGCGATCCTACATGTTACCCTAACTTCCATTGATCGTCTCACTCCTAATATTGGTTGTGAGGATGGGAAAGACAAAGTTGAGTACTAGTTTAATAGATATCAGGTACACGATCTTAAACGACCCTAAGGATGACTACAATTCACGATCTTTGCGTGTTTACACATATGGACAATGGCGGAGGGAAAGGGGGGCGGGTAGGGGCCATGCCCCCCTCCCAAATAAGGTTTTGTTGAGTTTTTCTGGCGGTGGTGGAGCTCCGAACGGTCCACCCTATGGTTCTTTGGATTGGCACAAACACACCTTTGTTTAGTGACCTCGAGGAGGAAGTCCAGACTCACCTCTTCTTGCGGTTGGCTGACTGACCATTGGAGCAGCTCCCACAACCACTTTCGGCAGTGGCGCCGTCCATGGTTGGATGGTCGACCACCAACTCTTGGATGCTCCATTGGACCTGGAAATCACTCTGTTGAAGTGAGCTTATGATGATCTCTTGACTGTTATCACTGGATCACCGCAGGTCGGTCAGCATCAGAGCTCCGATAATTAAAATACATGTCCAGATCGATCTTTTTTTTGCGCCTGTTCCATTGGTGCATTAGTTATTCCATGAGCTCCCTTCAATCGAAATCCTTCTTACGTGTGCTCGTCGCCGATCGCTTCCTTCCTCTATCTTGATGTCAATGACTGATTTAGAGTGTCTTCTACTGCTAAATTGAAATCAATTACATGAGGTTTGGGCTTTGGAGCCTTCTCACGGTGATGAGTTCAGCTCATCAAAACCACACCCATTCTTAGGTGTGATGAGATGGGACGATACAAGCTAATCCCGCAGGTTTGAACTATTTTTTTCCATGGTAGAAAGATGGGGCAAGGAGCATTTCACACCCATATCCAGATCGAACTCAGTTCCCAAGGGTCCAAATTTTAGTTACAAATTCCATACTGGTTATAAATGCACATTTTGTTGGCTACAAATTCCATACCAACTTAGAGTGAAGTTGGGTCAACCTAAATGACACCTTTTTAACATGTCGAAGTCGATGACCGAACTTCATTTAACATGTGCATCAATTGATAACATTTAAATAAACTCCATTTATACATGCTGCTAGAGACACTCTTGTAGCAATTGTCAATATGCATCTTGTTATCGTTACTGGAGAGGTGCTGCGCTGTTGAGCTTATATTTATTTTGACGGATCACAAAAAATATTATATGTATCAATATTGAAGAAAAAATACACGTTTATTTTTATTGAAGATTTAAGCAATAATAAAGAAAAACAACTATATATGTATCCGATTGCATCCCTCTAATGGACCCACATCTATTTCAAATCTATATATGTATCCATATATACATACACATACAAGGAAACAAACATATATGTATATGTTCTCTAAAAAGATGAAAATGGCAATCAAAATATATGTATCCATGTCAATGTCTAATTCATGGGATTGTATCCATATAATTTCTTTGAGGATATGCAACCAATATTTACTAAAGGTAACCGATAATAAAGAGGGGATTGGTAATTATTGTCTCAGCATATCTAATTTTTTTCTCTAAAATAGATGGTTGCCGTATATAAGTGAGATGATATCGCATTCACCTGTAGCATATTATTTATTTTAAATAAAAGTTAAGGCATATATATGATGTAAATCTTATAACTTCCAAACCTCCGGAAAAAACCTTTTCAATTGGTGAGAAGTTGACATCGGTGTGCCTTTTTAGATCAAGTTTACAAGATCAGTGGTTCCTCCATTCTTGATCCATTCTCAAAATTTATTTAGTTCTTTCTTTGCTACTATAGCTTCAGTCAAGTTGTAATGTCATCCAATGTAATTTTGAATATCATATGTGTGTTTGTCCATATATGTATATATACACACACGTATTTTGGTTCATTATATTTGGCCCCACCTATATGTAATTCCTGACTCCGCCCCTGCATATGGACTTAAGGAATTACGTAGATTTGGACTAATTGGAATCTTCATACAAACCCTATGCCTTAGAGTGAAATGAGTTGTGATACAAGCGAGTAAATAACAATTTAATTTGGTAAATAGAATGCTGGACCACATCATAGAGCTATTAAAATATCACACCTTACTTATTTTTGTAGATATGAATTGTTGCTGACTTGATGAGAGGGTATGTTTTGGACTTTCTTCAACACCATATGTACACGTAAATGGGTCATTACCATTGAAAAAACATTCAAAATCTTCCGGCATCACTAATTGCAAAGAATATTCCCATTGTTTACACTATACATTGGTATAGCCGCTATTCAAATGCAAAGTTAACGTTAGATGAACAATCTAACTAACATAATTACATGACGGAAAGGATATACCACAAGTTGCGATGGGAAGTGAGAACACATACCATCCCTTCCCCTCCGTGCCCTTCTCTCACCTCCATCAAGGAGCGCACCACACATTCGCACACCTTCACCCCCTCCCCATCTGTTATCTGTCTCTCCGCCGAATTCTTCTTTATTTGTCTCCATTTGTTTACTGATCCCTTTGCTTTTGTTATTACCGCGTCTCCCTTTCCTTGCTCATCTCAGCTTCCGTGTCCCCTCGTCTTCCCCTTCTTCCCTTGCGGGAGGAGAAGGGCCACCTCATCTCGAGCTGAATCCATTCCTGTTAATCATCAACATCTGGAGACACACACACACAGAGAGAGAGAGAGAGAGAGAGAGAGAGAGAGAGAGAGATAGAGAGAGAGAGAGAGAGAGCGAGGGAGCGAGGGAGGGAGGGAGCGAGGGAGGGAGGGAGGGAGGGAGGGAGGGAGGGAGGGAGGCCCTCTTTTGGGGGGAAAAGCCGTGAATTTGGGTTTCAATAGAATTGTTGGAGTGCTCGGTAGATGCCACTTTTTGGGTTCACCTTGTTGCTTCCGATACTTGGGTGGATCACGTGCATAAAGGGGAAGTAAACCCATCTCGATCGAGAGACACACAGAGAGAGAGAGAGAGAGAGAGAGAGAGAGAGAGAGAGAGAGAGAGAGCGAGGGAGGGAGGGAGCGAGGGAGGGAGGGAGGGAGCGAGGGAGGGAGGGAGGGAGCGAGGGAGGGAGGGAGGGAGGGAGGGAGGGAGGCAGGGAGGGAGGGAGGGATGCCCTCTTTTGGGGGGAAAAGCCGTGAATTTGGGTTTCAATAGAATTGTTGGAGTGCTCGGTAGATAGAGAGAGAGAGAGCGAGGGAGGGAGGGAGCGAGGGAGGGAGGGAGGGAGGGAGGGAGGGAGGCAGGGAGGGAGGGAGGGATGCCCTCTTTTGGGGGGAAAAGCCGTGAATTTGGGTTTCAATAGAATTGTTGGAGTGCTCGGTAGATGCCACTTTTTGGGTTCACCTTGTTGCTTCCGATACTTGGGTGGATCACGTGCATAAAGGGGAAGTAAACCCATCTCGATCGAGATGATAAAGAAGAAGGTGCATGTATGATGCTTTGTTTGGACTAAGTGCTGAAGGGTTGATCTATGTCCTGTCCTGCACGTTGTGAATATGAACAGGATCTGGTATTGGGAAGTGGATGGACATGTTGCTCCGATGAAGTTCCCAACCTGGAGACATTCTATTAGGTGTAAAAGATTTATTCCGAGTTGTCTATGCACTCAAGTGTTTGCGTTCCTTGTCTGAGCAGTGCATCATCATTCTCTTGCTAGATCATTGCATGCTATTGTCCTGTTCTTGAACAAGATGGCGTCTGCACCTCGAAAGGTCGATGCCTTGCGATCTCAAGCAATACACTGCTTTTAATTGCATGGTGAACCTTGAGGTGGAAATTTAAACTGAAGAAATAGGTAGATCTGAGAGGCTTGTAGCATCTCAGTGAAGTGAATCCTTTTCCATGTGGTCTTCTAGTTATAAAACAATACCCTTTAAACGCTTATTTTATAAGGGCCAATTTCTTGATGATGTCATTTCCCACTTCCTTTGTTCAGTTTTATTGTTTGATAAACATGCCCATAATTTTTATATTGTTAATTTGATGACCGGGAATCAGAATTAGAATCAGATTTATAAGATCCACTCGAGTTTTAGGTTCACTCCAGCTTTGAGATTTTTGTTGTTGTGAGTTTTTTCCCATGGTACATGGCTTGATTGGATCACGTTTAGTGGAATAATGAAAGGAACCCTGCATGTTTTTTTTGAAAAAGGAACCCCTCTTTGTTTTCCAAAAGAAGTTGCAGATAAGTAGTTGGGATATTAACACCTTGACTGTAAATCAATGGAGATAATAGATACGATGAAAAGAAGGAAGATTCAAAAACTATGACTTCAAGAGACAAAATGTGTTGGAGAGAAAGTAAGGGAGATCGATAAGATATTATTTAAATTATGGTATTGAGGTACAAAAAACAATGAAATGATGTTGGAGTGGTTGTTCATAAGGATTTGAAGGATAGTGTGATTGAGGTGCAAATATTTGGAGATCAGATTATTTTGTTAAAATTGATGCTTGAAGAAAAATTCTGAATATCATCTAAGTTTATGCACTGCAAATTGGTTTAGAGGAAAATATTAAATAAGCTTTGAGAGGATTTGTATGAGATTATGCAAGGAATCCAACTAAGATAGATGATTTGCTTAGGCAGAGATCTTAATGGATACACGAGAAAGGATGCTTCATGGTATGCTAGTGTTCATGGACCGCCATAACTTCATGGATAGAAATGAAGAGCGAAAAGTCATTCTGGATTTTGTATCAACTTATGACTTTTTTATAGCAAACACTCTTCAAGAAGATCGATGAGTATTTAATTACTTATAAGAGCGATCCTACTAAAACACATATAAATTACTCTGCGACGATGATAAGAGATTGGTTGTGTTGCAAAACTGCTGAGTAATCCTAGGAAAGAGCTTGACATCTCAATATTGCTTGCTAGTTATGGATGTGCGAATAAAACAATTGGTAAAGCAAAGAATGGTTTCCAAGATAATTTGAACTAGATGATGGAATCTTCAATTGAAGCAAGCAAGCTTCAAAGAGAAGGTTTTAAAAAAATTATCTTGGGATTGTAATGGTAGTGCAAACGACATGTGAGGCGGTAGCTACTCCTGATGGAGATTCCAAAGAGATGCTAAGTGAGTATAAGGAGTTTCGGGCTAAAAGGAGGCCTGGTGGTGGAGTGAAGGGGTGTAATAGAAGCTTGAAATTAGAAAAGATTGCTTTAAAGCTATCTGTAAGGACAAAACATAGTAAACTATCACAAATTGTTGAGATATTTATATCTCTATGTTTTTTTATGTTTTTCTGTTTGTCCATTTTATTCTATGTAATTTTCCCTCAGGGCTTTTCTCATATATAAGAGAGCTCTAGGGCTATTAGAAATGCAACTTTTTCTCTTCACATTTTTCGACATGGTATTAGAGCGTTAATCCTAGACCGGAGCCTGTGCATTAGAGCCCCACCCCCACCCAAAAGCCCTTGCACCGTGCGCGTTGCATCGCCTGCACCACCTGCGCGTCGCGCCTGCACCCTCCTGCGCCGCCCCCTCCTGTGCTGTGAGACGTGCGCGCCTCTCGCGCCGTGCGCGTCCACACGTTGCTCGGTAGCCTTCTGCGCTGCCCGCGCAGCCTCAACGACGCCTGCGCAACCACCTGCATCGTCTACGCGACCTGTGTCGTCTGCACTGTTGAAATATTTATATCTCTACGGGTTTTATATATGTTTTTCAGTTTATCAGTCTATTTTATGTACTTTTCCCTTAGGGCTTTTCTCCTATATAAGAGAGCTCTAGGGCTACGAGAAATGCAACTTTTTCTCTTCATGTTTTTCCACACAAACTATAGGATAGCGAAGAAGGATGCAAAGAAGGCTGTAAGTGAAGCTAAATCAAAATCTTTGATGTTTTGTACAAAAATCTTTACACTAATGAGGGCCAGCAGGATATATTCAGATTGGTCAAAACAAGAGAAAGAAAAATCAAAGATCTTTCTCAAGTGAGATGCATTAAGGATGATGAAGGACTTGTGCTTGTTACACAGAAGGATATAAAGATTAGATGGAATCAATATTTTCGGAAGCTTTTTACTGAGAAAGGAAATAAAGAGATCACTTTGGAAGATCTTGCTAGCAGTAAAAGTTACTTGAGTTGTGTAAGCTATAGATGGATACAAATGAAGGAAGTAGATGGGGCTTTGAAGGTTATCAAATATGGAGAAAGTGTATGAGTATGACCTTATGGCAATCCTATAGAAGTATGGAGAGTTCTAAGTGAATGTGGTTTGACTTGGTTCGTAAATTTATCCATTATTATTTGGCAAGGCAAGAAAATGCCTGAAGAACAAAGGAGAAGCATCGCGGTGCCTCTTTATGAGAAATTGAGAATAAAGTAGACATTCAAAACTGTTCGAATTACAGATGTATCCAAACTCTGAGTCATACTATGAAAATTTGGGAACACGGGATCGAAAGAAGGTTACGGTAAAATTTCAAAGTAACAGAAAATGAATTCTCATTCATGACATGTCGCTCAGCTATGGAGAGTTTTAGGTGGACGTGGTTTGAGTTGGTTCCCAAATGTATTCATTGTTATTTGATGAGGCATGAAAATGAATGGAGGAGAAGCATCACGGTGCCTCTTTATAAAAATATAAGAGATCTATAAAATTGATCGAATTATAGAGTTATCAAACCGATGCGTCATGAAAATTTGTGAAAGCATGATCGAAAGAAGGTTGAGGCAAGTTTACGAAGTAACAGAAATCAATTAAGATTCATACAAGGCCGCTCAACTATTTAAGCTTTTCACTTGTTTAGGAGAACAATGGGGATTTATATAGCTAAAAAGAAGACACCCTTATAATTTTTATTAATTTGGAGAAGGATCATGATTCAGTCCCTTGGGAGATTTGTGGAGAGTTTTGGAGAAGAGACAAAGTACCTATCCCATACATTAACCTTATAAAGGATATGCATTTTGGAGCTTCACCTTGTGTAAGGATCCATTCTAAGAAGATCGATTATTTTGATATCACTATCGATCTACATCAAGGTTTAACTATGAGTCCATTCCATTTTCCTTTGATTATGGACACAAGTTGACTAGTCACATTTAGGACAAGATACCTTGTTGTATGTTGTTTGCCGATGATATTGTTTTGATTGATGAGACTAGAGATGGACTAAATGAGTGGCTTGAGGTTTGGAGACATGCCATATAGACTAAAGGATTTCGTATAAGCAGGCTAAGATTAAATATATGCCTGCACAGTTGATGGAAGTGGTGATGAATGGATAGAGGTAAAGATTGGAGATGATAACATTCAGAAGAAGATCCTTTTAGATACATGGGATCTATTTTGCAACATGATGTAGAATTTGATGGAGATGCTACTCATTGAATAAATGTTGGTTGGCTAAAGTGGAGAGGAGTCTATTATTCTATATGATTAAATTCTCTTTGAAAATCAAAGAAAAGTTTGCTATGCTGAATCTAAATGTTGGCTTGTGAACCATAACATGTGTAAAGAATGGAGTCCGTGTCGGGTCAAGGCTACAAGAATGTTGTTGTGATGATGTTGCAAAATAGGGACAAGGATGGAGGAAGGCATCGAAAATGGCATTATGGAGGTGGTGCGCGCCCCCTCTGCGGATGTGAAAATGGCAAGTAGAGAGAAAGTGAGGAAGCAGACTGAGGGAGCGACGCGTGGAGAGGGAGTGGGGAAGCGGAGCGATGAAGCGGCGGGTCCCAGTGGTTCTCAAGCGGATGTAGTTCGTAGGGATGGAGCGGCGAAGCCAAACACGGCTTCTGCGGATGCGAAAACGGGGCGAGGGGTTGAAGTGGGGAAGCGGAGGGCCGCAACGGGCTTCGGGGAAGAGGCAGAAGCGAATCGACCAACGAGGGGTGGACTGTTGTGCTATCAAAGAAATGCAATCGGGGAAGGGTTGACCATCGCGGGCCCTCCGGTAGGGCGATGCGGACTTTTGCGAACCTGTTTGGTTGGGGCTGCTACAGATGCGGGTCCTATCAGCACTGGGCGCGACAGTGCAGGGAACCCATAAAATGCTTCTGATGTAGGGGTTTCTCCCATAGAAGCGACGCATGTCCGACGCTCTGAAGGACGACCTGCCATGGGGAGATACTTGTTGGTGAGGGAGGCGGGGCCGAGGCACTGTTTCTGGGATCCTCGGACGTTGGTATTGTCTCGACGAGGCAGTTTGAAGGAGTTGTTGTGAGGCTCAGCCTGTGACGTGTGTTAGCCAAGGGACTCTCGGATGTTGAGGCAAACGAACTAATACGATGGTCGAACGAGGGGTGGTGCATGCTGCAATGACGCCGACCACGCGCTATTGATGAATGGTCAGAAAGTACAAAGTTGGAACAATTACGTGTTAGGGGGATCCCATTCACTACGCGATCCCTGGTGAAGATCTGGCTTCTTTTGAGGGGCATTGTCTCGGTAGAGGAGGTAGAATCCTCTGGTTGCAATCCAGGTGAGCCTGTTGATGCGGCTAGTCGGGTCAAGAACCTTGAACCGGGGAAGCTCGGTAGATGGACAATTAACTCCAATGGGATGAAGGTGTTCCTAGTGCTTGAGAAGGCGGAGCGAAACCCGGTGGACTCTATCCCAACCCATAGGCGTCAAGACCTTGCGATGACAATGGAGGTGGGTGCTGGTCCCGCCGCGGCGACTTCGGAGGTGGCAGAGGGTTCGACTGGTATCGTCGCGACTCAACACACTGGGTGGCCCGCGGAAGGCCAACAGTCGGCTCGAGGGCCACAACAGACCACTTTTGGAACTTTCACCGAAATGGGGAAGCAGGATGGACAAAGGGCAGCATCAGTTCGTGTTTTATCTGGAAAAGGGAATAAGAAAGTGCTCTCTGCCTAGGGACAAGGAGCCGGGACCCAGAGACGTGGCCAACCTTTCGGAGAACTGGATTCAAGATTCGAGTGTCACTAACGGGCTGGGAGTTGGTAGGTCGGATCCTATCGCGGAGGAAGACCCGATTGGAGATCCGAACATGGAGATCCACAAAGGTAATTCTTTTTGGTGAAGCTATGATTCCGAGACTAGGGGAGAGGTGGCCCACCACTGGTAAAGGCCAACTCCTCTGCTGCCTTTGGGGGGCTCGAGCTGCATGTACACCGCGAGAGCCCGATGGGGGGACCCTCTTAGAGGGATGACGCCATTGAGGTGGGTTCGGAGGTCGAGGAGACCAGAATGCAGAGTGGTATGGTCGAGGGAGATGGCCTCTTGGACTCTGGCAGAGGAGTGGCGAGGGGGTCCCCGCTTTTGGCGAGGGGGCCTCCGCTCTGGCGCTGAGAGGATGTAAGGGTGAGTGGGTATCGAATTTGGAAGGGAGCGGGCCCTACGATCTGGCGGGCGAGGCACCAGCTAGGAGGCCGAGCAACGCACAACAGGAGGAGAGTGGCGTCGTGTTCGGTAATGTGTACCAGCGATGGGGCAACTCCAGATCTACGAGGAAGAAGAAGAGGGCGGCCATTTTGGACGCATCACTTGATGAGGTTCTTTTACAACTCTAGTGGAGGGGAATTGCTGATACGGGGGCCGTGCATACGGTACGAAACCATTACAACATCTTAGACTGGTAAATTGCACAGAGACTGGGGCTGATTCCACCTAAGAGGTCCAACCAGGTGTTCATCGAATGAAGCTCATGTCTTGGAATGTACAGGGGTTGGGCCGCCCCGAAAAACGCCTTTGCGTATGTAACCTGATCTTGGAGGCATGCGTGGACATTTTCTTGCTGCAGGAGACGAAGATCTCTGGAAGTATAGAAGCTTTAATATCGGGCCTGGATGTTAGCGACATGTTTGATCTCGCCATCTCGAAGGCCCATGGTACGTCACGTGGCTTACTCATCGGTTGGAAGAAGGATGGCTTTGACCTCTTGGAGGAGTCAAGATGTTTGACGTGTCTAACTGTGCGCCTAAAGAGGCGAGCAAATGAACACCTTCTCCTCATAACGAACATCTATGGCCCGACGGGTGGCGAGAGGGGCACTTTGGCTGGAGACCTGGAAGGCATTGGGGCCGACAATGCTACAGAGACATGGCTTGTCGACAGAGACCTGAATGTTACTCTCCTGCTCGGCGACCGTCCCCAGAGGTCTGGGGGTAGAGACACGGGGTCGGAGGACTTGAGGGATGTGGTACATTGCCTGGGACTGTTGATCGTAGATGCCGCGGGATACTCATACACTTGGCGAAATGTGAGATCTAGGTCACGATTAGACAGGTTCCTGCTCTTACCACATGCAACAATGGCTTTCCCAATGTCACGTGCATGGGCACTGTCAAGGTCACACTCTGACCATACACCAATCCTGTGGACTTCGGGGGATTAGAGGAACAACATATTTCATTTCCGTTTCGAGCGGAGTTGGCTCTTGGAGGAGGGTTTCAGAGATACTGTTGCCGGTCTGTGGGAGGCCTGGCATCTTGAGGGCTCGGTTGTCTCCAGGTTCGCAGAAAAGTTGAAACTGTTGAGATCATACATGATATGTTTTGAAAGAGAGGTCAAAGCAAGGCGAAGGGCGAAGAGGGAGGTGGCACAGGCTGGGGTAAAAGGGCTAGACGATGTGGATGATGATATGGAGTTGAACCAAGAGGAACTGGAGGAGAGACTAAGACTACTAGAAGAGATCTTGATGGCAGATAAGAAACAAGAGGTGGAATGGAGACAAAGATCTAGACAGAAATGGCTCAAGGAGGGGGATGCAAACACCAGATTTTTCCACTTTGTAGCCAACGAAAGAAGGAGAAGAAATTTCCTTCATGAGATTGACATTGGTGGGGTCGCGATCTCGGGGGAGGCACAACTTGGCTCAGCCTTGCGAGATCATTTCCTGGGGGCATCGCGCAAGAGAAGGGGGATGGTTGGGGATGGACAGGAAGAGAGGTGGAGACCATCACTGACGCCCAGGCGCTGAGGCTCTAGGGGCTTTTTTCTCTCTGGATGAGGTAAAGGCTGCGATTTGGGGTTTAATACGGACGACTCACCTGGTCCGGACGACTTTCCAGTCCTATTTTTCTAGGAGTTTTGGGAGCTGTTGAAGGTGGAAATTTTGGAAGTGCTTACAGGGAAGGAAATAAAGGCTTTGAGAAGGTTAACCGAGCTCTGTTTTTCCTGCTTCCTAAAAAGGAAAATCCGACGAGGGTTGAAGACCTCAGGACGACCACGTTGTCCAATGCACTGTATTTGATCCTGGCTAAGGTTCTAGATTATCGTTTGAAGGTGGTCCTGGACTCTATAATTCTTCAGGGTTAGTCGACGCTCATCCCGTGGCGCCAGATGGCGGATGACCTGGTCTTGGCAAGGGAGATCTGTCTCCAATGGAAGCGTTCCAACAAGAGGGGGCTTCTTTAGAAGATTGACTATGCCAAAGCGTATGACATCGCAGACTGGGGTTTTTTGTGGGCCTCCATGCAGAGGCGGGGCTTCCCAAACTTTTAGGTGGTGTGGATGAATCGATGTATTAACACCTCCTTCTACATGGTCTTGGTGAATGGAAAACCGGAGGGGGGGCTTTTTTAGCCGCAACAGGGGATCGTTGGGGATGGATAGGAAGAGGGATGGAGCCCAGGCTGAGGTTCTGGGGGATCCTTTCTCTCTGGATGAGGTAAAGGTTGCGATTTGGGGTTGAATGCAGACGACTCAACTGGTCTGGACGGTTTTCTGATCCTATTTTACTGGGAGTTTTGGGAGCTGCTGAAGTCAGAAATTTTGGTAGTGCTTACCGAATTCAGGGAAGGAAATAGAGGCTTTGAGTAGGTTAACCGGGCTTTGTTTCCTGCTTCCTAAAAAGGAAAATCCGACAAGGGTTGAAGACCTCAGGACAATCACATTGTCCAATGCACTGTATTTGATCCTAGCTAAGGTTTTGGCGAATAGGTTGAAGGTGGTCCTGAACTCCATAATTCTTCAGGGTCAGTAGATGTTCATCCTGGGGCGCCAAATGGTGGACGACTGGTCTTGGCAACATAGATCTGTCTCCATTGGAAGCATTCCAACAAGGGGGCTTCTCTGGAAGATTGACTATGCCAAAGCGTATGACAACGCGTACCTTGAGGGCTCGGAGGAACATATCGGAAATGCGACTCAGCTTGTAGACATTTTCGGCAGCCTATCTGGTTTGGAGATTAACAGACAGAAGTTGGTGATTATTCCTTTCGAGATGGAGGATGCCGGAGGCGAAAGAATGTCTAGTTTGACTGGTTGCCCAATAGGTAGCTTTTGAATCCAGTATTTGAGTCTCCTATTGGTGGTTGGGAAATTGAAGAACTCTCATTTGGAAGTGGTACCTCAGAGGATGGAGCCAAAGCTGGCTGGGCGGAAGGCTGTCACTTTATCGAGGGGGGGATTGATTCTCCTTAAGCATGTTCTATCATCCATCCCTATTTTCTTCTTCTCTGTACGGTTGATGCCAGTAAGAATACAGAAAAAGGTGGAGTCACTAATGAGAAGGTTCTTCTGGTCTGATGGTACGCATCAAAGCTCGGGTGTACACCTTGTGAAGTGGGGTGAAGTGATGAAGGGGCGTAAGGATGGGGGTCTAGGGTGCGAGATGTTGAGGTTATGAACAAGGCGCTTTTGGCGAAGTGAATGATAAAGATTTGGGTTCCTCGGGCTCGCTGGCTTGCAGGTTGGGGAAGAGGATTTACGGTGTTGGGGGGGATCTGGTGGCCAGGAGGGTCCGTTTCGAATCCCTCTCTGGACTGGGGTTCGGGCGGTGTTGCCTCTGGTTTCTTACAGGCTCCGCCCTAAGGTGGGAGACGGTCACATTTTCAGATTCTGGCATGACGACTGGACGGGGGAAGGAGCGTTGGGAGATAGGTACCCAAGATTATTTGCTCTGGAGGCTTTCAGGGAAAGCTCTATTGTACAGGTAGCTGAGTCGGTCATGCTGACGCCAATTTTCTTTTCCGTCCTGTCAGATGAACGGCTCGAGGAGTTAACCAAAATGCAGGGCGAATTGCCATCATAGGATGATTTGGAAGAGGGTTTGGACCACTTTAGTTGGGTGGGCAAGCGATTCTCGGTTAAACGCGCGTATGAGGAACTGATGACACAAACTGATGCCCATGACGTGGAGCTATGTCAGGTTATGAAGATAGTTTGGGCAGCTAAGCTGCCG
Source organism: Ottelia alismoides (assembly GCA_037367405.1). NCBI lineage: Eukaryota > Viridiplantae > Streptophyta > Magnoliopsida > Alismatales > Hydrocharitaceae > Ottelia > Ottelia alismoides. The sequence continues at coordinate 1,063,640 of JAZKJV010010019.1, read as the reverse complement.
TGCAGGATAGCCTTCTTTCTGTGGTGCTTGAGAAGAGACCGCTTTTGCGATAAAGTGAGGAGGGGGAGGATGCTAGGAATTAGTGACACTCTATGCAACATATGCCATATGAGGGAGGAGGATCTGAACCACCTGTTCTTCATGTGCCCGACGTCGGCCCAAGTTTGGCCGGAGTTGGGGATCCAGTGGGTGGCGTTGAACGGAACATAGGCCTTTTGGAGATCTATTCGAACATTGCGGGGTTCTTCTTCAGTCGACTGCTTTGAACCTTTTGCCGCGCTCTGGGCGATCTGGTTAGGAAGGAATGATGTGATTGTCAAGAATCAAAGCTTTTACTTTGAAAATGTTGTAGCACATTGTAAAGCCTTATATAACTCCTGGGTTGCAAGGTAATGTATCTCAATCTCTTTAATGAAGCGGTTTATTGGTGTCTCCCGGCAGGAGTTCACCCTCTTTTTTAATAGAAAAACATGTGTAAAGAATGAACATGTTGGGGACATATCATTAATATGTAACTGATATTGCTGAAAATTTGGAAAAGAATTAAATAGTCTATTTCTCCGGTTTCATAGGTACATTCATAAATATAATTGAAATGCACATGAGATTTAGCTTGTATGCATATGTTACAGCTTGCAATTGCATATTGTTATTTGTCTGGAAGTACAATATAAGAAACTATAAAAAAACAAAGCAAAACAAAGCGCTTTTGTAGTATACCATGTGGTGAAATATATTATAATATTTGCATTATATTGATAAACTTGAACTATGTAAAAAACTAATATTTCTCTGCTCTCCGTATTAATGTTAATTAAACTTGGATTAGGCTTAACTATTCCAATATTATCTAAATGCATGTATTTAAACCAATTCGTACCTAAGAGACAAAATTTTGATTGTAGTTAGAACAAATGTAGGTAATAGTATAAAGTGGATAATTATGAATAGAACTCACATAATTGGGTAGTAGTGTTCCAATGATTCTCATGGTGTTCTCGTGGTTAGTTGGTAGACAGTTATGCTTTCCGAGGATAATGTTGACCTAGGTGTCCTTAATTTGGAAGTGATGCACATGGTCATTGTGGCAAAGTATGTCACACATATCCGGGGTAGTGGCTTGGACCTTATTAGCTCTTTGCTGCAAAAAATCTAAAGGGTTTCGGTTAACCTTTGATGATTGTTTGGCCTAGTAACAACACCCGTGAAATTCTGGAGGGATGTCCTCTCTGTTCTTCCTGAAGTCTTGTCGTCTTTGAGGCCTATTCTTGAGGTGGGCATCACTTTTTATTTTGGGATGTATGACTGGATGGGGCATGGGACTTTGTGGGAACTTGAAGATGTCATTCATGTCGAAGCCTCCGTGCACAAGGGATGTCCTGAGGACAATTCAATGATTGGATCCCCTAACCTCCTCTTTGATACACAACAAGATTACTATTTGAATAATGTAATGATGTCCATACTGATGATGATCCATTTAAAAGACAATAAAGAGTCATGTTTAAAGATTTTGTATTACAAGAGGGGCAAATATCATTTGGTTAATGAAAAATCATGCTCTACCAATCCCTTTTAGTAGCAAGCCATAAACGATCAAGAAGCATTGCATTTATTGCTATAAAATATTGGTAGAGCCCTATTTGAGTACTTTGATGTAGGCCTTTAATAAGGTAACACTTTGCACAGATTGACATGTCAATGCTAGGTCCATCATTATCTCCTATGATGCTAGGGACATGGCCTTGTTACCGATGCTAGACATGTCCCTTTGCTTCGTCAATGAGGAGACAATGATAGGGACCATGGAGGAAATAACTAATTAGCCCTTCTTTTACTTTAGTTTAGAGTTCGTATATATTTCCTTCTATTTCCGATAAAAGCATTAAGAAGTACTCACCTAGGCACACTGTTCTCCATCCTGCAGAAATCCTCATTGACTTTAGGGTTCTAGGCATTAGGGAAGATCATGATACGTTACTGTTAGTGTTCTTGACAGAAAGGTACTTGGTTCCCTACCTCCCGCCTTTGTTTTTTTTTGATAGGAGGTTCCTGGTGTTTTTCAGCTTGTGTAAGGGACTTCGACATGTTATGGGTGCCCTTAGTTGGGAGAGATATTGTATCTAAAGTGATGGTGGATTTGTAATAAGAAGGCTTAGAAGGTTTCGTCTCCCACCATCGTTTATTAGAGTGACATGCGAAGGATCGCAAACGGCTATGAGCACTGCTTGAGGTAAAGATCTTTTTTGGCTAGAGAGGAATGCATGCGTAATAACGAAGACCCACATCGTATGTTTCTTTGATGTCACAGATGTTGATTGCCCTATGTGTTTTGATAATCATGAGGATGTTAAACACATGTTTCTTTCCCGTCGTCTAGGTGGGAGGGTTTGGTAGGAAGCGTCAATTGAGTGGATGGTTGTATCCAATATTCATGCATGCCTTCACATGAACACCATATGCCGTCACATATGCTTATGCAGTTAGCAGGTTGTTGCACGTTCTCTTTGTGGTGCCTTACGCAGTCTACATCGCATTTTCGATCCACATAGTCGCATGTTCAGCCTCAAAGATGGCATGTTTAGTTCGCATTCTAGATAGAGTTGATATGTAATTTAGATTTTAATATGTATTCTTATTAGTAATTTTTATTGTATCGAGGGAATAGTTCTTACATATGTGCCATGTTTAAATGATTTTATTCCCAATTTATGTTAAAAGTACAATGTTACCTTAATTTTCATTATTGAATCTTGAAAAATTATCTTTATTAAAAATGCAACATTAATAACACTATCTCTTTTAAACTTTAAGCTATAATGCGCAGAAAACCACACATTTCCTGCATATTCCTACATATTGCATAGTCGTTATGTGGTCACCTATTTGAATGAATTTGCGTGCCACATTTTTTTGAGGAAAACAAGGTAAGGCATTGATAATATGCCTACCTGGAAATATCTATATACTCACATAGAAAAATGGCAAAGCCTTGTCCCACTATAAGTAGGATCGACTACATGGATTCTTGCTCAAATCCATGTTGAAAGATCCGATTATTTTTTATGCCGGCTGTTCACTGCCTAGGGCAACCCCCATAAGGAGGGATTTGAACCCCAGCCTTTTTGGTGGTAGGCATACTGCACTACCACCAGACCAATATCTATATATTCACATTATATATAAAATTGTTGCAAAGTCTAGAAAGACTAAGTTTTTGGCATGTTCAATTACATTTTTCATGTACATTCTTTCACATCGAAAGATACAATCATTCCGATCAATTCACATGGACCACAGAATAGTAGCCATTCAAACTTTGGTGGGGCTACGCCCATGACTAAGAGCATCTAGGGACTCACAGATCGATCCAATTTGCTGTCGATACCCTCTCCACATGCATCGCATTCTATACATCCTTAGCAACATGACATCTAAAGAGTAATTGCTCAACAATATCTTCTTTTGTCGAACAATGCTCACATATATTGTCACACCCAGGAAAGATTTGGGATATTCACTCATCAGTTATAAGGCGATCCCTTCTCAACATCCATATAAAAAGCCAGACCGTCAAAGGTACTTTCCAACTCCAAAAGTCGGTGAACAGATTTGAAAAAAGTGTTAGATTCAAAACCCCTAACCAGTCGAAGGCCTATGCTTTCCACACAGTGAACCGTTGCATCATATCAAGATCCGTGATCAACAAAGTCGCTCATCCCCCCATCATTTGGCAATAACTCAAGCATTAATGAAAACTGTGTGACAGGGTATCCACTACTGCCTTCCCAACAATCTCTAGAAGAGCACTCCGCGCTAGCTGCCAACACATACATGCATGTAAAACAAACAACAAAGACCATTGTATAGTCCAGTCATCTCTCTAAAAGCGGAAACCACATATATCACCTAAAATGGGCTACATGTGGAAGCACTGAGCAAATTCTCTTCCAAAAATTGGAAGGCAAATGTATAGCCTGATCCATAGAGAACCCATATATTGAGCGCAACGTCCACAAAACAAATTTGATCCTCAAATTTGTAACACCCACTTTGCCAGTAACACATGGGTCATTGCCTTTAGGCCCGTGGATTCTTAACCCTCATCGTCTTTTGTTAGCATTAAAATTTCCATACCACTAAAGGCATCCCCTGTGTCTCCACAGAGGAGACCCAGAAGAAACACCTCATAATCGCCTCCAATCTTCCCTTCACACCAGGGGGCAGTTGGCACATAGATTAACCATCAAGATAGCATAGAAATTCTCCTTCAAAAGAGAAAGGAGTCCACATCTCGAGAGACACAAACACACTAGCTTGCCAACTTCTTCTTCAACTTCTTAACAACATGAAGCCATTCTGACAGCTGAAGCCTGCCATACACTATAGACAACCTCAGATAAGTGATAGCGAGAGCCCTGCTGTGTCTGTAGTGCACCTTATTAGTTGTTACCTACTCCTTGTCCATTCCAAAAGGGACAAATGTAGGCTTAGCATGATTAACCTTCATGCCTGAGACGAACCCACATAGCTCAAGAACGGTGGCTATTCCTTCTGCGACCTTATTCTTACCCTTGGCAAAGAAAATAGTGTCATTTGTGTACTGAAGAATGGGAACCAAAATCTCACCAGTGTGGAAACCCGTCAGGAAATCGTCATCTCGTGCCTTTGATACCATCCTAGCCAGAGCATCTACACAACAAATTATAATGGCCCCAACAAACATCATTGCCTAACTCCTGTTGTGCCTGAAAGAAGCCACCCTCGTGGTTACCATTCACTAAAACATCATATGAAGCAATCATCACACAACTCTTCATCAACAGAAAGCACCTTAGGTGTAAGGATGCCTATAGAAACAACCAGTTAACACAATCACATGCCTTCAAAAAATGTAACCTTCAAAGGGACCCCCTTGGCTTTCTTCCTTATAAAAAAACTCATACATTGCCACATTTCCCATCCATCATATAGCGAGCGGGAATGGAAGCTATCTATGTCGTATTAATAGTAGAACTAAGCACATCACAAAGTCTGTTGGCTTGTCCTTTGCCTCAATCAAATACACAATATTAGGCATCATAATCATTGCATATCCTCCACATACCTTACAACTCCTTTAGAAGAAGTAAAATGAGATAACAATTAAGCCTCTCAAACCCACCATTCGTCTGGTGCAACTCCTTTATTACTTCCACATCTCCTGACTAACTCGGTCCCAGAACTCTCGAAAGAAGAATATCTATCTAGTCCCGGAGACCCATCCATATTCAGATCAACAGTTACTTGCTGACCTCAGATAGCACACTTTCACCATCTCCTCAGATTGCATGTCAAACAAGCGCATGATGTCTCTTTCCAGCCACCCAGTAACATTGCTTGGCACTCGCATACTGATCTCAAGATAGTGCCTCCTCACTGCATCACCGATGGCATGATCTCCAACAACCTCCTCTCTGCACACTTCGGTCGAGTGGATCGGGTTCCATCTTCTGTGGCCGCTGGCCACCGCATGACAATACCTAATGTTTGCATCCCCCTCTTTCAACCACTTTATACCTTGACCACTGCCTCCACTTAGTTTCATGCTTCTTATCTTCCTTCATCATGATGCGCTTGTGCTGGATCACCTACTTTTCGCATGTCTGCTTTCGGCGGAGGTCTAGGGAAGAACCAGTAGGACATGCGTCCACAGCGACATGGTTGGAAACTCTTGAGGCATTCGCATTTCAGAGGAATGTCAGGTTGATTTGCAATAATGGGTGTGACGAGGGCGTTCTTTTTTTTGCGACAATTTGGGCTATATGGTGTGCCAGAAATGATTTTATATTCAAGGGGCAGAGATTCTATCCTGAAAATGTGAAGGAACATGTAAAGGTGTTGATTGTGTTATGGTGAATTTGACTTTTGAATATGTGTGCTTTGAGTTGGGATGTACGGAAGTGGGTGTGATAACATGATTGTTTTTGGCACAGAGTTGTAACATTTACTTTACCTTTTAATATATTTACATGTGCGGTGAGGGTGGGTCCCAAGTTGGGAGGCCACCCATTTTTCATTCAAAAAATGATTCGCTTGTGCTCATGCCTTGCGACAACTTCCTCCTCCTGCAGCTCCTTGGAATCCTTAATCTGAACAACCTCAACTTCGATAATGTCTCTCCTCTGCCATCTAAGCAACCGAGTCTCCCTCCTAAATTGGATTGGCATGTCACGATATACCCTAAGTTTCTCTATCATCCTCCTTGATGCAGAATCTGCAACCTCTATTTCTTGCAGTATATAGTGACCTTCTCAAGAAAGCCCTCCTTCTATAACTAGACATACTTAAAACAAACGATGCTACTTAGGAACTATCCATCACCCGAATCCCACCAAATTGGTGTATGGTCCGAATGCGACCCCAAGAGAAAGCCCTCTAACATGCCCATCAAACACAAAAAATCGATCCAAGCAGGATAAAGAGGATGACTTACTCCAAGTATACTTCATATTCGTTGTATCCAAATACTTCCATCTCCATCTCTTTCACAAACTTAGCAAAAGATGGGGAACTATGGTCGAATCCACCTTGTCACGGGGTCGTCAGCAACAAATAGAATGATGTTGAAATCATTACGAAGCATACAAGATCTGGAAACCGTATTCGCACCAACCGAAGTTCATCCCACATAATGGGTGTCAGGGTATCCATTGGGCTATACACTATGACATCAAGAATAGAAAACCATCTGACGTGACCTGTATCACATGTTGAGTTTACAAACTCCAAGAAATCCTATTCCATCAATAAGTAAGCCCTCCTCCCCGAAGCACCATCAAACAACATCATTCCTTTTTAGGAAAAGAGGGTGTGACGGTCGTGCAGATGCCCAAATCAGAGGCCCTTACATATTCATAAGCATCAAAAGACGCCATTCTGTACCTAGTAAAGCGATACCCAATTAAATCGCGGCAATGGTCTCGGGACTCCACCTTCTCCTGCAAACAAATAACATCTGCATTTCGACCCTCTAGAAGTATATCCTCTCTTCTCCTCTTGTCCACTTGGCCAAGGCCTTGAGTAGCATTGGGGAATCTCCCCTGCCAGCATTACCCCAACGTAGCCCGCTTTCTTCACCCACTTTCCAAGCTTTTCCATAGAAATAACATACCTCATTGGGTCACAGATCTCGTTGCATACAACACTCATATGCACTTTCATAAGTGCACTCGTCGAATGTGGCCAATGACCAATGACCATTTGCTTGTGATGGTTGATAAACTAGGTTTTAAATTTTGATTTTGGATATCGTATCAACACCATGTCGAAACGAAATTTCATTGAAATTTCGATGAATTTTCTGTCACATTTCGTCCAAGTCAAGCGGCAATTGTGAAGGAAGGTCCCCATATCGGCATTTTGCTCAAAATTTTGGTTCCATGTCAAAATCAAAATTTTGGCAAAATTTCGCTGACATTTCGCGAAATCTGAAACCACGAGGACAAACACATTTCTACGCTTAACCTTGCAATTAGCAAGGGCAAGCTGTATCGAACCTCGAAGCTGATGGGCCTACTTCTTCTGCACCTAAAATCAAGCATTCACAATTTCGACCCTTACAAGACAAGCTAACAATCACCATCGAATCACCTCGACACGCCCTACGCTACTCGCTTATTGCATGGCCAAAACTAGACGAGGTCAAGCTGTATCTTGGGTCAGGGTCACACATAAAACATTTGTTCACATGTGCTAAGTGTCTGGGGTAGTTCAAACCAAATGACAAGTAAAGCACTGAATTCGACGACACATACATCAAGTCAGAAGAGCTCTCCTTCCTCCTTGGATAATTTTTGGGTATTTTTGCATGCTATGTAGTTTCAGCATTTTGGTAAATGCACTAGACATCTAGTCATTCATTATATTTAGGCTTGCACATAAAGGAGTCCGTGGGGAGAAAGTTTATGTGGAGAATGTTGTGGCTCATGTCGAGACTCTTCTGGAGCATGCGAAATTTGTTGATACGTAGCAGGGGTGGCACCATTCCAGATGTTTTCACTTTTCTTTCTTAATTTTTTTAGCAATACTTCTAGCCCCCCTCTAATAAAGAGTGGAAATATAGATGCATGTGCGTGTGTGTGTGGGAGGACTCTAGATGCCCATAATGCAAGGTACTGCAAGCAATCCTCATGAGCTTGTATGTTGGGGGACTTACACCCTACGTTAGTACATTATAGTTGGATGCCAAGAGAACCATGAATCACGATCTTATGCTGAAGGTCATTTTATGAGTTAAAGCATCTCACGATATAGACAAGTAGCGTGAACCCCACCTCAGATCAACTTGGAAAAATCCTACCTAGGAAGAGTTTGAAGCAAGGGAATATAACCCACCAAGATCCAACTTCCACTAATGTGGAGACTTTGGGCCTGTTTGGTTGCTGGGTTGGACTGGGTTGGGTTGAGCTGGGTTGGGGTGGGTGAATAGTAATCTGTGAGGAGGAAGTACCCTTGTGAATAGTAACCAGAGTTGTGCCAACCCTGCCCAACCCTGCAACCAAACAGGCCCTTTGGGTTATATGAGTAGCCCTTGGTAGAGATGCGAAAAATACTGGATTAAGCTAGTGGCTAAGGTCTACGTTACAACATGATTCTCCTTGATTAGCACGACTGTACTTTGCTTCCTAGAATAGTGGTGAACATGAAATGTTGAGTAACCTTTGTGTGGAGAGAAAGATATGACTTGATAATGAATGGGGGTCATCGGGCTATCTTATATACAAAGGAGAAACCTTAGAGGGCATATTACATAATAGAGACGAAAGAAACAAAAAAGGAAATGATACAGATAGCTCTCAACACTCTCCCCCAAAATGGAGCGTAGATGTCAATCATGCTCATATTGGAACAACATCTCTGGAATGACCTTCTAGGTAGAGCCTTGGTGAAAATATTTGTTGTCTGTTCTGCTGAGCTGATGTAGGAAGTAGAGATGGGGCATTTCTAAATCACTTCAATGGCAATCAACCTTGTGGAAAGGAAAGAATGAATTGCATTATTGATTTGGATCTAGGGTTCTCTTATATAGGAGATAAGCTTGTTGGGCTAATTACACGAAGAAGACAAATAAAATAGAAATTACATAAACATTACAAAAGATAACTAATATCCCAACACTTCCCTCAAGCTGGAGCGTAGATATCAATCAAGCTCAGCTTGGAGCAACATCTCTGGTAACCTTTGATCAAGGACTTAGTAAGTACATATGTTGTCTGATCTCCATAGCTGACGTGAGTAGTGGCAATGAAACCCTCCTGATCATGTCACGAGTATAGTGACAATCCACCTGTATATACTTGGTCCTCTCATGGTTGGTAGGGTTGTTCGCAATGAAAAGATCGGTTGGGTTGTCGCATTGGAGGTGCATGGAAATAGATGCCTCGATAGTCAGGTTAGTAAGAACATATCTGACCCACATCATCTCTGTTCCAGCCTGCGCCATAGCCCTGTATTCTGCTCAACACTAGGTATGACAACCACTGTCTGCTTCTTGCTCTTCCAAGACACCAGGGGATTCACTATGAATACTGCGAAGCCTGAAGTAGACTTCTTGTCCCTGGGACACCTAGCATCATCTGCATCTGCACATGCTGTAAATGAAAGAGATGTACCTCTGTGGAATAAAAGTCCAATGCCAAGTGATGCCCTTAGATACCTCAGAATCATATGGACTGCATCCATATGTGCATGTTTGGACTGCTACACAAACTGACTCACTTTTCTCACGACAAAGGATATATCTGGCTTGGTAATGGTCACATACATGAGCTTGCCAATAAGCTCCCTGTACATCCTCTTGTCGACCTCCTCAGTGTCATCATCGTAGAGCTTCATGCTCTGGTCCATAGGATTAGTGGCAGGTCTGCAATATGCCATGCTTGTCTCAGAAAGAAGATCTATAATGTACTTCCTCTGGGTCATCACAAGACCTTGCTAGTTCCTGGCAAACTCCAGTCCATGGAAGTAGCGTAAACTACCAAGGCCCTTGGTCACAAACTGCTGACTAGGAAATCCTTGCAACCTGAATGCCCTGCTCGTCATCGCCTGTAATGATTCTATCATCAACATAGACAAGAATGACAATTGTACCTCTCTGAGTAGTGTGCACAAACAAAGAGTGATCGACAATCGACCGCACAAATCCCTATTGCTATATCAAGTTCGAGAGCTTCTGGAACCATGTCTCGGACTCTGTGTAAGGCCATAAATAGCCTTGTGTAGCTTGCAAACCTTCTGACACTGCTCCTCAACAGTAAACCCGGGTGATTGCTGCTTGTAAACCTTTTCTGTAGATCACCATATAAAGTATTCTTCACATCAAGCTAATGGAGGGGCCAATCTTGGGTCACACAACAAACAGAAGGATACACAGAGTAGAATGTCAACTGGAGAAAAAGTACCTTGATAATCCACTTCATATGTTTGGGTGAACCATGTACCACAAGTCTTGCCTTGTAACGATCCACACTGCATCTGCACGGTGCTTCATAGTGAACATCCACTTGCACCCAACAACAAATGCACCAATTGGAGCTGAAACAAGACTTTGTGCCACACGACTGTAGCACAACCATCTCCTCTTCCATGGTTACGCGCAACTGACTGTTCTGAATAGCCTCCTGATATGTTCGTGGGTTCTCCATGGTTGATAGTGCTAAAGTAAATCTTCTGAAATCATCTGAAAGTCTACTCAAGGAAACATGGGCTACAGGTGGATATGTAGCACACGTACGTCTCATCTTTCACAGAGCAATCAAAACATTAAGATCATCTACCATGTCCTATACCTGTAAGTTTCCCTCTTGAGAGGGTATCTACTCATTCTGTAGTGACTCCTGCTGCACAGACAACTCAGTAGTGCCATCATTAGAAACAATATGCTCATTACATACCTGATGCGTTCTGGATGATGGGGAGACTGTGAGCAGGGGGAACATAGCGACACCTGCTAGGAAACACACATGGGAAAAACTGAGTCAATGTAGGTGGTGATCCAGGGACAACCACATGAGTATGTGGAGGAGCAGGAGTAGGTACAATGATGGTGGTGGTGGAGTGGGCGGTGGCTGAGCAAGAGTAGGTGTAGGTGGTGGTAGGACTGTAAGAGGTGGAGGTATGTAGATGTCATCATCAGAGTCTGATGGTGCTAGTCTGTTACCTGTAGGAGAGAAATACATGTCAGACTAAAAACTGTAACATCAACACTGACAGTATTTCTGCCGAGACGGATCAAAGCAACCGTGAGAATAGCCAACAAAAACACATTTGACAGCTCCGGGGGAGAACTTGTCATGACCAGGATAAAAATCTTAACAAAGGCAATAGATCCAAACACACGAGGTGTGAGGGAGAATAGATCCTTCTCAGGATTGAGAAAATAATATTTTCTCTTAAAACAGAGGAATGCATGCAATTCACTAAGCAACAAGCAACGAGAACCGCATCACTCCAATAAGCACGAGGAGCATGACTCTGAATCAACATGGTTCTGATCACATCGAGTAAGTGACGGCGTTTGCGCTCGACAACACATTCTGCTGAGATGTATGGGCACACAAGGTTTGATGCACGATGCCAAGAGTTCTAAGACACTCAGAAAGCTGCAGGGTACAACCTCTAACAGGAAGATATTTGACATTGACAAAAAATATTCTTTTTCTCTTAATAAATGACTTGATAACAGACCCATCCGACCCTGCCTCAGACTTATTATTCAAAAGGAAAACTAAAAAAAAATCTAATTATCTACAATGACCAAGTAAAAACGATGTCCCTGGTGATCAGGAACATGACTTGGACCCCATATATCTAAATGAAAGAGCTTCAAACAACTGAGAACTGCTCCGACTCTTGACGAGATGGAAAGGAGGAACGGTAGTGCTTCCTAAGCTGGAAAGCCTCGCAGTGAAAGGAAGATCGCGTGGAGATCTATGGAGGACATGACACATGCAGAGGAAGGTGTCCAAAACGAAGGCGCGACATGTACAATGAGACTAATCCAATAGGAATAGTAGAGGCATCAACATGAGGATGATGAAACAGTCTATAAAGCCCCCATTGCTCACAATCACATTGAATCACCCTACCCATGATTATGTCCTGAAACCCAAGAGACGAAGGGTCTAAAATGGCACGAAAATGCAGATCCTTAGTAATATGGCTAATTAGAAATTAAGTTCATATGAAAATCAGGGGCATATAAACCATTCTGAAGGCACATGGATGGCGTCAGATACACCTCCCCCTATCCTGTGATGGGTAAGTGGACCCCATTTGCAATAACAACCCATCTGCAGGAGGTATAGTCCTGTAGGACTTGAACTGGACTCTGTCTCCACACAGATAGTGGGATGCGTTAGAGCTCATGATCTACCATGTCATATCTGCACATCTACTACCGGTAAAAGTGTAAGCGATACCTGAGGAGCTCGAAGAGGCTCTGATTGCTGTTGCAGTATCTGTGGATCATGTATTGATGATGTCGGTCACTAGAGGCATGATCTCTCGTATACAAGAGACATTGTCATCTTGGCGTGGATTTGCATGGTAAGTTGGAGTCTCTGAATGTTCGATTTGTTTTGCTGCACGAGCAGATGCGGGGTATCCATGCTTCAGATAGCATATGTCTTCTGAGTATCCTGGACGACGACAGTAGGTGCAAGGACTACGTTGGCGTCCATCGCCTCTGCTACGGGGACTACGCCTCTGACTAGGTAGACCCTCCTTTGTCGCGAGAGCGACCATTACTAAAGAGGGCTGTTGAGTGGTAGTAGGAGGAATAAGAAGTCCGCTGAGATGACTGTAGGCCTCCTCCATGGGAGGTATGATAACCCCAGTAAGGAGCTGTGCTCGTGCTGCATCATACCTCGGGTCAAGTGCATCCAAAAAGACTCCAACCATCGTAGAGTTCCAGGTATGCCATCTGTTGCTCAATGAATGTCATAATAGGCATGAAGTTGCGAAGCTTCTTGAACATGCCACGAAGTGAGGAGTAGAATGTTTGCAGTGGACGACCATTCTGCTTGGACCTGTAAATGTCAAACTGAAGTTTAAGAATCTTGGCCTCATTCTTCGATTGGGCATAAGTAGATGCCATAATATCTCTTATTACTTTGGTGGTGGGTTGATTCACAATATCATTGGCTATCTCTATGGCGAGGGTCCCGGAGAGTTAAATACACACATATGTAACCTCTTGCTTCCATAAAGCATTGTCCCCAATCTTATCCGTCGGCTCCAGCTTCGTCACAATGTGCTCCTTATTGTTGTACTGCATGAGGGTGAGAAACTGCATGGACCACAACTCTTTGTTGGTCCCATCCATCTTTACGATGGGAGCTGGGTCCTTGGAGGCACCAGACAAGAGAAATATATCACCCTTATTCTCTGACATGATAGAAGCGACCAAAAACGAAACTCAACTGGGAAGTAGACCGATCTGAGCGAGTCTATACAATTATACAAAGGATTGGTTGTACGTATATACTCATGCGACCATCCTTATAAATCCTTGGTGTGCGCTAGGTCCAGAAACATGATTTATAGATCCAAAATCACTTTTTCCAGTCAAAATCAGACCATTCTCGTGTCGAATCAGAATGTTGTTCCTTGGAGGCCCTTGGTGGCAACGAGCGAGGCCCAAGGAGGAGCCTAACAGGGCTTACGAGCCCCTATGAGGGTGCCGTAATGTCAAGAAAGTTCCGGAGGCATGCTGCCGGCACCCTCGGAGAGGCCTAGCGGTCTGGTGGCAATGCAATCTAGAGACCCTAACAACCCTCCAGCGGTGTCCTAGTGGCTTGAGGAGGCGCGCAAAGGATGGCGACGACATGCAAGTGTCGTGAGAGAGGCCTTCGGCCAGTATGGCTCGACTCTTGCCGAGTTAGGGTTTGTGGCGGCGGCGAGGATTAGGTCAGAACTCCAGTCTAGGACTATTGCTCTGATACCATGTGGAGAGGAAAGAATGAATTGCATTATTGTTGAGGCCATAGGGTTCTCTTATATAGGAGAGAAACCTGTTGGGCAAATTACACAAAGAAGACAAAGAAAATAGAAAGTACATAAACACTATAAAAGATAACTAAGATCTCAACAAACCTCAATGTGTTTGGCCCTCTCATGGAAGGCATTGTTGCTGGCAATGAAAAGAGCATCCTGGTTATTGCATTACAGTTGCATGGGAAGAGGGTGTCAACAACTAACTCTGTCAAAATGGATTTGACACACATTATCTTAGTGCTCCCCCACGCCATGGCTATGTACTTAGACTTAACACTAAATCTAACAAGCACAATATACTTCTTGTTCTTCCATGACAACAAAGAGCTCTCTATGAATACTGCTAAAGCTAGAGGTAGATTTCCTATCCTTAAGGCATCATGCATGGTCTGCATCTACATATGTTGTGATGGCAAAGGATATCTCTCTGCTAAAAATATCCTATACATGGTGAGAGATTTGGATACCTCAAGCAACTGCTCCATGAATTGATTAACTTTGCTCATAGCAAACAAGGTATCTAGCCTAGTAGTAGTCACATATAAGAGCTACAAGCTCTTGTATCTCATCTTGTCCACCTCATCTGTATCATCATTGTATAGCTTTATGGTTGGATGCACGAGAGTTGTGGTAGGTCTGCTTTCTGCCATGCCTATTCTGAAAGGAGATCTATAGCATACTTCCTCTGGGTCATCATGATACCCCTCTGTGTCTAAGGAACTCCTTAGCTGCACTAATACCTTGTAACCTCATCTCTCTGTAATAATGCTGCCGTCAACGTAACCGGATTGACAATGATACTTGTTCGAGTCTTCTAAGAAAAAGTGAATAATCTACAGTCGATCTCGTGAAGCGCTTCCACTCTATCAAGTTTGAGAGCTTCTGGAACCTTGCTTCGAGACCCCAATTAAGGTCATAGATAGCCTTATGAAGTATGCTCACCCTCTAACACTCCCTCAACAGTGAACCCGGATGGCTGGTGCATATAGACCTCCTCTTGCAAATCGCCGTATAGAAAATCATTCTTCACATCCAGCTGAGACAAGGACCAATCCTGTATCACTGCAACAGAGAGGAGGATTAAAAGGGTAGAATGACGTACCACTAGAGAGAATGTGTCCTGATAATCCATCTATCTAGGAACCCACAAGCCACAAGCCTAGCCTTGTAGCGATCAATATTGCCATCTGCATGGTGCTTCATTGTAAAATCCATTTGCAGCTAACTACATATGCCTTTGCTGGAGCAATAACCAAGCTCCAAGTGCCCCAAGACTGGAGGGTTGCCATCTCTTCTTCCATAGTAAGACGCCACTGACTGTCTCGCATAGCAACCTGATATGTTCGTGAGATCTCTTACATCTGAGAGACCCATGACCAACCTCATGAAATCCTATAAAAGATGCCCTAAAGAAACCATGTGCAGCAAAACGCCTTCGCTTTTGAAGAGCAATGAGCTGATCTGAATCCTCTGAAATGATTTGTAACCCGAGATGCTATCTGCTCAATATGTAAAGTGGCATGTGGTATAGACAAATCACCATTGCCATCAGTAGAAATCAAGTGCTTAGAATTTTCCAAGGGCATGCTGGATGATGGGGGAAGACACATGAGTCGAGGTTACAGTATGTTGCCTGCGAATGTAAAAGTAAAGCAAATGTTGAGCCGCAGGCGGAGCTCGTAGGAGTAGGCACCACATGAGGAGGAGGTGGTGAATGAACCACATGGGAGGTGGCGATGGAGGCAGTGGAGAAGGTAGTGGAAGAATCACATGTGGAGGTAATCGTGTTTCGTGAGTTTTAGATCTGGGACTATATTTGAGGTTGGGGTGTTACAACCTCCCCCACTTATATTCGGCAAGGTCCTCGTTGCGAAATACCCCATCGTTTATTCCAGTGACAGTGGCGATGCATATTCTGAGTAGCCTTTTCTTCCAATCTCTTTGTAGGGGTGGCTCCACGTCAGGTATCCCTTTCTACTATAGAGGGAAATTGGCTCTGATTCCATTTGTAACATCACTGGCTTAGGTCCCTTGATCCGTTAACGGAGAAAACTAGCCCTGAGAACTTGTTGGGTACGGGTCCAAAGGATCCGTTGACAACCACCTAAAATGCGTAAGACCAAGTTGTCAAGTAGTAGGCCTCGCTACTTATAACCCACTCTCATGTTTCGTGAGTTTTAAATGTGGGACTATATTTGGAGTTTGGGGTGTTACAAAACCTCCTTACCAGATTCAAATGGGGTCATCTTATCACATGTAGGAAAAAATACATAACCGACTCGAAGAAGGTGACATCGACACTAATATAGTACTTCCATCTAACCAGATCAAAGCATATGTACTCTTTCTGTGTCCGGAGTACCCCACAAAGACACACCTTGACAGCTTTGGAAGGGAGGCCTTGTCATAATAAGGAGTCAGATGGTAAATAAAAGCCACTTAGCCAAAGATACGAGATGTTAGAGAGAAAATATCCTTATCGAAAAATGCAATTGAAAAAAGAACCTTTTCTCCTAACAAAAGGATGTCATCTGTTGAGCAATTAGCAGGAAATAAGGACTTCATCACCCCAAAAAGAGTGGGAGGCACGACTCTGAA
The DNA here is from genome assembly GCA_037367405.1 of Ottelia alismoides. Classification (NCBI taxonomy): domain Eukaryota; kingdom Viridiplantae; phylum Streptophyta; class Magnoliopsida; order Alismatales; family Hydrocharitaceae; genus Ottelia; species Ottelia alismoides. Next base: position 1,047,005 of record JAZKJV010010019.1, on the reverse strand, counting down.
TAAGAAGTGTCTTGGTCACATCAGAAGATGATAGTGTTTGCGTTCTGCTGAGAAGTATATGCGCAGGGAACTGAAGAGCTGTCCTAATGGAATAGCACAAAACTCGAAGGCTTCTTTATTTCATAAATGAAAGATTGAATGACAACTGGGCTTGTTTTTCAAAAGAAAAGCTCACGATAAGTCTAGAGTAATTGTCGACAACTACAAGATAAAACATATACTCATGATGATTAGAGACAGTTTGAGATCCCAAATATCAAAATGTACCAACTCAAATAAAGAATTTCCCAAGCTGGCAAGACTTGCATTGAAAGAGATGAGATGGAATCTGTGGGAGGACTCTATATAACTTCTATAAAGGAAAAGGTGACCAAACCGAAGATGCCACATATAGGGGGAGTTGACCCAAGGGGAATGGAAGAAGCACACATATATGGAGTCTGTTCAATATATAGAGATCCCCTTGCTCAGAACCACATCCTATCACCCTGCCTGTGAGTATATCCTGAAATACAAGAGAGGAGGGGGTCAAATATTGATGACAATACAAACCTTGGTGATTTGTCTAATAGATTATAAATTCATGGAAAAATCAAGTGCATGAAGCACATTATACAATGGAAAAATCAGATGCATGAAGCACACTATGCAAGTTCATGGACTATGTCAACTAAATCTCCCCCATCATGTTATGGAAGAATGTGTCCCATCTATAATAACAACAGATCTGCCAAGATGAACTGATATGTAAGGAATAGAGATGACCTCTATCGCTACAAAGGTAATAAGAGGCCACAATCCATGATCTACCTAGAGATGTTTGTCACGTGTCAACTAGTAAGGGCATATGCAATACCTGAAGTACTAGGAAATGTTGAGGTAACTATGTCAGAAGAGCCTGAAGGAGCATTAGAGGGTTCGAGAGCAGGGGTCACGACTCCGTCTGACGGGAGACTAGATCATCGAATTTCGGCTCATCAGAGTATTAGGAGGTGCGGGAGTCTCGACGTACTTTACGACACATGTAGATGCTGGATAACCATGCCTTTTGATAGCATGAATCCTTGGAGTGCCTAAAGCGATGATAGTAAGTGCATATTTGACATGGGTGTCCACCTCATCTGCCACGATGGCCACACCATCTGAGTTGAGTAGGGCCTAACTACCGTGAGATGCAACCATATCAGAGAAGGTCCATGTGGAGACAAAAGAAGGGTCTGTAATCTTGTTGAGTTTGCTATATACCTCCTCCATGGAGGGTATGGATGTGCCTGCTAGTAACTAAGTTCACTCAACATCATACTCAGGGTCAAGAGCTGTCGATACTCCAACCATGGCGCCATTCTTATACACCTTTAGTTGTTATGGAGATACTGTAAAACATATGAGGTTGTAAAGCCTCTTGAACATGTATATGAGAGACGAATAGAATGTATGGGGGCACCATTTTGCTTGTTGTTGATTATGTAGTACTAGAGTTGTAGTATCTTTGTTTCATTTCTTGCTCGAGAAAAAGTGGCGACAAGGATGTCCCACATAGCCTTGGCTGTGGACCGATATATCATTGTCTATCTCCATGGTAAGCGTACCGGATAGCCAAATGCAGGCCTACACTTCATCTTGCTCCCAAGAGGCATTAACCCCAGTCTTATCGATCGACTTATCTTGTGTTAGGATATGCTTCTTCCTATTGCATTGCATAAGCTCTTGAACTGCATGGCTTATAACTTGTAGTTGGTCCTATCTATCTTGACGATCGGCGCCATACCTTTGAAGGAGCTTAAAGATGATAGGTCGACCTTATATTCTAACATTAAGATGAATTGGTTGGGAACGGACGCAACTGGGCCGTCGACTGATGTAAATGCATCTACACAATCATACATGGAATAAATTGTGTGTGCATACTCATGCCACAACCATTCTCATCAAATTTCAGAGTCTCTCTGGAGTGTGTGGAAGAGCCTAAAGATCTAATCTCACCAAAACCCGCCCAAAATTAGATTGTCTGGCGGATTTCAGACACCGCTAGTGCATCCAAAGGGGTTGGCGGAAACCCTATGATGATGTAGCTGGTTGGAGGTAGCCCTAGGGAAGTATGGTGGCCTACGGTGGCACTGACGGGAGGCCTAGTAGCCTACAACATCGTCTGGGACCCCAGATAGGTCCTCGATGGGATTCGAGCAATGGCGGCTGGACAATCCAAGCAGCTTTCTGCTGCAAATTGATGATGATCACACAAAGAACAACATGCTTTCTTAATTAAGAAAGTACCATTGGTCCAGACGATCGATCTCTACTGCTCGTGAGGCCCTTATGGTCCGCCATGTCCCTAAGTAAAGGCATGTACTCATTAAGTCTTTGTTCCGAGAAAAAGTCAAAAAGATGTGCACCAAGATCCCGTTGCCCACACCTCGTGCAATAGGGAATCCTTTAATGCACCCAAACCTGCCTAGTTGTCCAAACAAAATCTAAAATTCTATTCATTACCTATAACTGGGGAAGTACATCCCCTAATTCATGAAGAATGTGTAATACCCATCCAGAGTGAGGATGAATATCTAACTAGAGTCGTAGTTAAAGAACCATAAGTGCCATATAAATTCCGCATCAATCTACATAACACATCCTCATTGCCACCCTATCATATGAGAACACATTTGGACATGAGGGCCTTATTCATATAATTAAGCTTCAATATCCCTAGGCCATCGTCTTTTTTCTGCATGTCATCAACTCTGTTGAAATCTAGAACGCGGAAGACGAAGTGAATCGATAAATCGAGCAAGAAAATAAGGAAAGATAAACATGAACACTTGGGATTTTACACGGAATCCTACTCTTAAGGAGCGGGATGAAACCGCGGGAGAACTCCTCAAAGGGCCATATCTTATATTGAAGTTTCTTGATGAGTACATGGTGTATGAGGATCCTTATATAGTCCCACAGACAGACCAGAGTCCCACAAATATTAGTTGTGGGAGTAAACATAAGTGGGTGGTAATTGGATTTTGGAGAAATCCAAATACCACTCTATTATATACTTCAACACTCCTCCTCAAGTTGGAGCTGAGAAAGCTGCAACTTGCAACAAAAAGAAGTATTCAACACATCTTCACACGATACATCACACGAAAATACATATCTACTACTAGTAGAAGACCTCGCTCGATAACGAGTATGCGATTTTCAGGTCACCGAAACGTATCTTTACCATGCTTGTAGAGTCGCTGAGATACCGGGTCACTAGAATGTATCTCTGTCACCAGAATGTATCTTTCTCGTGCCTGGAGAAGAGTCACATTAGAAAAATTCCAGTGCGGAGTAGTAGTTGGGTAGTAAAACGAAGAAGTCGACGCTCAGCGACGGCGGATGATCTGTAGAAATCTGGAGTGTCCGCCTGTCAGTCGTGAACGAGTAATATCAGTCCTGAAGAATCCATCTCTGACTCTCCCTTTCTCCCATACTTGATAGAATAAGGACATACCTCATCAAATTGGGAGAAATTAAAACATGCATTTTTTGTGCTTCTTTTTCTGGTTTTTTAGTCCTATTTTTTTTCCTCTTAACAATTTCTTTTTATTCATCTTTTTCTGCTACGTCTTTTTTGCACGTCACCTTTTTGAAACAAAAAATTCTCTCTCTCTTTCTTTTTTTAAGCAATTCACTTCTTTATTTTCCTCTTATGCTTTCACCCTTTTTTTTTGTTTGATCACCTCTCATTTTTTCTCTCAAATTAGCCCCTACCCCTTTCATTCAATGGAGGGGACTCGTTGAGCCTAATATAACATTAGTACACAACCTCTTGGGCTTAAAGCAAATATCTTCTCCCACCCCTTTTTTTAAATACATGAGCTGCCCATTCTCTCTCTCTCTCTCTTTCATGATAATATTTTGAGATCTTCGGGAGGAGGAATCACGATCGTGGGAACCTTGAATGTGGTCTGCTCCTTCGACGAGAATAGAGGTGTGTGCGAGAAGAGCACTCATGAGAGGTAAAGATCTAGCATGCTCCTTCTTTGACGTCACCGCGATCTGACATGCTGCTGGTTGATTGGTGCTTGCCGGTAGGTCAGAGTAGCCTTGAGTTTGTACGAGAAGGGCTGCCGGGGGGGGGGGGAGCTCAATCGCATGCTAATTCCTACCTCGTAGGTGTTATTCTTTACTTTATTTTCGTGTGATCACCCACCACTCAACAACATTCCAGAATATTTCCTCACTATAGAAAGAAAACAATCAAATTCAAGCTACTGTGCACTTTCAATATCCTTATGCATATTTCCAACTGATAAGACACGCAAACGAACATTTTAGATTTGAAATCATCTACTTATGCCTGATCAATCTACCATGCTTTATGGATACAGATGCCCTCTTGCTTCTACTGCGAGACCTCAATATTTTATTTATTTACAATATTCTACAAGGGTTTTAATGCTATTTTTATTTGATTTTTAGGTGTTAATTAATTAGATTAATTAAATAGGTATAAGTACATTATATACATGGTGATACATATGTAATATATACATGACTTTATTTTTGTTGATTTTTGATTTTGTGATTTATATTTGTATTTTATATAAGTTAAATACAATATTTACAATTAGTTAAAAATACAATATTTAAAATTATGCACAAGAACATAAATAATTTACGTAATATACATAGTATACATAGGTATATTATACAATATTACCCCAATTGGTTACATTCCACACCTTAATTTAGAATTTTACGAAATCACCCCCCTTTTAAAGATAATTTAATTTGGAGTACAATGAAAGTGATTTCGATGAATTTGTAGTCTTGGTGGAGCAAATATTGATCTTGAAAGTTGAGACAGTGTAGTTGGATTCCAAGGTTGAACCCATATACAAGGTTGCAAAAAAGCGGTATGCGGTATTTAAGCAGTAGGGTCACTGATTACTGATTAAAAGGTATGCGGGAGTTTAAACGGAAATTAAACGGGTTATGCGGTTTTGCATTTTTAATTAATAAAAAATTATTAAATACATATAATTAATAAAAAGTATAAACAAATAAGAAAAAAATAATCACATATTCATAATATAGATCAAATATTGTCAAATTTAAGGAAATGTTTCATCCAAATGTCAAAATAGACAAGACAAACAATTACAATTCATGGCATGAATCCAAAAAGTCATGGATAATGATGATCCTTTAAAAATAGCAGATCCATGTTCTTAAAGGAATATTTCAGACCGTTTAAAAGGCCGCGTAAGATCGCTTAAGGCCGTTTACGCGGCCCGACCGTTTATGGGCCGCTTTTGGTTAAACGATGCGGTCGGGTACCACATACGTTTAAACGATCGTTTAAATGGCCGTTTAGACCGTTTTCTTGTATCCCTGCCCATATGTCTGCAAGATGCGCTCGAGCTCATGTTCAGAAGCACCGGCGTCTGAAGAAGTTGGGACTTCTGCTTGCAAGATCGGAGTTGCACGCAAATGCAAGGCGACACATTGGAGAGCGATAACAATTTGGAAGTGATCATGTACGCAACGAACCCTATTCTTGGAGATGCTGGTAGAGATTGCACCTTAGTAGGGTTCCAGGAAACTTCCCAAGAATTGGGATTTCATGAACTAGGGTTTTGACCCCCCGATCTTGTCATCTACAAACTTTGAGATCCATAGATAATCAATAAATTTCCAGTAAGAAGTACGACTTGATCTGATAGACTGATACGTTGGAGCATCGAGGTGGGGGTGGAGATGCTGTTGCTTGAAAGATGCCCTAGATTTTTTTTAAAACAGAAGATGAAGATCTACGACACTTGAATATAGTCAAACTTGACTGGATCTTCAGAACAACGAATCAAATCTCAAAACGAAGAAAGAATTGCTTCCCGAACAATAGAACTAAATATCAATGGTTGAACTGTTCTGATACCATGTTAAATTCTAGAATGCGGAAGATAACTGATAAACAGAGCAAGAAAATAAAGAAAGATAAACATGAACACTTGAGATTTTACGTGGAACCCTACCCCCCTTAAGGTGCGGGATGGAACCATATGAGAAGGCCTCAAAGGACCATATCTTCTACTGAAGTTTCTCGATGAGTACATGGGTGTGGTGCTTCTTATAGCCCCAACAGATAGACCAGAGTCCCACATATAGTAGATGTGAGACTAAGTGAGTGGTAATTGGATCCTAGAGAGATCCAACTACCACTTTATTACATACTTCAACAACCTCCCAATCAATGAGATGGATGCTCCGTTTTTCCTGCTTACCATATGACCAAAAGAAGCGCTTCATTATATACTCAATCTTCCTCTGTATCCCAATCAGAATTAATCTAATGGAGCTAGAGAAGATGGGAATAACTGATCAGACATGCTTGAGAAGGACAAGCTTCCCCCCATATAGCATTCTTGCCTTCCAACAACCAACTTGCTTTCCAATTTATCAAGGACCATCTTCTAGTTCACTGAAAGAAGACAATCATCAACATCAACAAGTGGAAGACATGTATATGACATGCAAGGTCCCACTCAGTATTGCAGACTAACACACATCTACTGTATCTCCTTTTGGCTGAGGTTGAGGATGAAGGTGGATTTCTATCTGTTGATCTTCATGCCCGGAATATCATCAAAGGGGTTCATAATACAAGATGTCCTCTTCCCATGTTCAATGATACTCACGTGTCGTCTGCATATTGAAGAATTGGTTTAGCTATATCTTCCTTACTGTATCCTGCACACATTTCGTTGCCTAACGTCAGTCTCATCATCACAACCAAGGCATCATTTGCGATCACAAATAAAAGTAGGTCCAATGGACGTCCCTGCCGTACTCTCCGTTGCGGTTGGAAGTATCCTCCCTATGGACAATTATTCACAAAAAATGCATATGACGTCGTTGTGATTCATCTTTTCATCCAAGCAATCCACAAGTCGGGAAACCTCTCTTTTCCAATGGTGCCCATTGAAACTATTGCTTTACACAATCATATGGTTTGGAGAAATCCACCTTCTATAGTAAGCATTTAATCTGATTCCTCTTCCAATCGTGCAATATCTCATACAAAAGCTCCTAACCATCTGCTATGGATCTTCCATGCATAAATGTAGATTGCTTAAGTGAAATGATATTGTTTCGCTCTTCATGTAGCAGGTTGGCAAGCACTTTGGCAATGTTAAGGTAATAACCATTGGAAAAGGCTATCGGTTTAAAGTCTTCGACTATGGTTGAAATCTCCCTCTTTAGTAAAAGGAAGAATAATACCTTATTTTGATGATCGAAACCTTGATTACCTTCTCCGAAGTCTCGCAACATACCTAGAATATCCTCCTTGACAACAACAATGACAAAGCCTTTTCCCACAATACAGTAGGCTTGACTACATGGATTTTTTTGCCTCCATTCAGATATTCTTTGGATCATTCTCGGGCTTAAATCCAAATAACTAGAATCCCTTCGGATAGTCTCATTTCAACACTTCTTGGGCCTTTCTCGTCCTCTCTTAACGACATCAACATCCGAAATCTCGCATCTTCTAACTGATGCATCAACCGACCTCATTTGCAAATGACCAGACCATCTTAAGTGGTTTCTATCATCTTGTCCTTTATCAAAGCTACACCCACTTTCCTTCTGATCGTATCATTTCGAATCCGATCTTTTCTTGTATACATCGACCTTAGCATTTTCATTTATGATATTGTTATTCTCTATACATGTCTATGGTTTACATGCCGACATTATGATCCATAGAGTGTAGCGAGTCTCATGGTTGTTTTGTAATACTTTCCTTTGACTTTCAAAGAGGTTTTTTTATCACAAAGAACAATAGAGGCTCCTTTTTACTTTAACCAACCCACATTTATTTCATGAGTAGCATCTCCATCAATTTCCTCATCTTTTTGCAAAATAAATCCCAAGTATCTAAACGAATCTTTCTTCCGAATGTTATCATCTTTAATCTTCACTCGAGTCATTCACCGTTGTTTCCATCAAATGTACACTCCATATATTCAATTTTTAGCAATACTTATACGAAATCCTTTATTCTTTAAGGCATATCTCCAAACCTCCAGCTTCTTATTACTCCATCTCTTGTCTCATCAATCAACACAATATCATCGGCGAACAACATGCACCAAAGTATTTCATCCTGAATGTGACTAGTCAATTCGACCATAATCAGAGTACAAAGGAATGCACTCAAAGCTGAATCTTGATGCAAACTGTTGCTGATGCTAAAATAGTCAGTCTTGCTAGACTGGATCTTGATATAAGATGAAGCCCCATCATACATATCCTTTATGAGGTTAATGTATAGGACATGTACACATCTCTTCTCCTAAACTCTCCACAATATCTCCCTTGGTACTGAATCATAAGACTTCTCCAAATCAATAAAGTTCATATGGAGTTTCTTTTTAGCTCTACAAATCCCCATTGTTCTTTCAACAAGTGGATAGCTTCAATAATTGAGCGACCTGACATGAATCTGAATTGGTATTTAGTTACTCTAGAAACTTGTCTCCACCTTCTTTCGTTTTCATATTCCCAAATTTTCATAGTATGTCTCATCATTTTGATACCTCTATAATTCGAATAATTTTGAATGTCTCCTTTATTCTTATAAAGAGGCACCACATGCTTCTCCTCCATTCTTTAGGCATTTTCTCTTTTTGACAAATAACAATAAATATATTTGTGAGCCAAGTCAATCCCTGTTCACCTCGAACTCTCCAAACTTCTATAAGAATGCCATCTAGTCCTACTCCTTTCCCATGTTTCATAACCTTCAAAGTCTCCTCTAGTTCCTTCCTTTGTATCCGTCTATAGTTTGTATGATTCACGTAACATTCACTATGAGCAAGATCTTCCAAAATAATTTCTTTATTCCCTTCTCCAATGAAAAGCTAATGGAAATACTGCTCCCATTTATTCTTTATATCTTTTGAGTACAAACACATGTTCTTCATCCTTATCACATGAGAAAGATCTTTGGTCTTTCTTCCTTTTTTTTGATTAATCTGGATATATCCTTATGGCCCTCCTTTGAGTCAAGATTTTTGTATAAAAATTCATAAGCTTCGACTTGGTTGCACTTAAAGACTTCTTTGCTTCTTTCTTCACTATTTTGTAGTTTGTGATAGTTTCCTCTATTCTATCCTTATACATAGCTTTAAAGCAAGCTCTTTTAATTTTAAGCTTCTCTTGCATACATCACTCCACCACCAAGCCTCCTATTGGCCTTGAGCTCCTCCCTTAGACTCGCCTATCATCTCTTTGGCTATCCTTCAGATACAAGATGCTATCGCATCCCACATCTCATTTGCACTTATGTTACAATCCCAAGATAAGTCTTCCAGAACCTTTATGTTGATGCTTGATGGCTTCAATTGAAGATTCCACTATTTAGTTCTAATGATTTTGCGAACCATCCTCTCCTTTGTCAATCCTTTTATTTGCACATCCATGACTAACAAGTAATGTTGAGATGTCAAGCTTTCTTAATGTGATTACTTTGCAGTCTTTGTAACACAATCGACCTCTTCTTCTCATCGCAATGTTTTATATGCCCCCTTTCTTCTTCAAGAGAGTGTTCGCTATTAAAAGGTCATAAGCTGTTGCAAAATCTAGGATGTCTTTTCCCTCTTCATTTTTATCCTCAAAGCCACGGCTTCCAGAACACCCGCATACCATGAAGTATCCTTTCTCACATGTCCATTAAGATCTCCATCTAGGCAAATCATATCTTTTTGTGGGATTCATTGCATAGTCTTACCCAAATCCTCTCAAAAGATTTGTTTAATCCTTTTTCCTTGTTGAAGAAAAATAGAATGGCTTATCACTGAAGAGACCCTAGGGCTCTCTTATTTTGGAGAAAAGCCCTGGCTTCATTACATAAGAGATGCATGAGAAAATAGAAATAAAAAATAAATATAATGAAATATATAAATCTCATCACTCCCCTTCAAGTTGAAGCATATATGTTTATCATGCTCAGCTTGGAACATCTTTGAAATGGACATCAAGCAAGTGCTTTGGTGAATATATTAGCAGTCTGATCTCCAGTAGAAACGTGGGAGGTGGATATGAGATCCTTTCGGATCATGTCTCTGGTATAGTGGCAATCCACCTCTATATGCTTGGTCTGTTCATGGAATACATGATTATTGACGATAAACAGAGCCGCTTGATTGTCGCATAAAAGCTGCGTGGGAAGAGGTACCTCAACAACAAGATCAGTTAAGACGGATCTAACCCACATCATCTTTATGCTCCCTTGAGCCATGGCTTTGTACTTAGACTCTGCACTGGATCTAGCATCCACTGTCCGCTTCTTGCTTTTCCATGACACGAGTGATCTCCCAACAAAAATAGCAAAGCCAGAAGTAGATTTTCTTCCTCTAAGGCATCCTTCATAATCTGCATCTGCACAAGATGTTACCTCAAGAGATGTACCTCTGTTGAATAGAAAACCAGTACCTGGTGAAGTCTTCAAATATCTGTGAATCATATAAACATCCATATGAACCTTCCTGGGCTGCTTCATAAGCTGACTCACCTTGCTCACAACAAAGGATATGTCTGGCCTGGTGATAGTAGCATAGAGGAACTTTCCAACAAGCTCCCTGTGTCTCCTCTTGTCTACCTCCTCAGTGTCATCATCATATAATCTCATGCTCGGATCCATAGAGGTAGTAGCAATCTTGCACCTTGTCATCCCTGTTTCTTATAGAAGATTAGTCACAATCTTCCTCTGGGTCATCACAAGACCACTGTGGTTCCTGGCGAACTTAAGTCCAAGGAAGTAATGAAGACTACCAAGATCGTTATTCACAATTGTTGACCTAGGAACACCTTGGTAGCTTGAATGCCATGTTCATCATCATCTGTGCCAATATTATCATCAACATAAATCAGAATGGCAACTGTACCTCTCTGTGTCCTCTGAACAAAAAATGAATGATCCGTAGTGGACCATGCAAACCCCTGATGCTCTATCAACTCTGATAGCTTATGGTACCAAGCTCTCAGACTCTGCTCCAGGCCGTAAATCGCCTTATGGAGCCTACACACATGAGACTCCCCCTCAATAGCAAACCTTGGTGGATGCTGCATATATACCTCGACATGTGGATCTCCATATAAAAACACATTCTTTACATCAAGTTGGTAAAGAGACCAACCCCGAGTCACAACAACTGATAGAAGTATGCACAATGTCGAATGTCTAGCCATTGGTGAGAAGGTATCCTGATAGTTCACCCCGTAAGTCTGGGTGAACCCACGTTGTGGTAAGGGTTGGAATGAAGAGATGTTATTCCTCTTAGCCCTAGAGCTCTCTTATATAGGAGAAAAGCTCCGAGAGAAAATTACATAAGATAGACTAAAGAAATAGGAAAACAAAAATAAAGACATAGAGATATGAATATCTCAACACTCCCCTTCAAGTTGGAGCATATATATCTATCATGCTCAGCTCGAAACAATAACGGTGAAAAGGACCATGGCAGGCCATATCGACGATATATCGACGATATATCGCCAATATATCGATATCGAGATGAGACCGATATGGGTACCGATATGGCGATATTTCCTCCTTTTCAGGCATTTCTTTTACAAAAGAGCGTCGATATGGGCGATATTTTGGCGATATATCGTTGAAATATAGTCGAAATATCGAATCGACACGATATCGAAATCGATATGGCCTTCCATGAAAAAGACCCCCTACAAGAGCTTTGATAAACATGTCTGCAATCTGATCTCCTGATGCAACATGAGAAGTGGAAATAAGCCTTTTTTGGATCAAATCACGGGTGTAATGACAATCTACTTCAATGTGCTTTGTTCTCTCATGGAAGACTGGATTATTAGCAATGAATAGAGCTGCTTGATTATCACATTTGAGACGTATAGGAATAGGTACCTCAATAGTTAAGTCAGTCATGACTGACTTGACCCACATCATTTCCGTGCTCTCTTGGGCCATGGCCTTATATTCAGATTCAACGCTGGATCGAGGAACTACTATCTGTTTCTTATTCTTCCATGAAACCAACGAACTACCAACAAACACAGTAAAGCATGAAGTGGACTTCCTGTCCTTGGGACACCCAGCATAATCTGCATCTGCACATCCCGTGACTGTAAGAAACGTATCTCTCCTAAAAAGAAGATCTGCACCTGGAGAAGACTTCAGATATCTTAAGATCATGCTGACTGCATCCATGTAGACATGTCTGGGTTGCTCCATAAACTGACTGACTTTGCCAACAACAAATGATATATCAGGCATGGTAATAGTAACATACAACAATGTCCCCACTGGCTCTCTATACCGTCTCTTATCCACATCCTCAGAGTCATCATCATAGCGCCTAGTATTATGGTCTACACCCTGTCATGCCTATCTCAGATAGAAGGTCAGTAACATACTTCCTTTTCGTCATAACCATAGCCTGCAGATTTCGTGCAAACTCCAAGCTAAGGAAGTAACGTAGCTTGCCAAGATCCTTGGTCACAAATTACCGTCCAAGGAAATCCTTAGCCTCCTGAATGCCTTTTTCATCGCTGCCAGTAACAATGATATCATCAACATAAACTTGAACAACCACTATACCACGTTGAGCTCTCTTGATAAAGAGAGAATGATCCGCAGTAGATCTGACAAACCCGTTCTGTTCAATCAACTCTAGGAGCTTCTGAAATCAGGCCCTCGGACTTTGCTTAAGGCCATATATGGCCTTGTGGAGATGGCATACCATCTTGGACTCCCCCTCAGCAGTAAACCCTGGTGGCTTCCGCATGTAAACATCCTCCTACAAATCTCCATACAAAAATGCATTCTTGACATCTAATTGGAATAGTGACCATACGTACCACTGCATCAGCAAGAAGAATCCATAATGTAGAATGACGCGCAACCGGATAAAAGATATCTTGGTAATCCACCCCATAGGTTTGAGTGAACCCACGAGCAACCAATTTGGCCTTATACCTGTCCACAGTACCATCCGGTCGGTGTTTCACAATAAACACCCACCTCTTGCCAACAACGGATGCATGTAGAAGAGCTTATACAATACTCCACGTACCATGAGACTGTAAAGCTGCTACCTCCTCTTCCATAGCCATACGCCATTGACTGCTCTGCAAGGCCTCCTGATACGTTCGTGGTATCTCCACGACAGACAGTCCCACGACAAACCTCTGAAAATCATCGGAAAGATGTGCTAGAGAAACATATGAAGAAAGAGGATGCATGGTGCATGCACGCCTCTTTTTCCGTAGAGCAACAAGCACATCCAGGTCCTCAACATCCACAGAAGGTGCATCCTCGAATGCATCCTGCACCTTAAGCTGCACACTCAAATAACCGGTGCCATTAGAAGAACTCAAACGCTCAGAACATACCTTGAGCGTGCTGGATGATGGAGGAGGCATATGAGCACGAGGTCAACGTTGGTGAACCTGTGGAAAGAAAGAAGACGTGGCAGGTGGTGGTGAGGACGGTGGAGGAGGAGGTGGTGGTGATGGTGGAGGTGGTGGTGTCGTGGAGTCTGAAGTAAACAGAACTGGAGATAGAGGCATATAGATCTCTTCACCCTTCTATGAAGGAATGAGCTTGTCACCTGTAAGAGAGAAATACATATAGACTCAAAGAAAGTGACATCCTCACTATTATAGTACCTTCGTCGAACAGGGTCAAAGCAACGATATCCCTTTTGTGTCTTAGAATACCCAACAAACACACACTTGACAACTCTAGGAGAGAGCTTGTCAAGACCTGGAGACATCTGATGAATGAACGCAACATACCCGAAAACACGAGGCATCAGGGAGAAGGTCCATCTTGGGAAACACAATCAAGAATGGATCTTTTCTCCCAGAACTGATGAGGGCATACGATTCACCATGTAACAAGCTGTTGGTACTACGTCCCCCCAGTATGAGTGAGGAGCACGACTCTGAATCAAAAGGGTCCTGATAACATCCAAAAGGTGACAGTGTTTTCGTTCAACCACCCTAATCTGTTGGGAAGTATATGCACAGGAAGTCTGATGCACATTACCACAAGATCTAAGGAACTCGGAAAGCTGAGTACTACATAATTCAAGAGCATTATCTGAACGTATAAACTTGACATTCGCTGAACAAATATTTCTAATTTCATTAATTAAAGACTGAATAACAAGACCAACATCAGCCTTGTTCTTAAGAAGAATGATCCACGACAATTTGGAAAATTTATCGACATCAACAAGGTAAAACCTATGTCCCTGATGGTCTGGGACACGATTGGGACCCGAAATATCAAAATGAATAAACTCAAATAAACTATGCCTACTTCGACCCATACGACTCTGGAATGTAGACTGATGATGCTTCCCAAGCTAGCATGCCTCGCACTAAAAGGTAGAGCGAGTAAAAATCTGAGGAAGAATATGACACCGCTTTGCAGAGGAAGACGACCAAACCGAAGATACCACATACAGGGTGAAACAGATCCAGTACGAAGAGAAGATGCACCGGCATAAGGAGATTGTACCAGTCTATAAAGACCTCCTTGCTTAGGGCCAGATCCAATCACCTTGCCCGTAATAATGTCTTGAAACACAAGAGCAGAAGGATCAAATATGGCACGACAGTGTAAATCCTTGGTGATTTGACTAATTGGTAATAAATTCATAAAATTCAGGAGTATAAAGAACATTCTGAAGTCACATTGAGGGAGTTAACTGCACCTCCCCTTGACCAGTATTGGGAGAGTGTATCCCATCTGCTATCACAACTGATCGACCTGACCGAATCGGACTGTAAGTACTAAACTGCCCTCTATCACCATAGAGAGGATGAGAGGCTCCTGAATCCATGATCCATTCTGACAAATCTGACCTGCAACAACTTGTAAAGGCATATGCTATACCTGAAGTGGATGCTGATGTTAAGGCAGCTATCTCTGAGGAACCTGAAGGAGAGCTAGTTGACCTAGGAGTAGGCATAATCTCCATGAGCCTCGCCAAACGATCATAAAATCTCTGATCAGATGTAGGTGAAGAACTGGCAACCTGTGGATCTGCTCTGCCACATGTTCTGAGGTTGGGAACCCATGCTTGGAATAGCATGTTTCCTCAGAGTGACCTGGCCTGTGACAGTAAGTACAAGGCTGATGAGGAGGCCGACTACCCCTGCCTCTGCCACAACCACCTCGACGACGAAACTGTATATGCCCCCTACCACAGGATGCTGCCATGGTTGAGGATGTTTGAGACATCTGAGTACCACCAGAAGATATAAAAAGCCTGCTCAATCTATGCTATGCCTCCTCCATCAGAGGTATGGTGGCATCGGTAAGAATCTTGCCCTAGCAACATCATACTCAGGATCAAGTGCCGCTAGAAAAACTCTTGTCATCACTGAATCCCTATATGCCTTGAGCTGCTCTGGTGTGGCAGTCAAGGGAGTGTACCCATGTAACTTCTCAAACATACCCCTTAGAGAAGTGTAAAGGGTATGGAGAGGACGTCCATTCTGCTTCAAAGTGAAGATGTGCTGAAGTTGCAGAATCTTCGACTCATTCTTCGTCAGATAATAAGTAGCGACGAGAATGTCCCACATAGCCTTTGCCGTGGGCTGACTCAATATATCATTGCCTGTCTCCATGGATACTGTACTAGACATCCATACACGTGCATAAGCATCGTCTACCTCCCATGTGGCGTTTACCCCAGTCTTGTCGACAGGCTCCTCCTGTGTGAGGATATGCTTATTACCATTATACTGCATTAGACTCATGAACTGCATGGTCCACTATTCATAATTCGTTCCATCCATCTTAACAATGGGTGCTGGATCTTTGAAGGCACCCAGGTATGGAATATCTGGTTTGTTGTCTGACATAATGACAACAATCTCTGAAGACCGGGTTGCAAACTTGACGAATAATGTCTACACAGACGTATAGGAAGACTGTTATGGGTGTAAACTCATACCACAACCTCTTCCATCCACAAGAGGCTTCTGTAGGTGCCTAGGATGACATTAAAGGATCAAAACACCAAACCAAATGACCCAAATCGGGCCTCTTATGTGCGATCAACGTGAAAAAGAGAGAGATGGTGACAACCGACGGCAATGGCTGCGGCTTGATCCCCGCCAGCGGCTGGAACCGCTGCTTGCGGGTGACAGCATCAGTGATTGGCTGCTGCCGGCGGCTACGGGCTGTGGCCGGCGAAGGGTGGCGTGCGACGGTGGCAACCGTCGTGCGAGGAGAGGGGTTAGGGTTTTGGTGTCGTAGGGAGCTAGGGCACAGGCTCCGGTCTAGGACTGTCACTTTGATACCATGTGGTAAAGGCTGGAACGCTGTTGTAAAAGTCGGCCGACTAGTCGAGTCAGGGGGTATCCGACTCGAGTAGGCCACGGCCAATAGTCGGTCAGACCCGATTAATCGCCCGATTAGTCAGTCGACTTTTGCATAGAGATTTCTCGGCTGAGTTTTGCATGGGGATTTCGGATATATGTTTCGGCGCAAACCGTAAACTCGATTACCCATTAAGAATTAGATGAGATTTAGGGCTTGTTGTTAGACAATAAGATGAGATACTTAAGGTTACATGCTAATAAGTATAACTCAAAAATAAATTAAAAATACAAACACAAAGAACACTAAAATTGTTAAATAAAAATTATAAGAAAATTCTGTATTGTATACTTCTGTACTTAAATTATAGTTTTTCATCTAGATATAAAATATCAACTAATTAATATACTATCCTGGATAATTTTACTTAAAACTATGTGATTTAATTTCATGTTTGTTAACTTATATAAGATTAGAATTGTGTTTATTATGCCTAAATGTTCGTTAACTTAGATACTTCTTGTTGATTTGCATGATAGTTAGGTAACTTAGGTTATTTACATTTTATGGTTGTTGATTAGCTTTGTATTAATTTATTTCTAAGTTCAACTCGTGCTATGTACCAAACATTTTGTTCTTAACATTTTGTCCGTGCTAAGAACCAAACATTTTGTTCTTAACTTGCTTCGTTTTTTCTTCTGTTGCTATAATTTTTTAAGCTCTCAAAAATATTAAAACTGCTATTTGAATATAAGTGAGAGTATATGTTATAAAACTTGATTTATATATTTAAAATAATTAAAAAAAATTCAAAACCGACTAATGCCCGACTAAATCCGATTACTCCCGACTGTCGATTAATCTTTAGTCAGTGACCCTGCCGATCGAGTACCGACTGCCGACTTCTGCAACCTTGGGCTGGAATGAAAAGATGTTATTCCTCTTAACCCTAAAGCTCTCTTATATAGGAGAAAAGTTCTGAGGGAAAATTACATAAGATAGACTGAAGAAATAGGAAAACGTAAATAAAGACATAGAGATGTGAATATCTCAACATACGTGCTTGTAGCGATCAATACTGTCATCTGCCCGTTGCTTGACTAAAAATATCCGTTTGCACCCCACATTCGAGACACTTGGGGGAGCAGAAACAACACTCCATGTACCTCGATATTGTAAAGTGGCCATCTCCTCCTCCATGGCAAGTCGCCAATTACTATACTGTACGACCTCCTGGTATGTTCATGGGTAGAAACATTAGAGAATCCCACGACAAACCTTCTGTACTCCTCTGAAAGATGATCCAAGGAAACATGAACAATTAGTGGATAAGTAGCAACGTTACGACACGATTTCCTCAAGGCAATAGGAACATCAATTTCATCATCTTCTCTGTTATCTGTTATCATCTCCTCATGTATCCTGTGGTACAAGTATATCACCAGTGCCATCAGTAGAAACAACGTGTTCAGTACATACCTGAGGCGTGCTGGATGATGGGGAGGGTGCATGAACATGGGAGTGAGTAGAGGACCTGCGAATGTACAACCATGGTAGGAATTGTGTCAGGGTAGACAGAGGTGGAGGTGGTGGAGGTGGAGATGATTGTGACTCAACATGTGGTGTTGTTCGTGGACATAGTCAAGGTGGTAGAACAAAGACATCATCTCTAGAGTTAGAGTTAGACAACCTGTCACCTGTAGGAGAAAAATAAATAATAGACTAAAAAAATGTGACATAAACACTCGCATAATACTTTCTCCCAACATGATCAAAACATCTATCCCCTTTTTGGGTACGAGAATAGCCAACGAACACACATTTGACAGCTCTTACAGAGATCTTGTCCCGACCATGAGTAAAATTGTGAACAAATGCCACAGACCCAAAGACCTCCGACTGACTACTATGACGACTCAAAAAAGAAGAACGATGGTGCTTCCCAAGCTGACATGCCTCACACTCCAAGGTATTACGAGTAGAGATTTGAGGGAGAACATGACACAACTTCTGCAGAGGAAGGCGTCCAGAGTGAAGGTGCCACATGAAAGGAGAAACAGAGCCAGAAGGAATAGGAGCAACACCGACACACGAAGATTGGACAAGTATGTAAAGTCCTCTATGCTCACGGCCACATCCAATCCCTCTGCCGATGAGTATGTCCTGAAACACAAGAGAAGATGGTCAAAATATGACACAACAATGTAAATCTTTTGTAATCTGACTAATATACAAAATATTAATTTGAAATGCTGGAGCATGTAAGACATTCTACAGGCGCATTGAGGGGGCTAGGGCAATCTCACCCGACCAACACTGGGTAGATGAACACCATCAGCAATCACCACTAATTTACCAATAGGGATAGATCTGTAAGAAGTAAACTGAGCTCGATCTCCACACATATGATGAGAAGCTCTGGAGTCCATGATCTAATCAATCAAATATGAATTGATACAACTGGTAAGCGCGTAAGCAATACCTGATGAACTCGTAGCAGCTCTGTCAACAGCTGCAACATCTGAAGATCCTGTTGCTGGTGTGGGCAGTGTAGTCATAATCTCTTTCAGTTTAGAGACAATATCTCAAGCCTCACATTGTGAGAAGGAGCCGGAGTAGTCTCTGTCTGCTCAACTACACATACAGATGCATGGTATCCATGCTTTAGATAGCATGTCTCCTCTGAATGTCTTGGACGATGGCAATTTGAGAATGGCCCACGCTGACGTTCTCCTCCTTGACTACGGGATCCTTGCCTGCAAAATAGTGAAGTACCCCCTCTGCCACGAGAAGCTGCCATCGCATAGGCAGTTTGGGCAACAGTAGTAGACGAAGTCATGAAGTAGTGATCCTACTCAGCCTCTTGTAGACATCCTCCATCGGTGGTGTTGTTTCTCCAGTAAGCAGTTGAGTACGTGCTACATCATACTCAGAATCAAGGGAGGACAGAAAGACTCCGATCATAGTGGCATTCCGGTATGCCAGTTGCTGCTGCTCAGTTATGGTAGTAATGGGCATAAAGCTATGAAGACTCCCAAATATGCCTCGAAGATGCAAGAAGTGGGCATGAAGAGGCTGACCATTCTTCTTGGTCGAAAATATGTCATACTGCAACTGTACGATCTTGCTCTCATTCTCGGCTTGCCCATGTGTCTGCTAAGATGTGCCACATAGCATTAGCTATGGGTTGATTGACGCTATTGGTGGTGATCTTCGTGGTGAGCGTTTCGGAGAGCCAAATCTGTGCATATGCATCGTCTTGCTTCCAAGAAGCATTAGCCCCAATCTTGTCCGTCAGCTCGAATCCGTCAGAATGTGTTCTGTGTTATTGCACTACATAAGGGTGCGAAATTGCATTGACCACAACTCGTAGTTGGTCCCATCCATCTTTACGATGGGAGCTGGGCCCTTGAAGGCATCAAACGATAAAAAAATGTCGCCCTTGTTCTTTGACATGATAAATAAAATGTCGAAAATCCGAACAAAACAGAGGAGTAGACTATTTTGAGTGAGTCCACACAATCATATGGAGGAGTGGTATGTGTAGACTCCTACAATCCTCCTCTTCATTCCTTATTGTATAGGGTTAGAAAACGTGATTTATATGTCCGAAATCACGGTATCCGAGCAAATCAATCCATATAGGCCTGTAGAAGCGGTCAAACTGCAACCCCCAGAATGGCAAGTCCCACAAGGTGGTGGCGAGTGGTAGGGCCGACGAGGAGGGGGCTGCCGACATGCGGCTTACAGGGAGGGAGAGGACCGACAGGGAGGGGGTGGGGGTGGATGGGGGTAGGGTAATGGTTTTTGGTGGGATATGGGATCACCGGTCTAGGACCGTTGCTCCGATACCATGTTAAAAAAAATAAAATGGCTCTTCATTGAAGAGACCCTAGGGCTCTCTTATATTGGAGAAAAGCCCTGGATTAATTACATCAGAGGTACATGAAGAAGAAGAACAAAGCCCTTTCCCACAATTAAATAGGGTCGGTTACATGGATTCTTCGCTTCCATTCAGATTTTTCTTGGGTCAATCTCGGGCTTATATCCAAAAAACTAAGATCCCTTCGTATAGTCTCTTTCCAGTACTTCTCGGGCCGTCCTCACCCTCTCTTAGCCGGCTCAACGTCCCAACACTCGCATCGCCTAACTGGTGGTTGAACTGACCTTCTTTGCAAATGACCAAACCGTCTTAGGCGGTTTACTCATACCTTATCTTCGATCGGAGCTACATCAACTTTCTTTCTGATTGGATCATTCCTAATCTGATCTTTACGTGTGTGTTTACACATCCACCTTAACATTTTTATTTCTGCTACAACCATTCTCTGTACATGTCTATGGTTCACAGGCCAACATTCTGATTCATAGAGCATAGCATGTCTCACGGCTGCTTTGTAAAACTTTCCTTTAATTTTTAAAGGAATTTTCTTATCACAAAGAATAGCAGAGGCTCCTCTCCACTTTAGCTAGCCTGCATTTATTCTATTAGTAACACCTACATCATTTTCTCCATCATGTTGCAACATAGATACCATATATCTAAAAAATTCTCTATTTTAAATGTTATCATCACTAATCTTCACCATGATTTTTCATCATTGCTTCCATCAAAAGTGCACTCCATATATTCCGTCTTAGCCCTACTTATATATAATCCTTTAGTCTCCATTGCATGTCTCCATACCTCGAGTTTCTTATTTATTACATCTCCAATCCTGTCAATCAACACAATATCATCAACAAATAACATACACCAATGTAACTCATCCTGAATGTGATTTGTCAACTCGTCCATAATCCAAGTAAAAAGAAATAGACTCAAAACTAAACCTGGACCACCGCCTACATTGACTCTGTTTTTGCCACGTGTATTTACTCTTAAGTCTCGCTCTGTTCCCCATGCTCACATGTCTTCTCCATCATCCAATACGCCTCATGTATGTAATGAGCATATTGTTTCTATTGATGACACTAGTGAGTTGTTTGTGCAACATGAGTCACTACAGGACGAGCAGATACCCTCTCAAGGGGGAAGTTATAGGTTCAGGACATGACATATGATATTGATGTGCCGATTGCTCTGCGACAGAAGATACGTATGTATGCTACATATCCTCTTGCAGTACATGTTTTCTTGAGCATACTTTCAGAGGATCTTAGAAGATTTACCTTAACAGTACCAGCCGTAGAGATGCCACAAACATATTAGGAGGCTATTCAGGACAGTCAGCGACGTCTAGTCATAGAGGAGATGACCACGCTACAATCGCGTGGTACATTAAGTCTTTTTTCAGCTCCAGTTGGTGCTTCCGTTGTTGGGTGAAAGTAGGTGTTCGCTGTGAAGCACCATGCAAATGGCAATATGGATCACTCCAGGTGAGACTTGTGGCATGTGGGTTCACCCAGATATATGTGGTGGGCTATCAAGGTACTTTTTCTCCAGTCGCCATACATTCTATTCCGCGTATCCTTCCGTCTGTTGCTCTGATACGAGATTGGTCCCCCTATCAACTTGATGTGACAGATGCTTTTCTATATGGTGATCCACATGAGGAGGTCTACATGCAACAACCACCTAGGTTCGCTGCTGAGGGAGAGTGTCAAAAGGTTTGTAGGTTATACAGAGGGTATATATGGCCTTAAGAAGAGTCCAAGACCATGGTTTCATAAGCTCTCGGACTTGATAGAGCAACATGAGTTTGTGCGATCGACTGTCGAATACTCTCTGTTTGTGCACATGACCCAGAGAGGTACTTTTGTTATTCTTTTTTTTTGTTGATGATATCATTGTTAAAGAGGATGACGAGCATGGCATTCAGGTGGCCAAGGATTTCTTAGATCATTAGTTTGTTACCGAGGACCTTGGTAGTTTACACTACTTCCTTGGATTGGAGTTTACCAGGAACCAACAAGGTATTGCGATGACCCAGAGGAAGAATGTTACATATCTTCTTTCTGAGATAGGCATGGCAGATTGCAGACCTGCTGATGTTCCTATGGATCTGGGTATGAAGCTCTACGATGATGACACCGAGGAGGTTGACAAGAGGAGGTACATGGAGCTTCTTAGCAAGCTCCTTTGTGTGACCATTTCCAAGTCAGATATATCTTTTACCGTAAGCAATGTGAGTCAGTTTATGGAGCAACCCAGACATGCACATATGGATGTAGTTCATATGATTCTCAGGTATTTGAAGGCATCACCTGGCATCGAACTTCTATTTAGTAGAGGTACATCCCTTTCAGTTACAACATGTGCATATACAGATTATATTGTGTATCCCAAGGACATGAAGTCTACTGCAGGTACACCTCTGGTGTCTTGGAAGAGCAAGAATCAGACAATATTTTCCAGATTTAGTGCTGAGTCAGAATACATGGCTATGGCGTAGGCTAGCACAGAGATGATGTGGGTCAAATCTGACCTGAATATCGAGGTACCTCTTCCCATTTACCTCCAATGCGGCAACCAAGATGCTCTTTTCATTACGAACAACACTGCCTTCCATGAGAGGACCAAACACATAGAGGTGGATTGTCACTACACTCGTGACATGATACATGTGAAGATATTTATGTTTTCCATATTTCTTATGTATCTCTTTCTTATTTTTTAATTCTGTTTTCCACTTTATGTAATTTACCCATAGGCCTCTCTACTATATAAGAGAGCTTAGGGTTCTCAGAAATAACAACTTCTCCTATTTTCCCAACATGGTATCAGAGCGACGGTCCTAGACCGGAGTTCTCGAGCCAAAACCCTAACCCTAGCCCTACCCCCAAGTCCCCGCGCCTCCACGCGCCTCCACGTGTCTCCGCGTGCCTCTGCGCCTTCGTCTTCGCCTTTGATCTTGCGACTCCACCTCCCGTGCCTGCGCATGGTGCGGCTGAGCCTCGCGAGATCTGCGACTGAGCACGTTGGGCTGTGCACGCTACGTACGAGATTTCTGTGCGTGCTGTAACCCAAAGCACGGTGCCCTTGCGTGCGGTGCTCTTGTGCCTTTCTGCACTGTGACCCTAAGCACCACGATGCCCTGAGCGAGTGACCTGCGCGTGCCATGCACTTTTGCGTGGTGACCCTGCGTGCTGTGCCCCTGTGCATCCCCTGAGCGCGTGATCTTCGCGTGTGCGTCCTATGCATGACCCTCTAAAGGTCTCGACTTCCGTGCACGCAACTCCCTAAGTCAAGCGCGCACATCTCCGAAGTGATGGATTTGGTTGCTTGAGTCTATACATGCAACTAAACCCGTTAATGTCTGTGTAGACGATTATATCTTCAGTCTACTACCCCAGTCTTCCTTTATCACTATGTCAGAAAGCAAGGCAGATATCCCTTCTATAGGCGCCTTCAGAGGTCCAGCGTTGATTGTGAAATGGGTGGTTCAAATTACGAACTGTGGGCAATGCAGTTCATGAGTATGATGAAGTGAACCGGTAAGGAACACATTCTTACTGAAGAAGAGTCTGCTGAGAAGACTGGGGTCAGTGCCTCATGGGAGGCAGATGATGCATATGCCAAGGTGTGGTTATCTGAAACCCTGGCAATTGAGATTGCCAATGATATTCTTCATCAGCCCACAACCAAAGCAATGTGGGATATTCTGGCTGCTACGTATTCTCAGGCAAAGAATGAGACGGAGATTCTGCAACTCCAGCATGACATATTTACTATCAAGAAGAATGGCCGGCTTCTGCACTCTTTGTACACATCCCTACGAGGAATGTTTGAGAAGCTTTATAGCTTCATGCCCCTGACAACCACTCCAGAGTAACAGAAGACCTACCAGAATGCCATTATGGTAGGTGTTTTTCTTGCTGCCCTTGATCCAGAGTACGATGCTGCCCGGTCTCAGATTCTTGCTGACGCCACTATTCCTCCTATGGAGGAAGCTTTCCGTCGACTGAGTCGAATCACCGTCCCAGGCTCGACTACTAGCCAGACACCTTCAGCGATGGCCGCCTCCAGAGGAAGAGGTAGCTCCTCTACTTTTCGTGGCCGTGGCCCCCAGGGTCGTGGGGGTCGGATTCGTCAACCATGCAATTATTGTCGTCGCCCTGGCCACTCTGAGGATACTTGCTATTCTAAGCATGGCTTTCCAGCATCGGCTCGGGTAGCAGAACAAGTTGAGTCCCCTGCACCTTCCTCGTTGGACCAACAATTCGATGATTTTGTTGCCAGACTGAGGAATATCATGCCTCCTGATATAGCTCCTGGAGGTCAGTCAGATGTGGCCGTCTCTGCCTCTACCAGTTTACCTGCTATAGCTAGTACCTCAGGTAGTTCTTATGCTCTCACCTCTTGTGATGGATCTATGATTACGGACTGGATTATGAATTCTGGAGCAATACATCATCTTTATGGGGACAAAGAGCAGCTTTCTGCATATAGACAAGTCTCTTCAGGACGGTCTGTGGTGATAGCCAATGGGACACATTCCCCGATTACAGAACCTCCCCAATGAGTCAGTTACCTTCTACACCACCTCCACTACCACCTCCTGTCATTCCTTCACCACCTCCTTCACCACCTACAGTGACCATTGTTCCCCCTTTACCAAAATACTATACTCGTCGGTCCTCTTTTCTCATGGTCATTGTCCATCATCCAGCAGGTCCCAGGTTTGTTCTGATAACATGATTTCTAACGATGAGTCTGAAGATCTATTGATACAGGGATTGCATCAGGATGATGTTCATGAAAACTTGGACGTGCCTATTGCTATTAGGAAGCAGAGGCGTGCTTGTGCATCCTACCCATTTGCCTCCCAGGTTTCCTTTCATCGTCTTACAGGCGACTTCCAGAGATTTGCAGTTGCTCTATTTGCTGTAGAAGTTCCACGAAATTACCAGTATGCATTGCAAGATAGCAGATGGCGCTTTGCTAGGGAAGAAGAAATGGCCGCGTTGCAGTCCCGTGGAACATGGACCCTCGTTTCTCCTCTTCCTGGAGCATTTGTTGTTAGCTGCAAGTGGGTGTTAACTGTTAAATACCATGCAGATGGGAGCCTTGATCGTTACAAGGCAAGGCTCGTGGCACGTGGTTTTACTCGGACCTATGGAGTTGATTACTTGGACACGTTTTCTCCAGTTGCTCGACATTCCACTTTATGTGTCATTCTTTCAGTTGCTGTAGCACGTGATTGACCATGATTCCAGCTTGATGTGAAAAATGCATTTTTGTATGGAGATCTACAAGAAGAGGTCTATATGCAGCAGCCTCCGGGGTTTGCTGCTAAGGGGGAGTGTCAACAGGTTTGTAGACTCCATAAGGCAATATATGACCTTAAATAGAGTCCTAGAGCATGGTTCCAATTTCCAAAAGCTTTCAGATCTGATTGAACGACATGGATTCAAGAGGTCAAATGCAGATCATTCTTTATTTGTGCAGAAGACGCCTAGAGGTACAGGTGCTATCATGGTATATGTTGATAATATTGTTGTTACAGGAGATGATGAGCAGGGAATCAAGATGGCGAAAGAATTTATGGGCAGTCAATTTGTGACTAAGGATCTGGGCACCCTAAGGTATTTCTTGGGGTTGGAATTTGCTAGAAATGCACAGGGTCTTGTGATGACCCAAAGAAAGTATGTTACATATATGCTTGCAGAGACATGCATGACTGGATGTCGACCTTCCACTACTCCTATGGATCCTAGCATGAAGCTATATGATGATGATACAGATGAAGTCAATAAGAGAAGATACATGGAGATGGTTGGAAAAATCCATTATGTTACAATCACCAGACCATATATTGCATTTGCAGTGAGTCGAGTGAGTCAATTCATGGAGCAACCTCGACAGGTACATATGGATGATATATATATGATATTGAGATATCTAAAATCAGCTCCAGGCTCAAGATTACTATTCAAGAAAGGAGAAACACTCTGTATCCGCATATGCTGACGCAGACTATGCAGGTTGTCCTAAGGATAGGAAATCGACTTCGGGATTTGCGATATTCGTTGGCAGTTCTCTCGTTTCTTGGAAAAGCAAGAAACAAACAGCTGTAGCAAGATCAAGTGCCATATCCGAATACAGGGCTATGGCTCAAGCAAGTACAGAAATGATGTGGGTCCGAGCAGTACTAGGTGATCTACATATAGAGGTTCCTCTACCCATGGAGTTACACTGTGATAACCAGGCTGCTCTGTTCATTGCAAACAACCCTGCATTCCATGAGAGAACAAAACATATTGAGGTAGATTGCTACTACACCAGAGATATGATTCAGAAGGGTTTGATTTCTACTTCCCATGTCAGCTCTGGACAACAAACAACGGACATCTTCACCAGGCCACTGCCTAGAGGATCATTCCAGAAATGTTCATCCAAGATGAGTATGATCGATATCTATGCTCCATCTTGAGGGGGAGTGTGAAGATATTTATGTTTTCCATATTTCATATGTATCTCTTTCTTATTTTTTAGTTCTGTTTTCCACTTTATATAATTTACCCATAGGCCTCTCTACTATATAAGAGAGCCCAGGGTTCCCAGAAATAACAAGTTCTCTTATTTTCCCAACAATACATAAGGGTCTCATCGCCACTACTCACATCTGCTTTGGAATCCATACATCAGATGTACTTACTAAGGCCTTAGTTAGAGGGCCTTGCTAAAGATGCTGCTCCAAGTTGAGCCTGGTTGATATCTACGCTCCAGCTTGTAGGGGAGTGTTGAGATATTAGACTATTAGTTGTCTTTTAAAGTGTTTATGTAATTTCTATTTTCTTCATGTAATTTGCCCAACATGTTTCTCTCCTATATAAGAACCCCACAGCTTCATCAATAACACAATTTATTCTTTCATCTCCACATAATCATTAAATCTTGTATGGAGAAAATCAAGGTTGCAAAAGTCGGTAGTCGGTAGTCGGTCGGTTGAGTCATTGACTAAGGATTAATCGGCAGTCAGGCGACTAATCGGATTTAGTCGGACTTTAATCGACTTTGAATTTTATGATTATTTTAAATATATAACTCATTTTTATACATATATTTACATAGATTTTGTACATTTTTATAGTACTATAATAAAATAAAAGAAGTAATTGAATTTAAATAAAATATTAAAGCATATTATAATAAGTTTGCTTATAAAAGAAGCAAAACATTAAAAAAAATGGTATCTCCAAGCAAAAATTGGTCGATTAGTGTACTTAGTCGGTACTCAGTCGGCCAACCCACTGACTAGACTAGTCAGACCTACTAGTCGGGCCAGTCTGGTGATTTTTACAACACTGGAGAAAATAATTAATTGCATTATCAATAGGCTTTGGGGTTCTCTTATATAAAGAGGACTCTTGTTGGGAAAATTACACAATAGAGATGAAAAGAAATAAAAGTACATGAAATAGGAAAAGATAAAAGATATCTCAACATCCCTCCCCTCAAAATGAAGCATTGATATCAATGATGCTCAGCTTGGAACATCTGTGAAATGTCCCTCTGGCTAGATCCTTGGTGAAAACATATGTTATTTGTTCCCCCGAGCTGACCTCGGAAGTAGGGGTAATGTCCTTCTCAATCATGTCACAAGTGTAGTGACAAATTACCTCAATGCACTTGATTTGTCACATTGTAATGGATGGGAAGATGCATGTCAACAACTAAGTCAGTCAAAATGGATCTAACCCACATCATCTCAGTGCTTCCCTACACCATGGCTCTGTACTTTAACTCTGCACTAGATTTGGTAACCACAGTCCGCTTCTTCTTCTTCCTTGACACCAAGAAGCTCCATATGAACTTTGCAAAGCATGATGTAGTTTCTTGTCCTTGGGACATCCTACATAATCTGCATCATGCAGTTGCTGTAATGGTGAGGGGAATCTCTTTGCTAAAGAGCAATCCTGTACATGAAGATGTCTTCAGATATCTTAGAATGTTGTGAACCACATGCATATGTGATTGTCTCGATTGTTCCATAAACTGACTAACTTTACTCACGACAAAGAAAAATCTGGCTAGGAAATGGTCACATATATGAGCTTCCTTATGAGCTCCATGTATCCCCTTTTGTCCAATTCCTCTATATCATCATTAGATAGCTTAATGCTAGGATCCATGGGAGTAGTGGTAGGTTTGCAATAGGACATGCCTGTCGCAGAGAGAAAATAACCAACATACTTCATCTAGGTCATCACAAGGCCCTACTGGTTTTTATCGAACTCAAGCCCTTGGAAGTATCGTAAATCACCATGATATTTGGTGATAAATTGTTGTCTAAGGAAATCTGTATCCACAATAATACCTAGCACATGCTCACTTGTAATAATGATATCATCAACATAGACTAGTATAACCGTTGTACCTCCTTAAGTTCTTTGAACGAACAGTGAATGATGTGCATCTGATTTAGTAAAACGCTGCTGCTTTATCAAGTTCGAGAGCTTCTGGAACCATGCTTTGGGACAATGCTTCTGGCCGTAGATAGCTTTATGAAGTTTACAAACCTTCTGACACTCCCTATCGGTAACAAACTTGGATGCCCTTTGCATGTAGATTTCCTCATATAAATCACCATATAGAAATGCGTTCATCACATCAAGCTGGGACAATGACCAGTCTTGTACCCTTGCAATGGAAAGAAGGATATGAAGGGTAGAATGACACGCCATAGGGGAGAATGTATCCTTATTGTCCACCCCATAAGTCTGAGTAAACCCACGAGCCACAAGCCTAGCCTTGTAACGATCAATGTTGCTATTTGCATGGTGCTGCACTGAATACACCCATTTCTATTCAACCACAGAATCCCCCGAAGAGGCAGTAACCAAGCTCCATGTGCCACGCGATTGTAGCGCAATCATCTCCAAACGAAGACACCACTTATTGTCTTGCATAGCCTCTTGATGTGTCTATAAGATCTTTACCAAGGTTGCAGAATTCGGCAGTCGGTACTCGGTCGGTCGGGTCACTGACTAAGGATTAGTGGGCAGTCGGAGGACTAGTCGGAATTAGTTGGGTATTAGTCGGTTTTGAATTTTTTTATTATTTTAAATATATAAATTATTATTAATATATTAATCTATATATATACTCAATCATAAATATGCATAGATTTAGCAATTTTTAATTTTATAAGAGCTAAAAAAGAAGCAATTGTAGAAAAAAAGTAGCAAGTTAAGAACAAATGTTTGCTACATAACATTAGCTAATGTTCACTGACAGATACAACATTTCAAAATAAAAATAATTCAAGCAAGCATGAAGCATCAAGTAAAAAGTCAGTCATCTCCATCATTGTCATCATCCAAATCAATCTCTTCTTCTTCACCATCTTCTTCATCATCATCATCATCTTCTTCTTCAACAATGTCTTCAGGTAGAAATTCCTCCTCTTCTTCATTTATAGATGCAACATTTGAGCTCGAAGATGAAGCTCCCTTGCCACGTTGACTTCTTCTAAGCTCCAAATTCTCTTCTGCACCACTTGCATGAGCCACTGCTCCCCAAGTCATTCCGGAACCTGGAAAGACCTCCTCATCTTGAGCTTGTATATTGACCTCTCCTGTCCATTCACGTAAATATGCACGATCACGAGAGGAAAGCGGATCTTTTCCTTTCTCAAGACGGCGTTCCATCTGGTTGGAATTGAAACGAACGTACACAAGATCGTTTAGCCTCTTTGTTTCCAACCTGCCTCTCTTCTTGGTATGAATCTGTAAGCAACATTACAAAAATTGTGACTAATGACTATAGCACTTACTAATTTACAACCGGTATTTCTATTAGATGGGTCACTAGAGTCTTACCGAGTCAAACGTGCTCCAATTGCGCTCACATCCAGAGGATGCAAAAGTCAAGCTCAAGATCTTGATGGCCATGTGTTTCAAATGTGGTGTGTCATCTCCATAATTGTACCACCAATTAGCTGATCAATATAGAATGGTTAGGTCAATGAAATCAACGATAATCAAAATTAGATTAATGGAAAATAATGTCTGAAATACCTGGATCGAATTTTTTATCATTTCTCATCTTCTGTCTTATGGCTAATGGCTTCCCAAATGCCCTACGACCATTTCTATAATCAACAAGCTCCTTTGTGGTGATAACATCTTGTATATCCAAATCTGGATAAAATCGTTCCATATAATCCATAAAACCTCTCTTCACCACAATATCTGCATCACCACCACACTCCGTGAAAAAGAAGTATGGGTTCAAATAGTAGGCCGCTAGATGCAATGGAGTATCAAGTCTGCCATTGGTCTTGGAGATAATAGCATCCACAAAAAACTTGTAAGATGACTCCACGCTATTAAAAGATGCAATTATCTCTCTCTTTGCCTCTTCAAGCCCTCCATAAACAAAGCCCATGGATGGGCGGTAATCTGCATCAACCATACGCAACAGACGAACCAAAGGTGTAAAAATTTTAATTGTAAATGCGGTGTGGTTCCAAAAAGAAGCGCTGAAGACTATGGACGTCGCTTGTTCTCCCTTTTTGGTCTTGTACCATTTGCATGTCCTCCACTCATCTGAAGAAAACATCAACCTGAACTTGTCCTTTTTCTCTAGAATGCTTTCTAGAGTGAGGAAAGTAGTAGCAAACCTCGTTTGCCCTGGTCTAGCGATGTCTCTCTTGTTTGTAAACTTCCACATCAAGCTCAATGTTTTAGTACGAGCATAAATAAAAATAGTGAGTGTCCTTGCCTTTTTAATTGCGCTCTTCACCTTCAAATCTTTGCCGATCTCCTCCAAAGCAAGATCAATGGAATGAGCAGCACATGAAGTCCACCATATCTGAGGATATTTTGTGAGCAGCAACCTCCCTGCTGCTACATTTGCCGAAGCATTATCCGTAACAACTTGAACAACATTCTCCACGCCAACTTCAGTTATGCACTCATCCACGAGCTGAAAAATGTACTCGGCGGTGTGTATCTCATCAGAAGCATCTATGGACTTCAAAAATGAAGTCCCCAAGGATCAATTGACACAGAAGTTCATGATGCTCCGTCCTCGCATGTTCGTCCATGCATCAGTCATTATAGAGCATCCTGTCTTCTTCCATGTAATTCGATGACATTGCAAGTCATCAGAAATTTTCTTCACCGCCTTAATGGGCCGCTAATCTCATACCTCGTAGGAGACTTGAGACCTGGACCATACACTCCAATTGCCTCCACCATCTGTTTGAATTGTTTCATGGTCAATGCATTGAAAGGGATCGCCGATGTATATGCCTAGTTGCATATATAGGAGACAACTCTCTTACGATGGTCCTTAGATAAAGCATCTTTTATGCTCATCTGACGTGTTCCTTGAACGACGACGGTCTGTTCCAGAGATTCGGAAGATCGATGCCTTTTCGCAGATCCAGCATCTCCAGTAATGCCGATATTAATCTCATCTCTCATCTCAGCAAGGTCAACAGCTTTTTGGCTCTTCTTTCTAGCAACGTCATCCAAGACCTGGATCATCATCTTCTTCGTATCTTCACCCACCTTAGGACATGGAGCCACGCTGCCTTTACGATGCGCAAGATGTTGCTTTAACCTAAAAATCCCTCCTTTCACCACCTTCTTACACAACCTGCAAGTAACCGTGTTCGAATCCGCACGGTTTGAAAGCTATCCAAATTGCCATGCAGGATCACTTGATCCTGGTGGCACATAAAAGGAAGAGTCACCACCAGAGGCGACATTCGTGGGAGGTGTTGCCATCTACATTGCCAAAAACTCACAAGTTAAAGCTTGATATAAACAATTTAATAATTATTACTTTAAGAACACATATTTTCATTTTGCATTTAATTAAGAACAAACAAACTACAACACCTAAAACAATTCAATATTGGCCATTGTCATCTCAATTCAATTTCAACACGTTTTAAGCATCCAAACACAACAAAAAAACTTCCATATATATCCGAAAAGGGGGATGAATCTACACGAGCAAGGGAAGAACTACGGGTGTTCTCTCTTGCATCACAACATTCACATCACAGCATCACAACTTGAATTTATAATATATTTAGAAATAGAAATTTGGAAAAAAAATAACAAAAAAAATCCTAATCGGGCCGACGATTGGATGGCGAGGGGCAGGAGAGCTGGGATCACCGAACGGCGGGGAGGGAATTGTCGTGCTGGGATCACCGAGAGGCGAGCGACCACCGAGCGGCGAGCAGCGTCGGGAGCAGGCGGCGTCGGGAGCAGGCGGCATCGGGAGGGAATGGGACGCGCGAGGGAGAAGTCGGGGGTGAAATGTCGGGTGGGGGCTTTTAGGTTGCTGTCAGACAGTAACCTAAAGTTGAATCATTCGGGTCGTGGAGTGATTCCCCGGATTCGGGTCGTCGGATCTGTGTTGCAAAAATCGACCGCCTAATCGGCCGACTAGACCGACTAGTCGGTCTGACTACTCGGTCCACCCGACTAATGGCCGACTCTCTCAAATTGGGTCGGTCAGTAGGCCGACTCGAGTAATCGAACCGACTAGTCGGCCTAGTCGACCGATTTTTGCAAGCTTGATCTTTACAGCTGATAGATCCACGAAAATCCTCCTGGAATCCTCTAGAAGACATCTCAAAGAAACCTGATTAGAAAGAGGATACATGGCACATATACACCTTCATTTTTGTAGAGAAATGGGCACAACAATATCATCTGTATCAACTGTAACATGTAAAGTAGCCTCCTGAGAAGACATCTGCTCGTCATGTTAAGTAGCTTGCTATATAGACAAATCACGAGTGCCATCAGTAGAAACAAAATGCTCATAACATACTTGATGCGTGTTGGATTATGGGGAAGGCCCATGAGCATGGGGTATAATAGATGGCGTGCGAATATAAAAATTTGGCAAGAGCTGAGACAAAGTAGCAGGAGGTGGTGACAGAGGAGCAATCACAATAGGACGTAGTGGTAAAGGTAGTGGAGCTGGTGGAAGTGGTGATGGAGTTGGCAGAGCTGGAGGCGACAGTGGCGTAGGAGGAGGCATGTAGACCACCTCTCCAGAGTCAGACGGAGTCAACCTGCACCTGTATGGGAAAAATACATGATCGACTAAAAAAAGGTGACATCATCACTGATGTAGTACTTCCGTCGAACATTATCAAACATTGGTACCCCTTCTGGGTTTATGAGTAGCCCATACAAACACACTTAACAGCTCTGCGGGAGAGGTTGTCACGATTTGGAGTTACATGGTGAAGAAATGCCACAGAGTCAAAGACTTGTGGTATAAGAGAAAAAAATCCTTCTCGAAAAAGGAATCTTCTCTCTTAACACAAAGGACAACATGAAATTCACCAAGTAACAAGCAATGAAAACCGCATCACCCCAGAAAGGGTAAGGAGCATGACTCTGAATCAGGAAGGTCTTGGTTGCATCAAGTAAATGATGGCGTTTGCATTCAAAAATACTGTTCTGCTAGGAAGTGTACACTAGAGAAGTCTTGTATATAATACCAAGAGATTTGAAGAACTCAGAAAACTATAAAGTACATAACTCCAAGGCGTTGTTAGAGCGAACATACTTCGTTTATTTTATTAATGAACGACTGGATGACAGGCCCAACCACAAACTTCGTTTTCGAAAAAACCATGACAATCTAAAAAAATCCACATGATAAAACATATGTCCTTAATTATCTGGAACACGACTAGGAGCACAAATGTCAAAATGAACTAAATCAAATAAACTATTGTTACTACCACTCTGATGTGCAGTAAAAGGAGTCTGATGATGCTTCCCAAGCTGGCAAGCCCCACACTGGAATGTAGATCGAGAGGATATTTATAGGAGGATATGTTACAACTTCTTCAGAGGAAGGTGGTCAAAATACAGATGCCACATGTTCTGAAAGACTGATCCAATAGGAATGGAGGAAGCGCCGATATATAAAGACTGGACTAGTATGTAGAGACCCCCTTTTTCACGGTCACATCCAATCACCCAGCCTGTGAGCATGTTTGGAACACGGGAGAAGAGGGGTTAAAAATGTAGGACAAAGCAAGTCCTTAGTGATTTGACCAATTTTAAATAATAAACTCATCGAAAAATCCGATGCATGTAGCACATTGTGCAGGAGCACAAACGCCATAAAAACCACCCCTGTCTTGTAATGCAATGATAATTGATCTGCATGGAGGAACAAATCTATATGACAAAAATTGAGCCCTGTCTCCACATAAATGGTGAGATGCACCAGAATCCATTATCCACTTTATCATATCTGCCCAGTGACAACTGATAAGAGCATATGCTATACTTAAGGAGCTATAAGAGGCTTTGGCAGTGGTTGCAACATCTGATGGACTTGTAGGTGCACTAGTCGTAGTGGCAACATGAGTTATCATCTCACTCAAATAGGTTACAATATCATCCAACTTTTGATCTGTAGTAGGAGCAAAAGTGGCAGTAAACTCAACCTGCTCGGCTACACGAGTGGACACGGGGTATCCATGCTTCATATATCATGTCTCCTCAGAACGACCAAGCCAATGAAAATACGTGCATGGACCATGCTAATATCCACCTCCTTTGTCACGGATACCACACCCTATGAATTGAAAAGTATCTCCCCCGTTGTGAGATGCAACCATCATTGAAGAGGTATGTATAGTGGAAGTAGATGGTACCATGATCATGCAAAGATGACTATAAGCCTCCTCTATATGACGTATAACTGCACCCGTGAGAAGCTGCGTGCATACTGCCTCATTCTCAGGGTCTAGGGCATCCAGAAAAAACTCCAATCATCATGACATTCCTATATGCCATCTGCTGCTAAGTAGAGGTAGTCACTGGCACGAAGCTGTAGAGCTTCTCGAACATGCCACGAAGCGAGTAATAGAAGCTGTGCATAGGACAAGCAATCTGTATATCCGTACAAATGTTAAACTGCAACGGGAGGATATTGGTCTCATTTTTCGCCTAACTATATGTTACCGCAAGGATATCCCACATTGCCTTAGTAGTGGGTTGATGTAAAATATCAATAGCTATCTCTGTGATGAGAGTCTCAGAGAGCCAAACACATGCATACATGTCATCTTGTTTCCACGAAGCATCACTTTAGTCTTATCGACCTGCTTTGACGTGTCAAAATGCACTCTTTATTATTGCACTGCATTAGGGTCATAAACTGCATGGAGTAAAACTCGTAATTGGTCCCATCCATCTTCACGATAGGTGCCGGGCTTTTGAAAGCACCAGACAAGGAGATGTCACCATTGATTTCTGATATAATGATAAAGTAGCTTGGATAGAACTCGACTGTGGTTGTAGACTGATTTAAATCACAACCATCCTCCTCAAATCTAGGTCCACGCTAGGGTTGAAGGGGTTATTTATTGATTTGAAATCACCATTTTCGTCCAAAATCAGAGTTAGGTAGCAACAATATGGCCTTTGGGGGCAACGATCGAGACCAACAATGCTAGGGGAGGCCTATAGATACTGGGTGGCAATCCTTAGGCGACATGGGCTCCCATCGTGAGTGCTAGTGGCGCCATTGGTAACCTTGTTGCGGGAAAGTCTACTGTTTATGCTGGTGGCAGCAACAAGAACTTCCATGCGCCACCATACGCTAGGGAACCCACGTGAGATGCACTAGAGACTGCGTGCAAGAGTTCGGTGACGTTGGGTTTATGGTGGCGATTCGACGAGAGGGCGGCGACCCCATGTGGTTGTAGAAACAACGCGAGGCAACGATGCAAAGAAGTGTGATGGTGGGAGACGGGCAGGGTTAGGGCGTAGAGATAAGAGATCTCTGATCTGGGATTGTTTTCTTTTATATAGAGAGAACTCATGTTGGGAAAATTACATAAAAGGGATGAAAAAATATCACTCAAGAGATGTACCCTTATTGAATAAGAGACCAGAACCATGTGAAGTCTTCAAATATCTCAAGATCATATACACCGCATCCATATGGACCTTCCTGGGATGCTCCATGAATGGGCTAACTTTGCTCACTGTAAATGATATATTCGGTCTGGTGATAGTGGCATATAGGAGCTTCCCAACAAGCTCTCTATACCTCCTCATGTCTACCTCCTCAGTGTCATCCTCATATAACCTCATACTCGGATCCATAGGAGTAGTAGCAGGTTTGTACCCTGTCATTCCTGTCTCAGAAAGATGATCCATCACAAACTTCCTCTGGGTCATACGAGACCACGCTGGTTCCTGGTGAACTCTAACCCTAGAAAGTATCGAAGTGTGCCAAGGTCCTTAGTCACAAACTGCTGACCTAGAAACTCCTTGATAGCCGGAATGCCCTGTTCATCATCCCCTGTGACATTGATGTCGTCAACATAGACAAGGATAGTAATAATACCTCTTTGTGTTCTCTGAACAAATAATGAGTGATCCGCTGTAGACCTGACAAAACCCTGTTGCTCTATCAACTCTGATAGCTTCTGGTACCAAGCTCTCGGACTCTGCTTCAGGCCATAAATTACCTTATGAAGCATGTGCACCTTATGTGACTCCCCCTCAGTAGCAAACCCTGGTGGCTGTTGCATATACACCTCTTCTTGTAGATCACCGTATAAAAATGCGTTCTTCACATCTACCTGGTAAAGTGGTCAGTCTCGTGAAACAACAACTGATAGAAGAATGCGAAGTGTCGCGTGTCTGGCCATCAATGAGAATGTATCTTGATAGTCCACCCCATAGGTTTGGGTAAACCCACGTGCCACAAGCCTGGCCTTGTAGTAATCCACACTGCCATCCGCCCTTTGCTTTACTGTAAATATCCACTTACAGCCTACAACAGATGCTCCTGGAGGAGCAGAAACAATGTTCCATGTGCAACTTGACTGTAAAGCTATCATCTCTTCCTCCATTGCAAGACACCACCTACTGTCCTGTATGACCTCATGATAAGTTTGTGGGATAAAATACAACAGAGAGTCCCACAACAAACTTTTTGTACTCATCTGAAAGATGGTCCAGTGAGACATGCACAACAAGAGGATAAGTTGCACATTGTATGCGAGGCTTTCAAAGCAATAGGTATGTCCAAGTCATCATCCTTATTGTTTTTTGGTATCACCTCATCCTGTGTAGCATTCAAGACACCGGTGCCATCAGATGAAACAATGTGCTCATTACATACCTGAGGCGTGCTGGATGATGTGGAGGGCACATGAGTAGTTGTGGACAAATGCCACGGATCCAAAAACTCTGGGAGTTAAGGAGAACATGCCCGTGTCGGGAAACACAATCGAGAAAGGGATCTTTTCTCCAAGTATAGTGGACGGCATGTGATTCACCAAGTAGCAAGCAGTGAGACCACATCTCCCCAAAATGAATGGGGAGCATGACTCTGAATTAGAAAGGTCCTCGTGACATCAAGAAGGTGATAGTGTTTGCGTTCAGTAACACCATTCCCCTGAGAAGTGTAGGCACAAGAGGTCTGATGAACAATACCTAAGGATATGAGGAATTCCGATAATTGTAATGTGGAAAACTCCAAGGAATTATCCGTACGAATAAATTTCACATTAGCAATTCCGATAATTGTAATGTGGAAAACTCCAAGGAATTCCGATAGTATACTTTTGACCTCAATAAGAAAGATTTAAAGATAAGAATAACTTTAGACTTTTATTTTAGCAAGAAATCCCACAAAAGTCTAGAATAATCATCCACAACAACCATATAAAAATGATGTCCCTGATGATCAGGAACACGACTAGGACTCCAAATGTCAAATTGGAACAACTCAAAAGACTGACTACTACAACGACCTTGTCGACTCGGAAAAGAAGACCGATGATGTTTTCCAAGCTGACAGGCTTCACAGTCCAAGGTGGTGCAAGTAGATATCTGTGGTAGAACATGACACATCTTTTGAAGGGGAAGATGACTAAAGCGAATATGCCACATGAAAGGAGAAACATATATGGAAGGAATCGTAGAAGCCCCATCACATGATGGAATTGCAAGCTTGTACAACCCTCTCCGCTCACGGCCACAACCAATCACCATGCCCATTAGTATGGCCTGAAACACAAGAGAAGATGGGTCAAATATGGCACTATAATGTAAATCTTTTGTAATTTGACTAATAGATAAAAGATTCATTTGAAAGTATGGAGCATATAAAACATTCCGTCGATGCATAGGAGCTAAAACAATCTCCCCCTGGCTGATAGTGGGTAGGCGAACTCCATTAGCAGTGACCTGTAAGAACTAAACTGGGTTCGATCTCCACATATATGATGTGATGCTCCAGAATCCATATTCAAATCGGTCAAATCTGAACTGCTACGACCAAGGTTGCAAAAAGCGATATGCGGTATTCAGTCGGTGGGATCACTGATTATTGTTTAAACGGTATGTAGGAGTTTAAACAGAAATTAAATGGGTTATGCAGTTTTGTATTTTTAATAAATTATTTTAATTAATAAAAATTATTTACATATATATAATTAATTAGAAAAAATAACTAAATTATAAAATATAGTCACATATTCACAATATATATATATATATCAAATATTGTCATATTCAATGAATTTTTCCTATCAATTTTCAAAAATAGCATAAACAAGTAGAATCCATAGCCAAGGTTTGGAATCTTGATTTTGATTTATGAAGATAAACAACAAAAGGAATGAAGTAAACAAGCTATATTGGATATCTAGAATCGAATATGTATAGAATTGTTTCATCTCCATTGCACAAATCCAAAGGGAGTGAAGCTCCCCAAGTTGAAGTACCATTGTATACACCCTCGTGTCGCACCATACCCTACCCGAACATGGGTCTTGATGCAACTGGTCAGCGAGCCTGGGGGACTGGGAGAGGCCCATGTTAGGGAGAAAACGAACACATTCTTGATAGGTTGATGTAAGAAACGGCGTTTAAACAACCGTTTAATACTGATTATGCGACCTGGCCGCATATGTGCCTTTCTGGGCATAGTCGGTGCGGTCCAGGTCTGCATGCTTGTAAACGGCCGTTTAATCGACCGTTTAGGCCGTTTTTTACATCCCTGGCTACAACTGGTAAGCGCATAAACAATACCTGATGAACTAGACGATGCTCTGGCAGTAGCTGCTGCCTCTGAAGAACCTGTAGGTGGAGTCGTAGTAGTGCTTATCATTTCTGGAAGTCTAGAGACAAAATCATCTAGGCGTGCATCATAAATAGGTGCAGAAGTAGGGTCGGTCTGCTCAGCTACACATGCAGACACTTGGTATCCATGCTTCTGAAAGCATGTCTCCTCAGAGTGACCATGACGGTGGCAATGAGAACATGGGCTACATTGACGCCCTTCTCCTCGGCCACGGGGTCTGCGGGTACGAAACTGTGAAGTCTCCCCTCTGCCACGAGACACTGCCATAGCTGAGGAAGTCTATGCTATAGTATTAGATGGACTAGTAATTCTTCCATGTCTCTTGTACACCTCTTCCATTGGAGGTATCGTCTCTTCAGTCAGAATTTGAGTACGTGCTGCATCGTACTCAGAATCAAGGGATGACAGAAAAACTCCTGTCATCGTGGCATTCCGAAATGCCTGCTGATGCTCAGTGCTGGTAGTAATAGACATGAAGCTGTGCAGTCGCTCGAACATGCCTCTAAGATGAGAGAATTATGCATGGAGTGGTCGATCAGTCTGCTTGATCGAGAAAATGTTAATCTGCATCTGAAGAATCTTGCTCTCATTCTTTATCTGCCTGTATGTTACTGCTAAGATGCCC
This sequence comes from Ottelia alismoides, assembly GCA_037367405.1. NCBI lineage: Eukaryota > Viridiplantae > Streptophyta > Magnoliopsida > Alismatales > Hydrocharitaceae > Ottelia > Ottelia alismoides. Next base: position 1,006,961 of record JAZKJV010010019.1, on the reverse strand, counting down.
CGCATGGCCTTTGGTGTGGGTTGGTTGACAATATCGTTGGCAATTTCCGTTGTGAGTGTCCCGGAGAGCCAAACGCGAACATAGGCATCATCTTGCTTCCAAGAAGCATTAACCCTAGTCTTGACTGCAGATTCTGATTCCGTCAGAATGCGCTCCTTGTTATGGCACTGCATATGAGTATGAAACTGCATGGACCACAACTCGTAGTTGGTCCCGTCCATCTTCACGATGGGAGCCAGGCCTTTGAAGGCATCGGAAGAAGAAAACATGTCACTCTTGATTTCTGACATTATAATAATAAAGAGAACCACGAACAATATGAGAATTATATCAATCAGCGAATGTCTACACATTCATAAGGAAGAATGGCTATATCTGTAGACTCATACAACAATCCTTATATATTTCCGGTGAAGTCTAGAGTCGTAAGATGTGATTTAGATAAGAGAAAGCATGTTTTCCAACCCAAACAGACCTCTGGACTAAGTGGAAATTACCCTACGATGGCAGCTAGGCCACTGGACAACAGCACACGAACCGCGGCCGGGGTTGTAGCCCCCTTGTGACAATGGCTGCGGGAGGTTAGGCACCCAACAACGGCTGGAGTAGTTGCAGGATGGTGCCCTGACGACGTAGGAGGATTCGGAAGCCCCAACTGCAGCACGCTAAGGCAGGGCTGTAGCCCCCTGCGACGACAGGATCTGGTTCCCCCGCGGGAGGACGTGTATGAGCCCTGGCGGCGCGAGAGAGCGGCGTGGGAGGGCGACACGATCCTGACAATAGCGACAACGCAAGGGGGGGGGGTGGACGTGTAGGGTTAGGGTTAGGGTGGGATACGGGAACCTCGGTCTAAGACTGTTGCGCCGATACCATGTTGGGGGAAAAGGAATTCATGTATTAGATGAGACCCTATGGCTCTTTTATATAGGAGAAAAACCTTGGGTTAGTTATAGAAAAGTACATAAAGAAAACGTAAATAAGAAAAAAACATAATTAGATATACAATTATCTCAACACATATACAACAAGTATAATGGTACCAGACGATCGTTTCAGATGAAAAAAAGGTAGTCAGATGTAGTTCTCTGAAACCCGAGAGTGCTAATTTCTATACTTAGTCTGTCAAATCATGCCCTCGGGATTTGCTTCAAGCCATAGATTTCTTTGCAAAGTGCACATACTCCCCCTCGACTTCATATTCTAGAGGTTGCATCATGTAAACCTCTTCCTCTAGATCGTCGTATAGAAATGCATTCTTGACATCCAGTTGAAAAATATTCCAACCCTTGTTTACTGCCACTGAGAGGATGGTTTGTATGGAGACCAGTCGTGCAACATGTGAGAAGGTCTCGAAGTAGTCAACTCCATGTTTGTGTAAAGCCTTTAGCGACAAGTCTTGCCTTCAATCCATCAATAGAGCCATCTGGAGACTGCTTTGTAGTAAATACCCACCGACAGGCAACATGTTTTGTTCCATGGGGACACTGCACGAGATCCTATGTCCTTCAGGAATTAAGAGTTCTTCATCAATTGCTTTTCGCCATCCAGAATCCTTCAGTGCACCATTATGATCTCAGAGAACCGAAATAGTCATAAGAGCATCTGCATATCTTTTCTCAGAGTATAATAATCTATCAGTGGATGTGAAATGAGATATTGGATGAAGTGTACATTGCCTCTTGGTTCTGTGTAGAGCGACGATAAGCTCTTGAGGATCATCTAGGACAGAGTTCGTAGGAGTACTTAGGGTTCGTTTGGTTGCAGGCTTGGGTAGGGTTGGGTACTATTCACAAAGCTGGGTGAATAGTAAACTGTGAGGAGAGAGTACCCCTGTGAATAGTACCCAACCCAACCCAACCCTGCCCAACCATGCAACCAAACGAACCCTTAAAATTGGCATATTCTCCTGCAACAAAGGAACAGGTAAAGGAACAAGAACAAGATCAAAGACATGTTTTCCTTTATACACAATAGGTGGAGAAGGAAGGTCTAATGGTATATCTGATACGTCTTGAGTAAAGAAGAAGTTTGTTCGAAGAATGTGACATCGGCAAATATGTAATTCCTATGGAGAGAAGGATTATAGCATTTGTACCCTTTTTGAGTCTGAGAGTAGCCCAGGATAACACATTTAATCGCACGAGGAAATAGTTTATCGGGAGTATGAAAATTGTGAACAAATGATTTGCATCCAAAAATCCGTAGAGGCAGAGGGAAGGGTGAGTCATTTGGGTATAGTAAGCCAAAGGGAGTAGAGCTGTTAAGTGATGCCGAGGGGACCCTTTTTATAAGGTGGACATCAGTCAATATAGCATCTCCCCAATAATTCTTGGGAACCTTCATTTGGGTAAGAAGAGAGCGGGGAATATCAAGAAGATCTCTTAGTTTTCTCTCCGCTACTCCATTCTGTTGAGAGGTATATGGGCAAGTTTTTTGATGGATGGCGCCCTAGGAGGCAAAAAAGGGCGTCAGCTCTTTGTTTGTAAATTTCAAGGCATTATCAAAACGAAATATTTTAATAGTAGTGGAGAAGATATTTTTGACATAATGAAAGAAATTCTTGACAACATGAATTTCTGATCATTCCTTCAATAAGGAGACCCAAGATAATCGACTGTAGTCATCCACAAAGACAACAAAGTATCTATGACCACTTAGTGTTCGGACAGGACATGGTCCCCATATATCACAATGAACAAGAGAGAAAGGGGAACTATGAGGTGGCTCAGTCCGTGCTGGAAAGGAGGCTCTATGATATTTCCGGAATTGACATGCCTCGCGCTCAATGGGTTTGAGCCGAGAGTTCACAGAATATCTTGGAGAGAGCTTTGGCTGAAGGATGATCTAGACAAAAATGCCACAGAAGAGGATCATTAGAGATGTATACTGCACCAACAAAATTTGAATCAGAAGGGATGTCGAGGTAATAGAGGCGGTTCCTCTCATGTCTCCCATCAAAGTTCTGCCTCGTCCGGAGGTCCTGAAAATAACAACATAACTCATCAAAAATAACACGACAGTTAAGTTAACGACATAGCTTCTGTACAGATAGGAGACTGAGAGGAAAAGTAGGAACACAATGAACATATGCTAATCGCAGCTTGAGAGAGAAATCAATAGTACCAACAACAGTTATTGGGGAATGATCCCCATTAGCAACACAGATAGTCTTCACTGATGAGGACGGCTGGGAAGACGCGAGCAGGTTTTCCTCTCCCATCAGATGGGTAGAGGCTCCATAGTCAATAATCCATGCATGTTTATAGGTAGAGATTGAGTTTGCTACTATAGCCGAGGTAGTAGCTAGACTAGCAGAAGAGGCGGAGGCGATATTATTGCCAATAGAGGAAGTAGAGTCTTGGAGCAGTTGGCGCAAACGAGTATATTCTGAGGCAGTAATTGGGATCTGTATCCCTCCAATTTGCTGAGCAGATATATCTTCAATTACATCAGAAGATGCTTCGTCATATGCATTATTGGCATTAGGCTGCATGCCAAAAGTTGCCAAACACCTTTCAGAAGGATGATTCCAACGTCCACAGTGTACACAAGCTGGATATCTAGCAACAGAGGAATCACGACCACAACCATGGTTACGCCCCTGTCCAGATTCACGATCGCGTCCAGTTTCACGACCATGTCCACGTCCAAAGTTTTGACCCATGCCGCCTTGACGCCCTCTATATCCTGAGGATGCATAATGAGCCGTTGTTTCTGTAGTAGTGTAGATGGTAGATGGTTGAATGGGAGTCTCAAGCTCCTGTAAGTGTCCAAAGATGGTCTCAAGGCTCGGTTGAGTGTTCGTCGTTAGAAACTGGTCTTTCATCGGCTTGTATTTTGGATTCAATACTGATAGAAATCGATAAACTTTCCATACAACACGTTCGCCTACTTGTTTATCACAACATGCAGGCTGAAAGATAAGGAGCTCCTCAAATAGGCTTGTAAGAAACCTGTAGTACTTAAGAAGACTCGAATCTCCCTGAGTGGCTGACCAGATGCTTATTTATATGTCAAAAAGACGGGACTTGGTCGTCTTCTGAGAGTATGTGCGCTCAAGGTTTTCCCACATCGCCTTAGCAGTTTCTTTGTAAAGAAGATTAGCATTAATATTTGGATCGACGCTGTTTGTCATTCAGGTGATAACTTGACAGTTGTCAACAAATCATGTGTCATAGTCTTTGTCAGTTTCTTCAAGCGGGTCCTTTGTAAGAACATAGCTTTTACATTGGCCTCCGATAAATACTTTGAAGGACCGAGACGATGGAACATAATTTTCAAACTACTTTAGCTTGTTAAAGGTACTCTGTACCATCAAAGAAGAAGTAGGGTACATGGGCTTGGTCTCGGTGGTCGTCATGGTGGCACCTTAGGTCAAGAAGAAGTGACCTAGAGAATGTATCTTGTTTTTAATTGAACAAGAAGTGCCTATGCTTTCAGTAATAAACAATACATAACAATCAAGAGCCCACATTACTGCGCAGGGAGGGCTGGCGGCGGCTCCAGGGAGTAGGAGGGGGGCTGGCAGCGACGCCAATGGGAGTTTAAGTGCTGGCGGCAACACCAGTGGTTGCGAGAGGGGCCGGGGCGAGGCCGGGGAGGACCACTGAGCGGTCCTGCGAGCGCGCAGGGAGGTCGAGTGCGCAAGGGTGAGGCGCGAGGTACCCGAGTCGGGTTTCGAGGATGAGGCACGATGACGTTAGGCGCAAGGACGAAGCACGATGGAGGCGTCTGGGTTAGCACGGGAGGGCGCCTAGGGCGGCACTGGACCGCCTGAAAACTCGGAGCTGGCGGTGGCAGAGGGATTTACGTCAGAATACCGGTCTAGGACCGCTGCTATGATATCATGTGCAAAATATGAAAGAATAGAAATGCTTGTTTTATTCGAGAGGTCTAGGGGTTCTTATATAGGACAAAATCCTAGAGTGCTCAAAGAAGAAAAATTCATAAATACCCCTACGGGTTACAAAAATATACTTCTGCCACATAGAATATTCTCTATAGATTATTCTGCTACATAGAATATTCTTTATAGAATATTCTCCTAACAAATATACTCTCTATACTCTCAATAACGCAATCTACTAGAATCTTTAACCCAATCTATTTTGATCTCTAACACTTAAAATCCATGTTGAAAAGATTCGAACTGTTTTGAGACAAATTCCTAAATAGTGTTCTTAAAAAGAATACTATTTAAGAAGTGGCTATATAATAGGGATGGAAAGAAATAGGAACACATGAAATAGAAAAAGGTAAAATATATTTCAACCAAGCCACTGGAAGATGTTGGTCTAATTGCTCATGTTGTGATGCGTGTGGATTTCAGATTATTTTATGCTTGGGTTTGAATCCTTTTATCTCTAGCCGATCCTACTTCATGTGGGAAAAGACATTGTTGTTGTTCTTGTTGCTTGAATCCTTTTATCTACTAGTTAATTTTTGATTTGTATTTCATGTCATTTTGATGTGTAAGTTTTCCGTTTATTGTGGTTGTAAGATCTCATTCTATGTTGTTTGAAGAATTTATATTGTGCCCCCGTTAAAGAATAACCATGCTTATCAAAGTCTCTTGATTTTGCAGGTTTAGCAATGATATGCTAGCGTGCTTAAAATGTCATATACGACTTTACTTATGAATAAATTTGATATCTGATTGTGGCATGACTTCTGATGAATATATATCTATGCATGCATAACCAAGTCACTGGACATATGTTGCTAATTTAGAAACTGAGAAAGTTTGATTGTGTACTGGTAGGGTCTTTTTAGACAGTTGTAAGTCAGTGTTTTTACTTTTATTAGTTTATTTTTTGTGTGGAAACTCTCATGTTTTTGTGTGTAAAGGTAAATTTTATTTATGAATAGCTTGTTGTATGGATAGCTTTGAAAAAGTTGACATTTTTCTGAAGTTTGTTTTGTGGGTCTTTTGATGATAATTGTGATAAACGCTCTTTTATGTTAGTAACATGGTGATGTCTGTTCTTTGCTTCAGTCTTTTCACAGCAGGCACGGGAAAGCCTACCTATTCAATAAGGTGTAAGTTTCCTAACTACTAGTCAGTTTATGTATATACCGAAAAGGGATTGTTCTAAGATGTCAGTGATTTGCGTTTCATGTGTATACTGAACAAAACGTGGTGAAATCATGTACATCTGCACCACACTTGCTTAGCCCTAGTGCCACACCCTTTAGTTGGATGCGGTCATTGACCTTGACCACATCTTTAACGTAAATCTGATGTCTCTTGTACTGCATATGTATTTCCTACATTGTGGAAGGCACGGAAGTGCAAATTTCTTTATCACCACTTCGTATCTCAACCCTACTACTTTCAATGGGGGTGGTAATTATATCTAAAAAAATGTTCCCTTTATGAAAAAAAGATGAAAAATGACGCATTCCTGCAGAGTCTGAGCATTTCCTTTCATTTATTTTTTGCGGCATACCTTTCTTCAATGAACGAGAGATCTAAACCCATAGAAAGTACACATTATCATGACAATGTTTAAGATTTTCGAAAGTAATGTATGATCTAAAAAATCATCAGATAAAGGAAACCATCGGGCCTTGGATAATGTAATAATCAGCAATCAATTTTCAATGACATTTTCTCCATAAGAAATTAACAATGCTTGAACTGTTGATGCTGGCATCGTTTCGACACTTGGAAAATATGCAGTTATAGGTAGGCAAAGGCATCCCGGGGAAAACTCAGAACAAGTATTGTAAAAGATAAAAAATAAATGAGGATTATAGATTAAGGATTTTAAGACTAATAGTATGGCTAAGCAAATATATAATTTTTATGACTTGTACATCGGTTTGTATCACTAGTATCATGTAATGACATTCGTTGTACACCATGTAGTCCCCTCTAGAAACATTAGTATTTGTACATAAGTGATAAAATGCACTAGACCTACATGAATTCATACACGTGGCAACATCTAATTATGTAATTTCATGATAGCAACCTATTTAATGCCTTTCTTGTTGTTGATATGACTTTAATCCTAATCACTTGTTGGGTTGGATTGCTGATGTGGCTGATCTATGCTCTGCTTTCTGATTGACTGAGAGTTGTTGGGTCGGATTGCTGAGATGCCTAATCCGCCTCATGAATCCTGATTTGCTGAGAGTCCTTGGATCCGATTGTTGAGATGCCTGATCCGCCTTCCAAATTCTGATTGGGTGAGAGCTCTTGGATCGGATTGCTGAGATACCTAATCCGCCTCTTGAATCCTGATTGGTTGAAAGCTGTTTGGTCTGATAGCTGAGATGCCTGATCTGCCTCATAAATCCTGAATAGCTGAGAGCTGTTGGGCCAGATTGTTGAGTACAATTGGTATTCTTTTGTTGTAATATAAAAGGGGCCTTGGGGACATCATTTACTGCATCCCAATCCTCATCCTCCTACTCATATCATCTTTGTATCTTCTCAGTATCCTCCGTATTCCTTCTTTCTCCACATAGTGAAAAATAATCGCCGCCGCTCAAGGATGCAACCCAATTACTAGTAAACCTTGTAAATTTGTATGTTTATGTCTTGCTTGTTTGATCATGTTTGTATGCATTTGCTTCCACGATTCGCAATAAATTGGTATTAGAGTTTGAGATTCCGTCAGTATCATCCAACATGAGGGCATCATACAATCTGAAGATTGAGAAGTTCACATGGACAAACATATTCAGTTTATGGCAGATCAAAATGCATGCCTTTTTGAAAAAGCATGGCATCTGACGTCGTTAGATCAAGAGAGGGCGAAAGCATCCGATCCTTCCAAATTGACGGCGTAGGAATAGAATACGTACTCGACAATCATGCAATGTTTGTCAGACAAGATTATCGTGGAGGTTGTTGTTGAGGATTCGATGCCCGGTCTGTGGTCGAGACTTGAAAGTTTGTATATGACGAAGACTTTGACCAACAAATTGCCCTTGAAGCAACGTGTGTTCTCTCTCTGCATGTAGGGATGTACATCTATGAAAGAACATCTAGATCGCTTAAATTCATTGTTGATGAATTTAATAAACGTAGATATTAAGATTGGAGATGTGGATGCTGCTTTGTTTTGTTGGTTTCTCTTCCATTATCATATGAGAATTTTATTTAATCATTTATTATGGGAAGTGAATCGATAACCCTAGAGTAAGTTCGTACGATTCTGCATACACGTGAACTTCGGCATATGGCTACCGGGAAGCACGACTCTAACATTGTAGTTTGGTTATTACTCATGAAAAGAGTCATACCGGTTCTGGATACACGAAGAATGGAAAACAAAAGTCCAAGCATGGCCTCAAATTTCAGCGAAATTCGGTCGAATTTCTATCGAATATCGATATCCAGTCGAAATCGAAATTCGACCGAAATGACCGAAATATGGGGGTCCTAGTATAAAAAAATGACCGAAATGGCCGAAATTCCGGTCGAAATTCCACCGAAATTCTGTTTTGGTAGATACCGAAATGGTGACCGAAACCGACATTTAGGGCCTTGAGTCCAAGTCGAAGAATCACATTGCTGTAGGGAACCTGAACATTGGAAGGACTGTCCGAAGAAGAAAGGGAAAGCCATGGTTGCTGTCGTGGCTCGTGAAGGCGCATATTTCAAAGATGATCTGGTTTTCACTGCCATCGATCATAAGACGATGGATAGCACATGGATTTTTTATTCACGTTGTTCTTGCCATATGTCTCCCAATGTAGATTGGTTCTGCATCTATGAGAAGATATATGTCGGGAACTTCATCGTGGGGAATGATGCAACGTGGAAGATTGTAGGGATCGTCTCTGTGGAGATCAAAATGCATGATGGAGTCATGAGGACGGTGATAAAAGTACACCATGTTCCTAATTTGAGGAAGAACATGATATCTCTTGGAGTCTTGGACTCTAAAGGATATTGGTACAATGTTAAAGGTGAAATCATGCAGGTTGCCAAAGTTGTGGTGGTTATCATCAAGGGAAACAGGCAGAAGACCGTATATGCCTTGCAGGGGTCTACAATTCTTGGCAGTAAGTTCAAGCGTTGTTTGTGCTTGCGCTATGTCGACAGTTGACAGTAGCCCCAAGAAGGTGCTGACGATACGGTAAAGCCTCTCTAAGGAGAAATTTCAAGGTTAATATTGTTTATAATTCCTTAATTACTACTATTTGAATTTCAAGCAATGACTAATTCTGCTAGTGGATAATTCAACTCTTGGTGGAGTATAGTAGTGGTTAATTCTATCATCTAAGAACCCAACCAAGGTGGAGTCTATCAGTGGTTAATTCTGCTAGTGGAGAATTTAACTCATAATGGAGTATAGTAGTAGTTAATTCTGCTATATGAGAATTCAACCTTAGTGGAGTCTAGCAGCGGTTAATTCTGCTAGTGGAGAATTTAATTCATAATGGAGTATAATAGTGGTTAATTATGCTATATAAGAACTCAACTTTGGTGGAGTCTAGCAATGGTTAATTCTACTAGTGGAGAATTCAAATCATGGTGGAATATAGTTGTGGTTAATTTTGCTATCGAGAATCAATTACGGTGGAGTCTAGTCTAGCAGTGGTTAATTCTGTTATATGAGGATTCAATTCAAGGTGGAAATTGTTGATATGACTTGAATTCTAACCACTCGTTTGGCTGGATTGCTAATGTGGCTGATATACGTCCTACCTTCAGATTGGGTGCGAGATATTGGGCTAGATTAGTGAGATGCCTAATCCGCCTCCTGAATCCTGATTGACCGAGAGCTTTTGGGTCGGATTAGTGAGATGCCTGATCCGCCTCCTACATCTTGATTGGTTGAGAGCTGTTGGGCCAGATTGCTGAGATGCCTGATCTGCCTCCTGAATCCTGATTGGTTAAGAACTGTTGGGCCGGATTGTCGAGATGCCTCTTGAATCCAGATTAGCTGAGAACTGTTGAGTTGGATTGCTGAGATGTCTGATTTGCCTCCTAAATACTGATTGGCTAAGAGCTATTGGGCCAGATTGTTGAATACAATTGGTATTCTTCTGCTGCGGTATAAAAGGGGCTTTGGGACCACACCATTTACTGCATCCCCAATCCTCATCATCATACTCATCCCATCTTTGTATCTTCTCAGTATCTTATGTATTCGTTCTTTCTCCACATAGTGAAAATCGATCGCCATCCCTCAAGGACGTAGCCCAATTACAGGTGAACCTTGTAAATCCGTGTATTTGTGTCTTTCTTGTTTGATTGTGTGTGTGTGCATTTGATTCCGAGATCCTAGCACTTGTATTTTGTATATTCGTCTAAACATACATTAGACATGTTAAGAAGCTAAATCAAATATTCTATAAAAAACTTATGGAAAAATGTAAATCTTGTATACAATGTCTATTAATATCTTACCGATTGTTAAAATTTATGGATCAATTAGAACGAAATACTTATTAAAAATCATTCAAATTGGTCCATGTGTTGATGAAATCTGAGAAAAAAAGTACAGCATTATCAAAATTTCATCGGTGTGTTTGGCAGGAGCGACATGCCATTAACATGCCAAGTTGTGGTTAGCAACTTAGCATGCATATATTTAGCTATGGGCGTCCTATTGGAACAATACGAAATGTTGGCATGCATCGAAACTTGGGACTAATGTAAATAAAATAAATGGGTGAAAATCCCATCTGGAATGAGAACGTGAACTAGCAGATCTCAAAATTGAAGATGGTATTTCGGAGAATAATGAAAAGATCCATAAGAGATGCACTTCTCTGTGAGCCAGCACTTTTGGTAATTAGCCTGAATGGATATTTTTTATGATCATACCGGAAGCTGTATATAGTGTTAATGGTTCAATTGATTTAGGTTGATTGAGAAACACGTTTTTGAATGCTTAACCTGTGAGTCTGCTTCATATAGTCCACTAGTCTACAATATTTAAGAGCTTACAATGAACTTGCAAAATTGTAGAGTTTTTTTCTTAAAACTTGAAAAGGAGGTTTGTTGCAATCATACATGTTGTCTCTCAGACTTCGAGGACTTGAAGTCCTTTTAAAATATGGAGCAAGATTGTGTGCAGTTGAACTAACATTTGACGGACCATTTCTTCGAACTCTATGACAATGTTGAAATTTCCTGCTCCTGCCAGCCCTTAATGTTTTTCCTTAAGCTGCGACAAGAGACTTTACTATTAATTGATTGTCGGAGGAGCCTTTGGCAAGTTGACAAAAGGATGGCATCAGACTGTGGTAGGATTTACATATACAACATATATTATTGTCAAGAGGAAATTTTTCTTAGTATATTAGATATTTAAATTCAAATAAAAGGAAGATTTTAAGAAATTAGAAACCCCCAAACATACATATCAAAGAGTATACCCCAAGGAAGAATCCTAAAATCCCCTCTATTTTCTGGATTGGGAAAAGTGCTGATTTTCAAGAACAAGAATCTTACGATATGTTGGAAATTTCTTATAGTAATCATCCGCGTCTCTAAACGTATCTTGATGCCTGAAAGTTGCCAATTCAGGAGGAGCCTTTGGCACATTGAAAAGGATGGCATCAGGCTGTGCGTATGCCAATTCAAGTGATGATGTGTGAGGTTGAAAAGTGGGGAAGTATTTGTTCTTTGCCAGTAAGTAGGAGCTTTAGGAGCTTGGGCAGAAAGCTTCCCAATTGGTGGGGTGTACTTTTACATTGTTGCAGAGCCAGATGAATAGAGGGATTAGAGGGACTGGGACCGCTTGAGGTTAAGATGACATTTATCCAGTAAGGTTATTTTTTTCTTTGGAGAGTAGTTATCACAATAACGTTTATTTATTCGAATATGTTGTAATGCAGAAACATACTTGTAATTTATAGATGAGAACGAAGAGTAACTATTTAGGCGTTTAGTTGAATGCAAGTTTCGGTATCCTATCAGTCAACTCAAAAAGGGATATATCGAGATATATCGACGATATCGGTGGAAATATGGGAAATAGCTCAAAAATTGATTTTCTCGCAAATTAAGATCATCTCAAATAAAATAATAAATAACATATAAATATACACTTATGTACAAGAATGAGATGTATTTAACATATTAACACATTCTATCTCAATGTCGCGAATCGTGATGCTAACTGCTGTGAGATATTAGAACATAAAGGATGTGTAAAGCTTTTTTCAACCCATTCTAGTCTATAAAACATTAGAAACCAATCCAATCTGACCCACCATATTGGAACAATTTTCATATTTATGTATTATTCCATGATAACCTACTCTTTAGAATGTAGAAGCAACTAATGCTTGGTGAAGACAGTTAAAGCAGTAGTAATCTGGATGGTCGGTCTGTCATGCTATGGATGGGCAGTAGAAGTCTGAGAAGATCCCGGGTAGAGAAGTCCATTTTGATGTCGGGGATGGATATCCGACGATCGGGGATAAACACTCGATGCAGTGGTCGCCCCCTATGCAGATCTTGAGAGTTAGGGATGGATGCCCAATGGTCGTAGATAGACATCCGATGAAGAGATTACTTTTGTTGAGGAGACACGAGTAGAAGATGATGGATGAGATAGAAATCTTGTAGATACATCTGAAGTAAAAGAAATATGTCATGTTCACACTCCCCCTTTTTCCCATACTTGATAGAATAAAGAATGTGAATGATCAAGTTGGGAGAAATAATGAGTAACATTCATTTTTCTTTTTTTTATTTTCCTTTAAATTTGGGTTTTTATCAGTTGTGCCCCTCTGAGATATTGCAATATTAATTATACCCCTTCCTTTTCGAGAATACCAGTTGTGCCCCTGACTTCTTGCTGTTCTATCAATTGTGCTTCCTTCGGGTTAGTTGACGCCCAACCCCAATGCAAATAGACGTTAACTTTGGGGACACAAGCAGAAATAAATTCGAAAAAGAGGGTTGGAAAGTCATCCTCTTCCTCCTCCGTCCCCATCTTCTTCCTCTTTCTCCTCCTCAGCCTTCAGCTCCTCCACCGTCTCCCCCCGCCCCCAGCTCCCTCCTCAACCCCAGCTCCTCCCCCTACCCCAACGCCTCCCTTCGCCCCTGCTCCTCCTCTGCCGCCTCCTCTGCCTGGAGCTCCTCCCCTCGTCCCCATCTCCTTTCCCTGCACCTCCCCCTCTGCCCCCACTCCTCCGCGTGCCCCACCTCCCGTCCCCGTGCCTCCCCCTGCACCATCGCTCCTCCTCCAGCTCCTCCTCTGTCACCTCCTCCGTTCCGAGCTCCTCCCCTCACCCCCATCTCCTCTCCTCGCACCTCTCCCTCCGCCTCCAGCTCCTCCTCCTTCGTCCCGAGGCAAGGTTTGACCACACAACGACCCCATTCGTCGGAGTTTCACGATGCTTATCTGAGCTTCAACATCTCAAGGCGGAGGAGGGAGAGGAAGATGATGAATAGAGGGAGGAGGTGGTGAGGAGAAGATGGGTGGAGGGTATTTGGATGGTTATGCCCCTCTTAACCATACTATGATTTAAAAAAATCATGGTTAAGTTCAACTCAATGATGGCTAAAGTTACGGAAGAGCACATGTGATAGAACGATAATAAGTTGATGACACAACTGATATTCCAAAAAAGGATGACATAACTGAAATTGGAATATCTCAAAGGGATACAATTGATAAAAACCCTTATTTTTTGTACAAATCATCTTTTTTTCATAGATGTTTCCTCTTTTTTTGCAAATCAGGAGCATGCCTGCCCTTCTTTCTTAAATACAAGCAACTCTCCCTCGTTCTCCTTTTCTCCCTTTTTTTAAAGATGGGCCAGTGCCCAAGAACCACAAGTAGCCTCCTTTTGGGGTTCCCATCGCAATTGGGAACCCATCGTATACAATGCAAAGGGAAAGCTGATGATACCGCTAATCGCGTTGCTGCCTGATGCTTGTTAGCACTGCCAGGGATGTTGGAATAGGGGGTGATCGGTTGGAGTCACCTGATGATCGATGTTGAAGCTCTCACTAGTCACGGTGGTAGAGGAGGAGGAGGTAATACCCTTCGTCTGGTGGTTGCTGCGCCACCTCGAGCTCTTTGATTTGTTTTGCTGGAGCCCTTGGATCGGATGGTGCACGGAGATTCGGGCGATGAAGGTCTTTATTTTTTTCACCAAGATCATTGTTGCTTGGGAACAGAGGAGATGCCTTAGGTAGGTGGAGGCAGATGTCTGGAGCCTTGATGGGCCCATGAGTGTTGCTCCAGACTTGGGTTTGATGCTCGATCGCCATCACCGATGTTCATGGATAAGTGGGGAGATTGTTAGTGCATGAATATGCATATTTTGATGATAATAAAACTTATGCAATTAGCTTATTGCTAGGTCAAGAAAAAGAAAGCTATTGAACCAAGAATAAGCTCAAGCCTAAGGAGGTCAAGGTTAAGTGAAGAAGAACCCAAGATGTTCAAACAAGTTCAAAGCTAAGGAACTTCTGCTCAAGCTTAAGGAATGATCTCCAGCTCTAGAAGAAGATAAAGTTATCTTTTATTGAGCCCCGTATCCTGTAATTGTCTAAGAATGTAAAAGACATCAAATCATGCATATTGCATTTCAGTCCTCTGTCTTTGACTTTCAAGTTAGATAGTCAAGCTGATTGATCAACCATTCTCACATGATCGATCACCCTGATCGATCACTCTCCTTTTATAATCGATAAATGTTTGATCTATAACAACTATATTCTGATTGGTCAAGTTTGATCTTTGATTGATCATCTTTTGATTCTGACTGATCACCTAAATCCATACGATCGATCATTTGTATTTTGATCATCTTTTGTTTCTTGATCGATCATATGCTATTTAAGGAAGATTTTTGAAGGTAATTTCATTCCGAATTTATTCACAATGGATATTTTTTCAATCCCAATGTCTATGGGGACTCTAAATCTATAAATATGACCACATATTTCATTCTACAACACACAATAAGAGCAACACGTTCTCCTCTCTGCTTTCCACTCCATACTCTGTGATGAAGATTGAAGAGCTATTTTTTTGCTCCGTGTTTAATTGTACGAGCTCACTCCTTGCTTTGTAAGATCATTTGAGGTTGTTCGGGTTGTCTACATGTATACGGTTGAGTTGATCGCGTAATCAACTTAGATTGTAATAAGGTTGGGTTGCCTGCGTAAGCGACACAAGCTAGTGGAAGACTCGTGTTGGTCAGGTTGAAAGCTCAAGTCGGGAGACTTTGGTCGTGATTTTTACCCATGAGTGTTTCCATGTTAAATACATGTGCACTTGTGGTTGATTGTTTTTCTTGTAATTGAAAGTGCTACATAACATTGTGGTTGTTTGAGTTTATTATTTGCAGCAATCCAGGTCACATCGTTCGATCCACTCGTACCCATCAGTCGGTGTCCGCAAGGTAAAACCAACTTACCTTTCTATATGGAGACATTCACGATGAAGTCTATATGCTGCAACCACCTTGGTTTGCTGCTGAGGGGGAACGTATTTGCATGCTACGTACGTCTATTCATGGCCGTAAGCAGTGCCCCCACTACTTTTATGGATCCCAACATGAAACTCTATGATGACACAAATGAAGTGGACAAGAGGATATATAGGGAGCTCATTGGGAAGCTTCTATATATGGCTATCACTAGGAAAAAACATCTCCTTTTCCATGAGCAAAGTTAACAAGTTTATGGAGCATCCATGTCATGCTCATATGGATGCAGTTTTCATGATCTTAAGATACATGAAATCCTCACCAGATACAAGGTTACTCTTCACTAAAGGGACATCCCTTGAGATCACGACTTGCAAATGTTGATTATGCATGATGTCCAAAAGGCAAAAGTCAAGAAGTCAACTTATTGATTTATAGTGTTTATTGGGACCTTAGAAGTCTCGGACTCTCATGGTAAAGTAAGAAGCAAATTGTTATTTTACAGGTCGAGTGCTGAATCCGAATAAAGAGGCATGGCACAAGGAAGCCCTAAAATGATATGGCTCATATCTATTCTGACTAACCTATCTATTGATACACATCTTCCCATGTTGCTATTATGTGACAATCATGCTGCATTTTTTAGAAGTAATGCGATGAGGCTCCTTTAGTGCTCCATCCAAGAAATATATTTATACGTATATGCTGCATTGCTTATTGCCAACAATTTAGAATTTTATGAAAGCACCAAACACATCCTAGACGAGTTTCATCTCGACATCCCATGTCAGCTTAGGGAAACCGATTGCAGACATATTTACTAAGGCTCTAGTAAGGGAGCCATTCCAGAAGCATTCTTCTAAGCTGAACATGATAGATATCTATGTTTCAGCTTGAGGGAGAGTATTATAGAAATAGCTTTTATGCATTTCGTATGCCTTTTTATGAAATTTCTCGATGTATATTTGCCCTCTAGGCTTTCTCCTTTATGTAAAGGAGTCCTTTGGTCTCGGAATAAACAAGTTATTCATTTTTCACATAGAACATCACATAGCATCTTTTTCTCACAGAATTGACCTTTTTTACTCCTTTCAATTAGTCTATTGTGATTCTTACGAACCATGCCATACTTGTGCTATGAGTGGTGACAAGTATTTTGAGGTTTTTGTAGTTTATCTAATAAAATAACAACCAAAGATCAATAAAATTGTTAAATATTCCTATTCTCTCATAAACACATATTTTTCTACAAATATTAAGACTTTTAGGTCTACTAAGGCCATAGATTTTATGCAGCATGACCTTGTCCACTTCTTTAGCTCACACAATACCCTTCATTAGACTTCCACTTCCCGTCCATATACCTCCTAACAAAATGGGGTTGCCGAAGGATGATACATCATCTTCCTTATATTTCTTGCTCTTTTTTCCATTCAGATGAACACACCTTAAATCTTTTGTAGTGATGCCATCCTTACTTCTATTTCCCTAATCAATTGGGCTCCCTCATCTGTTCTTAATGGGAAAATCTCGATTCTCCTTACTTTATCCTATTGAGGATCCTTTTTCCACACCGTGCACATCTTTGTTGCATTGCCGTTGTCCATAATTTTCAAGCCAATGACAAGTTTTCTTCTTGTGCCATCACATGTATCTTAGGTTTTCCATAACTCAAAAAGTGTACATATGTTATGATGTGGTTGATCGTCAATACTATGTTTGTGTGAATGTCATCTTTTTTTGAGCAAACTAGCTTTTTCACAAAACCTATTGGTGATGTTCAATTGGAATTCCCTTGAATCCATGTGTATAAAAGAAGGAACCATAATTTCTTTGAGTTGTACCTATTGTTTGTTACTCCTATCTTATAGGAAGTCGAAACATCCACAACTGACCCCCAACCATCTAGCATATGTGGATGGTTCCTCTTCCTTCATTGAACTTCCCATTACCTTGAGGAAGTCTATCAGGAGGTATACTTGACATCATTGTCCCATATTCCTAGTATTGATGGTTTATCTTGTGGTAACATGAAAGTTTGCAGATATTTGTACGACAATATTCATATTAAGAGATCACCATACAACTTTGCAGGATAAAGGATAAAAACATGCTATCGATGCGGAGACGAATGCTCTTATTTTTGAAGGTACTTGTGATTCATTCCGATATCGTGAAGATGTCAATCATGTCGTATATAGATGTGACTTTACGTCCAAACATGCACATGATGGCTTGTTGAACAGATTGAATGTCAAACTAGTACCTAAAGGCTTCACTCATATCTGTGGTTAATTACTACGAGACATTCACTAGGGTTACATGTGTATGTTCTATTCTCTCTATCTTGTGCTTTACAGTTAATAATAATTTAGTCTAGTAGCTCAATATAAATAATGCATTTCTTTTTGGCAATCTTTAGAAGGAAGTCTAAATGTCCCAACTACCATAGTATTACCATGGGGGGGGGGTTATTATTATGAACTTCACAACTACATGTGTAAATGGACCAAACCTATCATTTTTTGGTTCGGTTCGTTTATATAAACGAACCTAAACGTATGTTTAAGTTATGTTCTTTTATTTTGAAACTGAATCTGAATAGAAGTTATATTTATCGAATTGAATCTAAGCGAATGCTGAACTTATAATATTCTGATGAGTGGGAGTAAAAAAATGAAATGGAGAAGGATATATATAAGTAATTAAAACTATATTCGTACCCACTTAATGGTCTAGTGGTAGTACAATGTGTCTACCATACAAAAGATCAGGGTTCAAATCCCACTCTTGCAGGTATTACGTTAGGTAGTCGACGGCCAGCGTAAAAAATAGTCGAATCTTTCAACATGGATTTGAGCAAGAATCCATGTAATCGACTCTACTTATAGTGGGAGAATGCTTACTACATTTTTGTTAAAACTGTATTCATTCTTCTTTATTTGGCTCTTCTTCATCATTCAAAATAATTAGATTAATAAGGATTCTTCTCTTTGAAAAAATACTTGTAATATATTTTAATATTTGTTTGGATGAATGATAAGGGATAATGTAGGCTAAGGGATAAATGAGGTTTATACTTGCTATGTTGGTTTGGAGAATAAAAAGATAAAATACTATAGTTAGATACATAATAGATGGTTTAACCATGTTAGAGAAAAATGAAATTGTTTGTTTATTAGAGGGACCCTAGGGTTCTCTTATACAGGAGAAAAGTACTGGATAAATATCATGAGAGCTACATAAGAAAATAAAGTATGAAATAACACCAAAGATATATAATTATTTCAACACTCCCCCTCAAGCTGGAGCATATATATCTATCATGTTCAGCTTGGAACATCTTTGTAAAGGACCTCGAGTAAGAGCTTTAATGAATATATTTGTAGTCTAATCTCCAGTAGGAACATGAGTGGTGGATATCATACCCTTCTGGATCCTGTCTCTGATGTAGTGACAATACACCTCTATATGTTTTGTACGTTCATAGAATGCATGATTATTTGCAATAAAGAGTGCTGCCTGATTGTCGCATAGAAGCTGCATCAGTTAATACCGACCTGACCCACACCATCTCTATGCTTCCCTGAGCCATAGCCCTGTATTCA
This sequence comes from Ottelia alismoides, assembly GCA_037367405.1. NCBI lineage: Eukaryota > Viridiplantae > Streptophyta > Magnoliopsida > Alismatales > Hydrocharitaceae > Ottelia > Ottelia alismoides. The sequence continues at coordinate 987,987 of JAZKJV010010019.1, read as the reverse complement.
GAGTCTGCACTAGATCCAGCAACTGTTGTCTGCTTCTTACTTTTCCATGACACATGTGAACTGCCAACAAAAATAGCAAAACCAGAAGTAGACTTTCTGTCCCTAGGGCATCCTGCATAATCTGTATGCATCTTTCGTGCATCTACGTGCATCTGTGTGTGCCGTGCCCTTTGCGCCAGTAGGGCTTAGCCTACAACAACAAGAGGTGAGGATGATTGTATGAGTCTACAGATATAACCAATCCTCTATATGTGATTGTGTAGACTCATTTAGAACAGTCTACTCTTTAGTCTTGTTCCAGATTTCAGCGTTCTTGCTACCATGCTGGAGAACAAGGGTGACGTTTTTTCGCACGTGCCTTCAAGGGCCCGACTCCCATCGTGTAGATGGATGGGACCAACTACGAGTTGTGGTTCATGTAGTTTCGCACCCTGATGCAGTGCAATAACAAGGAGAACATTCTGACGGATCCAAAGCAGGAAGATAAGACTCAGGCTAATGCTTCTTGGAAGCAAGATGATACCTATGTTGGACATGCGAACCCACGACGAGCCATTATGCAATAAATGTTATTGCAATTCACTCCTTAATATGAAATGAAGAATAACTAATTTGCATAATAGGTCCCTTAGTAAAATAGGGTTATGTACCATGGCCATCTTAATGATCATACAACTATTGATTCAATTATTGAATCATAGAGGCTGGTGCTTGGATGAATATCTAAAGAGTTAGATTGATGATACATCAAGCACCGTCAAATGATTCTTAAAAGACGATCTCCCGTCTGAGTCGGAGATGGCAATCTTTTCTCTGATAGGCTGATGTCTGACCGACCTCTTGATGCAGGTCCTCTGTATAGGAATAGAGATTCGGAGGTGTCATATTAGTTAGGTCAAAGAGTTGACTTAACGAGATCGAGATAACCAAAGTCCTATGTCGTATGCTGTCACGATATAGGCATGCATCCTCTGACCGGAGATAAATGTGTTACTATATGTCTGAGTATGTACATTTGACAGACCAATATGTTGACGACCTAACCAAGGTCTATACACCGGTGCGCTGGTGTGCATGCAAGGGCATATGAGTAATACAATCTCTCAAAGGTATCATACAGGTTCATTACTGAATCAGAAGACATGAGCTCACTCGTAGATATTGGGAAGAATCAAATTCTGTGCACGGTCGTCTCGCTTTGGAAGCTTGACTAAATTTGTAGGTTTGATATATACTTTTGGAAAGTATATGATCAACACTTGGGTATGATATATGCTTTTGGAAAGTATATGATCAATACCAACTCCCAATGATCGATTGAGAAAACTTACTGATGAAACCTTGAAGTAGACAGTGTAAAATAGATCTTATATTTTGGGTTTAATCTAGGTCTTCCAGTATGCAGGATGTACATGTATTAGGAATACCTGAGGGGTGAAGTGATCACAAACGATTGAATAACCATGACGCTTCCATTCCTTGGAGTGATGAAACGAGTCTGGATTTTAGTGACTCCTCTCAGTAGAGAAGTGATCTGATCTTGGTCCAATTGTTGGATATTGATCTGAATGTGATTCAGATACAATGATAAGATTAGATTTGTGGTCTTGATCTAATCAAGCATCTATGAGAGATCCGTGAGATCTAGATTTGAGATGTGATCTCAATATCCAAGTCACTATACGTGGAACAATACAATCGCCATGTCCTTATCTCCAAGTATCCGCGGGGAAAGCGCATTATCTTTGAAAGAGTTAATGGATAATTTCATTGTTGATATATGTATCCGAGCATTGAGAAAGTGGATAATTAAATGTGATTTAATTATCATGAATAATATGAACTTGATTCATATTATAAGGAGAGATATCTAAGATAATTAAATGTGATTTAATTATCAAAGATGAGAATAATATGAATGCGATTCATGTTATTGCGGCACATGAGAAAAGAGATCCAAGATGATTAAATGTGATTTAATTATCATGGATATGAATAATGTGGATATCACTATCCATATTAATCATATATATTATAAATGTGATTTATAATATATGAGAGAGGTATTTGTGAGTTATATTTGTTGATTAATTATTGATGTGAATTGGATTCACATTGGATGATTAATTAAAATATAATTTACATTTTATTTTGGGATGTGAATGCGATTCACATTTTTCCAATTTTATGATTACAATATTTCACAAGATAATTATGAATTATTTTTGTGAAATATTTACAACAATTGTTGATGCAAATCTTGGAGATATCATGGGATAATGGCATCCCATGAGATAATGAGATCTCATGAGATAATGAGATCTCATGAGATGTTGGTAGCCGCCCCCCTTTTTAAGAGATATGGTTTATCTCCTCATTATCTTCAAGGATAATTGATTGATTTGATTTGAATTTAAATATATTGATTTATCGATATATTAAATTAAATTAATTATTGTGTTTTTACAACAAGATCATAGCCATTGAAAGAAACACAAATCAATTTCAACCATTGATTGTGTGTTTTCATGGATTGGGATCCATGGACTCCCAAAACCCTATATAAGAAGAGGCACCCCTTGCTCTTCTATACATGATAATTAATGAATGTTTTCTCTCTCTTTTCTCCACACGCCAAGCCTCTCTCTCTCTCTCTTATAATGGCCGTCTACCATGGAGCCATTGTGAGAGTCGTCATCGACGCAATATTGTCGTTATGCTGCCGGATCATCTACTCGTGGATCTCCATTTCCTTCGGTGCGTCTCGCTCATGAAGAAGATGCTGGATCTCGTGTGACGAGATCAGGAGATCCGCCTCTTGGATCATCAACATGGATTGCGAGGAGCACACGATTCATCCCGCGCTCGCAAGCGTCTCCTCCGTTGGATCGGACTTGAGACAGGAGGTCTCTTGGTTTAGAGACTCGATCACAACCACACTTCAAGAGCTAACCCTAGTACCTATTTGTGGTTTAGATGAAACGATCCAAGAAGTGTTCTTGGATCATGTGATTTCATCATTTAAACTTTTTTAAATTCCGCTGCATCGAGTGACTAGTGCGACTAGTCGCTCCCGATCGCATACGATGCGATCCTCATGCTTCCGTGATGCGCTTGAGGATTTTTCCCATATCCTTTAGCCTATGCTCGCATTTGGCTCTCTGGGACGCTCACCACAGAGATTGCCAATGATATTGTCAATCAATCCACATCAAAGACTATGTTGGATATCTTAGCAGCCACATAGGGGCAAGCGAAAAATAAGAGCAAAATTTTACAATTGCAGTTTGATATTTTTTCGGCCAAGTAGAATGGTCGACCTCTTCATGCACACTTCTCGCATCATAGAGGCATGTTTGAGCGTCTGCATAGCTTCATGCCTATTACTACTAGCACTGAGCAACAACATGCGTACCATAATGCAATTATGACACAAATATTTTTGTCATCTCTGAACTCCGAGTATGATGCAACACATACTCAACTACTTACTGGAGAGACGATACCTCCGATGGTTGAGGTTTACAAGAGACTAAGCAGAATTATGACACCCTCTACTATTGTGGCTAAGACTCCTTCTGCTATGACAACCTCTCGTGGCAGAGTGGGTATTTCGTAGTTCCGTGACCGAGGATCACGTGGTCGAGGAGGAGGTCGTCAACGAAGTCCATGTTCACATAGCCACCGTCCTGGTTATTCTGAGGAGACATGCTATCAGAAGCATGGGTATCCTACATGTACTCGAGTTGCTGAGTAGACCGAGACTACTTCTACTCCTGCTCCGGCTCATGATGCATGCTTTGATGATATTGTTTTCAGGCCGTGAGAGATGATGACTAGTCGTACTACTTCGCCTGCATGGTCTTCAGATGTCACACATATTGCTAGAGCCTCTTCGAGCTCGTCTGGTATTACTTATGCCCTTGCCAGTAGTAGCAGTTCAGATTTGTTTGATTGGATCATGGACTCTGGAGCATCTCATCATATATGTGGCGATCGAGCACAATTTATTTCTTACATGTCTATCCCCCTGGTAGATCTGTGGTGATTGCGAATGAGGTTCATCTACCCTTTGGTGGACGGGGGGGGGGGGGGGATTGTTCTAGCTCCCTCGATGCATCTGCAGAATGTCTTACATGCTCTAGCATTTCAGATGAATCTTTTGTCTATTAGTTTGATTACAAAAGATTTACATTGTTGTGCCATATTTTATCCTTCTTCTCTTGTGTTTCAGAACATACTCACGAGCAGGGTGATTGGATGTGGTCTTGAGAAGAGGGGACTTTACATACTTGTCCAACCTCCTTGTGGGGGGGCTGTTACTATCCCTTCTGGATGTGTTTCCTCGTTTATGTATCATCTTCGCTTTGGACACCTTCCTCTGCAGAAGCCGTGTCATGTCCTCCTGCAGATGTTTACTCGTACTAGCTTGGAGCGTGGGCATGTCAGCTTGGGAAGCACAATCGTTCCTTTTTTCCGAGTCGTCAGAGTCGTCACAGTGGTTGGTTGTTTGAGTTGGTTCACTTTGATATCTGGGGTCCTAGTCATGTTCCTAATCATTAGGGACATCAATTTTATATGATCGTTGTAGATTATTTTTTTAGATTATCTTGGGTATTTCTGATGAAGAATGTGTCTGAAGCTGGTCCTATTATCAAATATTTTCTTATTGAGATTAATACCATTTTTCTGCTAATGTGAAATTTATTCGCACTGACATTGCCTTGGAGTTCTCTACTTTACAGTTGTTTGATTTTCTTAGATCTATTGGTGTTATTTATCAGACTTTGTATGCTTACACTTCGCAACAGAATGGTGTTGTTGAACACAAATACCGTCATCTTTTGGATGCCACGAGGACTCTTTTGATTCAGAGTCGAGCTCCTCATTCGTTCTGGGGTGATGCGGTTCTCACTGCATGTTACTTGGTGAACCACATATCGTCTACTATCCTTGGAGAAAAAGTTCCTTTCTTGATTGATTTTCTCGAGGACTTAATCTCCCTTACCCTCGGAGTTTTTGGATCGGTTGCTTTTGTCCACAATTTTACTCTTGGTCGTGACAAGCTCTCTCCTATAGCTGTCAAATGTGTGTTCATCGATTATTCTCGTACCCAAAAATGGTATAGATGTTTTGATCTTGTTGGGAGAAAATATTATGTGAATGTTGGTGTCACATTTTTTGAGTCTATTATGTATTTTTCTCCTAAAGGTGACTGATGGTCCAGTGCTGACTCTAGTGAGGATATCTTTATTCCACCACCTTCGTTATAATCACCGAGAACCACTCATGTTGAGTGTTAATCACCTCCACCTCCACCTTCTCATGTTGACTCTAGTGAGGATATCATGTTGAGTAGTAGGACACGGTGCACTGAACATGGGGCGCAGGGTGCCGCGAGAGGCTGGGCGGCTGTCAGCGCGCACGGAGGTGGATGGCGATGCGGAGGATGCCTCTTGTTGGCGGCGTGGCACGGGAGGGGGGGGGGTAGGGTTAGGGTGGGATGATATAGGAACCCCGGTATAGGACCGTTGCTACGATACCATATTGGAGAAAAATGAAATTGTTTGTTTATTAGAGGGACCCCAGGGCTCTCTTATATAGGAGAAAAGCACTGGGTAAATATCATGAGAGGCACATAAGAAAAATAAACTGTGAAATAATACGAAATATATATAATTATTTCAACGAACCACGATGTGATCATTTATCTTGGGATAACTTATCCAAGGATAAAGTCCACTTATTTCACTAATTTCTACTTATTTTGGGATAGAGTCCACATATTGGGGACAAAATCTACTTTCCATGGAAAAAGTCCACTCCTGGATCAAGGTTTTAAATCTTGATTTCTATTTCATTTCGAGATGTTGAAAAAATGAAATAATTTCAAAATTTCGCCAATTTTGGCCAAAATCGACCTAGATTTATGAAGAAAGAGTATATATCGAGATTTCGATTTCGGTTTTGGTAGGGTGTTGAAATCGAAATTTCGCCGACCCTGGATAAGGGTTTGTTAATACGTAAAAATGTATGCATCGAACTTTTAACGAATCGAATCCGAGTGAACTTAGCATTTTCAAGTATTTTTATGGAAGAATTTTTAAGTTAAATTTATATAATCGAACTTAAACACATGTTTAGGGTCGATTTGTTTAGTTTTGAAACAAATATGAATCAAACTTATGGCAAATCAAATCTAATTGAATATCATACTTAATAATTTTATGATAATCCAATTTCCAAGGATATTGACTAAAATAAGGTCTTAAAGATTGGTTAGATAGGCTCACTACATTGATTATCTTTCTTGGCTTTCATCGAACTTCTTCTAACAATTGTCAGTGTAAGAAAATATGCTGGAGAAAATAAATATGCATCAGTGAGGAGATGCAAGTTTTGAGATGTTGAGCCGCTTAAGAGAGGGCAAGGAAGGTCCAAGAAGTGTTGCAATGGGACTCTACAAAGGGATTTTGGTTTTTTGGATCTAAGCTCGAGAATGACCCAAGATAGATCTGAATGGAGGCAAAGAATCCATGTAGCCGACCCAACTGAATATGGGAAAAAGCTTTGTTGTTGTTGTTGTCTATGTCGATGATAGAACACCAGTAAATGGATCTTAGAGACCAAGGCCTTAGTTCGAAAGGTGCTTATTATAAAGGATCTTAATCTCATGTGATACTTTCTAGGAAAGATCAAGTCATCACTCTTGATGACTTCTTGCGCAAAGAAAATACTATCTTGGTATCCTTGCTTGATTTTGCCAACACTCTTTCCAGCAGAAGCTCAACACCATTCCACTTTTGAGGATGATCCGTTTTAAGACACCAAGAGATATAGAATATATCTTATAGTCAGAAGGCTAGATATGCAATATGCCGTGAGCATGGTCTGTCAACGTATGGAGATTCCTGCATATAATCACTAACATGATGTCCTTATCCTCAGACACTTAAAAAGTTCACGTGGGAGAGGAATTTTCAATGCTCCAAATGGACATATTGATGCCACTTATTTAGATGTAGACTATGCTACTCTCCCGAGGACAGGCGTTCCATCACTGATTTTACAATATTAGTTGGTGGAAATCTTGTTACATGGTGTAGTTTGAAGCCATGTTGTCTCTAGGTCTCGTGTTACACACGGCTACGGCCCACGATACTTTGTGAGATCATCTGGCTTATTTCTTTTCTTATAAGAACTTGGACTTTTCGTCAAAAATTCAGTTCCACTCTATAGTAACAGAAACTCAGCTGTTTGTATTGCCTTCAATCTAGTTTTCCACGAGCACAATAAGCATATTGAAGTGGACTGTCATTTACTCCACCAGCTTTAACACTAGCCATACTTCAAAGCCGTCAGCTTTGATATGTTGATGCTGATTTCTGGATGTGGCATCTTCTCGGAGAACGGTTCCATGAAAAACTAGCTTTCCTATGGGACGCTAGCTTATAATATATGATGGTTTCATGCACACGCACACATATGTGCACATGTATATACACACACCTTTCCTTATTGTTTAAAACGAGCATGCCCGCTGTTTTCGGAGACTTTTAATAATAGTTAAATTGGCATTGTATTATTTCATCCTACAAGGCATCAAAGAAACCTGTGTCTTTGTTGCTTGAATGGTCAATGAACGTTCATTTCACAGTTCTGTTATATCTTGTTGCCAGTAAGGTATTGCTAATTTTACACACGTGGGCATTTTTTGGTGACATTAGAAAATTGTTTGATTGTAAACGGAATAAACGTCTTAATTTTTTGACACCAACTAATTTTTCCTGGATCTAAAACTTCATTATGCTGCCGCTAGCTGGCTGTTTGGAACATTTGTATCTTGGGTAATGGACAATCTAAGTGAAACATTTTGCAGTGGTCATCTTCCTCTTCTGTACACAAGATAACATGGCTTTGGATCTAATAACATTCACCTCAAATAAGAAAGTCTATTGTTGGCATTTGGCTGCCGATCTACCTCTTGTTGATCTCTCACAGTTGGCATTTTGTAGAGCACACTTCCATGAAAGTTCTCGTTTGATAACTGCCTAGATGGCTTCTCTAGATTGAAATTTCTGGAAAATGGTAGAGTTTTATTAGATTACATTTATGTGCTGCATCATTTTATCTTCATTATACTTTTTATCTGCACCATGCCCGTCTTGGTATAAAGCATGCCACTTCTACCTTGACAGATTATACTTCAGATGATATCTGTAAATTTGTCGCACCTCCATTTAGTAGCCTAGAATCCATCAACTCTGCCATAATTAGAACCTGGAGTAGGGATAAATATCTGTCAGCTAAATTTAATGTCCTGCTTTTTCTTTCATGCGATGACTTTCAGTGTCAATGTCTTTGTTGGAAGAAAAGAGGAGCGTGTAATGATGACCGGTTTACACACTGTCGTAGACATATTCTGCGTGGTTTGCGGTTCCATTGTGGGATGGAAATACGTAAGTTGAACTATTCTGGGCATTCACAAATTTTGTAGGCCTCCGAAATAGACAAACCCACTTTTGTTTGTGTTCTCTTTCAGGAGGCTGCGCACGAGAAGAGCCAGAAATATAAAGAAGGAAAATTCATCCTTGAAAGGTTGTTGGAATCCAAATCATATGACATGATCCCATGCTTTAGCAATCTTTCTCCTCTCATCACTAGCAAGTGAACTGAGGGTCCTTTTTTTCTTGTGGAGTTCTGAATCAGGTTCAAAATCTCCGGACCGGACGGAAGCAACTATTGGGTAAGCCATGAAACTCAAGTTGCAGGAAGTGACGCAGATGCTGCTTAAGTTTGCTTTGCATCCCTGGAAGGCCTTACTTCAATTTGTTCATTCTTGTCACCCAACTCAACACCCTCTTCTGACTTTCGGGATGAAGCTTATACGCTCGTTCCTCTTCTCAATACATTATTAACATTTACGCAGAATAAATTCTAGATTCTTCAGTTGGATCACGGTGGTTGCTATAGTTCCATGATAGCCTGAATCTGGCGCTCTACGGTAATATCTCACCAAAACAAAACTTTGAGCCTTATAAAGTAACGGAGTTATCCGCCTATAGTTATCGTGCCTTCTTACTAATTCAAGTATAGATATAAATATGGTTTTTAAAATAAATGTATAGCTCATCTGAAAATGCGGATATGGATGCAAAACTGATATTTATAGATGTTTGATAAACATATATGGATTATCTTACAAGGATGAACATTTCTAACCTATTTGATACTCAAATTCATTGATAATTATTTGTTGCTGCTACACTATACTTGGCCCATGGGCTGGGGTTTTGCTTGTCCAGCCCGTTCATGGACTGGGCTTGGGTTAGGAGATTCGGGAATAGGTCGGTCTGGCCTAATCTGCAAAAATATAAAATATGAAAATATATGTTGAATGATACATGTATTAGTTTGATGCACTTCAAAATTTTCCTGTGACTAGTTTTAAATAAAATTTAATAGTTTATATGTCCTATGTACATTAGTTATATAAAGTATAAATAATATTAAATAAATCATTGGTATATATTAAATACCATTAGAAAATTCAAGAGATAAATAGCGAATTGAGCCATGGGTCGTCCGTGGACAGGCTTTGGATATAGATTTTTCAACTTTGACCCGTTTGATTCGGCTCGTTGGTCGGCCTGATCTGCATTTTAGCCAGTTCTATGCTACACATACATGTGCTAGTGGATTAACGCATTGGGTGGACTTGGGAGGATAAACATTTTTATAGAGTTTGGTCCCTTGATGCTGTGAAAACATCTGATTATTAGTTTATTTTATGAACTAGAAGATGCATTATATAAATCAATGCACATGTAATACACACGTGTGCATGTATGTGTGTGCATGGATGGTGGTTGTGCGTGTCCATATTCATTACAAAGAAATGAGGTCATCCATGTTTTCAAATAAATAAGATGTGACTCAACTGAGAAGTTAATTTCTTGGATTTTTATCAGTTGTGACCCTTCAAGATATTGCAATATATTAGTTATGCCCTTCTCTTTTCGAGAATATCAGTTGTACCTCCGTCTTCTTCCCATTCTCTCACTTGTTCCCTCGGGTTAGTTGCAGTCCATCCATAATAGAAATGGACATTATCTTTCGGGGGACAAGCATAATAAATTGAAAAAAATGGGTTAAGTGGTCTTTTTCATCACCCCTTTACTCCTGCCATCCTCCTCTACCCGAACCTGCTCCTCCCATTCCGTCGCCCCAAGCCTCCACCTCCTCCGCCCATGTCATCCTCCTCACCCCCTCTGCTTGTAGCCTCCTCCTCCATCCCTGGCCCCTACCTCCTCCGCCCCAGCCTTCTCCCGCTCCTCCGCAGGCGGCCTGCTCCTCCTTCTCACCCCTCCTCCGCTCTTCGACCTCTGCCTTCACCCCAAGTCTCTTCCTCGATGCCCTCCTCCTCCGCCCCAAGTCTTTTCCCCGGTGCCCTCCTCCTCCGCCCCAAGCCTCTTCCATGATGCCCTCCTCCATGCATTATTCCTCCCCTGCACCCTCCTCCTTCGCCCACTGCTCCTCCCTCATGCCTCCATCATCCTCCTGTACCCCATTCCTACCCCGTGCCCCATGCTCCTCCTCCATCGTCCCCCTGCTCCTCCCCCACTCCCCCCTCCAGATGACAAAAGTAGCAGAGTATGGTCGTCGCCACCACCTTCTTCCTCCCCCTATCATCCTCATCTTCTCTGCTTCCTCCTCCACAACCTTCCCTATCCTCATCCCCTACCGCTCCTCCCATTCCAACCCTCTCCTCCCTTGTTACCTCCCCCTCCCCTTGCCCTCACAGGTGACCTGCACGCATCCGCAACAACCCCCTATCCTCCTCTCTTTCTCCAGCGTTGCCTCTCCCCCTCCTCCCATCTTCCTTCCTCCAATCCACCTCCCCCGTCCCACCCCATTCCTACTTCGGCCCACCTCCCCATCTCGCGTCAAGGAGGTCCTCACCTTTGCATCCTACAGGTTTGCCCCTCTTGTTGCACATTCGATGAGGATGGGGGTGATGTACGCAACTTTCAGGAGTACTGTCACTAGATCTCAAGGTCGACTTCAACCGTAGTTCTGCGCGCCACTCCTCGACGACGAGGAGGCAGAGACGGAGGAAGAGATCCTTGATGGAAGGAGGAGCAGTGGGATTTTTGGATAGTTATACCCCTCTTAACCTCGCCATAATTTGAGAAAATCATGGTTAAGTTTAACTCCTTGACGTCTAAAGTAACGGAGAGGCACAAGCGATAGAACTGAAAGAAGTCGAGGGCACAACTGATATTCCCAAAAAAGGAGGGACATAACTGATATGCAATATCTCGGAGGGGCACAACTAATAAAAATCCTAATTTCTTTTATCATCGAGTAGTTTTCAAAATTTTAAAGAAATTTGATACAAATTTTATAAGAAAGACAAAAATAATCATTTTACTTGAATTATAAAGTTAATTGTAGTAAATAAGCTGTTAACATGCATATGGGTGTAAAAATCTATTAGAGTTGAGCATTATTCAGGGTTCTGAGTGTAATTCATGATTTGAAGGTTGTGTATATAATATTAAAAGCATACATAATTATGGGTTTAAAATCATTCAATAGATTTCAGGATAGCAGGTTAACCTTGCAATAAAAAAGATTTATTGTAATGGTTATCACCCTATGTTGTCCGACGTTAAATATATAGCACATATATCATTTGTTGAATTTGTATATTTACAAAGCATATCTGTTTAACTGCTAACAAGTAAACAAATCGCATGGTAACCATTATGCGTTGATGTCTTCACGGTCTTTTATTTTAACTATTCTTGTTAAATTTAACATTGCTTATTGTGTAAATTAATATTGAGTTGATTCGGTTGCAAGGTTGGTCCGAGTAAATTGTAAGTGAAAGTATGTTCAGCAAAGCAATTTAAGTTTATCATCAAGATGAAGTGAAAGGAAGGACGGCCAATTATGAATATGCAGTCCGGGTTCGCTCCCGATAATATTTCATCAGCAACTCTAATTGTTTTCTTAATTAACATCTAGAATTCAACGGGGAACGGTTATTTCCATTTTCATTTCATTTATCAACCAAACAAAACATTAGAGATGACTGTGTCTGATTAAGAGAAGTTGTAGTTAGTTGAGAAGTCCAAACAAGCACGATTATAATATTTTCAACTCTAAAGGCCTGTTTGGTTGCAGGGTTGGGCAGGGTTGGCCCAACCCTGATTACTATTCACAAGGGTACTTCCTCCTCACAGATTACTATTCACTCAGCCCAACCCAGCCCAACCCAGCCCAACCCAACCCTGCCCAACCCTGCAACCAAACAGACCCTAAGGCACCATTGTAATTAAACAATCATAAAGAAAGGAGAAACCTGACATATGCTTCATTTATCTTCTTTAGTTATCTAAAAAGCCTCACCCAAATTGATAGGGTAGGCAAACAAACGTTCGAAACAAAAGATGACTAAGAAAGAAAATGCATTAATTGAATTTCACAAGTCTGAGTTTTTTTCTTTTGCATAATAGTTGTGAACATTAGATTTCCAAGTAGGATACCAACCGGAAATAACATTGTCAGCCAAATTCTCGGTACCAAGATAAACCATCAAGACATATAAATACTAGGGGTCGTTCGGTAGAGGAATAAGGGAAAAGGATAAGGGAAAAGGATAAGGTTGGATAAGTTTCGTTGGAGTGAAATGATAAGGAGGAATAATGAGAGATGAGCGATACTTATTTGTTATTCTCTAGTCGGCAGGAGGGATAGGATAAGGAGGGATAATCTTGTTAGATAAGATTGTTAGATAAGTAGTAGCTATTGTGTTTTTTAAAGGAGAATCCTATGACCGAGGAGTAGTAAAGGAAACTTTATTCCTCATTTTTATTCCAGGTCCAAAACATTTACTGTCTATAGAGGGGGAGGTATAGGGAGGGATATCCCTCGTTATTTCTCAAAAGAACAACCCTTATTGAATGTAAGAAACTAGGAATGTATTGTCGTATTAATTGATGTAATTAGAAACTAAATTGGCTTCAAGTGAGAATTCAATCAGTTGGAGGAAAAGTTGTAATTCTCAATTTGAAACAAGAGGGAGTTTGAGGATGGTTTTTAGTTTCACGTGGAGAATTTTAAGAACATGGTGGACTTATATATAGGTCATCATCTCAAGCTCTTGTAGCAATACTAGAGAGGATTAATGAAGGATCACACACGTATGTGCTCTTCGTTTTATCTCGGGCCCATGCTCGAGAGATTCGACTCGAATCTTGATACTTTTGGTTTTGGTTTTATTAAGTAGGTCGGATAAGTCAATTCAATGAATTAATTTGAAATTGACATGTTGTGGGAACTTAGAACTGACACTCCATCCGTTTTTAGATCTGAGGAGACACCCTTTTGGTGCATAGATACATATCTCAAGGGTCATGGTGATATTTTCAGAATCACCACAGTCGCGATGCCTCATCTTGCACACATTCCATTTTCTTGTGTTCTTCCATTGTGAAGTACTATTCATGCTTTGTTCTGTGAGTACATCTGAGGATGACCTATCAAAGTGTGTTAGTGACGACGTGATATTATTTTATCTTGGATGCGAATCATAAGTTATCCTATGCATGGGTATTGTCTGGATGTCTTCTCCATGAAGATGGGGAGTCCTCTAAATCTGATTAATGGCGTAGTCTCTGCTTCAGGTTCTATTCTAGACAGAGTGGAAAAGATATTGAATGTGGAGGTTGAAGTTCAATCTGAACCCAACGAACCATTAGAGGAGGGAAAAAACACTTGATGGACTTGTGACATCTGAGAATGAGGGAAAAGTTTGCAAGCTTGTTAAATCCTTTTACATCTTGAAAAAGCACCAAAGTAATGACATGAAAATTTTGATAAAATCATTTTGTCATGTGGCTTTACAGTTCATGACTCTGACTAGTGTGTATATTCCAAGGTGATTGGTGATAATATATTATCTTGTGTCTGTATGTAGATGACATATTATTATTTGGATCATATATGAGGATTATTACAGAGACTCAAGTGTTCTAAGTAATAGGTTTGAGATGAGTATTGCTGATGTAATATTTGATCTCAAATTGATGAGGTTAGTTGATGGGATCGTAGTTTTGTAGTCTTACTATGTTGAGAAGGAACCTGAGAAATTTGGATATCAAGGTAACAAACCTGTAAGGGCTCCTTTTGTATCATCCAAAATGCTATACAAGAACAAGATTAGAGTTCCTATGTCCTAGCTCAGGTACTCTGAAATAATAGAAAGCTTAATGTATCATGCAAATTGCACGAGACTGATAGATATACAAGCTGTACTGATCATACTCACTGAGAGGCTCTGGATTGTGTACTACAGTATTCCTTAGTATGCATTATGGTAGACATCCATCTATAATAAAATGATATAATGATGCAAGCTGGATAGGGCACATAGAGAATCTAGAAATAATGATGTTATTGTGTATGCTTTCATCCTCGGAGGTAGTTCATTCTCCTGGATGTATGTGAAGCCGATCATTTTATCTTGGTCTACTTTTGTGGTTGAGGTGTGTACTTTGGACATTACTAGATTGATGTTGAATGGCTAAGAGGACTTCTATATGAAATTCCCATGGTGGATAAATCAATTTTTGCAATTTCGATGCATTGTGACAACATGATCACAGTTGCCAAGATTAAGAGTTCAATCAGAAAAATGAGACATTGATACGACTTGAGACATTAAGGGATTTAGTGGCTTAATGTGGATATCATTGGATCCAAATATAATACAATTTATCTATTGCATAAGGGACTTGATAGATCTTTAGTCCTAAATTCTAGGTTTTGGGATGGGACTGAGAGCTCATAAAGAGTTCCTCCACAGTAGTAATCCAACCTATTTGGGTGGAGATCCCACAAAGCAGGTTTGATGTGGTAAATGTCTGTCTATCGATGGGTCATGGATGTACCACAGCTCATTAACCTCCCATACTTGTGGGGCTTCTCGTAGTTCGTCTTAACCGGTGGGGTGCATTCTGATCATGCTGGGTGTATTGTTGCTCCTCTACCCAATTTCTCTGATGCCTTTGTACCTCTCCTATAGGAGGTGATCTCAATGTGCAATGAAGATGGTGCAGAAGGGGCAGGTAGCCTCATCTTGGCCACCTTCTCATCTATCTCCTCCACTTACTTCAGCAATCTAGAAAGGCTCTCAAGTTCGGCAAGCTTGTGACACTCTTGTTGATGTGCTCTATCATCGTAATATTATCATCTATTATCCCCATGTTGGGGATGAGGTCATATATCAGATCAACTATAGTCTTTCTAGGCATCTCCTTAGATACGAATGAGAGAAATGCTTGGTAGGCCTCAGTGGAGATCTACCCATATATACCAACTGCTCTAAGATTTGCAGCAAACACACTGAAAAAGTCTTGAGAGTTTAAGCTAAATTTGAACAAATAACAAACGCAAACTGGGTCAACCTTTAGATAATAGTATGTTCAGATACCCTTAGATTTGGGTATTCAATCAATGACCCCCGAATTCTACCAACTTTAGTCAATTCCATGTTTAGGTTAAGTCAGATCATCCTGATCAACATATATTCCCTTTAATCTTGAGTTAATTTTGAATTGTGTGTGAAGGTTATAACTCTTCCCACTTTGTTTGGCAAGTATATTATACAATCTTATGTAAGGTACCTGGGTATTCCCAAAATTTAAATCCTCTATTCTCTCTATGTCTAGGCTTATTATCATTTCACCTGAATTTGTAAGCAAACGAAGATTGGTGCATATTGTAGAGAACACATATTTTGTGGAATTTTTAGTAGAATGCTTTGGTACGTCAGTTTTTTCTTTTTGTAGAGCATAGATCATAGCCTCTTTGGTCTCTTTTAAACTAGTAGCAACATTGGTCTACTACTTGGCTTATTTGCTAAAGCTGGGTTATTTGAGTGGAATATTATTTGATAGGTCATTGCTTCGCATTTGTATGTTAGAATATGCATCCCATATTGTGCTTCTTTTTGTTAGGATTTTGTGGCATTGGGTATCAAGAGTGTATATGTATAAAATGTGACTTTCAGATACATGTACAAAGAAAGTTTGCTGACATACATAGACTTGTAGAGAATAAGTGGTTCCTAAACTTCGGTCACCGAATTTTGCTTAACCTAAGATTCATAGTCACTCCCTTCCCTTAGTAGAGATTGAAACAATCCCTTATACAAGCAAACTAAGTTGAGCTAAGGTGTAAGGTGCAGTTTGTTCAGTAATCAATCATGAGTAAAATAGTGCTATAAATGTTAAGATGATATATCTAGATTTTGGTCACCACATAAAATTAGTACAGCTCGAGGAATTATGTCCAACACAGATTTGAAGAGACATGGTACTCAAGACAAAAGAAATCCTCTAAAATCAAGCAGATTAAGGTCTTTTTAGTCTACATCTGAAACTTATAAAAAATAGACTTCAAATCCTAAAAAGTTAGGAGAAAACTAGGAAAATAGTTTTGGATTTTTGGAAAAAAATTGTTTGTATTTTTAACAAAAAGATTTTAAGAATTTTTGCAAAATTTTAAGGAATTTTTGGTATCTGCAATAGGTTTTGGTATTTTTGAAAAACTTGCTGAAAAAATGTAATGATTTTTTTAAAAAATCTGATTTTTTGGATTTTTATGCAATTTTTAAGAATAATGCAATGTAAAAAAATACATTGAATCTAATGCCTTTGTTTTGAGAATATAGGATGAAATAGAAACATAATGCATGAAATATGATGCACCCCCATGCTTAGTGTGATCCATGCCCCACGGTAATAGAAGTGTGAAAAAATCGACTACATCACTGAAGAAGGTGCAAAATGTAAGGGTTCTAAGATGCTTCTTTTGTTATTCCCTAGGTGATTTTGCCATTTCTTTTGTTTTTACGAGGTTCCCCCCATACTTATTTTGAACCTAAATTGAGAGAAAAAGTGCAAATAAAAGAAAAGTATGCAAACAATAACTAAGGGATTTTTCCCATAAAATGCCATATTTAACACCTCCTATTGGTCTCTCAGGTTAGGAATAACCAGTGTTACGACATTGTGAAGTATCCATGTTGGAAAAACCACGATGATGTATGGAGCTCGGCCGAAGGGATTTGGAGGTGAAGAGGCTAATCGTGGTGGGTGAATAATATTGGTAGGATAAAACACAAAGTAAAAGATGGTACTAGTATGACAAAGGAGAAAGTCAATCCAAGTGATGATGGGAGTGACCTGTGCGAATTCAGCTTTGAAAGTGACATATCAAGTTGATAAGTACGTTAGAGGTATGTGAGAGAATGATGGAAGATTGGAGAAAATTTAACTAAAAGTGGACATGAAAAATCATGGTCTAACTTGAAATGGTAAAAATTTGATCAATTAATACCCATTATATATGGTCTATCACCCAAAATATCAACATGTTCCACCCAATTGTCAACCTTAATGTCATCTATCAGCTCGGGCCTTTGGGTGCTATCACAATGATATTCAAAGGGAGGGTGGGTTCTTCTTCCATCTCCTTCATCAACCACTCCTACTTCTAGAAACATTGGTATCATCAATGTTATTCGATGTATTTGTTCTTTACATGGTACCTCAATTGTTGGACATGTGAGCCCATAACGAGTCATTATACACTAAATGTTATTGTAATTCACTCTTTAATAAGAAATAAAGAATAACTAATTTGCATATTAAGTCCCTTAGAACAATTAGGGTTATGTATCATGGTCATCTTAATGGTCATACAACTGTTGATTCAAACATTGAATCGTAGAGCTAATGCTTGGATGATATCTAAAGAGTTAGATTGAGGACTCATGAAGCACCATCAAATGATTGTTAACAGTCCGAGAAGGAGATGGTAATGGAGATGGTAATCCTTCTCTAAAGGTTGATATCTAATCGATCTCTTGATATAGGTCCTCGGCATAGGAATAGATATTTAGAGGTGTCAGATAAGTTAGGTCAAAGAGTTGACTTAACAAGATCGAGATAACCAAGACCTATGTTGTATACTGTCATGATATAGGTACGCATCCTCTGACCAAAGACAAATGTGTTACTATAGTATGAATATGTACATTTGGCATATCGATAGGTTTATGATCTATTCAAGGTATATACACCGGAGAGATGTTATGTGTACAAGGGCATGTGAGTAATATGATCTTCCAAAGGGATCATATAGATTCATTACTGAACTGGAAGACATGAGATCACTCATGAGATATTGGGATCAACTTTCATGCACGGTCGTCTCACTTTGGAAGATTGACTAAATTTGTTGGTATGATATATGCTTTTAGAAATTATGTGATTGATACCTTGGTATTATATATGCTTTTGGAAAGTATATAATTGATACCTAGGTATGATATATGCTTTTGGAAAGTATATGATCAATACCAACTCCAAATGATCAAATGAGAAACATAATGATAAAACTCTGAAGGAGACAACTCAAATGTAATCTAGAACTTCTAGATTATTCTAGGTCTTCATATATGCAGGATGTACGGATATTAGTAATATTCGAGGGTGATGTGATTGTAAACGATTGTATAACCATGCCACTTCCATTCTGAGGGAATGATGAATTAGGTTTGGATTTTAGTGACTCCTCTCAATAGAGAAGTAATATGATCTTAGTCCAATGTTGGACATTAATCTGAATACAATTCATATAAAGAGTAGGTTCGATTTACGGTTTTAATTTAATCAAACATCTTTTAGAGGTCCCTGGGATATGGATTTAAGATATGATCTCAACATTCAAGTTACTATACATGGAATGTAATATCGTCATGTCCTTATCTCCCAGTATCCGCAGAGAGGGCACATTATTCTTGAAGAAGTTTGAGAATAATTTCATAGTTGATAACACATCCGAGCAATGATAAAAAATATAATTAGATACGATTTAATTATTATGAATAATATGAATATGATTCACATTAATTGGACACATGAGAATGGAGATCTAAGATAATTAAATATGATTTAATTATCAAAGATTTGAATAATATGGATATCACTATCCATATTTATCATATATTTTTATAAATATGATTTACAATATATTAAAGATAGTTAATGGTATTTATGAATTAAATGTTCATGTGAATTGGATTCACATTGGATAATTAATCATAAATGCAATTTACATTTTACTTTAGATTTGTGAATATGATTCAGAATTTGTTAATGGAATGATTGAAATTATTACAAAATAATTTAGAATTATTTTCGTAAATAATTATGCAAAATGTTGTTTCATAGGTGGAATATATTGAAACGTGAGATCTCAACATTTATGGAATGAAATCCCCCTTTCCATATAAGGGGGCATCCAAGTTGAGCTCGCTCAACTTGTGGTCATCCACCCTATGCATGGAATGTGGGTTGCCTTCTTTCCAATCTATTCTATGTTCGTTTCTTTGATTTAAATTGAATTATATTGATTGATTTTCAATATATTAAATTTATTTTAAAAATATCTAATTTTTATTGTAATTTTATGTAATAAAATCATGACCATTGATTGAAAGCACAAATCAATTTAAATCATTGGATTTGTGTACACATGGATTGAGGTCCATGGAAAACCAATTTAGTATAAAAGGAGGGTAGCCCTAGACTTTTATACTGCATCTATTGAGAAATAACACTCTCTCTCCATTCTCACCCGCACATCTTCTCTCTCTCACTCTCAACAATATGGCCATCCATATTGATGACTTAGAGAACCTCGTAGTTGACGCGCTGGCAATGTGCTGCTGGATCGACTACTCGTGGATCTCCTCCATTCTTGGTGCTTCTTTTTCATGCTTAAGGCATCGTATTTCCTGAGACGATATCGGGAGATTCCTCGCTCACATCATCAACTTGGACTGCGGGAAGCACACGTCTCATTGACACACCCATAAGTACAATCTTCCTTCAAGTGGTATAAGGGTTAGGTTAAAGGCCTTGGATATGATCCAAACCCTAAGGGAAAAGGGTCTTGCATATCATATGCACAAGGACTCGTGGTTTGTGCATATGATGTACATTTCGAATTGTTTTTCGATAAATTTAAAGTACCATGTTTATGCACTGTTTGGAAGTGTTTTTTGGATAATAAAATGTATTTAGAATGTCTAAATATGTTCCCAAAATAGTAGTCAATTGTTGGCACCAAAGGTACATAAATTAAAATCCGAAAAGTTCCCGTGATGAAATAATTTTGCATGTATTCACGGATATGTAATAAATTTATATTTTCTTACTATTTTCCTATGATGGAATGTGATACCTTAATTAAGTAGAGAGATAAACTAGAAAACCGCTTGAATTTATTATGTGTAATTCTTACTTCGTTTGCCCAAGATATTCCATATTTAGTGGAGATAGGTGATAACGCCTCCCACTACCCTTGCTAATTCGAGCAAATTAATGTTTAAATTAATTAAGAATGTTCGTTGCAGTCGGATAATGAGGGCAGATCAAAAACCACTTTCAATTATAGTCAAATTAATTTCGAGCGGCAATTTTTTTTACTTGGTTGGAAGTCCAAGGTCGAACTCAGGAAGGTAGCTGTCTCCTTAGGTAGGTTTGAAGCAAATTTCCAAGGTATGATTTTCAGAGGAGATATTTTTGAGTTTTTTTGTATATTTTATGCAAGACACATGCAAAATCAGGCTAAATACAAGTTAAATTAGAAAGATAGTAAAATTAATTCCTGAAATTATGAAACTTGGGCAGATGATGAAATATGATGAAATTAAGCTACACTATTTTTTTTGTAATTTTTTGATTCACAGATAATAAAAAATACAGACTTTAGTGAAAATGACTAAACCAATTTTAATAATTAACAAACAATGATATTTCTCAGAAACAAAATTAATCCAAATAGGTCTAATAAAGAGCTATCCAAATCAACTTGAATTTCGTTAAAACACTTCACGATTGATTAACTAAAAATCGATTAAGGTTTTCACTAAATAATTTTTCTAGGACAAACTATACGTGCAAATAGTGTGATTTTCGCATATGTTGTAGCATAGGCTTATATCTACCAATTTTGATTTTTCAGAGATTTTTCGATAAGCAGATAATGCACAATTAATTAATCAATCAAAATGGGCAAACTGTTGCATTTTTTACCAAATTAAATTCCATAAGTTTTCTGCAAATCAGAAAAATACAAATAAATACTAAAATGGTAGAACAAGAGTTATGCTACACAATGCAATTTTCGGAATTAAAAATGGATGACAGAATGATGACAAAATAAACGTGCAAATGCAGGGGTATGCATGCAATATAGAAAAAGAAATATGAGCTCAAATGAAGAACAAGGACTTACATGCAACTACTTAAAACTTAAACTTTGTTGAAAACTTGCAAAGTGATGCAAGTGTCCCCTTTGCAAATGCCCATTTGTCTTTATTATGCGCTATCTTCTCCTCTGTTTTGTTGCTTGGAACAAGGGAGGTTCTCCCAAGGGTGCCGCCGATGGAGCTTCAAGTTGAGGAGTTGGCGGCAACGACCGGAGGACGGAGGAGGTGGTCGGTGCGGCGCGGTGGAGGAGCGAGGAGCTTGCGGCACGTCACGCGGGCCGCGCGCGAGGTCGACATGGAGTGGCTGGGAGGGAGCGGCTGAGCTGGAGCACATCAGGAGGTGAGGCAGCCGCTGGTGCGCAGGGGCAGGAGGGACGAGCGGGCTGGTTGCCCGCGCGTTGAAGGGGGATGACCGGCGGTGATGACGTGAGGTCGCTGGCGGCCGGAGATGGGGACTTGGCCGCGTGGGTGCGGCTTGGAGCTCGGCCACGCGCACTGGTGGCAGAGGATGGCTGGCCATGTGCGTGGTGGCTGAATGGGAAGGAGGTGGGCACGGTTGGTGATGTGGCGGCCGTGCTGCCCGGTCGACGGAGGCGCGTGATGTGGGGAGGGGAGGAAGAAGAATCAGGGGAACTTCCCTATTTGTTTAGGGTGCGAAAATGTGGAATTAATTGATTCAAGAAACCTCTTCGGAAAATTAAATAAAAATCACCGTTGCGTTCGCAACGAGTGATTCATCCGTTGAAGTGCATTTTGTTCGGCGTTTTGATGGATGAATGGAGGTGAAATTAAGAGAGAGAGAATGGGTGTGTAAAAGAGGAAGAAGAAGAGAGGAAGAAAATTACCTGTAGGTGGAGTAGGATTGCCTGGGGATGAGGCTCTTACTGGAGTCTCCAATCTTTGCTCGATGCAGCGGTGATGCAGAGCTCGAGCATCTCACGCTTGAGCTGCGATAAAGGACGAGGTGTCCCTTGGATCTCTCCTGGGAAGAGATGGGTCGTCGCTCAACTATTACACTCCCTAGCTGTCACCTAAGGTTATAGGAGTTCTCCTCTCTCTCACAGTGGAAATGGCGGATGGAGATGAATGGAGGAGTGGATGAGATTATAAAGAGAAGGAGGAGGAGGTTGGAGAGGAGATGGAGAGAGTGGGAGAGATGGAATGTGGAGTGGATGTTGATGGTTCTCTCCTCCACAAGTCAAGGGAGAGTGGGGTGGAATGGGTAGATGGGGGATGAGGTGGTACCACTTGGCGTGTTCGGATACAGCCATGTGACATTTATTTAATTAGTAGCAAAAACCATGGGGTTAACACGTGGCGGCTTTCGGAGCCACCACGTGTCGGTCTCAGAAAAATCCAAAGCTAAATGCAAAGATAAATAAAAAAGAAATAATAAAAGGGATTAAATCAAAAAGTGGTCAACATGAAAGTTGCTCGTCTCGACGAGATCTACAACTTTCACGAAGGGTCAAAAATCAAATGATCATCTGTACAAAACATATTTTTTGATGGTACCTTATAGGTATACAATACCACATTTTTCCTTTTGCAAATTTTTTGTCATTTTTCAATAAGAAAAATCAAAATAAAAATAGAGAAAATATGAGGAGAATATTTACAATTTAATCCATTTTTTGGTTTTTTAATAATTAAGAAAATAAAAGAATAAAATACATGGGCAAAACGGTCAATATGTACAATATACAAAAGGGGCCCAAAACCCAAGTTTTGCATACGAGCTCCGATTTTAATGAAATTGGTTTTGTTTCGAAGGTCTCTGAATGTATATTATTTTAAAAGTGAGTAGACCTAATTCATAGGTTGTATGAGCGAGATATGCACATTTTAAGGCTCCTAGTTTCAAACTTGGATTGGGGTTTTATTTGTCAATTTTACAAGTTAGTATTTTTTTGATATTTTTTTAATTAGTGTTAGTCATATATACACTATAGAGTTGATTTTATTGGATTTGGAGTTAGTATAAAATATATACAAATAGGTGAAATATGGTGAATATTTACAAGTGAATTTGGGCTTCTTATTTAATGCAATATGAATGCTAAAATGCAGATGTTATCAATGCTTGCATTAATGCTAATTATGCAATGTAAGGGGAAATATGCAGCTAATTACTCGGGAACAAAGCTTTATTTTCACATTTTAGAGTGATGAATCAGAGATTCATCAACCCCCCTATACTTAAACCTTGCTCGTCCCCGAACAACTAAAATGAAATGCAAGAGTGAAATGAGATTGGATTCCATACCAAGGTCATGAAGAAAAGTTGAAAATGGGGCTTGACTCGAACTTTGGATTAATTGTGTGGCGGAACCTTATTGGGACCTGAACTTAAGACCTAACAGACTTCAAGTTCCACAAGTGTTCTATTCAAGACGCCTCAACAGTCAGGTCAGAACAAATCCTCAAACGCAAATATCTGATGACTATGATTTTTACTTGTACTGTATAAGTGTAAAATAGCTCTCCACATCAGAAATGGCTCGGAACCAGCCTCCTCTAACAAAGTAACTCAAATAACCCAGTCCAGTAACTCTTTCCTCGAGGAGCGGGGTATTTCCTTCTAAGTTCAACCGCGACCAATTCAAGAGGAAGGGGTGGAGAAAAGAATGGACGGTAGCCAGTGTAGCTACCTATCCCGGGATGCCTGACCAGTGTAGCCAAGTCATCCAGCTGCAGACTTCTTACTAATATACATACTCCGACAGGCAATATTTTTTTTTGACCTGTCTATTTTTTTGGAGTTCTTGCATTTTTTTCTTCTTTTTTTGGAGCTATATACAAGGTGCAGCATGTACATCAGGAGTTTTTCCTATTGAGCCAATAGACTGTCCCTCTTTTGAAGCATTATTGCAACCCACAGCGTCCTGTCCTCAGACTTCAACACCACCAGACTAGGTTGAGGTGCACTACCCTCCCTAGAGGAGGACGGATGTTTCCACCCGTGTGCTACTCCACGTTAAAGGATTCTACCTCCTCACCACCTCATCAATGAAGAGCTACGTGCATTGTACTTGTCCAAGTTAGATCATTGTCTAAAAGAATCATGTGTGTGCACGAGATATTCTACTTAGACTAATCAAGATGACATGTGAACATAGACTTGCGGACTCAAAGAATTAAGTCACTTGACCTGAGAAATCTTAACTCTAGCTCCTATAAGGTTCCTCTGAAATTAGGTGGATTAAGGTCAAATCAAGCCCATCCTCAATATCTACTCATAACTTGGTTCAGAACCCACTAGCTTTTCATCTTGCATATGCAGATGAGAGGTGCAGATGTCATGCTATGTAGATGAATGCAAGACTTTTTTCTAAATGCAAGGATGCAAAAGTAAATAAGAAGCCTTTATTTTCAACATTTTCATTTTATTATACAACAATTTTTTCAACAATTTTTAGTTTGTAATAATATACATAGTATACAAGTTTTTTTCCTATTTTACAACAAGTTTTACAAAAGTATATTTTACAAGAATTTTACGATTTTTTATACAAGTATTATACATATAGCACAATTTTTTTCAATATTTACCCACCCCGTAATTATTGCATAATATATACAAAAATACGCGAAAATACGCGAAATTACGAACTATGGGTAAAGTATATATGTAATATATACACGTCCCCCTATACTTAGCGTGTGCTATGTCCACATAGCACGAAAAGCGAGGAAAAAGACATAGCACGTGCTAAGCGTAGGAGAGCTAAAATTACAAAAAGTATAGAAGTCCCACCGCCCCCTATACTTAGGCTCTGGCAGCCTAAGTATAGAAGAAGATTAAAATGGGGCGGCCGAGGGAAAGAGGGGAAATGGATGAGTATACACATGACGGGCATCGGTCCCCCCTATACTTAGGCTCTGGTCAGCCTAAGTATAGGAAAGGAGTGAGTATGAGAACCGATGTGATCTGGAGGATTGTACAGTGAATAGACGCGAGTCACTCTCCCCCCTATACTTAGGATATGGTTATCCTAAGTATAGTCACAAATGAAATGATATGGAGCCAGGGCGAGTGATTCGAATCACTAGGGAGGGAGGGAGAGAAAGTATATACAAGAAAGAATGAGAATATACAAAGATTAAGAAGGTTTGTGATGAACCTTCTTGCGGACGCGAGGAGGTAGATAATATACATATGTGTCGCTGTCGGAATCGTCCTCAGATGAATAATAGTGAGGTGTAGGGATTGTCCAACGAGGGTCGACACACGGCTACTTGCTTAGATATGGCTTGAGAACAGCCGAACTGAGCTCACGCATATAAATTACCTTATCCGGACCAGATGAGGACTCCTCAGAAAAAAATCCCTTCTCCGATGTGTTGAAGGAGACTTTCTTAGTTGGTTTTCTAGAACCTGAATCATTGAGAGCGAGATGAGAGCGACGCGCCTTGAGAGGTTCGGGGGAACATCTCAAGGAATCAATTCTCGACTTCCTCTCACTAGATAGCCGACTAGAGGAGGGAGCAACCGTGTTTTTATGTGGAGTCAATTTAGTCTTGGTTGTCTCCTTTGAAGGTCCGAAACGTGGTGTGGTGCTGACCATTGGTTCCTCATCTGACGAGTCACCATATAGATTATAATATTCTTGAAGGGTCAGTACATATCTCGAGAAGGATCTAGTGGTCTCAGTTGGCTTGGCATTATTGGACTCTTACGTCGGATCATCCAAATGGTCAAGGCAATCAGCAAATGTCATGTCCGACTTAATGATAGCTTCTGGTCGTGAGTCCTTCTTATAAGCTGTCTCAGTGGTGGTGCAAGCAGTTGATGAAGTGAAGGTGTGGGGAGTCTCAGAACCAACGGTCGTCTGGGCAGTCGGTCTCTCAGGTGTAGCAGAGAGGTGTGACTCGTCTACCTCTCGGTGGTCACAACTATCAGCGGATGTGCGGGTCCCCTTAGAGTAAAGTGTATCAAAGAATGGGTGAGGTCGGAGTGCTCCCAATGCTGAAAAATCGATCTCCCGAGTCTCGTAATCTTTAGTCGCCTTAGCTGAGGCTAAGAACGGCTTCCCGAGGATAATCGGAGACTGGGTGAACTCTCCTTGATGCTCAATGTCAATGATCGTGAAATCCACCTGGAGTAGAACACCTTGGAAAGTAACGATGACTGAAATATTCCTCTAGACCGTTTGATGGATCGATTATCCAGCTGAACGATCTCTCTCGACTTTCTGATTGGCCTGAGTTTGAGTTTGTCAAACACAGAGGTCAGGAGGATATTTATCGGAGAGTCATCATCGATTCTTGCATGGGTGAAGATGGTGTCTTTGATTTCACATTCCACCCTAGGCAATCGCTTCACTCTGCGGCTCTTGGTCTTTCTCCCCATCACCAAGGAAGTGGCCATAGACACTATGTATCTTTCAGTCCTTGTTCTATTAGTACCTGACCTCTTGGGCATCAATTTACTCTTTACAAATCTCTTGAGGTCGGAGAAGTGATCTATGGCCTTTATTAAGGGAAGATTAAAAATCAATTCTTCATCGAGTGCTTCCCTTATGATAGGATCCAATTTTTTTAGATCTTTTTCATTTTTAATTTTTATGGATTTTTCTGATTTTTCAATTTTTTTGGTGTTTTTGGTGGATGAATGATCAGACTCTGGATTGGAGGGTAAGTGGTTAGTAGAAGAGGGAGATAGAATGGACTCCAGCTGTACAAATGGTGTGGGTTCCCTAATGGTCGCTCGGTTTTCAACAATAGATCTACTTACTTCCTTCTCCACTTTCATACCCAGGCTGGCAGAAATTGAGTGCAACATGTCCATGACATCTCTCAACTTGTTACCAAATGATTCATTTTTCTTAATAAGTCTAGAGATGTCTTCCTCCACAAAATTCTCATGACAAATCATGGGAGAGTTCTGATCAATTGGAGGATACTGCTGAGATATTGGGGTCTCATACTCAACATACCTAGACTCTGGCATGTAGTGCTGGGTCCAGTATGGACCATCTAGATGACAAATATTGGTCAGAGCCTCATATGATGAAACGAGAACTGATAAGTCTAGCTCATGAGTCCAATCTTGTGAATGTATAGGCTCTCCGAATGAAGGCTGGTTAATGGAAGCTTGATCACTGAAGTCAATCAAGTCTAGAAAATCATGATGTACATGCTTATCCATTCGTGTTGTTCGATCAACCAAGTTATGCCCTAAGGTCAAGTCGGGATGAGTATATGCAAATTGTGGTATGGTCCCTACTTGATGTGAGAATGAAGTATATGGGGGCATATAATTTTGCCAATCATCTGTCTCAGCAGTGGCTTGCTCTTCATTTGATTATTTGATTCCTGCAAGTTCTCGAGAGTAAGGACAGTCAGCCCAAAGTGGAAGTGGATCCAGAGTGTTAGAATATGGAGTAGGTGAGAAATGCGAAGAAGTGGAGAAGTCAGTCGAAGTTCTGACTTCATAATCGGGTTGAGTTGGAACCGACCACGGGTAAGGTTCTCCCATGGATGGTAGAGGATACATGGAAGAAGGAGAATGTGAAGATGAACGGTATATGGTCGAGGAGGAATGACCGGAGATCACAGGGTATGGGGGCCAATATCTCGACATCTTGAAGAGGAAATGTAAGTAGGTTGAGGTAGAAAATGTGCAATTGCACATGATAACACACACGGATAGACACACAGACAAATGCAAGAGCAAACCCTGAGTTCACACTCAACACGGTGAAGGACCCGAAATCGAGTCCGATTAGTCTGGTTGATTTTAACTGTGAATTTTCAGACAAGTAGCAAAGGTTACGCGGCCTATAGGGAAGTCGGCTCAAAGCCGGATGCGTCTTCTCTGTTTAACCTATCGCCTAAGATACCTGCGCCCTTCCTTTCTTCGCTCCTATCCCAAGTTGATGGATTCAAAGACCATGACCCTATCTACCTGCAAGCAGGCAGGGGCTAACAAGGCTGGAACTTCACCCCGAATGCTTACTAGCAACTTATCGCGAAGTACCGCTGGTTCACCCCTGACTACCCGCGAACAGGCGGAGGCTACTTGGTACTAATCAGTGAATCTAAAAATATTCAACTCGTGATATTTGCTAGGATCAGTTGGTACGTGATATGGAAGGCGGGGATTTGGGCTCTGCCTTAAGGTGTTCGCACACACTTAAGTATCCTCACTTAGCCTGAAAATAAGGTCAGGGTTACTCTTCCGCAAACAAGGGTTAATTTTAGGTAATTTTTTTGGTCCAATTCAATTAGTAGTCCCGATTTTAAAGATTAGTTATCACTGATATTAATCCACACAAGCAATCACGTCTATAGTCCAATCCTAATTCCTTTATCCTAGGTTAGAAAACACACAGAGAGAGAGAGAATCAGAAAAAGCCGATGCAATCGAGAAAAGGATGATGAATGCTTGAGTAAGAAGATTTACAATGCCTCCAGCTCTCTACAATGCGGGATGCAGTACTGAATTGAAATTTTTACACTAAATGGAATGCAAGCGATAAAAGCCGCTCCTAAACAGACAGTTCTATTAGCGAGTGAAGAATTGATTATATTTGACTAGATCTGCGGTCTAAGTGCGTCTTTTAAGTGATGTGTGGTCCTAAAAAAATTACGAGCACAAGCAAATCCTAAAGTGGTTCAAGGAACTGCTAGTGCAAGCCTGCTCTAGAAATTCAAACCACACAGCAGACGGGGACACGGTTCCACTATTTTTACACACGCGAGAACCCAAACGGGAACCGCTGTAAATGATGCGAAAAAATATGGAAATGAATAAAAGTACTAGTTCTCTCAAATCATTCAAAGAATTAAAAATGCCGATTCCTCGAAGCGTCTTCGACTCCTCGCGTTCCTCGCACAAAAATAATTTGAGGTCAGATAAAGAACGACTCGAAAAAGATAAAAATTAAAGGATAGAAAATATTCACAAGAAAACCGGGGTCAGACTACCCGGGGATAGAATTTCAAGCACTCAGAAATAACTACTAATTAACCTAAGCCGTGCCTCCCCGACAACGGCGCTATTTTGATAATGCCTCCCACTACCCTTGTTAATTCGAGCAAATTAATATTCAAATTAATTAAAAATGTTCGTTGCAGTCAGATAATGAGGGTAGATCAAAAACCACTTTCAATTATAGTCAAATTAATTTCGAGCAGCAATTTTTTTACTTGGTTGGAAGTCCAAGGTCGAACTCAGGGAGGCATCTGTCTCCTTAGGTATATTCGAAGCAAATTTCCAAGGTATGATTTTCATAGGAGATATTTTTTATCTTTTTCGTATATTTTATGCAAGACACATGTAAAATCAGGCCAAATTACCAGTTAAATCAGAAAGATGGTCAAATTAATTTCTAAAATTATGAAACTTGGACCGATGATGAAATATGATGAAATTAAGCTACACTAATTTTTTTTGTAATTTTTTGATGCACGGATAATAAAAAATACTGACTTTAGTGAAAATGACTAAACCAATTTTAATAATTAACAAACGATGATATTTCTCAGAAACAAAATTAATCAAAATAAGTCTAATTAAAAGCTATTCAAATCAACTTGAATTTCGTTAAAACACTTCACGATTGATTAATTAAAAATCGATTAAGATTTTCACTAAATGATTTTTTAAGACAAGCAATACGTGCAAATGGTGTGATTTTCGGACATGTTGTAGCATAGGCTTATATCTACCAATGATGATTTTCAGAGATTTTTGTATTCTGCAAATTAGAAAAATACAAATAAATGCTAAAATGGAAAAAAAAGAGTTATGCTACACAATGCAATTTTCGGAATTAAAAATGGATGAAAGAATGACGACAAAATAAACGTGCAAATGCAGGGGTATGAATGCAATATAGAAAAATAAATATGAGCTCAAATGAAGAACAAGGACTTACATGCAATTACCTAAAACTTAAACTTTGTTTGAAAACTTTCAAAGTGGTGCAAGTGTCCCCTTTGAAAATGCCCATTTGTCTTTATTATGCGCTATCTTCTCCTCTGTTTGTTGCTTGAAACAAGGGAGGTTCTCCCAAGGGTGTCGCCGATGGAGCTTCAAGTTGAGGAGTTGGCGGCGGCGGCCGGAGGACGGAGGAGGTGGTCGGTGCGGTGCGGTGGAGGAGCGAGGAGCTTGCGGCACGTCGCGCGGGCCGCGCGCGAGGTCGATGTGGAGTGGCTGGGAGGGCGCGGCTGAGCTGGAGCACGTCAGGAGGTGAGGCAGCCGCTGCGTGCACGGGGGCAGGAGGGACGAGTGGGCTGGTTGCTCGCGCGTTGAAGGGGGACGGCCGGAGGTGATGGCGTGAGGTCGCTGGCGGCTAGAGATGGGGCCTTGGCTGCTGGGTGCGGCCTAGAGCTCGGTCACGTGCACTGGTGGCAGAGGATGGCTGGCCACGCGCGTGGTGGCTGAATGGGAAGGAGGCAGGCGCGGTTGGTGATGTGGCGGTCGTGCTGTCCGATCGGCGGAGGTGCGTGATGTGGGGAGGGGAGGAAGTAGAAACAGGGGAACTTCCGCTATTTGTTTAGGGTGCGTAAATGTGGAATTAATTGATTCAAGAAACCTCTTCGAAAAATTAAATAAAAATCACCGTTGCATTCGCAACGGGTGATTTATCCGTTGAAGTGCATTTTGTTTGGCGTTTTGATGGATGAATGGAGGTGAAATTAAGAGAGAGAGAGAGAGAGAGTGAGAGAGAGAGAGAATGGGTGTGTAAAAGAGGAAGAAAAAGAGAGGAAGAAAATTACCTGTAGGTGGAGTAGGATTGCCTGGGGATGAGGCTCTTACTGGAGTCTCCAATCTTTGCTCGATGCAGCGGCGATGCAGAGCTCGAGTAGCTCACGCTTGAGCTGCGACAAAGGATAGGGTGTCCCTTGGATCTCGCCTGGGAAGAGATGGGTCGTCGCTCAACTATTGCACTCCCTAGCTGTCACCTAAGGTTATAGGAGCTCTCCTCTCTCTCACAGCGAAAATGGCGGATGGAGATGAATGGAGGAGTGGAGGAGATTATAAAGAGGAGGAGGAGGAGGTTGGAGAGGAGATGGAGAGACTGTGAGAGATGGAATGTGGAGTGGTCGTTGATGGTTCTTTCCTCCCCAAGTCAAGGGAGAGTGGGGTGGAATGGGTAGATGGGGGATGAGGTGGTGCCACTTGACGCTCTCGGATGCGACCGTGTGGCGTTTATTTAATTAGTAGCAAAAACCATGGGGTTGACACGTGGCAGCTTTTGGAGCCTCCACGTGTTGCTCTCAGAAAAATCCAAAGCTAAATGCAAAGATAAATAAAAAAGAAATAACAAAAGGGATTAAATCAAAAAGTGGTCAACATGAAAGTTGCTCTCTCGACGAGATCTACAACTTTCGTGAAAGGCCAAAAATCAAATGAGATCATCTGTACAAAATGTATTTTTTAGTGGTACCTTGTAGGTATAAAATACTACATTTTTCCTTTTGCAATTTTTTTTGTCATTTTTCAATAAGAAAAATAAAAAAAAAGAGAAAATATGAGAATATTTACAATTTAATCTATTTTATTTGGATTTTTAATAATTAAGAAAATAAAAGAATAAAATACAGGGGCAAAACGGTCAATATGTACAATATACAAAAGTGGCCCAAAACCCAAGTTTTGCATACGAGCTCCGATTTTAATGAAATTGGTTTTGTTTCGAAGGTCTCTGGATGTATATTACTTTAAAAGTGAGTAGACCTAATTCGGAGGTTGTATGAGCGAGATATGCACATTTTAAGGCTCCTAGTTTCAAAATTGGATTGGGGTTTTATTGGTCAATTTTACAAGTTAGTATTTTTTTGATATTTTTCTTTAATTAGTGTTTGTCATATAGACACTACAGAATTGATTTTATTGGATTTGGAGTTATTATAAAATATATACAAATAGGTGAAATATGGTGAATATTTACAAGTGAATTTGGGCTTCTTATTTAATGCAATATGAATGCTAAAATGCAGATGTTATCAATGCATGCATTAATGCTAATTATGCAATGTAAGGGGAAATATGCGGCTAATTACTCGGGAACAAAGCTCTATTTTCACATTTTAGAGTGATGAATCAGAGATTCATCAATAGGTCGAATAATGATTGGACCATCAAGATCACTTTCTTAATGTATTTATCATTCAATGTGAATCAAGAAAATTATGAATTTGTCCTTATTAAATTGATGATTAATATTTATGAAAATATTTGATAAAATATCAACGACCATTAAGTGAGAGTTTCATGACAAAACCCTAGTTTATCTTACAATAGTTGTAGGACAACTTTTACATGCAAAATCAATAACATGTTTGCTTGATATGCTTAGAAATTTAGGATCTCAAAAGTGTTTTAAGATGCCTAATATTTATGAGTGATTAATATATATGTATCATGCTAGTAACAAAGAGCATGTGATCAATAAAACCTCTTAGTATAATTTGTACCAATTTTGTTGTCTTGAATTAATTTGTGATGGTATCTAGGTCATGGATATGCAAATAGGTTACTTAATTGGCACCCTGCACCGAAGTGGTGGCGCTCCCTGTTAGCATAATCCGTTCAACCTGGCTTGATCCGTTTCAAGGATTGGAAACATGAGAAGTCTCTAGTTACTTTAATCAATTAATTGGAATAATACAATTGTACAAATATGAGGGTGTATACTTGATGAATCTCTGATTTATCATCACTATATTCCTTAATTGTCCTCCAAGCATGGACAAATCAATAAAAATCATCAATAATTCCTCTTTATTATAAATTAACCCCTTCCTATAAATAACCTTAATTATTGTACAAATATTAACTCCTTTTATTTCCTTTATTTATCTTATTCTATTTATTATTAAAAATTCTAAAAAAATTAGATTATATATTGTCGATATTTATTTTAAGCGTTAAAAGGAATTAAAAAGATATACAAATAAAAACAATTAAAATACAATGTTTTTATTCATTAAAAATACTCTCAAATATTTTTTGTTGTTTATATATCTCTTCTGGCTTTTTGGCCAACATGAAACTTGTAGATCTTCTCGAGATCTACGGCTTCATGATTTGATTTTTCCCTTACTTCTTCTTTATTTTATTTATTTTTTATTTTTTTCTCATTTTCTTATTTCTGAATAATTTAATTGGGCCACATGACACTCTTTGGAGCTGCCTACCTGACCCCTTCTCCTCGCACCACCCCCTCTTCTCTTCGCCTTTGGATCTCCTCCCCCCTCTCCATCTCAGCCGATCATCTCTGCCTCTCTATACACCCTTAGAACTCCTTATTAGGTACAATCTTAGCTGCCCTCGCCTGCCTCAACCTCAACCGTTGGATAGCAATGCCCATCCAATGGCTTGGAGCCCTCCACACCGCCTTCTATCTTCCCCACCATAGGATGATGCCCACGCTCCATCTTGACTTCTCCTTCGCAACACACCCACAACCCTTGGATCTACTCCCCATATAGGATCCTCTCTGTCGCTGCGTCATACAACTAAACACCCTCCACCTTACCATAGCCATTGGATGACCCTGCATCATATAACTAAACAACCTCCACCTTACACATTTTCCTTCATAACCGTAGGATCCTCCTTCGAACCCCACCTTGATTGCTCCTTCGCACCACACTCATCACCATTGGATCATATTATAAGATCTGATCTTAGCCACCGACTAACGCACGTACCTCAGTCGTTGGATCGTGAAATCCAACTGCTCTGAATCCGTCCTCCTCCTCCTCCAGTTCCTTCCTCTCTCCCATGAATTCCACACCGGCCACAACTCCCCTTCCTATTTTAGCACCTCCACCATGATGCCCCTCCACGATTTAACGTCATCCCCATGAAGCCCTAAGACCCGTCATCCACGCTCAACCATCACTTCCCTATATCCTATTTCTACGGTTAATGGTGGGCATTACAATTCACCCCTTCCATCTCTATATCGACCATCATCCACCCCTTAAATACATGACCTCTGGCCACCCTTCACCTCTCCCACCAATTTTACGGCGTAGGCCTAGCCGCCCTCCACCTCCCTATGACATACAGAGGCTGGATTGAGGGGCCAAGATTGCTGCTCCACCCAGGTGTGACCCATGGTCAGCAGACCATGTCATGGTGGCTCCACCACCATTTTGAGCACCATGCTCTTGCCCAAC
Organism: Ottelia alismoides; assembly: GCA_037367405.1. Classification (NCBI taxonomy): domain Eukaryota; kingdom Viridiplantae; phylum Streptophyta; class Magnoliopsida; order Alismatales; family Hydrocharitaceae; genus Ottelia; species Ottelia alismoides. The sequence continues at coordinate 953,489 of JAZKJV010010019.1, read as the reverse complement.
ATGTAGAGTAAAGACCCGAGGTCCTCCGGACCTCCACCTGGGCCACAACCTCTTCTGTGACTCCTTCAATCTTCCAGGTAAGCTCCTTCCCCTTTTGACCTTGTTTTTTTCCATTTAAGTAGGATAAACCCAACACCTTCATCAATCATTGACCATCTCTTAAACTCCACTACACATCCATAACCTTCACACAAAGCTCCAATCACCTCCCTCCTTCCTCTGCTACCCCATACACTCCAAGCATCTTCCTCTGTCGGAGGCAGAGGAGGACTCACTACGGGAACCACTTGCTCCGCCCCTAAGCCCGCCACATACCCCAGTACATTTCAGCTATATCTCCATATAATACTCTACAAGTGCATCTTCATTGGTCGGAACTTCTTTCCTTGCCCTGTTCTAGAAGCTCCACGTCGGCGAGGGTGCCTTACCGTGGAGCTTCAACCCACTCTACACTTTCATCTTCCTTCCAGCATCTTCATCGACTATGTAGCAAGCTTTCTCGACCATCTACATGAGAGTGGGAGGTCAAAGGAGCTCCAAGGGGCTTGCCAGAGCCCTGCTTTTGCTTCCATGCTGAATAAAGATAGTGGTTGAGCCGACAACTATAGGTGCCATCCGATCTCCCTGATTGGACAATCCACATCGCACACCAGCCTCAGACCCACACCTAAAGCTTTGGTGGAGCCAAAGCAAGGACGAAGGATCAGGATACGACCCGTGTCCTGAACCTACAACTGACCTTCATTGCCTCTTGAGCCTAGCCCGCACACGTGCCATGCGCGTGCTAGCTGAGCATTTTACATCGATGCCCTGTTAGGTCCTCTAAATTGCAAAGACGTCCTGCCCAAGCACACGTGCCTCATGTGCCACGCTTAGGCAATTTGCAAAGGACTCTCATCGACTTTTATTTATCACATATATGCTCCTCCAAGGGACCTTTTATCCATATTTATCTTTTATTTTGTATTTTTTATAATTATACCCATGCACTTGTTTTATTCATATCTTGAGCATACAGACTCTAAATCGAGTTATTTCAATTTCATTGTTTTGCTAATTTTGCGTTCTTCATAATAGCATTCTTATTTCTCTACTTTGACACATAATTTTGGATGCTAAATTTTACATGATTAATATTTCATTTATTCTTCATTTAAATACCATCAATTAATGTTGTGCTTCATTTGATAATGGAATTGAATAGCCTTTTGATTGCTCAACAATTGAACTATTTATAAGACATCTTTTTGCAAGCAACCATTGATATCATTACATAACATCTTACGTCATTTTATTGCTAAAAACCAAAATAAAAAAATACATGATTCATACATGCATTACATAAGAGTTCATTATAGATTGCATTACATTTATTCCACATTCAATTAATTTAAAATAAAAAATATTCCATGATTTTTATCATTCATTTTTAACATCATATTTTAAGTATTTAAAACTCAATAACAGTGTGTTTTCTTCACAAACATCTCATGCTTATTGCTTATTGCACCCTTGTTATTCCTTGCATTTTTATGTTTGCTTGATTATTGTATGCATACTATTGTCCTCATTTTGTGATATGCATTATGTCTGCATTAAGAAGACCTAGATCAATGAATCTAATAACTCAATATTAAACATTAATGGTCGATTAATCGACTTGGAGGCGCATGTCCTTGTTTTTGACCTTTGTATGCTTAAAAATTCATCATTACATATTCAAGTATGTTGTCGATTCTGCATGGATCCAAAATCATCTTTTGTGCTACGATAAAAACAACGTGATAAAGAGGCCCTGAAGTGGACTTCCAACCTTTGGGACACCCGATATAATCCACATCTGCACATCTAGTAACTGCAAGAGACGTATCTCTTCTGAAAATAAGGCTTGCACCTGGAGAAGATTTAAGATATCTTAAGATCATGCAAACTGCATCCATGTGGTCCTGTCTGGGTTGCTCCATAAACTGACTGACTCTTCTTACAAAAAATGATATATTAGGCATGATAATAGTAATATATAATATCTTCCCCACTAGCTTTCTGCATCGTCTCTTATACACGTCCTCCAAGTAATCATTGAAGGATATGGAAATTATACTCAAGCGCATCACGGAAGCGTGATCGTTGTATCGGATACGACGAAGAACGACTAGTCGTGCTAGTTGTTCGGTGCAGCGGAATTTAAAAAATTTATTCGATGAAACCACATGATCCGAGAACCATTCTCAGATCGTTTCATCTATAACCACAACAAGTATAATGCAATACCTCTTGAAGCGTGGTTGATCAAGTCTCTAAAGAAAGAGACCTCCTGTCTCAAGTCCGATCGTCGGCGAGACCGCTTGCGAGCGCGGGGATGAACCGCGTTGTCCTCGCAATCCAAGAAGATGATCCAAGCGTGGTTGCTCCTGATCTCGTCGCACGAGATCAAACGTCTCCTTCGTGAGAGGAACTCTCCAAGAAGACGGAGAACCAAAGAACGTCGAAGCGGCGACGCGGTGGCGAAGGCGACGACGGTTCTCTCCTCTAGGGTATGGTGGACGACCACCAACAAGAGAGGAAGAGAGGGCTGGCGTGTATGAAGAAATGAGGGAGAGAGAGCTCCTATATTGCATGTTATTAGAGAGCATAGAATGCCTCTCTATTTATAGGGTTTTGGGATCCATGGATCTCAATCCATGGGACACATAAAATCAATGGATGAGATTGATTTGTGTCAATCCAATGGCCAAGATTGTTGTTGTCAAAAGCAACAAATTTAGGTTAAAATATATTTGAAAAAAATCAAATATAATTTATTCCTAAATCATCCCAACAAATAAGGAGAGAATACACATGGATATCAAATCTTCATGTGCAATCAAGAGGGGACGGCCACCCATTCCATATAGGAATTGGGTGCCGCCCACTTGTTTCCCAATGGAGAGCAATCTCATGGATTTCCATGAGATTGCATATCTCCTTGGATTTCTCTCCTATTAATTTGCAACAAATTTTGTTGGGTTTTATTCTTCAAAAATAATTCATAATTATCTTTGAGAATATTGCATTCTTGCCATGGAAAAAATTGTGAATCATATTCACAACCCAAAACAACATATAATTCATATTGTTAATTAATTACACAATGTGTATCCAATACACATAATAATTAATCAACACATATAAATTATAATTAGCTCTCTCTAATACATTATAAATCACATTTATAATATATTATGAATAATTGGATATTTCTATCCACATTATTCTTATCCACATTAATTAAATCACATTTAATTAAATTGGACAATTTCTTCACACATCAAGATGATTAAATCACATTTAATCATTATTTCTTCATTGCTTAGATCTTATGTAATTATTCTTGAACCCTTCAAGAATAATGCAATCTCTCCGCAGATACTTGGAGATAAGGACAGGGCGATTGTATTGTTCCACGTATAGTGACATGGATATTGAGATCATATCTCAAATCCAGATCGCGGGCCTCCCATAGATGCTTGATTAAATCAAGACCGTAAATCTAATCTTCTCATTGTATCTGAATCACATTCAGATCAATGTCCAACACTTGGACCAAGATCAGATCACTTCTCTACTGAGAGGAGTCACTAAAATCCAGACCCGTTTCATCACTCCCTAGGAATGGAAGCGTCATGGTTATACAATCGTTTATGATCAAATCACCCTCAGGTATTCCCAATACCTGTACATCCTGCATACTGGAAGACTCAGACTAATCCCGAAGTATCAGATCAACTTTATACTGTCTACTTCATGGTTTTATCAGTAAGTTTCTCATTCGATCATTGGGAGTTGGTATCGATCATACACTTTCCAAAAGTGTATATCATACCTAGGTCTTGATCATATACTAAAAGTATATATCAAACCTACAAATTCAGTCAAGCTTCCAAAGCGAGACGACCATGCGCATGGAATTTGATTCATCCCAATATCTCATGAGTGAGCTCATGTCTTCCGGTTCAGTAACTGAACCTGTATGATCCCTTTGAGAGATCGTATTACTCATATGCCCTTATATGCACACCAGCGCGCCGGTGTATAGACCTTGATTAGGTCATCAACCTATTGGTCTGCCAAATGTACATACTCAGACATATAGTAACACATCTGTCTCCGGTCAGAGGATGCGTGCCTATATCATGACAGCATATGATATAGGACTTTGGTTATCTCGATCTCGTTAAGTCAACTCTTTGACCTAACTAATCTGACACCTCCGAATCTCTATTCCTATGCAGAGGACCTGCATCAAGAGGTCGGTCAGATATCAGCCTTCAGAGATATGATTGCCATCTCCTACTCAGGCTGGAGATCATCTCTTAATAATCATTTGACGGTGCTTGATGAGTCCTCAATCTAACTCTTTAGATATTCATCCAAGCACCAGCCTCTATGATTCAACAGTTGAATCAACAGCTGTATGATTATTAAGATGGCCATGGTACATAAGCCTAATTGTACTAAGGGACCTATTATACAAATTATTCATTCTTCATTTCAGATCAGGGAATGATATGTGCAATAACATTTATTGCATAATGGCTCGCCGTGGGCTCGCATTTCCAACAATCATCATAGAGCCTAGCATTGGGATCCAGTGCTGTAGTGCCATATCTACATCCTATCATGCATGTCTCAAATAGAAGGTCAGTAATTGATGAATCTGTGATTCATCACTCTAAAATTTGAAAATAGAGCTTTGTTTCGGAGCAATTATCTGTGTATTTCCACTTATATTGCATAATTAGCATTCGTGCATGTGTAAATAATATCTGCATTTTAACATTCATATTGGCATTAAATAAGGAGCCAAGATCACTTGTAAATATTCACCTAAATATTATCTTAAAACACCTATTCGTATATATTTATACTAACTCTAAATCCAAAAAAATCAACTCTATAGTGTATATATTACTAACACTAATAAATCAAAAAAAACTAACTTGCAAAATTGTCCAATAAAATCCAAATCCAAGTTTGAAACTATGAACTCTAAATGCACACATCTCTCTCTTACTATGCCCGATTTAGGTTTGCTCCTTTTAAATTAATATACATTAAAAGACCTTCAAAATAAAACTAATTTCATAAAAATCGGAGCTCGTATGTGAAACTTGAGTTTTGGGGCCCTATTGTATATTGTACATATTAACCTTTTTGCCCTTGCATTGTATCCTTTTATTTTCTTAATTATTAAAAATCCAACAAAATTAGATTATATTGTAAATGTTTTTTTTTCATATTTTCTCTATTTTTGTTTTGATTTCTCTTGATTTAAAAATGAAAAAATAATAACATAAAAATCGTAGTGTTTTTATACCCTTAAAAACACTCACAAAAATATTTCTCCCTCTGTTTGATCTCATTTCTATTTTTAGTCAACATAAAACTTGTAGATCTCATCGAGATCTACAACTTTCATGTTTTGATTTTTTCTAAATTTGTGTCCTTCTCCCTCATATTTCAACTTCTTATTCCGAATAATCTGATTGGGCCATGTGACTCTTTCTGGTAGAGCCATGTGGCCCGAGCCTGTGCGCGCCACGTGGCCCCCGTTCTCCATCATTGGATCATCTCCAGGCACTTCAGATCGTCAGCATTCATGCCCGCATTTAACCTCAACCCTCTGATTCATTCCCAGATCAAATTACAACCGTTCGTTAGTGCCTCTCTTCTCAGCTTGCCACGTGTCATCCCCTTAGCCACCTGATCTCCTCTAAAAGGCTCAATCTCAGCCATCACCCTATGTTGCTTTCCTAGATGCCCGATCTATACCCACCTCTCATCACGGGCGTTCTCTTCCACCCGCACTCACTCATGACATGTGGCTCCATCCTAACCCTCGATCTCACCTTCACGGATCTAATCTGGGCCACTCGAACACACCTTCTTCTCAACCGTCGGATCATGAGACCCAACGGTGGAGACCCATCGTCTTCCTCCTGCTACCTGCCCACATGCAACGATCGCGCCCTCGTGACTCCACTGCAACCACCCCCGCGCGCATGCCGGTCAACTCGCAACTGCCATCCGCACCTGCTACGCACAATGCCCATTTCCCCACGTTTTCTCTCTTCCATACCATGCACGAACATCCTGCGTCCCGCACGCCACTCACTCCATCTCTCCCGCATACCCCACCATTTCCAACCTTCTTTAAAAGGATCTCCTCCATCCCGTTGCAATCATCCACCACTTCGAGAGTAGGAGAAAGAGAGCCGTTACAGCCCTTCAGGTGATAGCTGAAGGGTCATCAGGCGAGCGATGACCCTTGTTCACTCCAACGAGATCCAGGAGGGATCCCCCTCCTGTTGCAGCCGCCTACCACCGCTGCTCAGCTCGGGTCTGCCGCACCCCCGAGCGAAGACCGCTGAATTTTCTCTCCAACATTCCAAGGCATCCGACCATCGTCTTCAGGTGCCCTTCTTCTCTCTCTTCCTTCCTCTGCTTTCTTCTTCTTCTTCTTTCACTTCAACATTTCCGGTGCCCTTCTCTTCTTCATCTTTTTTTCCTTTCTCTGTTTTTTGTCTACTCCCCTATTTTCCAATCGCACCACCACCAACTCTGCCTATCCCTTGGGCTCCTCCGATTCATCGAGTCACTTCGCCCGACATGCCGCCAACCGCCTGCACGCCCAGAGCACCGCACACCTCATCCATGAAGCCGTCGATGCCCTGGTCAGCCAGCAGCCCCTGGATCCGCCCTCTAGCTCCGTGCCCTCAGCCGCTCACGAACGACGCCACCAGAAGCCCTTCGCCATGCCTCCACGACTCTCCGAGTAGCTCCGTGCTTCCTCCTCGCTCCTCGGGTGTGTGTCTCCTGGGGGACCGCCTTTTTTATTCAATTTTTATTCTTTAATTTGCATTAAGAACCCTGTGTTCGCGCATCATTTTAGACCTTCATTTAGCATCATTTCTTAATTCTAAAAATTACATATTGTAGAACATCTTAGGCTTTATCATTGTGAATGCTTATTATATTTTTGTAAGCTTTAAATTATTTAATATAGATATTTTATTGGAAATTATCATATTTTGCTGAATGTTTGCCTCTACTTGATTATTAAATCGATTGTTGCTCCATAAATTGCAAAAAAATCACACTAGGTAGAGTTGGAGTAGTTTTATTTTGTGCCTAAAAATCATCACATTTGCATATAAAGGTCTAAATAAATTAATTGTTGTTTCACTTAATCAGATTTTTAATAAGTAAAAAATTAAGTGTTTTTGGGATCTAATAATTTTCCTGGATTCATCTCATGTAGAAATGTCTAGGAACCCGGGACAAGATGAGCTTATATGAGTCAGATCTGAGTAGGAGTATGGTACTAGAGTAGGATGTATACGATTACCCTGCAAACTCTATACGTACTAGAGTATGAAATGAGTCATATCTGAGTAGGAAAGCCCTCGTCGTCTAGTACGAGCTCACTCATTTTCTAAACGTTATATGTATAGAGCGCTGCAATTAGCAATGCTGATCTCATCTCATCCTCAAGTGAACACTGGTCTTTCAATTCAGGATACTCACTTAGACATTGTCGATAGCCTCGGACCACGTATATTTCCTTATAGTTATCTGATTCTGAATCGATCCTGCTGATGATCGATCATCCTCATTTCTAATGGTTGAACGGCTTGTGGAATATTTGACTAAAAAACGTCCTCAATAAATCCGGTTCTTCCCCCGTGCCACATGAGCACAAGAAAGACCCCATTGAATAGTTGCCTTGTTGTTTGACGATGTCTTTTTTCACAATTATTTCGAAGAGAACCGTATAAGATCAAAAAAGAAAGTCCATAGATTCTCTTTGAATTTCATTAGATATCTGACACCCTCTTTTTGACTCCTCCACCACCACGAACCTCAGTTAGATTCAGGCATGATACACTGATTCTTTCTTTTCTTTCTTAGGTTTTATCTCTGAAAATAATTTAATTTGGTAATTATTAAAATTAAAGTAGAAATCACCCAACATTAATATTTAATTCGTAGTTAATTCATAAAGAGTTGAAAAATTCCAATAAATTATGGTAGATTTATTTCATCATAAATGACATTTTTGCCAAGTTTGAGAATTTTTAGACTTAATTTTATCATATTCACATTTTAACCCTCGAATTTGTCCAGGATTGCATTGCATTTTTAATTGAATAAAAACATATAGAAAAATTCTCCTAATGACCTAACATCTAGATCGACTTTAATTAATCTAAGGAGAAACTTGCCCCTTGAGTTCGACCTTAGGCTTGCCCAAGTAAAATAAAAATTACCACTCGATATTAGTTGATATGTTAATTAAAGTGGTTTTTGATAAATCCGAATTTGACCGACTATAACAAACAATCACACTTATTTTAATGTTAATTCGGTTAAATTAAGAGGGTGAATAAAAGGGTTTTTCAAAATAGCACCATTTTCGAGGAGACACGACTTAGGTTTATTTCTAGAAAATTTAGATTTTAGGTTTTCCATCCCCGAGTAGTCTGATTCTTGGTTTTCTTGTGAATATTTTTCTGTTTATCTTCAGCATTTGTTTATTATGTGTCATTTTCTCTCTGACCATAATTTATTTTTATGCGAGGAACACGAGGCATCGAAGGCAATTCACCAGGCGAGCCGAAGAACCTGCATCGATTTGAACTGAGTGGTTTTTGAGAGAACTTGTAAAAAAGTTTGAGAGAACTTGTAAAAAAGTTTACATTTACAACAGTCCCTATTTGAGTTCTCGCATGTATAACTGAATAATAAAAAGAATCTTTGTGTTGTGTCGTTGCTTGATGTAGGATAGGACCCACACTCGCGACTCTTAGAGCTTTCTTAGGACTGTTTGTGCTCGTAATATTTAGGACCATGCTTCAACATTAAAATGCATGCTTAGATCGTAGAACTTAGCAAAACTTAACTTGTTCTTCACACGCTAATAGAACTGCTTGTCTAGGAATGGGTTTTCTTTGATTGCATTCATTTAGATAAAATTTCAATTCTGTTTTGCATCCTGCATGTAGAGCATGAGGATCATTGTAAGTTTCTTAAACTTGGCATACACCATCATTTTATCGTTCATCGGCCTTTCTCGATTCCTTCTCCCTTGGTTTTCTAACTTAAAGTTAAAGGAATTGGGGCTGGAAGGTAGACATGCCTTGTGTGTTGGACTAATCAAGTGGTCATCTAACTTAAAATTGGGACAGCTAAACAAATTGACCAAAAAAATCAACATAAAATTGAAAATTCTGTTTGTGGGAGAATAAACCCGACCTTGATTTCAGGCTGAGTGAGGATGCATAGTGTGTGTGCAAACCCTAAGGTAGAGTCAAAATCCCCGCCTTTCATATCACATACCCCGATCCTAGCAAATATCATAGGCTGAATTCTTATAGGTTCAACTGACCAGCGCCAAGTAGCCTCCGCTTGTTTCGGCAGGTAGATAGGGATGAAGTAGCGATGCACTGTGACAAGCTGCTATTAACCCTTCAGGGTGAAGTTAAAAGCCTTGTCAATTTATGCCTACTTCGATAGGTAGATAGGAGCCGATCCTTGAACTTCTCAGCTGGGGATAGGAGCGAAGAAAGGATGGGCTTAGACGCATCTGGCTTTGAGCCGACTTCTCTATAGGCCACATAATCCTTACTATTTGTTTGAAAAATCACACTTAAAAGTAACCAGATTAATCAGACCCAGCTTCTGGTCCTTCACCGTAGTGAGTGTGAACTCAGGGTTTGTGATTCATTTACTTGCTTTAGGTAGGAGTCAAATCCTATCTTTACACACTTGTACTCCCAATTCTTCTTTCTAACATCAAAGATGACTGACTGGGGGGATATTTACTCAAGCTTCACAAATCTCTCATTGAACCCCTCACGAAGTTTGTCTTCATCGGCCCAAGCGCAACTTGGGCCAACCCGAGCTCATGACCCTCGTAAGTTCGGGATCACCCACTCTCAGGATGGTTACCCTCAAACCATTCCTTTTCTCTCCTATCATCTCTCTGAGGAAAACCTTCACCTCGGTGAGCACATCTTCAATCCTATATCTTCTCCTAATATAGACCACATTGTTGTTCCAGGTGAAGAAGATCAACCCAAATCCAAGATGCCTCCTAAGAAAAACCCATACGAAGAGGAACACAGAGATGATCCCATGCATCAAGTCCTTGCTCGTTTAGCTAGAGCCAAGCAGCTGAATGCAGATCTTATGGTTAGGATGGGACAGGTGATTGAGGTAGGTGGAATAGATAGATCGATGGTAGATGCATACGACCCAACTGAGAATGATATGCATAGTTGACTCGTACCTGAGGTACCCCCAGAAGCATTTGAGCTGAAGCCCCATTTTCTTGGTCTGCTATCGAAGTTTAATGGAAATTCCACTGAAGAACCATATGCTTTTCTGAGAGACTTCGAGCTGGTATGTAACAACCTCAGTCATCCTAGGGTTGGACAAGATTACATCAGTCTGAAGGTTACCCTGTTTGCCTTAGGAGATAAGGTTGCCCCATTGGCTGAAGAACTTCGGGGTTAGATGTATGCAATTCGAAGATTTATTTTTGAAAAAGTTCTACCCACTTAGTAGACTAACCAGATGAGGACGAAGATCGCTAGCTTTTCCCAGAGCCCCCACGAACCATTCCATGAAGCATGGGACAGATTCAATGATTTGGTACAAAAAATGTTCTTGCCATGGCATTACCAAGGCGATCTTAGTCCAGACCTTGTTCTGTGGCATGACCCTGAAATGCAGGGGTTAGTGAGTGTACCTTGTGGAGGTAGCTATGTGAATAAGAATGAAGATGTCGTATGGAAGATCTTAGAGTAGATGGTGGAAACATGCAGATCTAAAGCCACCAGGGCCTATCGGGTGTCTCCCTCAAGCTTATCTAATGAGATATCTAGGAGGACTGTAGAGGATCTGAGAGATGACCTAATCCCTAGCATGCAGATAATAGATGATAAGCTCACCATGGTAGAACAGATCCACAAGAGGGTCACAGACCTTGAGGTGCTTTCACGATTGCTGAAACAAGTGGAGAAATTAACTAAGAAGGTAGCCAAGATACGACTACCTGTCCCTTCTGCACCACCTGTACCTGTACATCGAGTTCATCTAGTATAGGAGTAGGTACATGGGCCTCAAGGTAGCTGGACTGAAGAGCAGTAGTACACTCAGCAAGAGCAGCATGCATAACGAGTCTGAAATCACGGCTTTAAAAAAATATGTTTTTATGTGATCGTGCTTAAAGAATTATGAGTAGTTCGTTGTAGACGGCGATCAAAATCGATCACGGAATAACCATAAATCTTTATTCAATTTAAATCAAGTGGTCTTATGTTTATTTTACTTGGGCAGGTCCCAAGGTCGAACACAAGGAGGCAAAGGAACAACCTAAAGTTGTGTCTATCAAAATTCGTGCACGGTTTTCAAGGTGGTCTTTTTTTTGGAATTTTTAATGTAATAAAGAATGCAATATGCAATATTGGCCTATTTTAGGGACTAAAATGTCAATTACATTCAAATGATATCCGAAAAAATGAAACTTGGCCACTCTGTCAATTATGATGAAATGAATGCACTGTAATTTTTTTGGAATTTTTGGATGCAAAATGAAATTTTTTATGAATTTTTAAGAATGAATAGAATGATTTTCAATATTTAATTATAATAAATACTAAACCTATTTATTTTCGAGGACCAAAATTATCTAAGATCTATCACTAGATGATTAATCTCAGAAAAATCCTAAACCTCGAAAATGTGGGATCTAATACCTATTAAAAATTAAACACTGAAATATGCAAAATGATTTTTACAGGACAAACTATGCATGCAAATGCAATTCTTTTTGGGCATAATGTCAAGCACAATTAATCCTACAATATGTGACTTTTCGGGGATTTTTAGAGCAACGTAATCAATAGCAAATTTAAGAGCATAAAAAGAGCAAAGTTTGCAATTCTCCACAAAACAATTAATTATTAGTTAACCGTCAATCACAAAAATAACCACAATATGTTGAGATGTAGAAAATTAATTGGCAAACATCATACTATTTTTTGATAAATAAAATGATGGAAAACGGAGGTTTAAAATGAAGGAGAAATGCAGGGGTGCAGATGCAATAAATATAAAAGAAATATGCAGGGGGGGTGTATGCGTAATTACCTAAAACTTGGGGGTTATTACTGCAAAATGTCCACTAGGTCACGTGTCGATGGAGGGATGATGCGTAATATGGGGGACTCTTGAGGGCGTCTCTGCAAATTGCCCACCCGCACGTGAGTGTCACACGCGCGGGTGTGGGTCTTGCTGACATTTCCTCCTCACATGCGCTGCACGTGGGAGGACCTCGGGACTGGAGCCCGATGCTGCGGTGGAGCAGCATCGAGATGGAGGAAGCCGACCAAGGCGCTGGATGTCCGGATGTCGACGCGGAGTGGGATCGATGGCGAAGCGCTGTCGGAGCGCTGCTGGTGGAGGGCCCTCACTGCTACTGATGTCGCGTGGCGTTGGGCCGACACATGGCCAGGTGGCGGCGTTGGAGATGGTGCTAGCAGCGAAGGGAGTTGATGAAGTCGACTCCTGGCTCTGGCCAGGAGGTGGCAAGGTCGTAGTTGTCGTGGTTGTTGGGGGTGCAGTCGTGATCGGATACGTTGATGCCTGACGAAGAACGTCGGAGTCGAGGAGAAGGAGATGGTGCTTGGGCAGAGCACATTTGTCGGAGAAGAAACGTTGAAGGCTGTGGAGCTTGCGACGAAGGAGTTACGGACGTAGGCGTAGGCGTAGCTTGCGGCGGTGCGTTGTCGGAGGAGAAGGCGGAGGCTTACGGTGAGGATGATGATCGAGGGAGTGAGAGATGATCGAAGAGGGAGCTTGCATGGTTTCTCGGAGATGGAGAGATGAGGCGGAGGACGGAGGGTGTACCTGGGCAGAGGCTCAATGGCGTAGGAGAGCCGGAGCTGGAGCAGCGTCTGGATAGGTAGGTGCGACGAGGGCGAATGCCTTGGATCACGTCGACGACAGGAGCTGTCACGACCTGATGAGAAGAATGGTGGATCAACGACGTCTAGGGCGTCGATGGATCTTAAATAGGGTTGCGAGGGACGGGGCATGCGGAGGAGGTTGCAGAGTGGTCGGTGCAGAGGAGGTTGGTAGCGTGGCGGTGCGGAGGAGGTTGTGGGATCAAAGGCAGAGGAATCTGTTAGGGGCGACAGCCGGTTGCGAAGGGGGCGCGGGAGGTTGAAGAGATACAACGACCGTTCGATCGACCATAATCGAACGGCTGCGGAGGTGCCCCGTGGCGCAAGAAAAAGGAGGAGCAGTGGGTTACGTGCGGAGCACGTGTCTGGGAGGCACGTGCGATGCACGTGCGGTTATTTATTTATTTATTTTAAACGAATAAATATAAAGCCCAAAAAAGCCAACACGTAGCGGCCCCAGGGGCTGCCACGTGTCAGCTCCAGAAAAATCGAGAAAGAATTATTTTATAAAATACAAAATAAATAGTAAATGACCTCGGATCGAAAAAGTTCCTTCACGAAAATTGCTCGTCTCGATGAGATCTACAATTTCATGAAGACATAAAAGCCAAAATCGATTAAATGCACAAAGTGATATTTTTGGGGTATCCCATGTACATAGAATACCTTGATTTTTGGGTTTTTATAATTTTTTATCATTTTAAATCAGATAAAAAATCCAGAAAAATATGAAGAAATCAAAGATAAATAAAGACACCCTATCATTTTTTTGGATTTTTATTAATAAAGAAAATATGTACATAAGATATCAGGTCAAAAACCGCCAAAATACACAATGTACAAAAGAGGCCCAAAACCCAACTTTTACATACGAGCTCGGATTCACTTGAACTTGATCTTGTTTTGAAGTTAATTAAATGTACATTAGTTCAAAAGTAAGTAGGATCAAATCGGACACTGGATGGGAAAGATATGTGGCTTTTAATCTGAAAATCCTGAAATTAGGGTTTGGATTTTTGATCCACTTATTTGGGTTAATGATTTTTTTGTATTTTTCATTTATTCTTTTTTAGTGATATGTACACAGTGGAGGTGGTTTTGTGTCATTCGGAGTTAGCATGAATGAGTTAAAAATCAGGGGAGTTAGGCTATTTACAGGTCAATTTTGGCTGAGATTTTTGGCTTCTTATTTTGTGCAGAAATTATGGATAAAATGCAATTCTTATGAAAACATGCATGAATGCTAATTATACAGAATAATTGCATAAATGCTGATGATTTTGAGGGATTTGATCTTAATAAATGAGATTTATAGTGATGAATCCGAGATTCATCATCCTCCTATACTTAAACCATGCCCGTCCCTAAGCATCAAAAAGAAATGCCGTGAGGTGAAATGAGATTGGGTTCCATACCAAGACCATGAACTGAAAGTGAAAGTGAAACTAAACTCGACCTTTGGATTATTTGTGTGTCAGAACTTCTGTGAGACTTGGAATTTTAAAAACAACAGCCCTCAAGTTCTTCACATCATTGTCACACTTTCGGCTCAGAATTCATCTTAGATCAATCCTCTTCCCAAAGTATGCCCTATGAACATTGAACAACCGTCATGTGTGTAAAGGGTTTTAGCTCTTACCATCCAGAATGGCGGACTACCATGCTCCTCTCCTCTCCAGTAACTCATCCGCGAGGAGTCAACTATTTCCTTCTAAGGTCTGTCGTGATGTGTTCACAATCGAATTGGGGGAGAAGTTAGAAGAAGGGGAAAAGAACTGGAGGTGGCCAGTGTAGTCACCTCTCCTTGTGAAGATGACCAGTGTAGCCGAGTCTCCACCAAGATATGCAGGTTTCTTGAAGCTTGGACCTTTTTGGTCAGATTTTATTTGGTAGAATGCTTCTTTGTATTTGAAATTTTAGGTGGTTCTGCTTGGATCTTATTGTACCCCTATATATATATAATCTTTTTATTCTATACATTTTTTGAGGTCTTGGAAAAAATTGTGCCCAGCCGTCCATCCCTTTTCCGAAGCTTTATTTCAACCCGTACTCCAGTCTTTAGATTTCCATGCTCCCAGAAAAGAGATTCACACAGTCTTCCAACATCCCGTCTGAGTTGAGCTAAGTGCATAGTGCGAGAGTACAAATTAATTCCCTATTCCAGAGTTGTACCCAGAATGAAGAGACCAGGTTAGACACTAAGAGTCAAAGCTGCTCATTGTCATGTGGAACTTAAAGAATTAAGTCAAAAGACACGAAGCTCTTAAAATCCTATTTCTCGGTGAAATTCCTTTGAAAATTAGGTGAATTAAGGTCAAGTCTAGATCCTTCTTGGTTTCTGCTCACAACTCGGTTCAGAACCCAAAGACTTTTCACAGATGCAGATGAATGCAATGCTGGATGAAGTGTAGGTGTGAAATGCAGACACATTTTATTCTTTTTATGCAAGGGATTTTTTTTGGTCAATGCAAAAAGATGAATAAGAAGCCATTTTCAAACATTTTAGGCAAAGTCAGTGTTAGTGGCAAAATCCTCTTTCTTTTCTTTTCTTTCTTCTTTCTCTCTCTTTTTTTAATATAATTACCCACCCCGTAAATACATATAGACTTATGCGAAAGTACGAGGTATGGCTAAAATATATACACAGTATATATACAGACCCCCTATACTTAGCGAGTGCTGTGTCCTCAGGGCACAAGAAGCGTAATGAAGACATAGCTCGGGCTAAGCGTAAGAGAGTGGAAAATTAATATACAATGGTTCGCCCCCTATACTTAGACTGTGAACAGTCTAAGTATAGAAGAAGAGCGCAAAAGATGAAGCGGTCGGGATATGTAGATGAAGAGAGTATATAAAGGTGGGTGTCAGCTCCCCCTATACTTAGGCTTTGTTCAGCCTAAGTATAAGAGAAGGGTGGAAATGGAGTGATCGAGAAGGAGAAGTGTGATAGGAGAAATGGTATATACAAATGGCATCGGTCCCCCCTATACTTAGGCCTTGGCCTAAGTAGAGGAAGAAGCTGTACAATGGGACCGATGTGGTCGGGAGAGAGGGTGGGACTGATCTGATGAATCTTTAATATCCTCGCTCTACGTGAAATAGATGGCATCAACTTGAACTGTCTGCTCTTTGGGTGATTCAATATATGGCTTCAGCAACTGTCCATTTACTGAGAAAGTTTGTGCATCCTCTTTGAGTTCGGCAATATCTACACTTCCATTGGTATGCACATTGATGACAATGTAAGGACCCGTCCATTTTGATTTCAGTTTCCCATGAAAAATCTTTAACCGAGCATTAAACAACACACTTTCTGCCCAGGGACAAAGGTCTTGTCTTGAATGTGTCTATCATGCCATCTCTTGACCTTATCCTTATAAATCACACTATTGTCATATGCCCAATTTCGGATTTCAATTAGCTCATTCAAATTTAGGTCTTGACATAATTTCCCAAGGTGACAACTCCAATTCAACTTTTTGATCGCCCATTCTGATTTATGAATCAATTCTGCAGGTAGATGGCATGGCTTGCCATAGATCATCCTAAAAGGTGAAGTACCGAGTGGAGTCTTATAGGCTGTCCTATAGGCCCATAGAACTTGGTCCAACAGTTTCGACCAATTCTTCCTATCTGGACGAACCAACTTCTGAAGAATACCCTTCACTTCTCTATTAGAAACCTCTGCCATGCCATTGGATTGTGGATGATATGGGTTGAATATTCTATGCTCAAATTTATACTCCTTAGCCAAAGATCTCTTCTTCCTGTTCACAAAGTGGCTACCTCCATCAGAAATTAAAACTTTTGGTATCCCGAATCTTGCAATGATACTATCCTTGATAAACTTACAGACGGTTTTTCTGTTGGTCATGTGAGCCCACGGTGAGCCATTATGCAATAAATGTTATTGCGAATATCATTCCCTGATCTGAAATGAAGAATAAATAATTTGCATAATAGGTCCCTCTGTACAATTAGGGTTATGTACCATGGCTATCTTAATGATCTTACAGCTGTTGATTCAATTATTGAATCATAGAGACTGGTGCTTGGATGAATATCTAAAGAGTTAGATTGAGGACTCATCAAGCACCGTCAAATGATTGTTAAGATGTGATCTCCAGCCTGAGTAGGAGATGGCAATCCTTTCTCACATAGGTTGATATCTGACCGACCTCTTGATGCAGGTCCTCTGCATAGGAATAGAGATTCGGAGGTGTCAGATTAGTTAGGTCAAAGAGTTGACTTAACGAGATCGAGATAACCAAAGTCCTATGTTGAATGCTGTCACAACATAGGCACGCATCCTCTGACCGGAGACAGATGTGTTGCTATATGTCTGAGTATGTACATTTGACAGACCAATAGGTTGATGACCTAACCAAGGTCTATACACCGGCGCGTTGGTGTGCATATAAGGGCATATGAGTAATACGATCTCTCAAAGGGATCATACAGGTTTACTACTGAACCGGAAGACATGAGCTCACTCATGAGATATTGGGAAGAATCAAATTCCGTGCACGGTCGTCTTGCTTTGGAAGCTTGACTGAATTTGTAGGTTTGATATATACTTTTGGAAAGTATATGATCAAGACCTAGGTATGATATATGCTTTTGGAAAGTATATGATCGATACCAAATCCCAATGATCAAATGAGAAACTTAGTGATCAAACCCTGAAGAAGACAGTGTAAAATAGATCTTGATCTTCGGGTTGACCATGGGTCTTCCAGTATGCAGGATGTACAGGTATTGGGAATACCTGAGGGTGATGTGATCATAAACGATTGTATATCCATGACGCTTCCATTCCGAGGGAGTGATGAAACAGGTCTGGATTTTAGTGACTCCTTTCAGTAGAGAAGCAATCTGATCTTAGTCCAAGTGTTGGACATTGGTCTGAATGAGATTCAGATTCAATGAAGATTAGATTTGCGGTCTTGATTTAATCAAGCATCTGTGGGAGGTTCGTACGATCTGGATTTGAGACGAGATCTCAACATCCAAGTCACTATACGTGGAATAATACAATCGCCATGTCCTTATCTCCAAGTATCTGCGGAGAAAGCACATTATTCTTGAAAGAGTTCAAGAATAATTCTTTTGATGAAATATCCAAGCAAGGACTTGATGATTAAATGAGATTTAATTATCAAGCTTAAATATGAATATGATTCATATTGTGAAAATGATTATCTAAGATAATTAAATGGGATTTAATTATCAAGGATTAAAGAATGTGGATAATACTATCCATGATATATGTGTATTATAAATATGATTTATAATATATATATTGAAGAGAGAGAATCTATGTAAATAGCATTTGTTAATTAATAGTGTGGATTGGATTCACATTAATTAATTAATTGGAAATGTAATTTACAAATTAGTTTGGGTTGTGAATGTGATTCACATATCTTCGATGGCATGATTGAAATATTCACAAATTAATTTGGAATTAATTTGGTGGATATTATTGCAATAATAGTTATTGCAATTTATTAAGAAATAATAAGATAAAATAAAAGGAGACAAAATAACCCCCTATAATTTAGGGTGGTTTGTTGACTCCCTTTTTGTTGTCACATTATCTCTTAATTAGTTAAATTAAATTATGTTGATAATGTTGCAACATATTTTAATTTAAATTAATGTTGTTGGTTTTAACCAACAACAATCATAGCCATTGATTTAGCATGGACCAAGCATAGCCCTTGGATCCATGTGTCCCATGGATTGAGATCCATTGGATCCTAAACTAGTATAAAAGGAGGGCTAGGGTAGCCTTTCCAAGTTACAACAACAACATTCTTGAGTTGAAGAACTCTACTCTCTCTCTCTCTCTCATTCTCGTGGGGTCTCCCTAATATTCAAGTGGCCGTCCACTTTGTGTATTAGGAAGGAGATCATTTTTGCTACGCCTCGACGCTTGGATCTTCGTCAAAGGATTGCGGGAAGGACGCGACTCATCATCGTGCCCGCAAGCGCATTCTCCGTGGGTCGGACTTAAGATAGGAGGATCTCTACTTTGGGATCTCGCGATCACAACCACGCTTCAAGAGGTATTCCTTGTACTTTGTGGTTTGATGAAACGATCCGAGAAGTGTTCTCGTGATCATGTGGTTTCATCTTTAAAGTTAAAATTTTAATTTCCGCAGCATCTAGCATCTAGAACGACTAGTTGCTACGATTGCATACGATGCGATCGACACGCTTCCGTGATGCGCTTGAGGATACTCAATATCCTTCAAGTGGTATCAGAGCCAGGTTTCGAATAAGGTTTTGGATATGATCCATAGACCTTAGACGATTTGGTTCTTGAAAGGGTTGCGAAATTTTTACTGCATTTCAATTTTCGCACCTCTGTCTAATTGAATTTTTCGGCTCTGTTTAAAATGTTTAAACACGAAATTTTCAATTGGATTTTGTTCCCCATTAAACAAGGAAACCATAGGACTTGAGTTTACTAAATTTGGACTTCATTTGCTCAAGATATGGTCTTTTGAATATGCCTATATTCACTGTTGCGGGAACTGCGGATTTGAACGTGATTAATGAGATAATTACGGTTTTAATCCGCCTCGAAATGCGTGAATTATCAACTTGGGTTCTTTAATAAATCAAATAGGCAATCTTTGGAAACTGAGTTTGCATTTTTTGGATTTAAAATGATCAAGATATGTTAATTTTAGTGATTGGGGGTCACTGCTGGGAATTAACAATTTTGATCTTGAACCTAGTGATATGTCATTCAATTATCATGATGAAAATTAATTGTTAATTTTCTGGAATAATTAGTGATAAATATTTGTAAAATATTTAAAGAAATAATTATTTCATTGAATGACATTTGCCTAAACCACAATGATAAGATATTAGATCTTGATCATTGGTTCATCAACAAACATTGCTTTCATGAAAACCATAGTTTATCCTACAATTGTTGTAGGACAACTTTTACATGAAAACCCTTTTGCTTGAATAGGATTGGGGATTTGTCTAGCAAATCTCCTTATAATCAAAAATGTTTTGATTTATATTATATGGTATAATTTCGGTTGAAAAACCGATGAACATCTCAAAGTACATGATGGTCTATCTGGTATTATCCTTTCCCGAGGCGGATGTGGTGCCTAGTCGGAGAGCATTGGGGTAGCGGGTTGCAACGTATGTGGTCCGTCCCACTCTCGTCGGTACTGGCCATGACAGCGGGTAGGGACTGTATAATACCGGAGACAGACAATGTGTATTTTTCTAATTATTAAAATTCGAATAATACGTACTTTGAGTATATACCTACTATTCAAGTAAAAAAAAACATGTTTGTTGATTAATGATTGGATTAATGATTAATTTAATGTGATTAAATTAATTATATCCAATAAACACTCTATTATGAATAGATGTGTATTTCCCTTGGAAGAATTAATTATGTGAATATGATTCACGATAATTAATTACAATTTGAATATGAGGTGGAGGATCACATAAGTGACATCCATGGTCTCCCGTCAAGGCAAAGGATTCCGTCGCCAGTTGTTGTATATAGGAGACGCCTGTCCGAAGTGACAGATCCTATATATGATTTAATTGGATCGGGTTCTTTGCTTCTCGAAAGAGTAAGGCCGTATACATAGTGACCCCAATATCGGGTCCTCATATTATTGGGGCGATATTGGATTGCGTATAGCGAGTATTAAGCCTGTTGACGGTTGGTTCAATTAATGACAGGTCAACATCATCTTAGGGGTGGTGGGCCCGGGTGTTAAAGACCGAATTGGGAGATGCAAGTTGGACTTGCAAGGCGGAATGTGTTCCCGCTTCTTTTTATCCGAGTTGTAGGTTCTCATATTATTGGGATGCAACGAAGATAGGAAAGAAGATCCCAGATCTTGCTAGAGATATAATGGTAAGAATATCTCTTACATTGAAAGTGATTAAGGGAATGAACTTTCAATGTTGACAAGGCAAGACAACTTTGATATAAAATTCCTAAATCAAAGTAAAACATGTATATATAATATATATACTCTTATGCAAATTTCTTATTTCAGATAATCCATCATTAAACCCACTCAATGTTATACTCAATAATAACCAGTAAAATATCATGGATTGACTCTTGATCCAGATATTGTACTTGCAATTGGACACATATTGTATGTGGTTGCAATGAGCAAGTTTCCTCAACATAATGACGAATGACAATTAAATAAGACAATAAGACATCACCTTAGGGTTTGTATGTCTCTATAGTCTTGACCTTTCATCGAGTGTACTTTGGAAGTGACATGTCGACGGTGATCGTAATTGTCGAATAATCCTTATAAAAGAAATGAAGATATTTTGGCATACGTATGTGCTCTAGACATTTAATTATGAATGACATGGTTCTCTGCATTATGCAGAATGGTGGCTCGAAAGAGATGATGTATTCAAAATGTTTGAATACCTACCTGAACCTAAGTCTCTAAGAGTTAAGATGTATGTAGATATGATGAGTGTCATCATTCTACTATCTATACTCAAGTCATTCATGAAGCTTCATAATAATCATTTTGAATGAATTTAATGAAGCATGTATAAATGTTGAAATGCTCTTGTATTGAAATCCTTAGAATTCAACATAAGAGATCCTTAGTCTTAAGAAATGGTTGTTTATAGATTAAGAGAGTGCAGTGGAAGCATGGGTCGGACCCGAGTAAGAAGGAAAGTCAAAGAGTTGACCTACTTCTGTGACTTCCATATGACATCCAAAGAGTTGGATGAATGCCAATACTGCAATATGTTGATGTGTTGATAGTATGACTATCAAGTCTGTTTAAAATCCTTAGTGAAGGACTCAGATAGAGCATCAGAATAATCTACATAAATCATTGACTCTGACTTTCTTATTTCATAAGATAAAGTCTGACAATTGTATCCCAATCTTCTAATGACAATTGCAATTGGTTGCATACACATATTAGAAGATTAGAAATTTGATCTTAAGGTTTAGTAGTCATCTACATGGATATTGCTGTAATTGTTGCAGCAGTCTCTGTTGGATAGATGGACTTCATATTCTCAGTGGGAGAGCCCTTAGTCTTAGAGAATGTCTCTATGACCTAGATATTAGAATACCCCATTGTTTGTTTCTAAATGTTGGAAATAAACATAAATTCTGAGATAGAACTATCATAAAAGATTATGATGGGTACATTTCAGATAGTAATCTAACATCTAGTGGACTCCACAAAATTAGAAAATTAATGAATAGTTCATTAAGATTTCTAATACTGAAAATCAAACCTTATAAGATCAATAGGAGGATGAAGATCATTTGACAATGATCTGGCATCAAGCCTTGGACATTTGTTGTTGATTTGATCAATAGACTAGTAAGATATGAAACTTTAGAATGTCTAAAATTTCAAATCTTACATACTTGTGAACATTGTATTCAAAGTAAAATGTCCAATACACCCTTCTCTGGGAATGTTGTTAGATGTCGAGGTATTCAAGATCTCATACATATTGATGTATGTAGATCATCTATATCATAGTAAACATTATGGATATGTGATATCTATTGATGATTATGTATGATATGAGATTTCTTCTCTTCACCTGAGAAACCTTTGAAATGTTCAAAGATTTCATAATTTTGGTTTAGAACCAAAATTTGAAGGAAGAATAAATGAATTTGATCTAACCTAGGTAGCTTGTACCTGTTAGATAAAATTCAAAGAATACCTTATCGAGATATGAATATCATTTCTATCCCACTCCTCCTGATAAACCTGAACTCAATGGAGTTGTAGGGAGATACAATTGGATCATGTGTGACATGATTTGGTCAATGATGAATTTTAGCATAATTTCCTCTTAGTTTCCAAGTATATATGTGTAGTAGAGACTACAATATATATCCTTAATAAGGTTCCATGCATGTAAGCTGGAATCTAGCACTTGAGAGTGCTACTTCATTAGGAAAATAAAGGATGGTATTGGATACCTACTTTATGACCCTGAGATTCTTAAAAGATCTCATTTCTGAGAATGTGATTCTTGGAGGATTGAGACTCTTGAGAATCAAGATGAAAATGAAGTATAGGAACTCATTTAATCTTGAGATGGTAATGAGGCTCCTGAGATCGGAAACTAAAAAGGACAATTAAAGATGAAACATTAATACCTCTTCAAATGAGTTTGAGGATGTATTCCATGTGTCAGCCAAGTCTGACAATGATCGGACTTCATGTGATGAAGCTCCTAAGGATCATGACATGGAATGATGGATATTAGCAATAAAGTCTAAAGTAGACTTCATATACAAGTGTTGTATATGGACCCTCGAGGATCCACCTATAAGGGTTAGACCCATTAAGGTGTAAATGGATCTTCAAGAGAAGAGGAACCTGATGAGAAGGTAGAGACCTTCAAAGCTCGGTTCGTAGCCTTGAGCTGCACACCGTAAGAGAAGACATTGCTTGCAATGAGACTTGCTCTTCAGTGACCATGCTTAAAATCATCAGAATGTTGCTAACCTTAGCTACACAACTTGACTATTACATCTTCAAGATGTAAGTCAAGATTGCATTCCTCTAAGAATACCTCTCTGAGGATATTCACATGAAGTAGCCCCATGACTTCATGGTTGAGGAAAGCAAGGTGTACAAGCTAAAGAAACTCCATCTATGGACTCAAATAAGTTTCTTGAAGTTGTAACATAAGATTTGATGAAATTATAAATGTTATGATTTCAAATAAAATCTTGATGTACCATGTGAAGCTTAGTGGGAGTGCCATTGTGTTCATCGTGCTAAATGTAGATAATATCTTAATCATTTGGAATGATATAAGGATGATAATAAGTGTTTTATGATCTGGCTATTCCATACCTTAAGATATGATCTCAAGGATACCTCTTAGATCCTAGTTCTGAAGTTGTTCAGAATCAAAGAAAAGAGGGTATTGGGACTGTCACATTTGTAGTACACCTTGGACATATTCCATTATTGGAAATTCCAAGAAAGGCTTCCTTCCCTTGAGATTTGGTACTGACCTATCTAAAGGGATAGCACCTCAAAGAGTTGAGGAAGTGAATGCTAGAACTGCTTGCACATGTGCATCAGTTATGAGAAGCTAAGTGTATGCTAGATGTGTACAAAAGCCAGATATCTGCTATGCAGTGGGAGTAGTAAACTGTTACTAATCCTACTATGGAGAAAGAACACTTGATTGCAGTAATAACAAAATCTTCACAGATGACAAGATTTTTGAGATAGTGATCTCAAAGTCATATCTTCAAAAGCTTAAGACTTTATAGATAGAGATCTAAAAGGTCTTAACTGTGGATACCTTGAGAGATAGTGATCTCCCGGAATAAGGGTATTCTGATAAGGATTATGAAAATACTGGTTATAATAATTGAGCAATAGTGTCAAGGACACTATAACTGCTTTGACTAGATTGAGTATAGGTTGCATTACATGCAACATTCGCATTGGATGCAAGCACTGCTACCTAGGGATATGCAAGTGTCGTAAAAGGACTTGGCATAGTCTTTTGGGAACAGAGTGACTGATCAGCTTACCTAGCTATTTCTAAATAGCCTATGATTGTCACATGAGTGTGGGTTTAAATGATTAGCCCATTAATGGCTCTTTGGGCTAGTGGGAGATTGTTGGTCATGTGAGCCCACGGTGAGCCATTATGCAATAAATGTTATTGCGAATATCATTCCCTGATCTGAAATGAAGAATAAATAATTTGCATAATAGATCCCTCTGTACAATTAGGGTTATGTACCATGGCTATCTTAATGATCTTACAGCTGTTGATTCAATTATTGAATCATAGAGACTGGTGCTTGGATGAATATCTAAAGAGTTAGATTGAGGACTCATCAAGCACCGTCAAATGATTGTTAAGATGTGATCTCCAGCCTGAGTAGGAGATGGAAATCCTTTCTCACATAGGCTGATATCTGACCGACCTCTTGATGCAGGTCCTCTGCATAGGAATAGAGATTCGAAGGTGTCAGATTAGTTAGGTCAAAGAGTTGACTTAACGAGATCGAGATAACCAAAGTCCTATGTTGAATGCTGTCACAACATAGGCACGCATCCTCTGACCGGAGACAGATGTGTTGCTATATGTCTGAGTATGTACATTTGACAGACCAATAGGTTGATGACCTAACCAAGGTCTATACACCGGCGCGTTGGTGTGCATATAAGGGCATATGAGTAATACGATCTCTCAAAGGGATCATACAGGTTTACTACTGAACCGGAAGACATGAGCTCACTCATGAGATATTGGGAAGAATCAAATTCCGTGCACGGTCGTCTTGCTTTGGAAGCTTGACTGAATTTGTAGGTTTGATATATACTTTTGGAAAGTATATGATCAAGACCTAGGTATGATATATGCTTTTGGAAAGTATATGATCGATACCAAATCCCAATGATCAAATGAGAAACTTAGTGATCAAACCCTGAAGAAGACAGTGTAAAATAGATCTTGATCTTCGGGTTGACTATGGGTCTTCCAGTATACAGGATGTACAGGTATTGGGAATACCTGAGGGTGATGTGATCATAAACGATTGTATATCCATGACGCTTCCATTCCGAGGGAGTGATGAAACAGGTCTGGATTTTAGTGACTCCTTTCAGTAGAGAAGCAATCTGATCTTAGTCCAAGTGTTGGACATTGGTCTGAATGAGATTCAGATTCAATGAAGATTAGATTTGCGGTCTTGATTTAATCAAGCATCTGTGGGAGGTTCGTACGATCTGGATTTGAGACGAGATCTCAACATCCAAGTCACTATACGTGGAATAATACAATCGCCCTGTCCTTATCTCCAAGTATCTGCGGAGAAAGCACATTATTCTTGAAAGAGTTCAAGAATAATTCTTTTGATGAAATATCCAAGCAAGGACTTGATGATTAAATGAGATTTAATTATCAAGCTTAAATATGAATATGATTCATATTATGAAAATGATTATCTAAGATAATTAAATGGGATTTAATTATCAAGGATTAGAGAATGTGGATAATACTATCCATGATATATGTGTATTATAAATATGATTTATAATATATATATTGAAGAGAGAGAATCTATGTAAATAGCATTTGTTAATTAATAGTGTGGATTGGATTCACATTAATTAATTAATTGGAAATGTAATTTACAAATTAGTTTGGGTTGTGAATGTGATTCACATATCTTCGATGGCATGATTGAAATATTCACAAATTAATTTGGAATTAATTTGGTGGATATTATTGCAATAATAGTTATTGCAATTTATTAAGAAATAATAAGATAAAATAAAAGGAGACAAAATAACCCCCTATAATTTAGGGTGGTTTGTTAACTCCCTTTTTGTTGTCACATTATCTCTTAATTAGTTAAATTAAATTATGTTGATAATGTTGCAACATATTTTAATTTAAATTAATGTTGTTGGTTTTAACCAACAACAATCATAGCCATTGATTTAGCATGGACCAAGCATAGCCCTTGGATCCATGTGTCCCATGGATTGAGATCCATTGGATCCTAAACTAGTATAAAAGGAGGGCTAGGGTAGCCTTTCCAAGTTACAACAACAACATTCTTGAGTTGAAGAACTCTACTCTCTCTCTCTCATTCTCGTGGGGTCTCCCTAATATTCAAGTGGCCGTCCACTTTGTGTATTAGGAAGGAGATCATTTTTGCTACGCCTCGACGCTTGGATCTTCGTCAAAGGATTGCGGGAAGGACGCGACTCATCATCGTGCCCGCAAGCGCATTCTCCGTGGGTCGGACTTAAGATAGGAGGATCTCTACTTTGGGATCTCGCGATCACAACCACGCTTCAAGAGGTATTCCTTGTACTTTGTGGTTTGATGAAACGATCCGAGAAGTGTTCTCGTGATCATGTGGTTTCATCTTTAAAGTTAAAATTTTAATTTCCGCAGCATCTAACATCTAGTACGACTAGTTGCTACGATTGCATACGATGCGATCGACACGCTTCCGTGATGCGCTTGAGGATACTCAATATCCTTCATTTTCTATCTGCAGTTCGGGTTGGAATAGCCTCTACCCATCTTGATAAATAATCAACTGCTAGCAAGATGTACTCGAATCCATTGCTGTTGGGAAAGGGACCCATAAAATCAATCCTTCATGCATCGAAAACATCACAGAAAATCATTGGTTGCATGGGCATTTCATCTCTATGACCGACAGTCCCTCCCATCCTTTGGCAAATCAGGCATGACCATACAAATTCATTAGCATCTCTAAATAAGGTCTGCCAGTAAAATCCACATTGGAGTACCTTGTGCGCGATTCTCTTTCCCGAATGGTGTCCTTCAGCCTCGAGAGAATGACAATGTGTGAGGACACTCTGATATTTCTCCTGCGGAATACATATTCTCCAGACACAATCCGGTCCTTCAAAGAAAAGGAATGGATTGTCCCAATGGTATTTTCTCGAATCTGACTTCAATCGATCAATCATTCTCTTGGTCCAACCAAAGGGAACCTTCTTGGAGACAAGATAGTTCACTATGTCGGAATACCATGGGGTTGAATCAATGACACAAACTGATTCGTCTGGAAAAGTCTCCTTAATTAGTCCGTTGTCAGGATGATCATTTTGCTCGATTCGGGAAAGGTGATCAGCAACAACATTCTTTATTCCAGATTTATCCTTGATCTCCAAATTAAATTCCTGGATTAACAAGATCCATCTCAAGAGTCGTGCCTTGGCATCCTTCTTGTCCATGAGATATCTAATTGTCGTGTAGTCTGTGAAAATCGTCACCTTGGAGCCCAATATGTATGATCTGAATTTTTCAAGGGCCCAAACAACCGCGAGCATTCCTTTTCAGTCACTGTGTAATTTCTCTGTGCACGATCCAAGACTTTGCTCGCGTAGTGAATCGCATAAGGAATTCCATCTCTTCTTTGTCCAAGAACTGATCCGACAGCAAAATCCGATGCATCAGTCATGATCTCGAAAGGAATAGACCAGTTGGGAGCTTGTAATATCGGCGATTCACATATTTTCTTTTTCAAGAGCTCGAAGGCTTCCAGACACTTGTGATTTACAATAAACTCGGTGTCTTTTCCTAAGAGCTCAGTCAGTGGGCGAGCGATCTTTGAAACATCAGGGATGAACCTTCGATAAAATCCAACATGCCCTAAGAAAGACCTCACTGACTTGACGTTAGTTGATGGCTCAAGTTTCTTGATCACATCAACCTTGGCAAGGTCGACCTCCATTCCCTTTTTGGAGATGATGTGCCCCAACACGATACCCTCAGTCACCATAAAGTGACTTTTCTCCCAGGAGAGTACCAAATTAACCTCCTTGCATCTCTGGAGGACTCGGTCCAAGTGCGCTAAACATGTATCAAATGAATCACCATGAAACGAGAAGTCATCCATGAAGACTTCCAGGAAATCACCAACAATTTCGGCAAATACGACAATCATGCACATTTGAAATGTGCCTGGGGCATTACAAAGCCCGAATGGCATGCACTTGAATGCGTAAGTACGGAAGGGACATGTGAACGTGGTCTTTTCCTGATCCTCGGGAGCGATAGCTACTTGATTGTAGCCGGAGTACCCATCAAGACAACAGAAGAATGCTTTCCCTGCAAGTCTCTCCAATATTTGATCAAAAAATGGAAGTGGAAAGTAATCTTTCTTGGTCGCATCATTCAGGCGCCTATAATCGACACAGACACGCCACAACGTGGGTACTCGGGTCGTGATCTCTACCCCCTCCTCGTTGGTGACCATCTGGATTCCCGATTTCTTCGGGAACGACATGAAGGGGGGCCACCCACTTGGAGTCAGAATTGGGGTATATAAATCCTGCTTTGCACCATTTCTCGATCTCTTTCTTAACCACTTCCCAAAGATTGGGGTTTAATCTTCTCTGAAATTCACGGGAAGGCCTTGCATTATCCTCAATATAAATTTGGTGCGAGCAGAGAGATGGGTTTATTCCTACGAGATCCGACATAGTCCAACTGATGGCTTTTCGATTTCGCTCAAGGACTTCGAGTAATCTAGATTCCTGGTCTATGGTCAATGATGAGCTAATGATCACAGGGAATTTTTCTTTGGGTCCATTTAGAAATGCATACTTTAGTGTGGGAGGCAGTGGTTTCAGCTCTGGCAAATCTGAATCATCAATTAAGTCTGGCTGAATGATCTTTCTGGCTCAGTGTTGGTTGGTGGCGAATCACTGTGTGAGATGTTGGCTACCAATTCCGAAGAAAGATGAGTCGGATCGCTAAAGTAGAATGGTAATTCGACCAGATCCGCGTCTGACTCGTCATCGATATTTCCTATTATCCCGAAGATGATGGGACTGACAAATCCGACAGGATTTCGGTGTCATCAAGACTGTAGTAATCTGGGTGTCTAGATATGTTTGGAAATATTTCGTAAACTGCACTGTGCATTGTTTCTTCTTCTGATGTTGTGCTTTCAATCTACAGGTCTGTCAGTTGGTCCCACGACCCAGTAGTGCTGAGGAGATTGCATTCTGATGTTTCAGCATAATCAAAGGTGGATTCGGAGTCCGACCTTTGCCACTTTGTTTGTTTCATCTCCAAGTCCATTGCTCCGTCTAGCGAATGGAATTTCATCATTCCAGAATCGTAATCGAATACAGCTTTGGCGGTTCTTAAGAACGGTCTTCCAAGAATGATTTGTGATTATTTCCAATGGTTCGGGGTCTCCATATCAAGGACAGTGAAGTCCACTTTGTATTCCGTACCCTCAATCACGATGATGACATTTTTTACTTCTCCTTTAAGTCTTTTAGTGGATTTATCAGCAAATTGGAGTAAAGATAATGATTTCTTGAGAGGGTCTAACTCCAATCTATAATATAAGGCTAAGGGAAGAAGATTTATGGAGGAACCGTCGTCAAGGAGTGTGCGTGCGAACGCAATGCCGCCAATGCGACTCTCCACATAATGGGCACCCAGATCCCTTTTCTTTCTCGGCAAATGCTGATTTTTGACACATTTGGTAGTGGCAACTGTCAAGATATGAGTCTCCACAAATTGACTTGTTTTCTTTGTACGAGTTCTGGTGGGAGTGCATTTTGCCTTCAAGTATTTCTGAAAAGCTGGATTACTGGCTATATATTGATCAAAGGACTTTGACTGTGATATTTTGCTGGAAGAACCTTTCCATCACTGGGTCATCCTAAATGTTTTTATTTTGTTTTCCCTTCTTAAGAGCATGGGGGAAAGGAATGGAAGCATTTGAGACATGAGATAAAGCACCAGAATCATAAATTAGAGCATCTTTATTAGACTTGGAGTTCTTAATACAATCATAAGATTTCTGATAATAATCAAAATCAGGTTGCTGAAAAGATGCCAAAGGTGTTTTTGCAGCAACCAGAGGTTCAAGGTCCTCTGCAGACTCCATAGATGCTTTCCCTTTCTCTTGTGCTGGGATCTTTAGGCATCCTTCTTCATCCTCTTCGGAAACATCCTCCGGCTGATCTTCTGAGTCTTCATGGTCCGATTCCCTAGCCCGGTCAGGTACGACCACGATCCTTCCGCTCCTGAGTGACATGGCATTGATATTGTCAAAGAAAGGATCTCATGTTCAGATGTGGAGAAATCTGAATATTATATCTGGCCATTGTGTTGAGATGATTGAGATTTGTTCAAGCTATTAGGGTTAGCTTGAACTTGGGCGGGAATGGTTGTGGCGGGGGCTGTCTGCTCATCCTTCCAACGGGATAAACGATTGACATCGACCCGTAGATCGTACAGCTCAATTCGGAAGTTGCGAATTTCTTCAAGCATTTGCCTTTGGATATCTACCGGTTCTTCTGGAGGGTTGGATGATTGAGCTGATTGTTTGTGGGATTGATATTGCTGACGGTATTACTGAGGTTGGTTCTGGGGATTGTAGGGCTGCTGCTGCTTCGGATGCTGGGAAGATGCGGTGTTCTGAGTGTGCTGTGGAGGCAGAGGAAATGCAGCATTATAAAAAGTGGGAGGACGTTGATAAGGCTTACGGTCCCCCATATTAACTTGTCGGGTAGTGTCCTGTGTATACCAAATGCCATTTATTTCAAATGTCAAAGGCGGGGATTCTTTGACTGTCTCGGCTGGTGGGGGTGGCTGCTGGGAAGCTTGGTCATAGGATTGGTCCTGAGCCCATGGTTGCTGTTGTTCTGATTCTGGCTGCTCCTGGACATGATGCACATGGTAGATCGGAACCGTAGGTGCAGTAGGCATCCCCATCTTGTACGCCTTCGTAGTGAGCTCCTCCATCTACTTTGGGAATTGGGAGATCCTGTTGCCGATGTCGCTCATTCTCTTATCCACTATTGTCAATTTATCAGCTATGAAGTGCATGTTTGGAATCAAATCCTCTGCTATTTCTGCGACACTCTGCTTTCCGCCTTTGGCTTGAAGGGTGTTTAGGGAATCAGTGTATGCTCTACTGGCAATCTGAGAACGACTTGTTTTTGCCATCTGCTCCAGTACTTTCCAGACGGTCTCAGCTCCACGCGATGTGTAATTCCCTCCGCAGGCAGCGCTAACTAACCCTTGAGTCTCGTAGTTGAGGCCAGAGTAGAATGACTGGACTAGGATGTTGTTATCCAGGTCATGGCAGAGACATTTTTGTGGCAGGTCCTTAAACCTATCCCAAGCCTCACAGAGGGGTTCATTGGGCATCTGAGCGAAACTAGTGATGCGGGTCCTCATTTGGCTAGTCCTACTCAAGGGGTAGAATTTTTTCATAAATAGGTTTTTGAACCTCTCATAAGTAGTCACGGTTACTCCTAAGTTCTTCACCCAATAGCCTGCCTTTCCTTTCAAAGCGAAAGGTAGTGTAGTGAGACGAATGTAATCTTGGCTGACTTGCGGGTGCCTCAGATTAGAGCATATCAGCTCCAAGTCATGCAAGAATTCATATGGCTCTTCAGTCGTATTACCATAGAATTGAGGTAATTGACTCACAAAATGTGGCTTCAGTTCATAGTGAATCTCTGGCTATGGTGGCTGCAAATAATTCTTCACTCTTTACTGTCCAGGGTTGTATGCGGCTTCCATTGGCAGTTCTTCCCCCACATTCAACTGTTCTAGTTGCTCCCTCAGTAACTGTTGTTGCTGCTCAGATGTAGCCAGTCTTGCTAGAATCATCTGAATAGCATCGTCATTGGTTTCATCTTCAGGATCTTTCTTGGAAGACATCTTGGGAGGCATCTCTTCTTCTTCACCTTCAGAATATAAGGGGTTCGATTAATAGAGTGGAAAGAATCAATGTAAAAGTTTTCTTCGATCTGTTTTGGTGAGAAAGAGATAGTGTGGGTCTGTCCTCCCTCCAGAAAGAAGTTCTTGGGAAGGGTTTCCCGGAGGCCAAGAAGGTCCAGAGAAAGAGTCTCTCTGGGCTTTTGAGATTGGAGAGTTTGTGGTAGTGAGAGAAGGGTTTGCGGAGTCCGAACGAGAATTACCACAATCTTCCATTCTTGAGGTTGACAAGAGGTTCGCGGTTTATGATGTAGGCACAAGTGTGCAGTATTCGTTGGTTGTTTTTTTCTACGCACAAACCAAACACAATACAAGGGTTTCTTTCACCAACTCACTCAGTGAAGGCCGTAAGATTTTGACCAATTATCTTGTCAGTTTTAAATTGGTGAGAATTCAAATCTAGCAAACCGTTTAACGAGTTGTTAGGTACCAAAATTTCCTTAAAGACTGTCCCGAGTTCGTACGACTAGTTGCATCCACTTTCAGTCAGTATAGGTGTAAGTACAGACCATAAAACAACTACCCGTGTTACTTAAGGACGGAGCCTTGCGCAGTGTCCTTTAAACCACCCACTCTGCTAAGGAAGTCCGGACCGTAAAACGGCTGCCCGTATTCCTCACTGAGAAGTGGCTAATCGTTTTTAAAATCAGTAGTCTATATGAAAATCTTGGCTTGGCTCTATCCTAGTGTGCGTCTCTCTCCTCACTGCAAGATAAAATCAAACAATGTCGGGGTTGCTCTCCCGCAAGAATTCTTGATTTTATGGGTTCTTAAGATCGGCTATATTTAGCAGTCCTAATTTTAGTTAGGTGATCACTGAAGAATTTAGATGAGCACAAATACACGTCTACCGTCCAGTCCCAATTTCCTTTAGAATTATGTGATAAAACAAGAGGGAGGAGTTCAGGAAAAGCCGGTGCACGTGAAAACAATGATGTATGCTCAATTAGAAGACTTACATTGCTTCCTCGCAATCTCCATGTGGGATGCAATACAGAATTGAAAAATTATTCTAAATGAGTGCAAGCCGATGAAACCCGCACCTAAGCAGAAAGTTCTATTAGCGGGAAAGAATTGAGTTAAATTTTTGGCTAAATTGAATGATCTAATGTGCGTCTCAATTAAAGTGCAGTGTGGCTTTTAGATCCCACGAGCACAATCAAAAATATAAATGCTCTGAGAGCCATATGTGCAAGTCTATCCTAATCACCACTCAAGTCGGGCCCCACCCTCACCGGAGAGTGAAACATGCCACGACACACCACAGAAAAGTTCAAGGTCTTTTTACATGCGCGAGAGTCCAAACGGACACCGCTGTAAATGAGTAGTTAAATAAAATTACAGAAATTAAAAACCTATACTCTACGCTCTCTCACGACTTGACTCGATCTTAAATTAATTGTGGCTTTTTCGGATGTCGGTGAAGATGCTTTGGTTTCTTGAAAAACCGCTCTACATATGTCGGGTACCTCGCAAGAAAAATAAGAGAGAGAGAGAGAGAGAGAATGTAAGAGAGTGACTCCGAAAATCAATCAAAAACAAAATGAGAGAAGTAAATGCTGAAAAATAAATGAAAGAAATAAGTTGGTATTTATAATGAAAAATTCGGGGGTCAGACTACCCGAATGAGGAAAATCGAACAAGAATTCTCAAAACATAAAACTAAGCCATTTGCCTCCCCGGCAACGGTGCCATCTGACGAGTCCGAAATCACGGCTTTAAAAAAGATGTTTTTATGTGATCGTGCTTAAAGGATTATGAATAGTTCATTGTAGGCGGCGATCGGAATCGGTCACGAAATAACCACAAATCTTTATTCAATTTAAATCAAGTGGTCTTATGTTTATTTTACTTGGGCAAGTCCCAAGGTCGAACACAAGAAGGAAAAGGAACAACCTAGAGTTGTGTCTATCAAAATATGTGCGCAGTTTTCAAGGCGGTCTTTTTTTGGAATTTTTAATGCAAAAAAGAATGCAATATGCAATATTGGCCTGTTTTAGGGACTAAAATGTCAATTACGTTCAAATGATGTCCAAAAAATATGAAACTTGGCCACAATGTCAATTATGATGAAATGAATGCACTGTAATTTTTTTGGAATTTTTGGATGTAAAATGATTTTTTTTATGAATTTTTAAGAGCGAGCAGAATGGTTTTCAATATTTAATTATAAGAAATACTAAACCTACTTATTTTCGAGGACCAAAATTATCTAAGATCTATCACTAGGTGATATATTTAGAAAATCCTAAACCTCGAAAATGTGGGATCTAATACCTATTAAAAATTAAACACTGAAATATGAAAATTGATTTTTACAGGGCAAACTATGCATGCAAATGCAATTCTTTTTGGGCACAATGTCAAGCACAATAATCCTAAAATATGTGATTTTTCGAGGATTTTTAGAGCAACGGTTAATTGATAGCAAATTTAAGAGCATAAAAAGGGCAAAGTTTGCAATTTTCCATATAACAATTAATTATTAATTAACCGTCAATCACAAAAATAACCAAAATATGTCGAGATGTAGAAAATTAATTGAAAAATATCATACTATTTTTGGATAATAAAATGATGGAAAATAGAGGTTTAAAATGAAGGAGAAATGCAGGGGTACAGATGCAATAAATATAAAAGGAATATGCGGGGGGGTGTACGTGTAATTACCTAAAACATGGGGGTTGTTACTGCAAAAAGTCCACTAGGTCACGTGCCGAGCACGTGACACGTGACCTTGGTCGGTGGAGGGCTGATGCGTAATATGGGGAACTCTTGAGGGCGTCTCTAGAAATTGCCCACCCGCGTGTGAGTGTCACGTGCGTGGGTGTGGGTCCTGCTGACGTTTCCTCCTCACGTGCGCTGCACGTGGGAGGACCTCGGGACTGGAGCCCGGTGCTGTGGCGGAGCAGCAACGAGATGGAGGAAGCCGGCCAAGGCAGTGGATGACCGGATGTCGACGTGGAGTGGGATCGATGGCGAAGCGCTGTCGGAGCGCTGCTGCTGATGTCGCGTGGCGTTGAGCCGACACACGGCCAAGGGCGACATTGGAGATGGTGCTAGCGGTGAAGGGAGTTGATGAAGTCGACTCCTGGCTCCGACCAGGAGGTGGCGAGGTCGTAGTTGTTGTGGTTACTGGGGTGCAGTCGTGATCGGAGACGTTGATGCCTGACGAAGAATGACAGAGTCGAGAAGAAGGCGATGGTGCTTGGGCGGAGCATGTTTGTCGGAGAAGAAATGTTGAAGGTTGTGGAGCTTGCGGCGAAGGAGTTGCGGACGTAGGCGGAGGCGTAGCTTGCGGCGGTGCGTTGTCGGAGTAGAAGGCGGAGGCTTACGGTGAGGATGATGATCGAGGGAGCGAGAGATGATCGAAGAGGGAGCTTGCGTGGTTTCTCGGAGATGGAGAGATGAGGCGGAGGACGGAGGGTGTACCTGGGCAGAGGCTCAACAGCGTAGCAGGGTCGGAGCTGGAGCAGCATCTGGATAAGTAGTTGTGACGAGGGCGAATGCCTCGGATCACGCCGGCAGCAGGAGCTGTCACGACCTGATGAGAAGAACGGCGGATCAGCGGCGTCGGCGTCGATGGCTCTTAAATAGGGCTGCGAGGGACGGGGCATGCGGAGGAGGTTGCGGAGGCGGTCGATGCGGAGGAGGTTGGTAGCGTGGCGGCGCGAGGAGGTTGCGGGATCAAAGGCGGAGGAATCGGTGAGGGGCGGCGGTCGGTAGCGAAGGGGGCGCGGGAGGTTGAAGAGATACAACGACCGTTCGAGCGGCCATGATCGAACGGCTGCGGAGGTGCCACGTGGCGCAAGAAAAAGAAGGAGCAGCGGGGCACGTGCGATGCATGTGCGGTTATTTATTTATTTAGTTTTAAATGAATAAATATAAAGTCCAAAAAACGCCGACACGTGGCGGCCCCAAGGGCGTCCACGTGTCAGCTCCAGAAAAATCGAGAAAGAATTATTTTGTAAAATACAAAATAAATAGTAAATGACCTCGGATCAAAAAAGTTCCTTCATAAAAAATGCTCGTCTCGATGAGATCTACTACTTTCATGAAGACATCAAAGCCAACTGATCAAATGCACAAAGTGATATTTTTGGGGTATCACATGTACATAGAATACCTTGATTTTTGGGTTTTATATTTTTTTGTCATTTTTAAATCAGATAAAAAATCTGGAAAAAATATGGAGAAATCAAAGATAAATAAACACACCTAAATCTAATTTTTTGTATTTTTATTAATAAAGAAAATATGTACATAAAATATCAAGTCAAAAACCCCTAAAATACACAATGTACAAAAGAGGCCCAAAACCCAACTTTTACATACGAGCTCGGATTCACTTGAACTTGGTCTTGTTTTGAAGGTAATTGAATGTACATTAGTTCAAAATGAGTAGGATCAAATTGGACACTGGATGGGGAAGATATGTGACTTTTAATCCGAAAATCCTGAAATTAGGGTTTGGGTTTTTGGTCCACTTTTTTGGGTTAATGATTTTTTTTGTATTTTTCATTTATTCTTGTTAATGATATGTATGCAGTAGAGGAGGTTTTGTGTCATTCGGAGTTAGCATGAATGTGTTAAAAATCAGGGGAGTTAGGCTATTTACAGGTCAATTTTGGCTGAGATTTTTGGTTTCTTATTTTGTGCAGAAATTATGGATAAAATGCAATTCTTATGAAAACATGCATGAATGCTAATTATGCGGAATAATTGCAGAAGTGCTGATGATTTTGAGGGATTTGAGCTTAATAAATGAGATTTAGAGTTATGAATCCGAGATTCATCAATGCACCCCACTGGCAGAGTCAATCTACGAGGAGCCTCCACAGGTGTTTGAGATCAACGGGTTGTGGTACAGCCATGACCCCTGATGAATCTTCGGTTCATTACATTTTTGAGTCATTATCACGCTGTTCCGCAAACTTAAACACATATTTTATACCATGAAATAAATCAAGGGAAGTGCATTATATGTATCATGTATTAGATATTTCCTGACTCTCGTAAGAAACATACATTAACCTTTTCTCCCTCTTCCAGCATCTAGCAATAGTTTTAAGATGTAATGAATATCAAATTTATTATCTTATATTCCTCTTTTTTCTAGATGATTATTTATATTATTAGCAAACCTCTTTTGTGTTCCTTTCCCTCAATTTTTAGCATTACCTTGAAGCTTGACTCTCAATTAATATCTTAGCAATTATTATATGGTGAACTTGCACCATGAGCTGAAATTAATTGGAATAGCTAACATTGTCAAAAAAATAGTGGAACCATATTTTTATTATTATTTTAATAATTATATAAAAAATATAAATGATGAAAGGGGGCAATGTTAGTGGGGAATCAGAAAAAGAGGCCACTAATGCATTAATGTAAAAAGGCATGAGAAGCCTTGATAGAGAAATGCCAATATGAAGAGGTGTCAAAATAGTTGTTCCTTTTATGAAGAGTTGCAATGCTAATATGAAGAGGTGCAATTTAGTTTTTTTTTTCAAGAGTTGCAATGTCAATATAAAGAGGTGCCAAATTAGTTGTTGCTTTTATGAAGAGGTGCAATCCCAATATGAAGAGGTACTTATGTGAAATTGAGAAGATACATCCCTTGGTGGGAATGACTATACAAATGTGTATAAAAGGGAGGGGAGGCAAAGGGGAATGGGGAAAACAATTGGTGTCCAACACTTCTCCTATTCCTAGTCTCTAGCTTTCCCTCTCCTCATAATCACCTGATCCATCTTAATTATTGACGTGAGAATCGAAGTAGTTTCGTCAACTTTTGCATTCAGCCCCCAAGTGAATCCGACTACTGAGGCTCCGTCCCGAGTGCTTCTAAAAATCATCCAACACCATAGACATCTGCCAACCATCATTTCCTCGGACCCTCTGTGAATCCGACTCTAGAGGCTTCCTCCCGAGTCACCGACCATCATATTTTATCTCTCTTTTATTTCATTACTTTACATTTTTATATCTGTCTTATTTTGTTGTCTTCTCTTTCATGCAGTTATTCGTCAAGACTATCGTGACGATCCGTATCTAACGGTGATTATCCTCGACTCTTGGAGAACCAGGACGTGACACGAGGTTCGAGCTTGATTCGTGTTTGTAATCACATCCAACTCGCCTCGCCAGGATATCCAATTTCGTAAAGAGTTAATGCATAAGAGTCCAAATGGAGGTTGCCACATAAAAGGGGAGTGATGATCACTTGCTGACCTGCACTGTTGTCTTTTCCAACTTTCATTTCAATTTTTGTTGTTCAAACACTTTGCAACAAGCTCGTCAATTTATAAAAGTATTTTACTTGCAAAAAATTAAAGTGCAGAATCTTCCTATCCCCGTGGATTCGATCCTGACTTATCCTATACTTTGCCCTGTGCATAATATAGCTAAGTCCGGTAATTTATTTGTTCGAAGTGTATTTTTGCGGGTTCGCAACGATTATCCGTCATAAAAATTAGGTACATAAACCCTCGAAAATACGTCCCAACATTTTGGCATTATTGCAGGGGAATAGGAAATCATATGCGCTTTGTTTTATTTCTAAAATTTTTCTTTCTATATTTGACTAATAATTTATATTTCATCTTCACAGGTTCCACTTCATCAGACCAGCTCGTGTGGAAAAGGATCAACTTTGAATAGCTTTTGAGATCGTTGGTGGAACGACATTGCGATAAGTTTTCTCTTACTTAGGAATATATAGGACCTCTGAATATTCCTTGTGTGTGCTATACTTCTCTTAACAAAAGAAAGAAATATAAATCAACTTCTATTATCTATTTGTGCATAGCATCTCCATAGGATCTTCTCTCTCTCTTAGTTTCACCTGCAATAAAAAGATCACTAATTATTTGTCGATAAAGATAAAATCATAATTTAAATTGGACTAATATCAGGTGGTCATAAAAAATCTAAAGCTAAAAAAGGATTGTTTGAAAACTTGTGTGTTGCGCTCTCTCACAATCTCATAAGCATACGTATTCTTAATAGCAGAGCCCAAATCCTAGGTTCGTAATAGTTCTTTGAAACCTACTTTGCTAAGTACACTTGTCCCTGAGGTGTTTAACTAAGAGTGATAAGGGGTTTAAGATCCATGTTAATCTAAGAAAGGCTTGCAACCTTCTTACCCTCTGATTGGCCTCAGAACCAGAAGAAAGGCATTGTGGTACTCATAGAATTATTTTGAATCGCTAGATTTCTTAGAAAATGTAAATTTTGGATTCTTGTGTGCTTAACTAAATCCTAATTTGTTTGTTGTTTGTATTGTGATTGACAAGTGGATACTAGGAAAATCTCATATTTATCCCCTTTAATTTAAACCTATAATCACCTCTTAGACACATGTCTGAAGAACCAACCTCATTTTTGGCTATCATACAACAATTAGAATGGATGGCAAAACCATAAGAGGCACAAGATGCTTTCCTTCAACAATCACAGACACATCAAGGGATAGCACCAACTTCGGGCATCGCATCAGACTACTATGACCCGATCAAATTCATACAACAGGTAGCTCAAACTCAGGAGGTTCAAAAGCAATATATTGAAAGCCCTTCCCTATTATCCTCTCAACCACAACTACCTGCTCAAACTATGCAGTCTGATGTTTTTGTCAATGCCTCTCACCAACAAATTGGTCATAACACAATCACCCCAACACAAACTACCTTATTTGAATCCACCCAAGATGTGCAAACCTTTGAGAGAGAGACTACATTTGCATCAATGCAAGATCACACATCCCATTCCTTAATATTTCCAGATCACGAAATAAATCCCAATAACTTAGAACCTCATGAGGATCCTATGGATAATTATGATACTTTTGAGAGTGGGATGCCATCTTTTGATTTTTATGGTGAATCTTGGAATAATGAAGAGATATATATAACCAATGTACAATCCACAACGACCTTTGATCAAGAATTAGAGAAGCGAATAGGTCATGTTTCAATATGGGAAGATGAGTCATCGTACTCAGTAGTTGATCTCCAATTCCCTTCTTTCGATATTAAGTCACTTCTAGATCAGGGAAAATGCATGTCGCATGATTATACATGGATCAAAATGAAGAAAACCCTTAAACC
This sequence comes from Ottelia alismoides, assembly GCA_037367405.1. Taxonomy (NCBI): domain Eukaryota; kingdom Viridiplantae; phylum Streptophyta; class Magnoliopsida; order Alismatales; family Hydrocharitaceae; genus Ottelia; species Ottelia alismoides. The sequence continues at coordinate 913,057 of JAZKJV010010019.1, read as the reverse complement.
AATCCGGGAGGATCAATGGTTGACCATAGGGGATCTGCCTTGGCATAGTCCACTCACGACAATCATATTTACTCTAAAGGTAGCTATAGAAGAGGAGCATATTATGCCAACCATGGACCCCACTTCTGATCTTTCCAAAACTTCACCACAAATTTATTGCTCACAATGGATTGATCAAAGTGTCAAGGTATATACAATGAAAGAAGTCATTTGGGATGATGATTTAAAAGAAGAAAATATCCCCCCATTTATGTTTAAGGACAAGCCTTACTTTGCAGATCAACATTTTTTAATGAATAGAGGACCACCAATTCTCGATCCATTCGATCCTGATCCCGACTTATCATACCAATTTGAAGATCCTGTGAAGGAATTTAACCACAATGTTTTCAATCTTGATTTCTTCATCATACTAACACCACATACCACATTCATATTTATCATTTCACCAAATATAATCACACAGAATGTTACTCAATTAAGAGTTCGATTTCTTTCTATGATTCTAAAACTGCATGGACAATGTTACCCTGATTTATCCTATACAAATGCCATGCTAACAAGGAATACCGTGTACATTGGTGCCCTGCTAGGGGCGTTAAAACCATCACACACTTCTTAGCTTGGTTAATTTTTTCTAATGACATCTTAATTGTCCAAAAATTATGCATTAAATAAGCATGGGGGTCCTTTCATTAAAAACAAACAAGCAATAAGAAACCTTCTCCAATTCCAAAATGTCTACATGCACCCACTGTCTTATCATTCTCCACCTATTTCATTACATCTGCAATTACCATGAGGGCATGGCAAATCTTAAGCATTGGGGGACACCACCAAAAAATTTACATTTTTTCATGCATATATCATCACATATCTGCACTCATTTGCATGTTTTCCATACTTCAACTCTCTAAGTTTACATATATGGAGAATAATAGCCTCACTATTTAATACCACATGAAGTATGAGATTTGAAGTGATCCTGAGCTTACAATGCTTATGACTCTCTTTTATCCTTTTGCATTTAAATCAAGAGACTTAGCCTCAATTCAACTTTTAAAACTTGGTATAAATAATGAACTCAAACAATATATACTGAAAAGATCAAGAGTTTTGTACTGTGATACTAGCTTGACATGCAAAAGGATAAGGGGGTTTGACGATGGTTGTACTCAGAATTTGTGAGATGGTGAGCTTATCAGGGAGTAGAGGAGTAGGGAGTTTCCACCAAATATATGTAAGGAAGAGAGTCCACCATAATGTAAGGGAGTGTTCCCAACTGATCAAGCAATTGCCCATTATGCATAATTATTATACACACTTAGTACCTTCATACACCAGCCTCTTGCTTGACTTTCTATATATTTATTAAATCCACCACTTCTTTAAAAAGTCTTCCATTAATAATCCATCTTGTTTCATTTTATTCGACTTTTTCTCCCTCTTCTTCTATTATGCATCAAAAGAGAAATGTTCTTCAAGATTTTATTCTCCATCTACAACAAAATACATGCCCTTTTTTGTTTCCTAAGTCCCAGAATAAAGTATTAAAGCACACTGGTTCTCTTGAAAAGTGAAGATAGATATTGTAGAAAAAAAAGAGAAAGAAATGGAGAAAAAAGAAGTATTGCGAAAAAAAAGAAGTATAGCAAAAAAAGAGATATTACAAAAAAAAAGAGAAAAAAAGGAAGAAGAAAGAAAAGAAGAAGAAGAAAAAGAAGAAACCAGGAGAACCATTGTGCGAAAATTCTTTTCTCATAACCATCATATGCTATCTATATCTTCCTCTTCTCCAAAATTATCTTATAATGAGCAATATTGTCACATATTAGACCTCTATATCTTTCTATAAATTTAAACCTAAGTAAAATCATCTCCATCAAATAAGCCTTAGCCTAAATACTCCACAAATTAATCCATTATTTTTCTTGCTGGCCAGTCGGAGGAAGATGGGTCGAGTGTTAAATTAATTATGAAGTTGGAGCTTGTAATAATACTTTGAGCCTCCATCTCAGGCATTTCCTGGCTTAGTGTATCATAGCTAGAGGTCGTAGATGAAAGCACTTGGTCAATTTAGTACATTTGACACTTGAATCTATCCTCGGGTCTAATAACATTATTGATGCTAGGTATCATTTAATCCGAATTGAGCAAATCTCTACATTAAGTCATATCTTGAGGACACTTGAAATGACTAAGCAATGTAAGAAAAGATTCATTTCTGCGCTCAAACTTTATGAAATAAAGGATAATTTTTTATATCCCTCAGAGGCTATGGTCTACCTATATGTCTACATTACTATATTGAGATTCTTCATTTACATTTTGTTAGGGACTAGAATGATGAATCTTCGATTCATTACATTTTTGAGTCATTATCACATTGGTCCACAAACTTAAACTCATAATTTATGCCATGAAATAAATCAAGGGAAGTGCATTATCTATATCATGTATTAGATATTTCATGACTCTTGTAAGCAACATACATTAACCCTTTCTCCCTCTTCCAGCATCTAGCAATAGTTTTAAGATGTAATGATTTTCAAATTAATCATCTTATATTCCTCTTTTTTCCAGATGACTATTTATATTATTAGCAACCTCTTTTGTGTTCCTTTCCCTTAATTTTTAACATTACCTTGAATCTTACCTCTCAATTAATATCTTAGCAATTATTATATGGTGAACTTGCACCATGAGATGAAATTAATTGGAATAGCTAACGTTGTCAAAAAAATAGTGGCACCATATTATTATTATTATTTTAATAATGATATATAAAAATAGAAATGAGAAAGGGGGCAACGTTAGTGGGGAATTAGAAAAGAGACCACTAATGCATTAATGTAAAAAGGCATGAGATGCCTTGATAAAAAAATGACAATATGAAGAGGTGTCAAATACGTTGTTCCTTTTATGAAGAGGTGCAATTTAGTTGGTGTTTTTTTATCAAGAGGTGCAATGCCAATATGAAGAGGTGCCAAATTAGTTGTTGTTTTTATGAAGAGGTGCAATCCCAATATGAAGAAGTGCTTATGTAAAATTGAGAAGATGCATCCCTTGGTGGGAATGACTATACAAATGTGTATAAAAGGGAGTTGAGGCAAAGGAGAAGGGGGGAAACAATTGGTGTCCAACACTTCTCCTATTCCTAGTCTCTCACTTTCCCTCTCCTCATAATCACTCGATCCATCTTAATTGTTGACGTGAGAATCGAAGTAGTTTCGTCAACTTGTGCATTCAGCCCCCCCCAGTGAATCCGACTACTGAGGCTCCATCCCGAGTGCTGCTAAAAATCATCCAACACCATAGACATCCACCAACCATCATTTCCTCAGACCCTCTGTGAATACGACTCTAGAGGCTTCCTCCCGAGTCACCGACCATCATATTTTATCTCGCTTATTTATTACTTTATATTTTTATATCTGTATTATTTTGTTGTCTTCTCTTTCATGCAGTTATTCATCAAGACTATCGTGACGATCCGTATCTAACGGTGATTATCCTCGACTCTTGGAGAATTAGGACGTGACACGAGGTTCGAGCTTGATTCGTGTTTGTGATCACATCCTACTCGCGTCGCCAGGATATCCAATTTTGCAAAGAGTTAACGCGTACGAGTGCAAATGGAGGTTGCCGCATAGAAGGGTAGTGATCATCACTTGCCGACCAACACTGTTGTCTTTTCCAACTTTCATTTCAATTTTTGTTGTTAAAACACTTTGCAACAAACTCATCAATTTATAAAAGTATTTCTACTTGCAAAATTAAAGTACAGAATCTTCCTATCCCCATGGATTCAACCCTGACTTACCGTATACTTTGTCCTATGCATAATATAGCTAAGTCTGGTAATTTATTTGTTCGAAGTGTATTTTTGTGGGTTCACAACGACTATCCGACGTAAAAATCAGGTTTTACATAAACCCTCGAAAATACATCCCAACAACCCCGTCGGCAGACAGTCGGGGATAGGGAACGATCAACCACACCGACCTTCCCTATCTGATCAAGAAACCAATTCTGTCCACACATCGCAATTTGTATAGTCCTGACTAGGACAAGGATATCAACCTCAACAGCACCAGCAGCAGCGCACATTCCACTCGGGCCAGAAGGGCCCACTGTCCCACCTGCACCAGTACCAACAAGGCCAGCATGGCCAGTATAGACAACCAGATCACTCATCCTCTAGTCAGCAGCAGCAAGCCCCACCCATTAGTGAATTGGAGTCCATTACCTTGTCCATCCAGAATATGAATGATAGGGTTCAACATATACAGAATGATTATCTTGATATAAGACCAGATCTGAACCGTGTCTCACGCCACCAGGATCAGCAGATGGCACCAAAGACCCCAATTCTCGCCCAGGTTCAGGCCAACCCCAATAGCCTGAATTAGGGTCAGCACCGACCATGAGATCAGGCATATTATTCAGATTATTCTCTATCTGAACATGAGATCCTTTCATATGACAATGTTAATCATATGTCCCTTGGGAGCGGAGGAACCGTGAGCATACCTGATCGGGCACAGGGATATGAGGAAGATGCTACCAAGTCTTTACCTGAGGAGAATTTGTAAGCAAAGAAGCAGCATCACCACCACCATCGACATTTGCGGAATAAGAGGATTTCCAAGTCCTCAAAATAAAATGGAGAGAAGAAGGAGAAGAGCACTAGCAATGAATCAAGCGAACCAGATGAAGAGCCCGCACCTCCATCTGAGGAGGACGCACCAGGAGTAGTGGTAGATGCGTCACCTCTTTCATTACATGAATTTCTTTCCAGTCTGAGTCAGTGTCAGAGTCAGAGTCCCAGTCCTGTATAGAATTCAGTTTCCCATTTGAATGAAAGCATTTCAGTTTTAGAATCTGAATTGTCATCAATAATCCCTTTCTCCTTCCCTTAAGGGTGGAAAGAAGAAGACCAAAAAATCCAAAAAGATGACCTTGAGATGGCTGAATTTTGCAATAAGTATATCAAGGTCACAATCCCTTTTGATAAGTATGTGGATATGACACCTGCATTTCAGAAGTACCTTAAGGTGATATGAACACCTACTATGGTCAGCAAGAAAACTAGAAGCTGTGTTGAGAAGCACATTTTGTCAGTAGCCACTACTTGCGCCATCAAGAATGTGTTTCCAAGGAAGCGAAGGGACATGAGTTCCCATTATGTGGTGAGTCATGTCGATGACAGTGTATTTGCACGCACTCTCCTAGACAATGGATCCTCAATTAATCTGATGCCCATTGTAAATCCTTGAACTTGGCATATCTCAGATCCTATATAATAAGATCCGGCTCGTCAAGAGAAAACCAACGAAATTTGTTTCGTGTGAATCGGACTTCGTTTCGAATTGTTATGATTTTCGGAAGAAAGAAAAGTAAGGAGGGTTAAGATGTCATTAACCCATAATGACTGTCATTAAGAATAATTAAACATGATTAAATAAACTAATGATGGATTGGAAACCGCTAATGATCATTACAAACACTAATCAATAGTTAGCAAAAGATAAGCGTAAGCCGCGAAAGTTAAATCGCGATTAGTGAAAGTTAATCACGATTAGTGTTAATTAAGCGTCATTAGCGAATCTAGAATCCTCTAGAATGTTCTAACTTAAGCCCCAAGTTTGGGATAGGTTTTGGCTAAAACCATGGGCCAAAACCATGGGCTGCTAAACCATGGTTAAGGCCTAAACCATGGTTTTCTAACCATGGTTAGTGGTTTTCCAGGGCCTATAAATAGACCCCCCTACCCATTCATTCTCTACAACTTCCACTACCACCACCACCCCAAGGGCTAGGGTTGAGAGGTCGGGAGGAGGAGTGGGAGGTAAGGGAGGAGCGCCAGCGAAGCGCTGCCGGGAGAACGAGAAGGAGAAAGGTATGATCCTCTCTTAGTTTGCTTCGTAATCTAGGCTTTCAATTCATCATCTTGTTCTTCCAAGTTTTGTTCTTGATTCATCTTTCTTTCCGATTCGTTTTCCTGTTATGGTTCGAGGAGAAATCTGTGTAACACCCTACTTAGGTGCGGGCGGCTATGCACGTCAGTGACCCTGTGATTCGTCACACGTTCACTCACTTAAGACGCGTGGTGTCTACCGATTCTCCATCGTTTAGGTTTCTGTTCTTTCTATTATGCTTTTATAATTATTTGGTGGAGAAATATGTGTAATACCCTACTTAGGTGTGGGCGGCTATGCACGTCAGTGACCCTGTGATTCGTCACACGTTCACTCACCTAAGATACGTTTGTCTACCGATTCTTCATCTCTTGTTGTTTGAGTATATTCTTCCAGTTTCATTATTATTTCCTCTCGATTGATTTTACAGAGGAAACTCTTTTTGTTTTTATTTTGAAATATGTCCCGATATAAGGGAAAACTCTGCCGAAATTTTCCGAGAAATATGTCCCGATATAAGGGGAAACTCTGCCGAAATTTTCCGAGAAATATGTCCCAATATAAGGGGAAACTCTACCGAAATTTTAAGAGAAAATATGTTCTTCGTTCGTTCTTCGCGTTCTTGACACGTTCTTAACGTTTTGATACGAAGATGAAATTCGATCTTTTCAGGAGCCGTAAAATAGCCTTTCTAAAAATAAAACACGATAAAGCCTTGCATACACGAGAGAGAGCTCGATTAGGTAACGATATCCTTCCTTTTGCTGTTGGGTTTTCATATGAAATTATTGAAATTCTTGCTTTTGTATTCTTTGCTATGAAGAACCCTAATTTTGGCTATTTTTGAGAAAGTCTGAAGAATTGCTTTGTGATTCCCACTAAAATAAGGTTTAAGCATCAAATTGATGCTCTTGACTTTGAAAGTTAGGGTTTGGGAGTTAAAATAGGTATAAATACGAGTATATATGGTTATGAATAATATATATGTGAGTCTATACTAAGTGTTGCCGATTATGCAAATCGAAGACTTAATGAAAGAATTACATCATGGGAATTGGTGTGCTTTAAGTTAGATTCTGAAAAGGATCGTGTGTTATGTTAAGGATGACTGGGAGTAGAACTACAGGTCAGGCATGCAACCTGTAGGTTTGTCGGAAGGAACCCGTATTGGCGTTTCCCTACCTAGGTGGTACACGGTTGCCCTGTTATTATAAGTGCGCACGAAATGAATGTTTTTGCAACGCGTGGTACCGGGAGCCAATATATTCGGGTTCGAATGACGGAAGATGTGGTCGTGCCATGTGGAGGCACGGGTGGTTCAATAGCGGCTGGGTCACGATAATATGTTTTTAAAGCCGCTAGGTTATATGATTAAATGTTAGCCTGAGGTTTTAAGCAACCGAGTCCTCGAGGACGGTGTGCTCATTTTGTTTTCCAGGCTGAGGGTTTGAGACCCTGTTTAATAAAAGAAAAGGAAATTGTCAGGGTAGTATTGGAGGATTGGTTGAGGCGATGTGCGGCGGCATAAGCTTACCAAGATCAACACAATCTCCAATCCTGAAGTGCCCACAGCTTCGGAGTCCAATAATGGTGGGGTTCCCCTAGACTAATCCCCGATGTGGAATAGAAAGGAATAGGACTTAAATTAATGAGAAGGAATGAATTTTTGTGATATAAAGTTTTGAAAAAATTACCCAATTTGTTTGCTTTTCTCTTCTTCGTTAGCATTCGCTAATTTTTATCCTATGATTTATGGAAAATCCAACAGGTATCGGTGAGCCATCGCAAGGACTTTAAAAATCATCCAGCTTACATACTAGACATCCAGCCAGCCACAGTAGCTTTACTCCTTTAAGGTAGTTAGTAATCTTTTGTATATTTTCCTTTCAAGCTGATGTACATGTAAATGGTTATAGTTGGACAGTGTATCATCTGAACTTTATTTTGTGAATGGAAAAGTGTTGAAATACTTTCTTTTGAGTATTTTATTTGCAGTCTATTTCTGAATGTTAGTTGTGATTGCTGAATAAATTATTGCTGAGTAACCAGATCCGGATATGGGAGGATCCGACGGCACGGGGAAACGGGGTCCCGATAGATTGGTATCAGAGCTAGGTTACTCCAGTAATTTATTTAGTAATTATCAACTATGAGCGGTATTTAGAAAACTAAGTTTGTATTAAGATCCTTTGATCTTAATAATTGACTGCAGTACCATTCACAAGTCATTGTCCCTTATGTACATCATGCTAAGACATATAGGAACTGACCTTTGACCTTGACTCATCCCAGGATCATGGCAGACCAAGACGTGTCTAGACAACTAGCGGCTATGATGGCAATGCTCCAAGACATGGGGCAAAGGCAACAGGCATTGGAGGAGAGGCTCAATGCACAGACTGAGAGACCCGAGGCATCTAAGCCTGCGGATGCCAGGATTGAAGGTTCTGTCCATCTTTCTGAGGAAGAATCTAGTTACCGTCCTTCAACTGAGTCTGCTCCTACACCGGTTGAAGGAGCAATGGAGAAGGCCCTTCTTAGACACCAAACATTACTAGATAATTACCGAAAGGGAAAAATTCCTCGATTCAAAGGTGTAGAGACACCTGCCGAGGCTGAGTTATGGCTCGATGACGTTACTAGGATGTTGAGGATAATCCATGCACCAGTTGACACCTGGGTTCACTTTGCTGATTACTCCCTAGCAGATTATGCACGACGATGGTGGAGAGCAATTTCCAAGAAGTTAGCAGATCCTGTTCCATGGGATATCTTTGAAGAGAGGTTCCGAGCTCACTTCTGTCCCTCTCATTGGAAAGAATTAAAGAGGAGAGAGTTGGCTTCTCTGAATCAGGGTTCTAAGACCGTACGAGATTATCATATCCACTTTACCGAGCTACTACGGTACTCACCAGCTCTAGAAGCTTCACCACAAGAGTGTCTTACCAAATTTGTTAGCGGTCTTCAAGGAGATTTACGAGAAAAGCTTGCTGGGTTTAGAGCCACAACCGTAGATGAAGCAATGGACATCGCCTCTCGTATTGAGATGGAGAGGGATGAAAACCGCCAAAGAAGAAGTTTCCACTTTAATGGTGGACCATCCAAAAGCAAGGCACATTATAATTGTAGAGATCATCGCTATCATCCAGTCGGTTCCAATATAAGCTCACCACAGACCTTGGGTCAGGAATTATCAGGAAGAAGGGATTTCTCTAGACCTCCACTATATCCTCGTGACTCAGCAGCAGGAGATAGCACCTCGGTGGCTGGATCTTCTGATCAAACAGGAGCACGTGTGTGTTTTTACTGTCATAAGGAAGGCCACATCAAGAAAGATTGTCCGAAGTTGAGAGGTTCAGGGTTTAAATCAACCCCAATTAACAGTATAACATCCACCTTGAGCAATGGAGCAACACATGGAGGAAGACATGGTAGAGGTCGGGGCTCACAAGGAGCGTCTCCTACACAACAACCACCACAAAGTGTTGCGGGCTCTAGCTTGCCTATTCCTAATGGCCAACTAAATGCAATTACCGAGGAACAAGCCTACCACTCAGGCACAGTCGTACGAGGTACCGTTACTATTTATGGCCTTTCAGTACATGCTTTATTTGATTCTGGTGCGTCACATTCATTTATTGCTCAACGGTTAGTACCCACTTTGGGTAAGATACCAGTAAAGGTACAACAGTCCTATCTGATCAAGGGACCAGGAGGACAAGTATTTATAATCTGAGAAATCTTGGATAATTGCATCGTAGTAATAGCGGGACATCAGTTACCTGTTTCACTACTACTGATAGAAATGGAAGACTTTGATCTTATCCTAAGGATGGATTGGCTAGAAAGGCATCATGCATGTCTTGACTGTTTTCAGAAGACAGTAACGTTTTACCTTCCAAACTTGATAGAGTTCCAGTTCATTGGAAAGACATCCAATGATAATATCAAATATATCTCTACATTAAAGGCACAACAGTTGTTAGAGCAAGGCTGCCAAGGTTATTTAGCTTATGTATCCACAACATCAGGGTCAGAAAGAATGATAGAAGATGTGCCTATAGTGTGCGAGTTTCCAGATGTATTTCCAGAGGAACTACCTGGATTACCACCTGAACGAGAGATTGATTTTGAAATCTCTCTCATACCTGATACTCAGCCTATCTCTATCCCTCCGTATAGGATGGCACCAGCTGAGTTACGAGAGTTAAAGGTACAGTTGCAAGAACTATTAGATAAAGGATTCATTCGTCCTAGTACTTCACCATGGGGTGCACCTGTCTTATTTGTTAGGAAAAAGGATGGGTCGATGCGGTTGTGCATTGACTATAGACAACTAAACAAGAGGACAATAAAGAATAAGTACCCATTGCCGAGAATAGATGATCTCTTTGATCAGTTACAGGGTTCAACTGTGTATTCCAAGATTGATTTAAGATCTAGATACCATCAGTTGAAAATTAAAGATACAGATATTCCCAAGACAGCTTTTCGAACTAGATACAGGCATTATGAATTCTTAGTCATGTCTTTTGGACTAACAAATGCCCCAGCAGCCTTCATGGATCTCATGAATAGAGTATTCAAGGAGTTCTTAGATCACTTTGTAGGAGTCTTTATTGATGATGTGCTTATTTACTCCAAGGATAAGTATCTGCATGAACACCACCTCAGGCGGGCACTTGAAACTCTAAGGAAGAACAAATTGTATGCTAAATATAGCAAATGTGACTTCTGGCTATCTGAAGTATCTTTCTTAGGCCATGTTATTTCTGGGGAAGGTATATCAATTGATCCTACAAAGGTTAGTGCGGTGATGAGTTGGGAACGTCCGAAGACTGTCACAGAAATACGATCTTTTCTGGGATTAGCTGGATATTATAGAAGATTTGTGAAGGACTTTTTACGAATAGCATTGCCAACGACTAGACTAATTCAGAAGGAGGTCCCATTCTTATGGTCTGATACATGTGAAGCTAGTTTTCAGACACTGAAAGAATGCCTAACATCTGCACCAATCCTTACTCTACCCTCCAGGAGTGAAGGGTTTACAGTGTACACTGACGCATCTAAAGAAGGACTTGGGGCGGTTCTTATGCAACATGGTAATGTAGTTGCGTATGCATCACGACAGCTCAGGACACATGAGAAGAACTACCCAACACATGACCTTGAATTAGCTGCCGTAGTTTTCGCTTTAAAGATGTGGAGACACTACCTGTATGGTATTACTTTTGAAATCTTCACCGATCATAAAAGCTTGAAATATCTGTTTGATCAAAAGGAGCTCAATATGAGACAGAGAAGGTGGCTAGAGTTGTTGAAATATTATGATTGCACTATCTCCTACCACCCTGGTAAGGGGAACGTCGTAGCAGATGCCCTTAGCAGAAGAACTTATTCACCTGGGTTAGTGAGTGCTATCCACTTCTGGGGTTTAGTATCAACGTTAAGTGAATGGAAACCATTTGATAGTAGTGTTGATACTATAACTATTCCTCATCAATACAAACCAGAGATCTGGGATAAAATAAAGAAAGGACAGGAGGATGATCCAGTCCTTAAAGACTTGAAATAACAACTTGAGAAGTATGAGATAGAGGGATTCCAGATACAAGATGGGTTACTATATAACCATCACAGAGCTTGTGTACCAGACATACCTGAACTGAGAAAAGACATTTTACGTGAAGCTCATTGTTCTAGATTATCTATTCATCCAGGAATTACGAAGATGTATAAAGATCTTCATTCATACTTCTGGTGGCCAGGAATGAAGAAAGATGTTGGTGAGTTTGTGAATTCATGTTTCACTTGCCAGCAGGTAAAGACTTCACACCAAAAGCCATCGGGATTATTGCAACCCCTTCCTATACCTGAATGGAAATGGGAAAGCATTTCCATGGATTTCGTTACTGGCTTACCTCAGACGACTGGTAGTAAAGATAGTATCTGGGTTATAATAGATCGTCTGACAAAGGTAGCACACTTCATTCCGATAAGCTTATCTTTCACTCCAGACCAGCTTGTTGAGTTATATATTACACATGTGATTCGCCTCCATGGTATCCCAAAGGAAGTAGTTTCCGATCGAGATTCACGATTCACCTCACACTAATGGGAGAACTTCATGAAATCCTTAGGTACACAACTATGCTTGAGTACAGCATATCATCCACAAACAGATGGTCAGTCAGAACGTACGATTCAGACACTAGAGGATATGCTACGAGCATGTGCCTTACAATGGAAGGGATCGTGGATTAAACATTTGCCTCTTGCAGAATTCACCTACAATAATAGTTACCATACAAGTATTGGCATGGCACCGTTTGAAGCACTATATGGACGAAGGTGTACTACTCCTTTGTGTTGGCAAGAGGTCGGAATAAAGAACCTTTATGATTCATATAGACTTCATGAGACACGGGAAGCTGTAGAGCTTGCTAGAAAAAGACTATTAACTGCCCAGAGTCGCCAGAAAAGTTATAGTGATACCAGGCGAAGAGACCTTGAATTTGAGGTAGGTGACTTTGTATTTCTCAAAGTATCACCTATGAAGGGTGTTTAGAGGTTTGGCTTGCGTGGGAAGTTAGCACCCAGGTTCTTGGGTCCCTTTGAAATTATTCAGCGCATTGGAAAAGTTGCCTATAGACTTGCGCTTCCTCCACATCTTTCGGCAATACATGATGTATTTCATGTATCAAATCTGAGAAAGTACATTAGGGATCTAGAGCATAAGATAAGTTATGAAGATTTACATGTTGAGCCAGACTTGACATACCAAGAGACACCTGTGCAAATACTTCAAAGGGATATCAAGAAGTTGAGAAACAAAGAGGTGCCTTTAGTTAAAGTATTGTGGCGGAACCAAGAGTTTGAAGAAGCCACATGGGAACCTGAGGCAGAAATGAGAGAGAAATACCCGTACTTGTTTGAATGATAACACTATGTATCATGTATGTTCATATGAAATGAAAGGACGTTCATTCTCTTTAAGGTTGTTATGGTTCTAGTCCTCTTTAAGGTTGTTATGCCTACATTTCTAGTCTCGAGGACGAGACTTCCTTTAAGGTTGTTATAATTGTAAAGCCTTGAACTTGGCATATCTCGGATCCTATATAATAAGATCCGGCTCGTCAAGAGAAAACCAACGAAATTTGTTTCGTGTGAATCGGACTTCGTTTCGAATTGTTATGATTTTCAGAAGAAAGAAAAGTAAGGAGGGTTAAGACGTCATTAACCAATAATTACTGTCATTAAGACTAATTAAACATGATTAAATAAACTAATGATGTATTGGAAACCGCTAATGATCATTAGCAAACACTAATCAATAGTTAGCAAAAGATAAGCGTAAGCCGCGAAAGTTAAATCGCGATTAGTGAAAGTTAATCACGATTAGTGTTAATTAAGCGTCATTAGAGAATCTAGAATCCTCTGGAATGTTCTAACTTAAGCCACAAGTTTGGGATAGGTTTTGGCTAAAACCATGGGCCAAAACCATGGGCTGCTAAACCATGGTTAAGGCCTAAACCATGGTTTTCTAACCATGGTTAGTGGTTTTCCGGGGCCTATAAATAGACCCCCCTACCCATTCATTCTCTACAACTTCCACTACCACCACCACCCCAAGGGCTAGGGTCGAGAGGTCGGGAGGAGGAGTGGGAGGTGAGGGAGGAGCGCTAGCGAAGCGCTGCCGGGAGAACGAGAAGGAGAAAGGTATGATCCTCTCTTAGTTTGCTTCGTAAGCTATGCTTTCAATTCATCATCTTGTTCTTCCAAGTTTTGTTCTTGATTCATCTTTCTTTCCGATTCGTTTTCCTGTTATGGTTCGAGGAGAAATCTGTGTAACACCCTACTTAGGTGCGGGCGGTTATGCACGTCAGTGACCCTGTGATTCGTCACACGTTCACTCACCTAAGACGCGTGGTGTCTACCGATTCTCCATCGTTTATGTTTCTGTTCTTTCTATTATGATTTTATAATTATTTTGGTGGAGAAATCTGTGTAATACCCTACTTAGGTGCGGGCGGCTATGCACATCAGTGACCCTGTGATTCGTCACACGTTCACTCACCTAAGATACGTGGTGTCTACCGATTCTTCATCTCTTGTTGTTTGAGTATATTCTTCCAGTTTCATTATTATTTCCTCTCGATTGATTTTATAGAGGAAACTCTTTTTGTTTTTATTTTGAAATATGTCCCGATATAAGGGGAAATTCTGCCAAAATTTTCCGAGAAATATGTCCCGATATAAGGGGAAACTCTGCCGAAATTTTCTGAGAAATATGTCCCGATATAAGGGGAAACTCTGCTGAAATTTTAAGAGAAAATATGTTCTTCGCGTTCTTCGTGTTCTTCGCTTTCTTCGTTCGTTCTTCGCGTTCTTGACACGTTCTTAACGTTTTGATACAAAAATGAAATTCGATCTTTTCAGGAGCCGTAAAATAGCCTTTCTAAAAACAAAACACGATAAAGCCTTGCATACATGAGAGAGAACTCGATTAGGTAACGATATCCTTCCTTTTGCTGTTGGATTTTCATACGAAATTATTGAAATTCTTGATTTTGTGTTCTTTGCTATGAAGAACCCTAATTTTGGCTATTTTTGAGAAAGTCTGAAGAATTGCTTTGTGATTCCCACTAAAATAAGGTTTAAGCATCAAATTGATGTGTTGGCTTTGAAAGTTAGGGTTTGGGGGTTAAAATAGGTATAAATACGAGTATATATGGTTATGAATAATATATATGTGAGTCTATTTTAAGTGTTGTCGATTATGCAAATCGAAGACTTAACGAAAGAATTACATCATGGGAATTGGTGTGCTTTAAGTTAGATCCTGAAAAGGATCGTGTGTTACGTTAAAGATGACTGGGAGTAGAACTACAGGTCGGGCATGCAACCTGTAGGTTTGTCGGAAGGAACCCGTATTGGCATTTCCCTACCTAGGTGGTACACGGTTGCCCTATTATTATAAGTGCGCATGAAATGAATGTTTTTGCAACGCGTGGTACCGGAAGCCAATATATTCGGGTTGGAACGACGGAAGATGTGGTCGTGCCATGTGGAGGCACGGGTGGTTCAATAGCGGTTGGGTCACGATAATATGTTTTTAAAGCCGCTTGGTTATATGATTAAATGTTAGCCTGAGGTTTTAAGCAACCGAGTCCGCGAGGACGGTGTGCTCATTTTGTTTTCCAGGCTGAGGGTTTGAGACCCTGTTTAATAAAAGAAAAGGAAATTGTCGGGGTAGTATTGGAGGATTGGTTGAGGCAACGTGCGGCGGCATAAGCTTACCAAGATCAACACAATCTCCAATCCCGAAGTGTCCACAGCTTCCGAGTCCAATAATGGTGGGGTTCCTCTGGACTAATCCCCGATGTGGAATAGAAAAGAATAGGACTTAAATTAATGAGAAGGAATGAAATTTTTGTGATATAAAGTTTTGAAAAAAAATTACCCAATTTGTTTGCTTTTCTCTTCTTCGTTACTTAGCATTCACTAATTTTTATCCTATGATTTATGGAAAACCCAACAGGTATTGGTGAGTCATCGCAAGGACTTTAAAAATCATCCAGCTTACATACTAGACATCCAGCCAGCCACAGTAGCTTTACTCCTTTAAGGTAGTTAGTAATCTTTTGTATATTTTCCTTTCAAGATGATGTACATGTAAATGGTTATAGTGGGACAGTGTATCATCTGAACTTTATTTTGTGAATGGAAAAGTGTTGAAATACTTTCTTTTGAGTATTTTATTTGCAGTCTATTTCTGAATGTTAGTTGTGATTGCTGAATAAATTATTGCTGAGTAACCAGATCCGGATATGGGAGGATCCGACGGCCCGGGGAAACGGGGTCGCAACACCCACAACCCTCTATGAGCAGCTAAATCTAGGAACTCTTAGGAAATCTAGAGCCTTACTCCAATTCCCATATAAATCAACCAAGAGGTCCAAGGGAGAATTGAGGAACATTATCATCAAAGTCGAGGGTCGAGATTACATGGTAGACTTTACAGTCCTTGATATGGAGACCCCTCGAAATTGAAGAGATTTCTAAATAATTCTCGAAAGGCCCTTCCTGAGAATAATAGGGGCCTTATTTGATTATAAAATCGAGAAAATTCAGTTCCAAACTCTAGGAGAAAATGAGGAACTCGAGACGAAGCAGACAAGGTGGCAGAGGCCAGATTCCAAATCAAGCACCGAGTACACTTCGTAAGAAGCAAATTGTGTTCATGTAGACACCATTGGGCCATGGAGACAGAACCCAGCTAGCATTGATGAGTCCCTCTCCGGTGGAGAGAATCTTGTACATGAGACAGTTTGCGAGATCCTTAGGAACGAACTTAGTGTAGATCATATAGAAAATGCATCCCCCTTCATCTTCGATGACATAAAGGCCCAGCTGGGTCTGTCAGTCCTTCCCTCTTTAGGACAATCAGAAGATGAGGATGATGATTCGAACGTGGCTTTCGCCGATTTCTTAGATACTTTTGACTATCCGTCTCCAGAACTGAATGAGTTGGTGACAGTTACTTCAGAGACATATCTAACCACTACTAGCACAGATCCATAATTGATTGAGAGAGATTTCCTCGATGACCACACCTTACCTGAGCTCAAACCATTACCCACAACCCTGATGTACGCCTTCCTTGCAGGACAAGAGAGGAAATTTTTGGTCATCATCAGTTCGTAATTGATCGAGGAGCATGAATCTCCTTGCTAGAGATCTAGGAGAAAAACCGCAAGGAAATAGGCTGGAGCATCTCCGATCTCCATGAGATAAATCCCACTCTGTGTTCGCATCATATCTACCTTGAGAATAAAGCTAAACCCTCTCATGAATCCAACGTAGGTTGAATCCAAATTTATGAGAGGTCGTGAAGACAGAGATTGAGAAATGGTGTGACACGGGTTTTATTTATCCCATCTCTGATTCCAAGTGGGTGGCACCTATTCATATTGTCCCGAAGAAGTCAGAAATTCAGACGACCACCAATGAGGATGGGAGGAAATCGTGACACGAGTACCCATGTCATGGCATGTTTGTGTGGATTATAGATGCTTGAATGACGTGACGAAGAAGGATAATTTTCCCCTACCATTTATCGATCAGTTCTTAGAAATACTAGCGGAAAATGAATTCTTCTGCTTCTTAAACGAGTTCTCTGGCTACAATCAAGTAGCTGTCGCTCCTAAGGACCAGGAGAAAACCAAATTCGCATGCCCCTTTGGCACCTATGCTTTCAGGCGCATGCTCTTTGGATTACGCAACGCTCCCAATACGTTTCAAAGGTGCATGATTACAGTATTCGCGGAGATGGTCGGTGAATTCTTAGAAATCTTCATGGATGACTTCTTGGTCCATGTGATTCTTTTGATTCTTGCCTTAGAAATCTGGATCGAGTCCTCAAATGATATTGTGAGGTCAATCTAGTGATCTCTTGGGAGAAAAGTCACTTCGTGGTGATGGAGGGCATTGTGTTGGGGTATGTCATTTCCAAGAGAGGAATGAAGGTTGACCCTGCCAAGGTGTACGTGATCAGACGACTCTAGCCGCCAACCAACGTAAAATAGTTGCGGTCATTCCTTGGGCATGTTGCATTTTATAGGAGATTTATCAAAGATTTTTCAAAGATCGTCCGACCGCTAACTGAGATTTTAGGCAAAGACATGGAGTTTATTGTCGATCATAAATGTATTAAGACCTTTAAGCTACTTCAAGGGATGATCATGGATGCACCGATCCTACAAGCCCCAGATTGGTCTCTTCCTTTTGAGATCATGACAGGAGTCTCAGATTTTGTTGTTGGGGTTGTATTAGGACAAAGGAGGGATGACATCCCGTTCTCTATACATTAGGCAAGCAAAGTTCTTGACCCTGCTCAGTGTAACTATACAGTTACCGAAAAGGAGATTCTTGCAGTAGTGTTCACCTTGGATAAGTTCAGATCCCGTCTCATTGGATCTAAGGTGATTGTGTTCACATATCATACATCACTACGATACCTAATGGAAAAGAAGAAGGTGAAGGTGCATCTTCTTAGGAGGATTTTACTTATCCAGTAATTTGACTTGGACATTAAAGATAAACCTGGAAAGAAGAACGTAATGGCTGATCACCTCTCCCGTCTCGAAATTCTTGATACTTATGATGATACAACTATTTGAGACTCCTTTCCAGACGAGTCAGTTTTTGTTATTGACTCACTACCATTGTACACCAATAGAGTGAACTATTTTGTCTCCAAGAAAGTTTCCGAAGATTGGCCCAATAGCAATATAGACTGACTCAAGTCGGATGTGAGACACTACCATTGGGAGGATCCGATCCTTTTCTTTGAAGGACTGGATTGTGTCTGGAGGAGGTGTATTCCTCAGGAGGAATATCATAGTGTCCTTACTTTTTGCTGTAGTCTAGAGACAGGAGGACACCACTTCGGGAAGAGGACCGCATGGAAGGCACTACAATGTGTCTTATACTGGACGACTCTATTTTGCGATGCTTTCACCTTTGTGAAGTCATGCCCAGTATGCCAGTGAATGGGAGGAACCGTTGGTTCCAAGATGAGATGTCAATGCAGCCTGTCATCGTTTGTGATGTCTTTGACGCCTGAGGCATCGACTTTATGGGCCCATTCCCTGTTAGTCATAGTTTTGAATATATCCTTCTTGCAGTGGATTATCTGTCAAGGTGGGTGGAGGCTATCCTGACCTGAGCCGCAGACAACAAGACTGTATGTAAATTTATCAAAGATCATATCATCTCTAGGTTCAGGATCCCTAAAGTATCGAATTTGATTGGGGTAGCCATTTTGTGAACAGAGACATAAAGAAACTCGTAAAGGATTACGACATAGAACACCATGTCGCTAGTCCTTACCACCCACAAACCAATGGTATGGAAGAGGTGTCGAATAGGGAGGTTAAGACCATATTGCAGAAGCTTGTCCTCTCAGGCAGGAAGGATTGGTCTCAGATCTTGTATCAAGTCCTCTAGGCTTACAGGACAACTTACAAGACACTATTAGGAACCTCCCCATTCAGAATGGCATTTAGGAAGCCGTGCCATTTACCTGCAGATTTAGTGCATAAATCCGAATGGGCAATCAAGAAGATCAATTGGAACATACACCTAAGGCAGAAACAGAGAGAAATGGATCTGAATGAACTTGTGGAGATCAGAAATCGAGCATATGATAACAGTTCGGTGGACAAGGATAAGGTAAAGCGTTGGCATGATAGATTTAACATACGAAAGACCTTTGCTCTTAGACAGAAGGTATGGTTGTTCAATGCGAGGCTGAAGGTTTTCCAAGGGAAGATTAAATCCAAGTGGACAGGTCCATTCATAGTCCGTGCAGTGCATGGCAGTGGATGTGTAGAGATCTTAGATCTTACAAATGGAGCACAAACATCCATAGTTAATGGACAATTATTGAAACACTTTGTCGAACCTAATGAACAGTTAGTCCGTGTTAAGGAGATTGTTTTCATGTGTGAGGCAGACTCAGAAGACACAATAAAGTCGTGCATGAGGCCTTGCAACATTGAGCACTCGCCATCAGCATCATCAAAAAGATTCAGATCTTAATCCTTATATATACTCCCCTCCTCTTGAACATACTTTCTATCCTCCCACCCCAGTGATTCGAATCACCTGCCCCAAATCCATATCATTCCATTTTATGGATATACTTAGGATGACCAGATCCTAAGTATAGGGGGAGAGTGACTCGAGTCTATTCATTGTTCTTTGTACATTCCCTAGATCTCACCAGTTCTCACACTCATTCATGTCTTATACTTAGGCTGACCAGAGCCTAAGATAGGGGGGATCGATTCCCGCCCTGTGTATACTCATCCATTTCTTCTCGTGACCTCACCCACCCTGTTTTTGTTCTCTTCTAAACTTAGGCTGCCAGAGCCTAAGTATAGGGGGCGGAACAACTTCTATACTTGTTGTAATTTTAGCTCTCCTACGCTTAGCACGATATATGTCTTTTTCCTTGCTTCTCGTGCTCCGAGGACATAACACATGCTAAGTATAGGGGGCGTGTATATATTACATATATACTTTACCCATAGCTCGTACTTTTGCGTATTTTTGCATATTTTTGTATATATTATGCAATAATTACAGGGTGGGTAAAAATTGATTTTTTTTGTAAAATACATGTAAACTAGTATGTACATAATCTGTATAATACTTGTTTAAAAAGTTATAAAATTCTTGTAAAAACGTGCTCTTGTAAATTTGTTGTATACCAAAAAAATAAAGGCTCCTTATTTACTTTAGCATATCATCCTTGCATTTCAAAAATAAATGTGTGTCTTTCGCTTCATTCATCTCTATAGCATGTCATCTGCATCTCATCTGCATATCTAGCATATGCAAAGTAAAAAGATAGTGAGTTCTGAACCAAGTTATAAATAGGTGTCGAGGATGGATTTGATTTGACCTTAATCTACCTAATTTCAAAGGAACCTTATAGGAACTTGAGTTAAGATTTTTTCAGGTCAAGCAACTTAATTCTTTGAGTCTGCAAGTCTATGTTCACATGTCATCTTGATTGGTCTAAGTAGAATATTTCGTACACACACATGATTCTTTTAGACAGTGACCTAACTTGGACAAGCACCATGCATGTAGTTCTTCATTGATGAGGTGGTAAGGAGGTAGAATCCTTTGGCTTGGAGTAGCAAACGGATGGAAACATCCGTCCTCCTCTAGGGAGGGTAGTGCATCTCAACCTAGTCTGGCGGCGTTGACGTTAAAGGACGGGATGTTGTGAGTTGCAATAAAGCTTCAAAAGAGGGATAGTCTATTGGCTCAAGGAGAAAAACTCCTTATGTACATGTTGCACCTTGTATATATTTCAAAAAAAAAGAAAAAAAAGAAAAAAAAGAAGAAGAAAAAATACAGAATCTCCAAAATTGGACAGGCCTGATTGAAAAGTAAAATGCATGTCGGATTGTATATACAAGGATAAAAAAATAAGAAGATCTTCAAAGCCTACAGCTGTACGACTTGGCTACACTGGTCAAGCATCCTAGGATAGGTAGCTATACTGGCTATTGTCCATTCTTCTCTCCACCCCTTCTTCTTGAGCCGGTTGCACTTGAACTTAGAAGGGAATACCCGATCCTCAGGGAAAGAGTTACTGGATTGAGGAATTAGAGTTACCTTATTAGACGAGGTTGGTTCTTTGACATTTCTGATGTGGAGAGCTATATTTCACCTACACAGTACAAGTAAGATTCACAGTCATCAGAATTTGCATATGAGGATTTGTTTTGACCAGAGACTATTGAGACATCTTGAATAGAAGACTTGTGGAACTTGAAGTCTGTTAGGTCTTAAATTCAGATCCCAATAAGGTTCTGCCACACTATTAATACAAAGGTCAAGTCAAGCTCCATTTTCACCTTTTGTTCATGACCTTGATATGGAACCCAAAATCATTTTACTTTTGCATTTCATTTTAGTTGCTCGAGGACGAGCAAGGTTTAAGCATAGGGGGTTGATGAATATATATGATTCATCACTCTAAAAGTTGAAAATAGAGCTTTGTTCCTGAGCAATTAGCTGCACATTTCCACTTATAGTGCATAATTAGCATTCATGCATGTGTAAATAATATCTGCATTTTAACATTCATATTTGTATTAAATAAGGAGCCAAGATCACTCGTAAATATTCACCTGTATATTATCTTAAAACACCTATTTGTATATATTTTAACGAACTCCAAATCTAATAAAATCAACTATATAGTGTATATATTACTAACACTAATAAAGGAAAAATATCAAAAAAATACTAACTTGTAAAATTGTTCAATAAAACCCAAATCCAAGTTTGAAACTATGAACCTTAAAATGCACATTTCTCTCTCTTACAATGTCCGATTTAGTTCTATTCACTTCTAAAGTAATATACATTAAAAGACCTTCAAAACAAGACTAATTTCATAAGATTTGGAGCTTGTATGTGAAACTTGGGTTATGGGCCCCTATTGTATATTGTACACATTGACCTTTTTGCTCTTGTATTGTATCCTTTTATTTTCTTAATTACTAAAAATCCAAAAAATATATTATATTGTAAATATTCTTTTCATATTTTCTCTATTTTATTGCAATTTTTCTTGATTTAAAAATGAAAAAAAATAACAACATAAAAATCATAGTGTTTTTATACCCTTAAAAACACTCACAAAAATATTTATCCCCTTGTATGACCTTGTTTCCATTTTTGGTCAACATGAAATTTGTAGATCTCATTGAGATATACAACTTTCATGTTTTGAGTTTTTCTAAATTCAGCTCCTTCTCCCTCATATTTCAACTTCTTCTTCCAAATAATCTGATTGGGCAACGAGGCTCTTTCTGGTTGAGCCATGTGGCTTGAACCTCTACGCACAACACACCCCACGTTTTCCACCATTGGATCATCTCTAGGCACTTCAGATCGTCACCGTTCATGCTCGTATTCAACCTCATCCCTTCAATTCATTCCCAGATCAAATTACAGCCGTTTGTTAGTGCCTCTCTTCTCGGCTTGCCACGTGTCATCCCCTTAGCCACCCGATCTCCTCCAAATCGCTCAATCTCAGCCATAACCCTCCGCTGCTTTCCTAGACGCCTGGTCTATACCCACCTCTCATCGCGGTCGTTCACTTCCACCCACACCCACTCACAACACGTGGCACTATCCTAACCCTTGATCTCGCCTTCACGGATCTAATCTGGGCCACTCGAACGTGTCTTCTTCTCAACAGTTGGATCGTGAGATCCAACGGCAGGGAACCCGTCGTCTTCCTCCTGCAACCCGCCTGCATGCAACGGGCATGCCCTCGCGACTCCACCGCAACCCACCCCCCCCCCCCCCACATTGCGTACGCCCGTCAACTTGCAACTGCCACCCGCACCTGTTGTGCACAATGCCCATTTCCCCACGTTTTCTCTCCTCCATACCAATGCACGAACATCCCGCGTCCTATGCGCCACTCGCTCCATCTCTCCTGCATACCCCACCATCGCCAACCTCCTTTAAAAAGGACCTCCTCCATCCCATTGCAATCATCCGCAACTTTGAGAGTAGGAGAAAGAGAGCCCTTACAACCCTTCAGGTGACAGCTGAAGGTTCATCAGACGAGCAACAAACATTGTTCACTCCAGCAAGTTCTGTGAGGGATCCCCCTCCTGTTGCAGCCACCTATCGTTGCTACTCAGCTCGGGTCTGCTGCGCCCTCGAGTGAAGACTGTTGGACTTTCTCTCTAGCATTCCAGGCATCCAACCATTGCCTTTAGGTAGAATTTTTTCCTCCCCCTTCTTCCCTCTCTTCCTTCCTCTGCTTTCTTCTTCTTTCACTTCAACCCTTCTGGTGCCTTCTCTTCTTTATCCTTTTTTTCTTTCTATGTTTTTCATCTTCTCCCCTGTTTCCCAATCGCACCACCTTCGCCAACTCCGCCCTGCCCCTGGGCTCCTCCGATCCATCGAGTCACTTCACCCACCATGCCCCTAACTGCCCTCACGCACAGAGCATCGCGTGCCTCGTCTGTGAAGTTGTCGACGCCCTGGCCAGCCAGCCACCAGCCCCTGGAGCCGCCTTCCACCTCTGTGCACTCGATCGCTCACGAACGGTGCCACCAGAAGCCCCTTACCACTCGTCGTGCCTCCATGACTCTCTAAGCAGCTCCACACTTCCTCCTCGATCCTCGGGTGCGTGTCGCCTAGGGGTTGCCTTTGCTCCATCAGCATCATCTGTTTGTAGGATCAGCACATCGGCACCACCTCATCGGTCTTCATAGTCACCAACCTGCGCCACCTCCCTCACCTCCTCACGAGCTCGACCAGGCCCCATTGCCAACTACCATCGCATCCTACAAAGCTGCACTCCGCTCGCCGGTGAGCCGCCTCCATTGCCGCTGATGTCAGCACCTCCCCTCGTGCCAAGCTTGGATTCCAGACACTTGCAAGTGAAGAGCACATGTTAGTGGTAATTTGCATTCGCCTCCCCTGACATTTGGCATATCACACAAAGGTCCAACATCTCAGGAGGCATGTGAGGTGCACTTGACTTCTTGGGATATTTGCATCCATACCCTCACAAGAATAGGTAATTACAATCGAGTCCTGTCTGCATTTTTTAATCAATTTTTATTCTGTAATTTCCATTAAGAACCATGTGTTCGCGCATCATTTTAGACCTTCATTTGGCGTTATTTCTTAATTCTAAAATTGCATATTGTAGAACATCTTAGGATTTATCATTGTGAATGTTTATTATATTTTTGTGAGCTTCAAATTATTTAATATAATTATTTTGGTAGAAAATAGCATATTTTGCTCCTTGTTTGCCTTTAATTGATTAATAAATCTATTTGCTTCAAAAATTGCGAACAAAATCATAATAGGTAGAGTTTGAGTAGTTTTATTGTGTGCCTAAAAATCATCACATATGCACGCATATAAAAATATAAATAAATTAATTGGTGTTTCACTTAATCGATTTTTAATAAGTCAAAAATTAAGTATTTTTGAGATCTAGTAATTTTCCTGGATTCATCTCATGTAGAAGTGTCTAGGATAATTTTTATCTATGAAAATAATTTAATTTGGTAATACTAAAATTAAAGTAGAGAAAATCACCCTGCATTAATATTTAATTCGTAGTTAATTCATATAGAGTCAAAAATTCCAAAAATAATAGAATAGCTTCATTTCATCATAAATGACATTCTGGCCAAGTTTGAGAACTGTTGGACTTAATTTGATCATATTCACATTTTACCCCTAGAATTTGTGCAAGAATGCATTGCATAATTGAATAAAAAATACAAAAAATATTCTCTCGAAGACCTAAGATCTGGATCGACTTTAAATTAATGTAAAGAGAAAGTTACCTCTCTGAGTTCAACCTCGGTCTTGCCCAAGAAAAATTGTCGCTCGATATTAATTGATATATTAATTAAAGTGATTTTTGATAAATTCGAATTTGCCCAACTACAACGAACGATTACATTTATTTTAATCGTTAATTCAGTTAAATTAAGAGGGTGAATAAAAGGATTTTTCAGTAACATACTTCCTTTGTGTCATAACTATACCCTATTGATTTCATGCAAATTCCAAGCCAAGGAAGTAGCGTAGCTTGCAAGGCCTTCAATTCTGGGTTGAGGATGTAGCCCTCGTGTCCCCCCCCCCTGATATTTTTATGCAGAAAGGCAGCTCAGTTGAGCCACATTGAGCTACGATCAGAGGATGAACAAGACATCCATGTCCTTAAGAAGACAATGCCTGTCACGCCTCCTCCAACAAGGCTTGTAACCTCTGGAAGCCCCCTGCAGGTGAGGGACATCCCCAGGAAGCTGTTGGACCCATATCAAGGCGAGAGGATGCTGGAGCATCGAGGATTTGAGGAACGAAGGAGGGCTGGGAAGTTGTTCTTCAATGTTCCTCCACATAGCGTCAG
The DNA here is from genome assembly GCA_037367405.1 of Ottelia alismoides. Lineage (NCBI taxonomy): Eukaryota > Viridiplantae > Streptophyta > Magnoliopsida > Alismatales > Hydrocharitaceae > Ottelia > Ottelia alismoides. The sequence continues at coordinate 887,641 of JAZKJV010010019.1, read as the reverse complement.
CACCATAGGATCAAAGCCACAACCCAGATCTAATATGGGCCATCCAATCAAGACAAAGCATCGCATGCTCATGACCGTTGGATGATAAGTGAAGACATGTGGAAACACAAGGATCACCTAATCTACAACACGCACTAAACTGGGTATATAAATGTATACCCTCAAGCCTTTTCATATTTTTATTTAGTATTGTAAATATAAAATTAAGTGTAAAAAATTAGGTTATTTAGATAAGTGGACCCTTGAACCTTTCGGTTATTGAATATAGGTCCTACCACCTCACGTGTAGCGCGCACTTGAGGCAATGTGAATATTGCATGTAACTACTTAATGTATCTAGTCCTATTATTAAATGGGTGTTTAGTTTTTATTATTTGTGAAGTACCTGTCAGCACAATATTTTATTTCTTGCATTTTATGCATGTTAAATATTTTCTTTATTCCAAAAATGTTTGGAAAGTTATTGTAGATACGTGATATATTTTCTTTCATGCAAAAATTTATTTAAGCATTTAAATTAGTTTTCATAATTTTAAAAAAAATAAAACATGCATTTTATTCCCAATTTGGATATAAAACCCCATAAAAATTATAAAACCATTTCCAAAATTCATATATATATATATATATATATATCTTTCAATGTATATATATATATATATATATATTCCACGACATACCAAAAGTCACTAAAAATACAAAATATAAATCATAAAAATCACAAAACCCAAAAAATCTATAAAAAATTAGCAAAACTTCTACAAAAATCTAAAAAAAACCTTTCTATTTGTAAATTTTCTTTATAATAGTATACCATATATTAAAAATAGTTTTGGATTGATATCGAAATGTTATATATTTATGAACCCAAAACAGTACCATAAAGTTCTTATACCTACTATTTTAACTTATTTAATTCTTTAACATCCATAAAATGATAAAAGCTGCATAAAGATTACCAAAAATAGAGAAAATATTAAAAGCACAAAAAATTTTATATTATATATTTTAACCTTATTTTGACTTATTTATACATATATTAAACTATAATATCCATATATATTATATTATTTATATAAAATATGATATCTATTATATTATATATTTTATATATCTTATTTAAAAGTCAAAGAAATTAAAATTTTAAAAATTATAGCAAAATACACAATTAAAATATAAAATAAATTAAAAATCCACTAAAAATAAAATAATTAAAACACCCACTTAAAAACAAGAAAAAGTAGAATATACAAAAATAGTAATAATTAGAAATAATTGTTAATAATTTACTACACACCCTTTTCTCCTAGTGTTCTGCGCTCAGACTACTTGAACTATATACATTTTATTATGAGTATAATAAGTTTTGGCTCATGCACTTTATGGCTTAGTTAATTGTAAGTTGATTGTTTCTAATAGACACTTGGTCACGCAGCGATTGCTAATCATCTTTGATTAGTAGACCAATGCAAAAGCTCTTAATTTGTGTATAGTATTTAAGATGGGATATATATTGAACCAAGTTCGATCCATGAATGAAGCACATGTGCAGATGATGGTGAATCACATGAATCTCGAGCAATCAAGAGACATGTGTCTCTCGTATATTTCTTCTTTGCGTATATGGTGATATTTTATTAAATGATATGATGTCCTCCACAATGGGCTCAGTTTGCACTATTCTCTCTATTGTGCCTAATAAGAATTGGCACATCTTTCATCTCGATGTGAATAATGCCTTTTTGTACGGAGACCTTATGGATGAGGTCTACATGATGTAGCCACTGTGTTACTCCATCAAGATCAAGTTTGCCGAATCCACAAGTCCATTTATGGCCTAAGCAGAGCTCAAAAACTTACATGCTTACCACTAATATCATATTTAATGGCTCCAACAAGGTGGCATCTAATTACTTTGTCTTCGTTAGACGACGGTCCACTAGAATTGTGATACTAGCTATATATGTTGATTAAGTGGTGGTTATTAGAGATAATGAAACAGGAACACTAGTGATCAAGGCCTTTCTCCATGGTGTATCTATCACCAAGGATCATGGTTAACCTCGATACTTCCTTGCCATTGAGGGGATATGTACTACAGAGGGATTACACCTATCACAGCTGAAGTATTTATTATATATTCTTGTTGAGGCTGGCTTACTAGGATGCAAACTATTTGACGTCCTAGCAAAGTTTTAGACACATGCTACATCTACTGATCTTGAGTTTAATGATATTACATGATATAGAAGTCTGGTGGGCAAATTGCTCTACCTCATTGTCACTAGGCTAGATATATTGTATGTTGTAGCAAAGCCAGCCAACACTTGGAAAGACCTCTCTACAATCATTGACAGGATGTTCTTCCGATCCTCAATATGTAAAAGAATCTCCATGGAGAGCCCTCTTCTACAGGTGCAATGTTCACACTGATGTCACCCCTTATGCATATGCGGATTATGTTCGTTCCCCTAAGGACAAATGATCGACTAAAGGTTATGCTATATTTGTTGGTGGCGACCTTGTTACATGGTGGAGCAAAAAGCAGATATTGGTATCTAGATCGACTGTAGAGGTTGAATACATGGTGATGGCTCAAATCATTTGTAAGATTACCTAGCTAGTCTCCTTTCGACGTGAGCTTGGATTTCCTGCTACTCCTCTTGTACTATTGTATTGTGACAACAAGTCATTACATAGATTACCATCAATCATGTATTCCATAGCAGACTAAACACATTGAAATTGATTGTTACTTCATTCAAAATTATAGTTCAAGGAGGGAAGATCAACACTCCTCATATCTCCATAGAACATCAGCTTACAAATGTATTCATGAAGGCAGTTCTGAAGAAACATGTCTCCTAGTTGATTTATTGTTGGGCATCATCGATAGATATGCTCTAATTCGAGGGAGAGTGTTACAATTATTTTTTTATTTGATTATTTATCTTTATATTTTTATTAAGTCTTGTAACCCCTTCAGGGTCTTTGTATAATTTTCTCTCTGTGCTCTTTAGGGTTTCGTGCTTTATAAATCCATGATCTATCATCATATACTTCATTTATCATCCCTCTTACTTAGATTAATCAATAAAATTCACCATTAACTCACTAACATTAACATCTAACCCTATAATTAACCATAACTAGTGTACATAAATAAATTTTAGTATTGTGTTTTTAATTCTGGTATTTTCTTATTGTCAAAAATACCATAAAAATTAGTTTAATGTTGTATATATTTATTTCTACAATATTTATAAATTAAAAATGCAAAAAAATAACAAAAGGAATCAAAATAAGTATTTTTAATTGCTTAAAAATACTTACAAAGGACTTTGTCTTATACATATATCACTTTTTCATTTTAAATTTTATATGAAAGTTGTAGATATCAAAAAGATCTACAACTTTTGTGTTGAACATTTTTTTGATTTGAAGCTTTTCATCATTTTATTTTGTTTTTTATGGTTCTCTTTATTTTCCTTTATCTCATTGAGCCATGTGGCACTCTCTGGATAGCCCATGTGGCATGGTCCTTTGTCTCCACCCACATGTATTGTTCGTCATAGATCTGATCCTAATGGATACAATCAGAGCCATCCATTCATGCTTTGCCTCCCAGCCCCATGATCATATGATCATAGTGGATAGCAACCTTCCACTGGCATTTCCCCCTCGATCGTTGGATCTCCATATCCAACAGTGGTCACTCATTTGTCAACCTCCATCCCCCTCTTCAACTACGACTCGACTTACCAATTAACCATGTTTTCCCCCATTTTCCCCACATTTATATTTGCTCTCACCACCAACCAATCGATCTTAATCGGAGACCTAACCTACCACACTCACTCCAGCCATATGTATACCATGTATGTTCAACCCCCTATTGCGGAGGAGCGGTTGAAAGTCGTTGACCCCTTCCTGGAACCACTCCTCTTCCTTCCTTCTTATACACCTCCTCCGGTCCAATTTCGACCCATCCGTCCTCGCACAAGAAAAGATCGATCAAACTTCCCTCTTTCGTGACAAGAATAGAGAGTGTGTAAGAGCAAGGAAAGTATTCTTCTCTGATGTGATCCAAGGGTGTCAAACCCTTGCTACGACCTCTGACAAGCGGTTGTTTGAGCTCCATGATTAGTCTTTGTGTCAAGCAATGACAAAGGAATAGATTCCTCTTCCCACGTGCATGTTTCTACCTTCTAGTTCCTCCTCCGTCAGTCACTTTCTCCTCTAGGTAATGTATTTCTTTCTTTCCTCTCTGTTTCTATGATTTTTCACATTACACTCCAATAACCCAATCCCCATTTAAACATTCCAGCATCTTCTTCACTCACCAACGATTCATGTGAGATCATCTTCTCCTTTTTTATCACTTCTCCATCACCTAATCCATCTCGACCCTCACGACCCTTGCAAAGGGTTGCGAACCCATTAGGGCTCACTTCTCCCCACTCAACAAAGGACCCATTTCACTTCCAAAGCATCTATGTAGATTACAGGAGATTCGGATATGCACTAACTCATGCAGGAGGTCATTGATCGGAATCCAAAAGTCACTGCCAATCTCAAACATTTTCTTCGGTGATCGTCCATCGAGCAGGACTTCCAGGATCAAGAACTCATCATCTGAAGCATCCCCATCTTTGCAAGACTTCCATGAAGTTTTTAGGTCCTTCACACAACATGGAGGAGCACAAAGGAGGAAAAGCTTCATCGTTGGAGCTCCTTTGATGCGCCACCAGATGCGGCCGAGGAAGGAGGCCTTTAACGAGCATTTACCGTTGGATCGAATCCCTTTGATCTGATCTAATGGTCGTGATTGACTCCCTCCCACCGAAAAGACGATTCAAGCACGAGGTCTGGGAGCCTAGACCAGCCTTCGAAGCGCTAGAACGTGACACATTGCCCGAATCACCTATGCGCTCCGATCCAGATGCACAACATGATCCAACTCATGTAACCGAGGGAAAATTGTAGAGGTTGGGACACACTTTTGCATATTTGTAGACCAGTCACGTGCGTGCCCAGTGTATGCCGCTAGGAAAATTTATAGATAAGCCTCGTCGATTTTGTTTAATTCCTACTTTATCCATGTACGTGGTTAATTTGCATGTGAGCTCCAACGTCATGTATATATTGCATTTTGGTTCTATTTTGGAGCTTTTTGTTATATTTTTATGAATTTTTTCTTACAGATATGCCTACGCATTAGTGCTTTGATATCTTGAGCTCCTTAAATCCAAATGAGGTGAAATTGGTCTAATTTTAATGATTGCGTTATGCTCTTTCACGTGATATAGCTAGATCTCTTATTTTCTCTATTGTGGTTTTAAAATTCAGAGAACAAGAGTGACCCTTAAACTTGGATTAATCAAGTTACAAGTGAATGCTAATTGATTTTATGCTCGTTAAAGCTTTGATTTATTTGAGATTGTTCCTGATTTAAATTGATTTGATGATTAATTCTTGATTTTGTTTGGAATTAGGATACTTAGATGTTCTTGACATGAAACTTGGTTCAAATAAATGATGCCATTGAATTTAAGAGATCATTTGATGATTAAATTGAGATTAATTTGGGGAGCTCTTATATAGAGGAATTAATTTCTAAATTATTGACTTAAGAGCATAATTTTTATGTTTATGTAAGTGTTTGGTGTCTTTTTTGCATTCAGTCTCATCTTGTGGCATTTATGCCATATGTATTGAAAACCACATAAAAACTCATGTATGCATGTTGTAATGTTTTGCATCCTTGACCAAGATAACAACTTAGAGTAGCCTAATTACACATTTTAGGATCCAATTAGATAATATAATTGGTAGTGTCATGGGTTCAACCCATGACTTATCCAGGAGATTCTAGTCAAGCCACTCGTAGAGATTTTTCGTTTGGTTCTGATCAAACCGTTATGGGATGTATCACAATGAGCCCAATTTAATATAGTTGATTGCAGATTCATCAATGATATATAAGAAACCCTAGAGCCCTTGAGTAAGACATTTTAAGTATATTGATTGTTCCCAATGAAACAGGATGGATTTTAGGAACTCCACTTAAAGACTTAATGAATGGGATTTAATTTAGTTCTTAAAACCAAATCAAGTTCTCGAGAGTTGGAGATTAATCCAAAAGAGTTCAAGTCAATTAGCGATGTGGCTAAATATCCAACTAATCAGATATTTCTAGTGGTTATTACCTAATATTGTATCAGATCTAATATTAAGTCAATGTATCGATACCAACTCCCAATGATCAAATGAGAAACATAATGATAAAACCTTGAAGGAGACAACTGAAATGTATTCTAGAACTTTGAGTTTATTTTAGGTCTTCATGTATGCAGGATGTATGGGTATTAGGAATACTCGAGGGTGATGTGATTGTAAACGATTGTATAACCATGACACTTCCATTCCGAGGGAGTGATAAAACAAGTTTGGATTTTGGTGATTCCTCTCAATAGAGAAGTAATCTGATCTTAGTCCAAAAGTTGGACATTGATCTGAATACAATTCAAATAAAGAATAGGTTCAATTTATGGTTTTGATTTAATCAAACATCTTTGAGAGGTCCCCGGGATATGGATTTAAGATCTGACCTCAACATTCAAATTACTATACATGGAATGTACAATCATCATGTCCTTATCTCCAAGTATCCATAGAGAGAGCACATTATTCTTGAAGGAGTTTGAGAATAATTTCATAGTTGATAACACATCCGAGCATTGAGAAAAATGATAATTAAATAGGATTTAATTATTATGAATAATATGAATATGATTCATATTAATGGGACGTATGAGAATGGAGATCCAAGATAATTAAATATGATTTAATTATCAAGGATATGAATAATGTGGATATCACTATCCATATTAATCATATATTTTATAAATATGATTTATAATATATTAGAGATAGTTAATTATAATTGGTATTTTGAATTAAATGTTCGTGTGAATTGGATTCGTATTGGACAATTAATCGTAAATGCAATTTACATTTTATATTAGTTGTGAATATCATTCAAAATTTGTTAATGGAATGATTGAAATTATTACAAAATAATTTATAATTAGTTTGGTAAATAATTATGCAACAAATATTGTTGCATATGTGGAATATATATTGAAATGTGAGATCTCAACCTTTATGGAACGAAAGCCCCCTTTCCATACAAGGGGGGCGTCCAAGTTGAGCTAGCTCAACTTGTGGCCGTCCACCCCATGCATGGAATGTGGACCATCAAGATATTCCACATTTAGTGGAGATGGGACGAATGATGATTGGACCATCAAGATCACTTTCTTAATGCATTTATCATTCAATGTGAATCAAGAAAATTATGAATTTGTCCTTATTAAATTGATGATTAATATTTATGAAAATATTTGATTAAATATCAACGACCATTAAGTGAGAGTTTCATAACAAAACCTTACTTTATCCTACAATAGCTGTAGGACAACTTTTACATGCAAAATCAATAACATGTTTGCTTGATATGCTTAGAAATTTAGGATCTCAAAAGTGTTTTAAGATGCCTAATATTTATGAGTGATTACTCTATATGTATCATGCTAGTAACAAAGAGAATGTGATCGATAAAACCTCTTAGTACAATTTGTACCAATTTTGTTGTCTTGAATTAATTCGGTGATGGTATCTAGGTCGTGGATATGATAATAGGTTACTTAATTGGCACCCTGCACCGAAGTGGCAATGCTCCATGTTAGCATAATCTGTTCAACCTGGCTTGATTCGTTTCAAGGATTGGAAACATGAGAAGTCTCTGGGTACTTTAATCAACTAATTGGAATAATACAATTGTACAAATGTGAGGGTATATACTTGATGAATCTCTGATTTATCATCACTATACTCCTTAACTGTCCTCTGGGCATGGACAAATCAATAAAAATCATCAACAATTCCTCTTTATTATCAATTAACCCACTTTCTGTAAATAACCTTCATTATTGTACAAATATTAACTCCTTTTATTTCCTTTATTTATCTTATTCTATTTTCAATTAAAAACTCTAAAAAATTACATTATATATTATTTATATTTATTTTAGGCTTTAAAATAAATTAAAAAAATAAAAATTAAATAAAAACAATTAAATTGCAGTATTTTCATTCATTAAAAATACTCTCAAATATTTTTGTTGTTTATATATCTCTTCTGGATTTTTGTCCAACATGAAACTTGTAGATGTTCTCGAGATCTACAACTTTCACGTTTTTATTTTTCCCTTAATTCTTCTTCCTTTTATTTCTTTTTTAATTTTTCCTCATTTTCTTATTTTTGAATAATTTAATTGGGCCACATGGCACTCTTTGGAGCTGGCCACATGACCCCTTCTCCTCGCACCACCCGCCTCTTCTCTTCGCCTTTGGATCTCCCCCCCCCCCCCCCCCCGCTCCTTCTCAGCCAATCATCTCTACCTCTCTATACACCTTTAGAACTCCTTGTGCGATCTTAGTTGCCCATGCCTGCCTCAACCTCAACTGTTGGATGGTAGTGCCCATCCAATGGCTTGGAGCCCTCCACATAACCTTCTATCTTCCCCACCGTAGGATGATGCCCAAGTCCCATCTTGACCGCTCCTTCGCAACACACCCACAACCCCTGGATCTCCTCCCCAGATGGGATCCTCTCCGTCGCTGCATCATACAACTAAACATCCTCCACCTTACCATAGCCATTGGATGACCTTGCATCATACAACTAAACACCCTCCACAGCACCCCTTTTCCTTCATAGCCGTAGGATCCTCCTCGAACCCCACCTTGATTGCTCCTTTGCACCACGCTCATCACCATTGGATCAGATTGTAAGGTATGATCTTAGCCACTGACTAACGCACATACCTCAATCGTTGGATCGTGAAATTCAAATGCCCTGAACTCATCATCCTCCTCCAACTCCTTCCTCTCTCCCATGATTTCCACACCGGCCACAACTCCCCTTCCTATTTTAGCACCTCCACCATGACGCCCCTCCACGATCAAACGTCGTCCCCATGAAGCCCTAAGATCTGTCATCCATGCTCAACCATCACTTCCCTAGATCCCATTTCTACAGCTAATGGTGGCCGTTACAATCCACCCCTTCCACCTTTGTAACGACCATCATCCACCCCCTTAAATACATGACCTCCGACCACCCTTCACCTTGCCCACCAATTCTAGGGTGTAGGTCTACCACCCTCCACCTCCCTATGACAGATGGATGCCGGATTGAGGGGCCAAGATTGTTGCTCCACCCAGGTATGACCCATGGTCTGCAGACCATGTCACGGTTGCTCCACCACCCTTTTGAGACCCATGCTCTTTCTCAGCATGTAGAGTAAAGACCCGAGGTCCTCCGAACCTCAGCCTAGGCCACAACCTCCGCTACGACTCCTTCAATCTTCTAGGTAAGATCCTTTCCCTTTCGACCTTGTTTTCTTTCCATTTAAGTAGGAAAAACCCAACACCTTCATCAATCATTGACCATCTATCGAGATCCGCTGCACATCCCTATCCTTCACACAAAGATCCAATCACCTCCCTCCTTACTCCACTATGGGCACCACTTGCTCTGCCCCTAAGCCCTCCACACACCCCGGTACATTTCAGCTATATCTCCATCTAATACTCTACAGGTACATTTTCATTTGTCAGAGCTTCTTTCCTTTCTCTGTTATAGAAGCTCCACGTCAACGAGGGTGCTCTACCGCAGAGCCTCACCCCGCTCCACAACTTCCTCTTCCTTCCAGCATCTTCATTGACTATCTAGCAAGCTTCCCTGACCTTCTACATGAGAGTGGGAGGGAAGAGGAGCTCCAGTGGGCTCGTCGGAGCCTTGCCTTTTCTGTTGTGCTGAATAAATATAGTGGTTGAGTCGACAACTATAGGTGGCCATCCGATCTTCCTGATTGGACGGTCCACATCGCACACCAGCCTCAGACCCACACCTAAAGCTTTGGTGGAGCCAAAGCAAGGACAAAGGGTCAGGACACGACACATGTCCTGAACCTACAACCGACCCTCATCGCCTCTCGAGCCTAGATTGCACACGTTCCATGCACGTGCTAGCTGAGCATTTTACATCGATGCCCTGTCAGGTCCTCTAAATTGCAAAGACGTCCCGCCCAAGCGCACATGCCTCATGTGCCAAGCTTGGGTAATTCGCAAAGGACTCTCATCGACTTTTCTTTATCACATATATGCTCCTCCTAGGGACCTTTTATCCATTTTTATCTTTTATTTTGTATTTTTTACAACCTGTGCACTTATTTTATTCATATCTTGAGCATACGAACTCCAAATCTAGTGATTTCAACTTCATTGTTTTGATAATTTTTCACTCTTCATTATAGCTACTCTAATTTGACACATAATTTTAGATGCTAAAATTTACATGATAAATTTTTCATTTATTCTTCATTTAAATACCATCAATTAATGTTGTGCTTCATTTGATAATGGAATTGAATCACTTTTTGATTGCTTAATAATTTAACTATTTATAAGGCATCTTTTTGCATGCAATGATTTATATCATTACATAACATATTACATCATTTTTATTGTTAAAAACCAAAATAAAAAATTGCATATTTCTCAAATGCATTACATAGCAGTTCATTGTAGATTGCATTACGTTTATTCTTCATTAAATTAATTTAAAATAAAAAAAATTTAATGATATTTATTATTCATTTTTAACATCATATTTTAAGTATTTAAAACTTAATACACCATTGTTTTTCCTTGCATTTTTATGTTTGCTTGATTATTGTATGCATACTATTGTCCTCATTTTGCGATGTGCATTATGTACGCATTAAGAATACCTAGATCAATGAATCTAATCACTCAATATTAAACATTAATGGTCGATTAATCGACTTGGAGGCTCATGTCACTGTGTTCGACGTTAGTGTGCTTAAAAATTCATTGTCACATATTCAAGCATGTTGTCGATTCTGCATAGATCCAAAATCATCTTTTGTGCTACGATAAAAACAATGTGTTAAAGAGGCCCTGAAGTGGACTTCCTGCCTTTGGGACACCCGATATAATCCACATCTACAAATCCAATAACTGTAAGAGACGTATCTCTTCTGAAAAGAAGGGTTGCATCTGGAGAAGATTTAAGATATCTTAAGATCAAAACTGCATCCATGTGGTCATGTATGGGTTGTTCCATAAACTGACTGACTCTTCTTACAACAAATAATATATCATGCCTGGTAATAGTAATATATAACAGCTTCCTCACTAGCTTTCGGTACCGTCTCTTATACACGTCCTCCAAGTCATCATCATAGAGCCTAGCATTGGGATCCATTAGTGTAGTGCCATATCTACATCATGTCATGCATGTCTCAAATAGAAGGTCAGTAACACACTTCCTTTGTGTCACAACCATACTTTGCTGATTTCATGCAATTTCAAAGCCAAGGAAGTAACGTAGCTTGCAAAGCCTTCAGTTATGGGTTGAGGATGTAGCCCTCAACCCCCCACCCCCCACCCCCCTGATATTTTTGTGGAGAAAGGTAGCTCAGTTGAGCCACCTTGAGCTACGATCAAAGGAATAACAAGACCTCCATGTCCTTAAGAAGACAATGCTTGCCATGCCTCCTCCAACGAGGCTTGTAACCTTTGGAAGCCCCCTGCAGGTGAGGCACATCCCCAGGAAGCTGTTGGACCCATAGCAAGGCGAGAGGATGCTAGAGCATCGAGGATTCGAGGAACGAAAGAGGGCAGGGAAGTTGTTCTTCCATGTTCCTCCACATAGCTTCAGCACCGTAGGATCAAAGCCATGTCCCATATCTAATATGGTCCATCTAATCAAGACAAAGCATCGTATGCTCATGATCGTTGGATGATAAGTGAAGACGTGTGGAAACACAAGGATCGCCTAATCTGCAGCACGCACCAGCCTAGGTATATTGAATGTCTACCCTCATACCTTTTCATATTTTTATCTAGTATTGTAAATATAAAATTAAGTGTAAAAAATTAGGTTATTTTGATAAGTGGACCATTGAACCTTTCGGTTATTGAATATAGGTCCTACCACCTCACGTGCAGCGCCACTTGAGGCACTGTGAATATTGCATGTAACTACTAAATGTTTCTAGTCTTATTATTAAATGGATGTTTAGTTTTTATTATTTGTGAAGTACATGTCAGCACAGTATTTTATTTCTTGTATTTTATGCATGTTAAATATTTTCTTTATTCCAAAAATGTTAGGAAAGTTATAGATACTTGGTACATTTTTCTTTCATGTACAAATTTATTTAGGCATTTAAATTAGTTTCCATAATTTTAAAAAATATAAAACATGCATTTTATTACTATTTGGACATAAAAACCCATAAAAATTATAAAACTCTTTCCAAAAATTCAATATATATTATATTTTAATATATATTCCACCACATACCAAAAATCACTAAAAATATAAATAATAAAAATCACAAAACCCTGAAATTCTATAAAAATTAGCAAAACTTCTACAAAAATTTAAAAAATATTTCTATTTGTAAATTTTCTTTATAATAATATACCATATATTAAAAATAGTTTTGGATTGGTATTGAACTGTTATATATTTATGAAACCCAAAATAGGACCACGGAGTTATTATACCTACTATTTTAACTTATTTAATTCTTTAACATCCATAAAAATGATAAACGCTGCATAAAATTACCAAAAATAGATAAACTATTAAAAGAGTAAAAAAATTATATTATCTATTTTAACTTTACTTTGGCTCATTTAGACACATATTAAACTATATTATACATATATATTATATAATATTTATATAAAATATAATATCTATTTTATTATATATTTATATATCTTATTTAAAAGTCAAAGAAATTAAAATTTTAAAAAATTAAAGCAAAACACAATTAAAATATAAAATAAATTAAAAATCCATAAAAAATAAATATAATTAAAACACCCACTTAAAATAAGAAAAAAATATATAATACAAAAAATATTATTAATAAGAAATAATTGTTAATAATTTACTACACACCCTTTTCTCCTAGTGTTTTGCGCTCAGACTACTTGTACCTATATACATTTTATTCTGAGTATAATAAGTTTTTGCTCATGCACTTTATCGCTTAATTAATCATAAGTTGATTGTTTCTTAAGAGACACTAGGTTATGCAATGATTGTTGACCGTCTTTAATTAGTAGATCAACGCAAAAGCTCTTAATTTACGTGTAGTATTTAAGATGGGATATCAATCGAACCAAGTTCGATCCATGAATGGAGCACATGTGTAGATGATGGTGAATCACATGAATATCGAGCAGTCGAGAGAGATGCTTCTCTCGTATATTTCTTCTCCACGTATATGGTGATATTTTATAAATTGATGTGATGTCCTCTACAATTGGCTCAGTTTGGACTATTCTCTCTATTGCACCTAATAAGAATTGGCACATCCTTCATCTCGATGTGAATAATGCCTTTTTGTACGGTGACCTTATGGATGAGGTCTACATGATGCATGCACAGTGTTACTCCATCTAGATGAAGTTTGTGTGCCGACTCCATAAGGCCATTTATGGTCTAAAGTAGAGCTCAAAAACATGGCATGCTTACCACTAATATCATATCTAATGGCTCCAACAAGGTGGCATCTAATTACTTTGTGTCCGTTAGATGACGATCCACTAGAATTGTGATACTAGCTATATATGTTGATTAAATGGTGGTTATTAGAGATAATGAAGCAGGCACGCTAGTGATCAAGGCCTTCCTCCATGGTGTATCTATCACCAAGGCTCGTGGTTAACCTTGATACTTCCTTGCCATTGAGGTGATATGTACTATAGAGGGATTACACCTATCACAGCTGAAATATTTATTAGATATTCTCATAGAGGCTGGCTTACTAGGATGTAAACCATTTGACATCCCAGCAAAGTTTTAGACACATGCTACATCCACTGATCCTGAGTTTAATGATATTACACGATACAGAAGTCTGGTGGGTAAATTGCTCTACCTCATTGTTACTAGGCTAGATATATCGTATGTTGCAGCAAAACCATCCAACACTTGGAAAGACCTCTCTACGATCATTGACAGGATGTTCTTACGATCCTTAATATGTAAAAGAATCTCCATGGAGAGCCCTCTTCTATAGGTGCAATGGTCACACTGATGTCACCCCTTATGCATATGCGGATTATGTTCGTTCCCCTAAGTACAGATGGTCGACTAAAGGTTATGCTATATTTGTTGGTGGCAACCTTGTTAAATGGTGGAGAAAAAAGCAGACATTGGTATCTAGATTGAGTGTAGAGGTTGAATACATGGTGATGGCTCAAATCATTTGTGAGATTAGCTAGCTAGTCCCTTTTGACATGAGCTTGGACTTCCTGCTACTCCTCTTGTACTATTGTATTGTGATAACAAGTCACTACATACATTACCACCAATCATGTATTCTATAGCAGACTAAACACATTGAAATCGATTGTCACTTCATTCAAAATATAGTACAAGGAGGGAAGATTAACACTCCTCATATCTCCATAGAACTTCAGCTTACAGATGTATTCATGAAGGAAGTGCTGAAGAAACACGTCTCTTAGTTGATTTCTTATTGGGCATCATCGATAGATATGCTCTAATTCGAGGGAGAGTGTTAGAATTATTTAGTTATTTGATTATTTATCTTTATATTTTTATTAAGTCTCGTAACCCCTTCAGGGTCTTTATATAATTTTCTCTTTGTGCTCTTTAGGATTTCATGCTTTATAAATCCATTATTTATCATCATATACTTCATTTATTATCCCTCTTAGATTAGTCAATAAAATTCATCATTAACTCATTAACATTAACATCTAACCCTATGTATATAATTAAACATAACCAGTGTACATAAATAAATCTTAGTACTGTGTCTTTAATTCTGGTATTTTCTTATTATCAAAAATACAACAAAAATTAGTTTAATGTTGTACATATTTATTTCTACAAAATTTAAAAACTAAAAATGCAAAAAATAAATAACAAAAGAAATCAAAATAAGTATTTTTAATTGCTTAAAAATACTTGCAAAAGACTTTGTCTTGTACATATATTACATTTTCATTTTAAATTTTACATGAGATCTACAAGTTTCATGTTGAACATTTTTTTTGATTTGAAGCTTTTAATCATTTTATTTTGTTTTTTTGTGGTTCTTTTTCTTTTCCTTTTTTCACATTGAGCCATGTGGCACTCTCTGGAGAGCCCATGTGGTCTGGTCCTTTGTTTCCACCTACATGTATTGTCCGTCATAGATCTGATCCTAATGGATACAATCAGAGCCGTCCATTTATGCTTCGCCTCCCATCCCTCTGTTCATATGATCATAGTGGATAGCAGCCTTCCACTGGCATTACCCCCTTGACCGTTGGATCTCCAAATCCAACGGTGGTCACTCATTAATCAACGTCCATTCCCCTCTTCAGTTGCTACTCGACTCACCAACTGACCATGTTTGCCCCCATTTTCCCCACGTTTATGTTTGCTCTCACCATCAACCAACCGATCTTAATCAGAGACCTAACCTACCGCACTCACTCCAACCATATGTCTACCACGTTTGTTCAACCCCCTATTGTGGAGGAGCGGTTGAAAGTCATTGACCACCTCCTGGAACCACTCCTCCTCTTCCTTCTTTTACACCTCCTCCGGTCGAATTTCGACCCATCCATCTTCGCTTAAGAAAAGATTGATCAAACTTCCCTCTTTCGTGACAAGAATAGAAAGTGAGTAAGAGAAAGGAAATTCTTCTTCTCTAGTGTGATCCAAGGGTGTCAAACCCTTGCTACGACCTCTGACAAGTGGTTGTTTGAGCTCCAAGATTAGCCATCATGTCAAGCAGTGACAAAGGAATAGATTTCTCTTCCCATAGGCTTGTTTCTACCTTCTTGTTCCTCCTCCGTCTGTCACTTTCTCCTCTAGGTAATGTATTTATTCTTTCCTCTTTTTTCTCTGATTTATCGCATTACTCTCCCATAACCCAATCCCCATTTAATCATTCCAACATCTTCTCCACTCACCGACGATTCGTGTGCGATCATCTTCTCTTTTTTGTTCCTTCTCCTTCACCTAATCCATCTCGATCTTCATAACCATTGCAAAGGGTTGCGAACCCATTTGGGTTGACTTCCTCCCCACTCAGCGAAGGCCCCATTTCACTTCCAAAGCATCTATGTAGATTCCAGGAGATTCGGATATGCACTAACCCATGCAGGAGGTCATTGATCGAAATCCAAAAGTCACTACCAATCTCAAACATATTCTTCGGTGACCGTCCATCAAGCAGGACTTCCAGGATCAAGAACTCATCATCTGAAGCATCCCCATCTTTGCAAGACTTCCATGAAGTTTTTAGGTCCTTCACACAACATGGAGGAGCACAAAGGAGGAAAAGCTTCATTGTTGGAGCTCCGTTGATGCACCACCAAATGCGACCGAGGAAGGAGGCCTTTAACGAGCACTTACCATTCCCTTTAATATGATATAATGGTCATGATTGACTCCCTAGCCTCCCACCGAAGCGACGATTCAAACATGACGTCTGAGAGCCTAAACCACCCTTCAAAGCGCTAGAGCATGCCACATTGCCTGAATCGCCTACGCGCTCCGATCCTGATGCACAACATGATCCAACTCATGATTGAGGGAAAATTGCAGAGGTTGGGCCATACTTTTGCAGATTCGTAGACCAGACGCATGCGTTCCCAGCGTATGCCACTTGGAAAATTTATAGATAAGCCTTGTTTATTGTGTTTAATTCTATTTTATCCATGTATGTTGTTAATTTGCATGTGAGCCCCAATGTCATGTATATATTGCACTTCAGTTCTGTTTTGGATCTTTTTGTTATATTTTTATGAAGTTTTTCTTATAAACATGCCTATGCAATAGTGCTTTGATATCTTGAGCTCCTTAAATCCAAATGAGGTGAAATTGGTCTTATTTTAATGATCACTTTATGCTCTTTCACATGATATAGCTAGATCTGTTATTTTCTCTAATGTGGTTTTAAAATTAAGAGAACAAGAGTGACCCTTAAACTTGGATTAATCAAGTTACAAGTGTATGTTAATTGATTTTATGCTCATTAAAGATTTGATTTATTTGAGATTGTTCCCGACTTAAATTGATTTCATGATTAGTTCTCGATTTTGTTTGGTATTATGATACTTAGATGTTCTTGATGTGAAACTTGGTTCAAATAAATGATGCATTGAATTTAAGAGATCATTTGATGATTAAATTGAGATTAATTTGGGGAGCTATTATATAGAGGGATTAGTTGCTAAATTATTGACTTAGGAGCATAATTTTTATGTTTATGTGAGTGTTTGGTGTCTTTTTTGCATTTAGTCTCATCTTGTGCATTTATGCCATATGTATTGAAAACCACATAAAAACTCATGTATGCATGTTGCAATGTTTTGCACCCTTGACCAAGATAACAACTTAGAGTAGCCTAATTACACATTTTAGGATCCAATTAGATAATCTAATTGGTAGTCCCCATGTGTTCAACCATGGACTTATTCAGGAGATTCTAGTCGAGCCACTCCTCATAGAGATTTTTCGTTTGGTTCTGATCGAACCGTAATGGGATGTATCACAATGAGCCCGATTTAATATAGTTGATTGCAGATTCATCAATGATATATAAGAAACCGTAGAGCCCTTGAGTAAGACATTAGAAGTATATTGATTGTTCCCAATGAAACGGGATGGATTTTAGGAACTCCACTTAGAGACTGAATGAATGGGATTTAATTGGATTAAATCCAATTCTTAAAACCACATCAATTTCTCGAGAGTTTGAGATTAATCCAAAGGAGTTCAAGTCAATTAGCGATGTGGCTAAATATCCAACTTAATCGGATATTTCAAGTGGTTATTACCTAATATGGTATCAAATCTAATATTAAGTCAGTGTACATGGTTTTTATGATCTCACTATTAAACCTCCAAGTGTCCATGATTGTTGCACAATTAAAAGAAATATCAATTTTATTTGGAGTCCGCTATCTATATATAGCACCATCTTGGACTTTGATATCTGAGTTATGAATTGGGATATTCATTCTCATATTTATGAAGTGATTATGGATCACTGATAGCATTATCCAGGATATTAATTCAATATCCAATTTGAAATTTCTTAATTGAATTTGATTCATATCAATTTAAATTTTTATTATTGGATTTGATTCATCAAATTCTAATTAATTTACTCAATATTTTACAACAAAAAGTCTTTTCCCACAATTAAGTAGGGTCAGCTACATGGATTTTTTTGCCTCCATTCATATCTATTTTGGGTCTTTCTCAGGCTTAAATCTAAATAACTAAGATCTATTCAGATACTCGCATTCCAACACTTATCGGGCATTCCTCGTCCTCTCTTAACCGGCTCAGCATCCCAAATCTCACAGCTTCTAAATGGTGCATCAACCGACCTCCTTTACAAATGGTCAATACATATTAAGTGATCCCCTCTCTTCTTATCATATATCAAAGCTACACAAACTTTCCATTTGATCGCATCATTTAGAATCTGATCTTTTCGTGCATGACAACACATCCACCTTAACATTTTCATTTACGCTACTATCATTCTCTGTGCATGTTTATGGTTTACATGCTGACATTTTGATCTATATAACATAGTATGTCTCATGGCTGCTTTATTATATTTTCCTTTGACTTCAAAGGGATTTTCTTATCACAAAGAATAGTTGAGGCTCCTCTTATTTTTAACTAACATGCATTTATTTAATGAGTAACATCTCCATCAATTTCATCATCTTGTTGCGAAATAAATCCCAAGTATCTAAAAGAACTTTTTTTCTAAATTCATATTTCAAATCTAGAGGAGTTTGAATAGATTTCGACTTCATCCTCAAGTTGGTGGCCAACATATCCATGTAAGAGAAGGTGGACATCCATCCTAATCCATCAATTAACTCCTATGGGTGGCGCCCCGAACAACTCTCTCCTCTCCCTCTCCATCTCCCAAAGTCGTCCCCTCTACCAGTGTCTCCTCTCCATCGTGTATCTTGGGTAGATATATAGACCTCATGCGACAATGTCCACAGCAAGTGAAGAAAGAGGAGAACGTGCATGTGTTTAAATGGAAGATGGGACTCGAGATATGAAGTATCCCTCTTCGGAAACTACAGCCTCATCAAAGATAAAAATCCCTCTCCCTTATGGATCGAGAAATGGCGCAGAGAAAGTTTCTCTCGTCATGTGGTTTCACGGTAAAAAAATTTGCTTTATGCACATACGATAGGGTTCTATTTTTTCGGATTTGATGTGTATCATTCCAGATTTTCCGCGATGTCTGAGGTGTTACCTCCTTTCTGGTATAATAACATTTCAGATGTTAAATGATCTCACCAATATGTAGAAGTTGATTGACTATTTATTAGATAAAATGCTAATGATCTCATCAATATGTCAAAGTTGATTAGCTTTTTATTTGAGAAAAAACTAATGGTGATAATTTCGCCAATATGTCTAAGTTGACCGACTCGTTGTTAGAGAAGAAACTGCTGATAAGAAATTATTCTTCCTTTTATAAAGTTTGAAGATCCCTTGACAGTGATACCACTACCTAATATAAGATGAATGGGGGCATGATTGACATCCATGCCCACATTTGAGGGGCAGTGTCGAGCCACCTTTCATGAAAAGGTAGGGATATTTACAGCCATAATCCTGAGTAGTTTCATAATTACTCCAAGAGCTTTCGATAATCTTGAATTACACCCAAAATCTCGAATAATGCTTAACTTTTACATGACATAATCCTGTGTCAAGTTCCGTCTCGATTGTCGGTTAACTTCGACGAAAAAAGTTAAATGTTGATAATTTTACCCTTCAAAATAGAGTTCAATGGGGCTGTCCCTCGGGGGAGTAACTTGGCTCCCCCGCGCAATTTCGCCCATTTCTATTTTTTATTTGAACATTTTTTGTGAATATTCATCACTATATCCCTATATTATGCTATTCAAATTTTATGCAAAACAGAGACTCCTGCGGTCTCCATCCAGACAGACATTTTTTAACGGTAACAGAATTGCTAAAAACGACCCTTTTGGATGGAGGTCGTAGGAGTCTCTGTTTCAAGCGAAATTTGAATGACATAATATAGGGATATATTGATGAGTACGACTGTACAATAATTATATTGATATATATATGCAATCTACGGAAGAAATTTTCGAAAAAATAAAAAAACGAGCAAAATAATGTGGATGAGCCAAGTTAGCTACCCAAAAGGGTAGCCCCATTTTATCCTTCAAAATATATCATATTTATAAAATGATGTCACGCTGCATATCAAAAAGTAATGGAGATGAATGGAGCGGGAGGTGGGTCCAAAAGATCTCCTCCTCCTTTGAGCTCACCCACGCGAGGAAATGGAGCAGAAGCTCCCCATCCCGATAGGCCTCGCACACCACCACCATCTCAGTGCATCCTTGGGAGAGACGTAGAAGATCCCCAAGTACCTCGTGAATGTACTCTCGAACTCGTTCAACAGCCTGCACTCCTCGCTCAGCTTCTCCACGCTCACCATTGCCATCCTCCGCAGCACCGCCAGCGACAACATCTCGTGGAGCACCCCCATCATCTCTTCTCCATCTCCCTTGACCCCTCCCACAACCCTGTCGTGTCCGCGTGGGGGGATGTAGGAAATTGAAGAGTCAAAGCTGGTCACATATATGAGTTCATCATCCCATCATTTCCTCCGTAGAACCCTCAGAATGCAAAAGATTTCCATTACAATCTCCCAGAGACAAATAGACACATATTAATAGTCATAAGCACCACCCTTTATAGATATTGGAAGTGTTCTACATCCGTGAAACATTGAACTTCTTGACACAAGCATGGAAGACACCGTGGAGGAGGCCATTGGACTCGTGTGACTTCTAGAACATGTGCGGTCTCAATGGGTCATGTGATAATGAAATATGTGGATGCCTGCCGGGCTTTGTTTAGTGAAGAATCGGGACCTGACAACGTCGTAGAGGGGGTGCATTTTGGAGAAGCTACCCTACGGAGAGAAGCCAATAGGATTTGTTGAGATGAAGAGAATGAAGCTGCATAACACGACCAATGCACCATGAACAAGAAGATGAGCTTGGAGGGGTGTAAGGCCAAGCACAACAGCAACTGCTCCTACATGTCCTATGCTCTGGACAACAGCATGGGGATGGGGATTGGGTCTTCATGTGGTACGGGGACCTCATTGATACGAAGCCCTTGATATTGGCACAGATCATCGGGGTCATTGCATCTTTCTTCCTGTTTGAAGCCCAGCCCTTCTTTCTATGGACCGCCATGGTCGTCGTAAAATCTGAGTGTTCCCTAAGGGAGGTCGATCTTGATCGGTTCGAAGCACGGGAAACAATTGTTGTAAGCAGGATCATTACCGCATATATTAAACCGTAATTACACAGATTCAATTGAATTAACAGAAAAGCATCACAGATTAGCACCATTTTAATCATGCATTTTCATTTGGTTATCTGATTACAACATGCAAAAAGGAATCTATTAATAAAGCCAAAACATGTCATAGGGCGAGATCTAGGAAGGGTAAAGCAATAAAGAAATTGCGGTAAATAAAATGAAAGAAAGATTATATTAGAAATCACCGAAGCGTCCATGAAATGGACTGTCCTTAAAGAGGATATCTCCCCCATAATACTGGTGCGTAGGGTACTGGTGATCCGATCCCAGGATACGACGGTACATGATCTTCGTCTGCGTACACTGACGAGATCGTCTTCGAATGTACCTCAGAGAACTACAACCGAGAGAAAAGAAGGACAAAGAAGGCGGCGGGAGAGAGGGTATTTCTTATGAGTGAAGAAAAACGGTGTGGAGAAAGGGGTATAAAAAGAGGAGCTCGCGTGCCCTAGCGCGCGATAACTTTTAATTTCTGAAAACACCCCTCAACGAGCGTGTCCCTTTGGATTCCAAAACCGCAGCTAAATCGAGTCGTTTGGATCGAGTCAGATTCCCAATGTGATCGAATCCAAATTAATCTGTCTAATAAATTTAATTGATCAGCCAAATGAAACTCACATCAAAAGTATCGAGATCTGAGATCTGAATTGACTCTCCCGAGCCAGAGCCCGAGCCGGAGCGGAGAGCGCACGCGTGTGTGATCCTCCATCCCTCCTCTCTACTATTTCTACAAGAGCTTGAGGTGTGAACTCATATATAAACTGACTAAAAGTTTAGAGATACTAGGTATGGTATTAAACTTCTAGCCAAGCTTTTTCAAGTTTGAAATTTGGGATTTCTCAACTTTCCCTCCAAGCCGTTTGGTTTCCCAATTGAAACCAAATTAACTTTTATAGTAATTACATAGGTTCTTCAATTACAACCTAAATTACTTACTAACAATGCCCCACGAATTCACCAATTTGAAAAAGAGATTCAAAGAGAGTTAAAACACATCTTTCGGCTGCCACACTTTGCTTTCGGTAAAGGTACCTTCCGGTTTGAACCTCTACCTGAGTTTACTACTTTCACTTTAAAAGGAACGAAGTGAACTACATCTTGAACTTCAGACTTTGGTGTTAGAGTATACGATAGAAACAACAAAGTGTTGTTCTTGGTACAATGTTCAGGGTTTGTGCTTTTAAAGGTCATGCACCTTTATCCTGTTTCAAGAGTGTGTTCAGGAAAGACCCTCTTCCTTTAATTACGGTCCACAGTAACACTCACATAGGTGGCGTTCTCCAAGGATGTACTGCTAACATCCTTCCCAAAGGCTTGAACCCATTCAGAGCCTACGCTCTTCCTAAACTTGTAGCTTAAATAGACCTCAGGCTTACAGGGATAAGACACTCATGCATAAGCATTAAACTAAGAGTGTCAACCGGTTCTCCTAAATAACTTGTTATTACCACATTGAACCTTCTTTGTAGGATCTTCTCTCAGATAGGTTGGGTTGCTACTATAGAGGAACTCCCAATGGATCTCAGTCCCATCCCAAACCTAGACTTTAGGACTAAAGATCTATCAAGTCCCTTAGTCAATGGATCTGTCATATTGTCCTTGATCCAATAAAATCCACAGTCAACAACCATCGAGACACCATGTCCATTAACGTCTTAAGTCTGATTTGTATGTGTCTTCTTATTTTCTGATTGAACTTTGAACTCCTAATCTTGGCAATTGTGATCATATTATCACAATGTACAGAGATCACAGGAACTGGCTGATCTACTATGGGAATTTCAGACAGAAGTTCTCTTAGCCATTCAACCTCAATTCTATTGGTGTCTAAAGCACACAACTCAGTCTCAAAGGTGGATCAAGGTAGAATGGTCTGCTTCACAGACCTCCAAGAGACTGCACTGCCTTCAAAGGTAAAGACATACTCAGTAACACCATTACTCTCAGACTCCTCTATTTTCCCTACAGCTTGCATCACTATATCCTTCTAGTATAAATGGATGTCTATCATAATGCAAAGTAAGGGAAATAGTTCCCTTCAAGTACTTCAGTCCTCGATCCAGAGCCTCCCAGTGAGTACGGTCAGGACAGCTAGTGTATCTACTCAGCTTTGCAACCGAGAATGAAATATCAGGCCTCATGCAATTTGCAAGATATATTAAACTTCCTATCACTTGTGAATACCTTAGCTGAGCTACAGGTACTCCACTTTTATTCTTAAATAACATTTTGGATGAATCAAAAGGAGTGCTTACAGCTTTGCAATCTTGATATCTAAATTTCTCAAGTACCTTCTCAACATAATGAGATTGAGAAACTACAATCCCATCAACTGACCTTGTCAGTTTGAGACCAAAGATCAAATAAGCAACGATCATGTCCTTCATCTCAAACTTGCTACTTAAGAATGACTTAGTCTCATTAATAATCCTTATATTTGACCCAAACAACAATATATCATCAACATACAGGCACAAGACAATACACTCATCACCTTTCACCTTGGAATAAACACACTTATCAGATTTGTGAACCTTAAAGCCACATGACAAAATAGTTTTGTCAAATTTTCCATGCCACTGCTTTGTTGTTTGAATCAATCCGTAAAGGGATTTAACAAGCTTGCAAACCTTTCCCCCATTCCCAGGAGTCACAAGCCCATCAGGTTGATCCACATAGATCTCCTCCTCAAGATCGTCATGCAAGAAGGTGGTCTTCACATCCATCTGGTGGATAGAGAGATCATATACATATGCCAATGCTATGAGCATCCAGATTGTGTTCATCCTAGTCACAGGGGAATAAGTATCAAAATAATCGATACCTTCCTTTTTCCTAAAGCCATTAGCAACTAATCTGGTTTATACTTTTCAATTGATCCGTCAGGCCTAAGCATTCTCTTAAATACCCACTTGCACCCAATGATATAGCACCCTTTGGGTAAATCAACCGACTCCCAAGTTCCATTAGCCATAATGGAATCCATCTCAGATTTAACGGCTTTCTTCCATTGTTTTGCTTCAGATGAAGTCATGGCTTCCTTGTAACTTATGGATGACCCTCGATCTGGTAGACAACAAAGTTGCTACCCAGATCCTTGGCTATTCGAGGCCTTTTACTCCTACTTGGCTCAATCTCCTCTGAAAGGTCATTGGGTTCAGGTTGAGTCTCAACCCCCCACATTCATTATCCTTTCCACTTGATCTGGAATAGATCCTGATGTGGAGGCACCCTCAATGGTCAGATTTTGAGGAATCTCAATCTTCAACAGGAAGAGTGTTGGACATGCGAGCTCACGATGAGCCATTATGCAATAAATGTTATTGCAAATATCATTCCCTGATCTGAAATGAAGAATAACTAATTTACATAATAGGTCCCTTAGTACGATTAGGGTTATGTACCATGGTTGTATTGACATCATAAAGTTGTTGATTCAATTGTTGAATCATAGAGGTTGGTGCTTGGATGAATATCTAAAGAGTTAGATTGAGGACTCATCAATCACCGTCCAATGATTATCAAGATGTGATCTCCAATCTGAGTGGGAGATGGAAATCCTATCTCTAAAGGTTGATATCTGACCGACCTCTTGATGCAGGTCCTCTGCATAGGAATAAGAATTTGAAGATGTCAGATTAGTTAGGTCAAAGAGTTGACTTAACGAGATCGAGATAACTGAAGACCTATGTCGTATGCTGTCAAGATATAGGCATGCATCCTCTCACCGGAGACAGATGTGTTGCTATATGTCTGAGTATGTACATTTGACAGACCAATATGTTGATGGCCTAATCAAGGTCTATATAGTGGCGAGATGGTGTGCATACAAAGGAATATGAGTGATACGATCTCTCAAAGGGGTCATACAGGTTCACTTCTGAACCAAAATACATGAGCTCACTCATGAGATATTGGGATCGATAAATTCCATGCATGGTTGTATCGCTTATAAAGCTTGACATAATTTAGAGGTATGATATATGCTTTTGGAAAGCATATGATTGATACCAAATCCCAATGATCAAATGAGAATCTTAATGATAAAATCCTGAAGGTGACAATCTAAAAGAGATTTATAACTTCAGGTTTATTCAAGTTCTTCTAGTATGCAGGATGTACGGGTATTGGGAATACCTAAGGGTGATGTGATCATAAACGAGTGTATAACCATGACGCTTCCATTCCGAGGGAGTGATGAAACAGGTCTGGATTTTAGTGACTCCTCTCAGTAGAGAAGTAACTTGATCTTAGTCCAAGTGTTGGACATTGATCTGAATGAGATTCAGATGCAATGAGAAGATTAAGTTTACGGACTTGATTTAATCAAGCATCTATGAGAGGTCCGTAAGATCTGGATTTCATATATGATCTCAATGTCTAAGTCACTATACGTGGAACAATACAATCACCACGTCCTTATCTCCAAGTATCTGCGGAGAAAGCACACTATTCTTGAAGGAGTTCAAGAATAATTCCTTTGATGAATTATGTATCCAAGCAACAAGATAGTGATAATTAAATGAGAATTTAATTATCAAGAATAATATGAATGACATTCATATTATGAGAATAATTATCCAAGATAATTAAATGAGATTTAATTATCAGGAAAATGCAGAATGTGGATAGTACTATCCATGCTATCCATAATATCAATGTATATTATAAATATGATTTATAATATATTGGAGAGAGCATATTTTTAAATAATATTTACTAATTGATTATTAATGTGAATTGGATTCACATTAAGCAATTAATTGAAAATATAATTTACATTTTGTTTTGGGTTGTGAATATGATTCACATTTTTTCAGTGACAAGATTGAAATATTAACTAATTAATTTGGAATTAATTTAGTGAATATATTTGCAATAAATATTGTTGCAAATAATTAAGAGATAATCAGATAATATAAAGGAGATAAAAAAATCACCAAATAAAAAAGGTGACGTCACCCTTGAATTGGTCAAGGGTGACGCCCCCCCTTTTTAGGAGGAGATTATTATCCTCTTTATTATCTTTTGTTGATTAATTTTATTGAGTTAAATTATGTTGATGATAATGCAACTTATATTTAATTTAATATAAATTAATAGTTGTTATTTTATTAAATAACAATGATCATGACCATTGATTAAAAACACAAATCAATCTAACCGTTGATTTTGTGTATATGATCCATGGACTTCCAAACCACTATATAAGAAGGGGCAACCCAAGCACTTCTTGACACACGCATTAAGTTTCTCTCTCTCCTTCTCTCATTCTCACGCCCCATCTCTCTCTAAGAGTGACCGTCCACTCTTGGTTCGTAAGAGAACTACAATCGTCGCTACGTCTCGTGTTGTAAGATCTCCATCTTCCTTGGTGGCTCTAGCACAAGTAGAAGATGTGGATTTTGTTGGACGAAATTAGGAGATTCAAGTCTTGGATCTTCATCGTGGATTGTGGGAAGCACGTATCTCATCATCGCACCTGCAAGTGCCATCTTCATGGATCGGACTTGAGTGAGGAGGATCTCTTTCTTTAGAGATCAAGTGATTGCAACCACGCTTCAAGAGGTATTTTTAATACTTTGTGGTTAGATGAAACGATCCAAGAAATATTCTTGGGATCATGTGGTTTCATCGTATGTTTTAAAAATTTTAAATTCCGCTGCACCGAGCAACTAGTGCGACTAGTCGCTCCGATCGCATTAGATGCGATCATCACGCTTTAGTGATGCGCTTAAGGATTTTTCTCATATCCTTCAAGTGGTATCAGAGACAGGTTGGAGGTTTTGGATACGATCCATAAACCTAAGAAGATTTGGGCTCGATAGGGTTCGTGAAATTTTTATTGCATTTCTGTTTTTGCACCCCTATTTTGTGATACTTTTTGGCCCTATTTAAAATATTTAAACCTGAAAATATAACTGGAATAATGTTTCCTATTAACTAAGGAAATCCTGGGATTTGAGTTTGCGTGATTTGGAATCCGATAACTCTAGTTATGCACATTTTATTGAATATATATCCACTGTTTCGGGGATGGTAGTTAGCGACGTAATTAAAGAGTTAATTATGGGTCTTAAATACCTGAAAATGCATAATTATCACTTGGGTTCTGTTTTAAATCAAAGTAACGAATAAAATAAATTTATTTTGTATTAATTGGATTTAAATTGATCGAGTCATGTTGATTTTAGTGAGTAGGGGTCACTGCTGGAAATTAACAAACTTGATCATGAACCTTGTGATTGTCATTCAAATAAATTAATGAAAATTAATTGTTAATTTTCTAAAATGATTATTGATAAATATTTGTGAAATATTTAAATATGATAATTATTTCCCTGAATGACATTGCACTAACCAAAATGATAAGATTGTTGATCTTGATCACAATTGGTTAATATGAAATCATCAACAAACATTGTTTTCATGAAAAACTCTAGTTCATCCTACAATAGTTGTAGGACAACTTTTACATGCAAAACCTTGTTGCTTGAATAGGATTGGGAATTTGTTTAGAAAATCTCCTTATAATATTATCAAAATGGTTTTTATGAATATTATATGGTATAATTTCAGTTGAAAAACCGATGATCATCTCAAATACATGGTAATCGATTTGACATTATCCTAACCCGAGGCAGATATGGTGTCTAGTCGAGCAATGCTGAGATCTCAGGTTGCACTGTGTGTGGTCTGGCCCACTCCCGTCGGTACTGGCCATGACAACGGGTAGGGAAGAGATAATGTTAGAAAGATCATGATGTATTTTTCTAATTATTAAAATTCGAATAATATGTTTTTTTGATATTATACCATTCATTCAAGTAACAAAAATAAGTTTGTTAGTTGATTAAATTAGATTAATAATTGATTTAATATGATTAAATTAATTACACCCAACTAAAAGCACTCTATTATGAATAGATGTGCATTTCCTTTGGAAGAATTAATACATGAATAGGATTCATGGTAATTAATTAAAATTTGAATATGAGGTGGAGGATCACATAAGTGACATCCATGATCTCCCGTCAAGGCGAAGGGTTCCGTCGCCAGGGGTTGTATATAGGAGACGCTTGTCCGAAGTTACAGCTCCTCATACAAGTTCACCTGAATCGGGCCTTTCGCTTCTCGAAAGAGTAAGGCTGTATGTGTAGTGACCCCAGTATCGGTTCCTCATATTATTGGACGATATTGGATTGCGCATAGTGAGTATTAAGCCTGTTGATGGTTGGTTCAATTAACAACGGGTCAACATCACCTTAGGGGTGGTGGGCCCGGGTGTTAAAGACCGAATTGGGAAATGCAAGTTGAACTTGCAAGGTGGAATGAGTTCCCATTTCTTTTTATCTAAGTTACAATTTCTCATATTATTGGGATGTAACAAGGATAAGAAAGGAGATCTCAGATCTTGTTGAGATATAATGGTAAGTATATCTCTTACATTGAAAATGATTAAGGGAATGAACTTTTAGTGTTGACAAGGCAAGACAACTTGATATAAAAATTCCTAAATCAAAGTAAAGTATTTATGTAAATTTCTTATTTCAGATAATCCTTCATTAAACCCACTCATTATTATACTCAATAAAAACCAGTAAAATATCATGGATTGGATCCATGAACAAGATATTGTACTTGCAGTTGGATACATAGTGTATGTGATTGCAATATGCAAGTTTCCTCATAATGATGAGGAATGACAATTAAAATAGACAGAAAGACATCACCTTAGGGTTTGTATGTCTCTATAGTCTTGATCTCTCATCAAATGTACTTTGGAAGTGACATGTCGATGAAGATCATAATTGTCAAATAATCCTTATAAAATCTAAGAAGATAATTTGGCAAACATATGTGCTCTCAACATTTAATCATGAATGACATGGTTCTCTTCATTATGCAGAATGGTAGATCTATAAGAGATAATGTATTCAAATTGTTTAAGTACCTACCTGAACCAAAGTCTTCGAGTTAAGATAGATGTATAAATGATGAGTGTCATCATTCTACTGTCTATACTCAAGTCATTCATAGTATTCATATTGTATGAATTAAAAGAAGCATATATAAATGTTGAAATACTCCTACGTTGAAATCTTTTGAGTTCAACATAAGAGAACCTTTATCTTAAGCAATGGTTGTTTAAAGATGAATGGAGCACAGTGGAAGAATGGGTTGGACCCAAGTAAGAAGGAAAGTCAAAGAGTTGACCTTACTTATATAACCTCCATATGACATCCAAAGAGTTGGATGAATGCCAATACTGCAACAAGCTGATGTGTTGATAGTATGACTATCAAGTCTACTAGAATCCTTAGTGAAGGATTCGGATAGTGCATCGAAATAATCTACATCTACATTTAATCATTGAAAAGGACTTGCTTATAAGATAAGATTGAAGTCCAATAATTGTATCTCATTCTTCTGATGACATTTGCAATTGGATTGCATATGTTTTAGAAGAGCAGAAATTTTGATCTTAAGGTTTAATGGTCATCCACATAGATATTGATACAATCGTTGCAACAATCTCTATTGGATAGATAATGTCATATTTTCAGTGGGAGAGCCCTTAGTCTTAGAGAATGTCTCTATAACCTAGATATTCGATTACATTTATTGTTTATTTTCAAATGTTGGAAATGAACATTATTGTGGAATAGACCTATCATAAAGAGTTATGATGGATATATTTCGGATAATAATCTAGCATCTTGTGGACTCTACTAAATTAAAGTATTAATGAATAATTCATTAACATTTCTAATACTGACAATTAAACCTTTAAAGATTAATAGGAGGATGAATATCATTTGACAA
The DNA here is from genome assembly GCA_037367405.1 of Ottelia alismoides. Lineage (NCBI taxonomy): Eukaryota > Viridiplantae > Streptophyta > Magnoliopsida > Alismatales > Hydrocharitaceae > Ottelia > Ottelia alismoides. The sequence continues at coordinate 857,250 of JAZKJV010010019.1, read as the reverse complement.
TGGTCTGGTATCAAGTCTTGGACATATATCTATTGATATGATCAAATACTAGTAAGATATTGAACTTTAGATTATCTAAAGTTCAAAGCTTATATACTTATGAATATCGTATTCAAAAGTAGAAATTGTCCAATGCACCCTTCTCCGAGAATGGTGTAAGATACCAAGGTATTCAGGATCTCATACATATTAATGTATGTGGATCATATATATCACAATAAGCGTTGATGATATGTGATATCATTATTGGTGATGTGAGATTTCTTCCTTCATCTGAGAAACCTTTGAATTGTTCAAAGATTTCACAATTTTGGTTTAGAACAAAAGTTTCAAGGAAGATTAAATGAATTTGATCTAACCAAGGTAGCAAGTACCTATTATATAAATTCAAGGAATACCTTATGGAAATAGAAATATCATTTCTATCTCACTCCTCCTAATACACCTAAACTCAATAGAGTTGTAGGGAGATACAATTGGATCATGGGTGACATGATTTGATCAATGATGAATATTAGCATAATTACCTCTTAGTTTCCAAGGTATATATATGTAGTAGAGACTACAATATATATCCTCAATACGATTCCATACAAGTAAGCTGGAATCTACCACCAGAGAGTGCTACTTCATTAGGAAAATAAAGGATGGTATTGGATACCTACTTTATGACCTTGAGATTCTTAAAGAATTACATCTATGAGAATATGATTCTTATATTATAACTTTATTGGGAATCAAGATGAAAATGAAGTGAAGGAACTCATTTAATCTTGAGATGATAATGAGGCTCCTGAAATCAGAAATTAAAAGGATAATTACAGATGAAACACACATACATCTTCAAATGAGTTTGAAGATGAATTTTCATGTGTTAGAGAAATCTGACAATGATCTTACTTCATGTGATGAAGCTTCGGAAGATCATGGCATGGAAAGATAGATGTTAGCAATAAAGTCTAAAGTAGACTTCATATACAAGTGTTGTATGTGGACCCTTGAGGATCCACCTATATGGGTAAGACCCACTAAGGTGTAAATGGATCTTCAAGAGAAAGAGGGAACCTGATGAGAAGATAGAGACCTTCAAAGCACGTTTCGTATTCACAAGATACACATCGAAGAGAAGACATCGCTTGCTATGAAACTTGCTCTTCAGTGACCATGCTTAAACCCATTAGACTATTGCTGACTATAGCTACACAACTTAACTTTGAAATCTACGAGATGGAAGTCAAGATTGCATTCCTTATGAATACCTCTTCGAGGATGTTAATATGAAGTAGCCCCAGGACTTCATGGTTGAGGAAAGCAAGATGTGCAAGCTTAAGGAACTACATCTATGAACTCAAATAAGCTTCTTTTAGTTGGAACATTAGATTTAATGAAATTATAAATGTTATTATTTCAGATAGAATCTTGATGAACCATGTGAAGCTTAGTGGGAGTGCCATTGTGTTCATCATGCTAAATGTAGATGATATCCTAATCATTTGAAATGATATAAGGATAATAGTAAGTGTTTTATAGACTGGCTATTCCATACCTTGAGTATGATCTTGGTTCTGAAGTTGTTCAGAAGCAAATAGAAGAGAGTATTGGAACTGTCACATTTGTGGTACACCTTGAACATATTCCATTCTTGAAAAACCCCAAGGAAGGCTTCCTTCCCTTAAGATATGGTACTAACCGATCTGAAGGAATAGCACCTCAAGGAGTTGAGGAAGTGAATGCTAAAACTGCTTGCCCTTGTGCATCAGTTCTGAGAAGCCGAGTGTATGCTAGATGTGTACAAAAGCCAGATGTCTGACTTGCAGTAGGAGTAATAAACTATTGCTAATCCTACTATGGAGATAAAACACTTAATTACAGTAATAACAATATCTTCAAAGATGACAAGACTTATAGATAGTGATATCAATGTCTTATCTTCAAGAAATCAAGACTTTATAGATAGTGATCTAAAAGGTCTTAACTGTGGATACCTTAGGAGATAGAGATCTTCAAGAATAAGGGTATTCTAATAAGGATAATGAAAATGACATACTGGTTATAATAATAATTGAGTTGTAGTGTCAAGGACACTATAATTGACAATATTTGGTATTGGTTGCATAAGATGCAACATTCGCATTGGATGCGAGCACTGTTACTATGAGATATGCAAGTGCCGTAAAATTAATTGGCGTAGTCTATTGGAAACATAGTAATTGATCAGCTTACCTAGCTATTTCTCTAAATATCCTATGATTGTCACATGAGTGTGAGTTTAAATGATTAGCCCATTAATGGCTCTTTAGACTAGTAGGAGATTGTTCGACATGCGAGCCCACGGCGAGCCATTATGCAATAAATGTTATTGCAAATATCATTCCCTGATCTGAAATGAAGAATAAATAATTTGCATAATAGGTCCCTTAGTACAATTAGGGTTATATACCATAGATGTCTTGACATCATAAAGATGTTGATTCAATTGGTTAATCCTAGAGGTCGGTGCTTGGACGAATATCTAAAGAGTTAGATTGAGGACTCATCAAGCACCGTCAAATGATTGTCAAGATGTGATCTCCAGTCTGAGTGGGAGATGGCAATCCTACCTCTAAAAGTTGATATCTGACCAACCTCTTGATGCAGGTCCTTTGCATAGGAATAGAGATTCAAAGATATCAGATTAGTTAGGTCAAAGAGTTGACTTAACAAGATCGAGATAACTAAAGACCTATATCGTATGCTGTCACGATATAGGCATGCATCCTCTGACCGGAGACAGATGTGTTGCTATATGTCTGCGTATGTACATTTGGAAGACCAATAGATTGATGGCCTAATCAAGGTCTATATACTGGTGAGCTGGTGTGCATACAAAGGCATATGAGTGATACGATCTCTCAAAGGGATCATACAAGTTCACTTCTAAACCGGAAGACATGAGCTCACTCATGAGATATTGGGATCGATAAATTCCATGCATGGTCATCTCTCTTATGAAGCTTGACAGAATTTAGAGGTGTGGTATATATTTTTGGAAAGTATATGATCGATACCAAATCCCAACGATCAAATGAGAATCTTAATGATAAAACCCTGAAGGTGACAGTCTAAAAGATATCTATACATTTGTGTTTATTCAAGGTCTTCTAGTATGCAGGATATAAATGTATTGAGAATACCTGAGGGTGATGTGATCATAAATGATTGTACAACCATGACGCTTCCATTCCGAGGGAGTGATGAAACAAGTCCAGATTTTAGTAACTCCTCTCAGTAGAGAAGTAACTTGATCTTAGTCCAAATGTTGGACATTGATCTAAAAAAATTTAGATGCAATGAGAAGATTAAGTTTACGGACTTGATTTAATCAAGCATCTATGAGAGGTCCGTAAGATCTGGATTTCAGATATGATCTCAATGTCCAAGTCACTATACGTGGAATAATACAATCGCTCTGTCCTTATCTCCAAGTATCTGCGGAGAAAGCACACTATTCTTGAAGGAGTTCAAGAATAATTCCTTGATGAATTATGTATCCAAGCAACAAGATGGTGATAATTAAATGAGAATTTAATTATCAAGAATAATATGAATGAGATTCATATTATGAGAATGATTATCCAAGATAATTAAATGTGATTTATTTATCAGGGAAATGCATAATGTGGATAGTACTATACATGTTATCCATAATATCAATGTATATTATAAATATGATTTATAATATATTGAAGAGAGCACATTTGTAAATAATATTTACTAATTGATTGTTAATGTGAATTGGATTCACATTAAGCAATTAATTGGAAATATAATTTACATTTTGTTTTGGGTTGTGAATATGATTTGTATTTTTTTCAATGGTATGATTGAAATATTCACTAATTAATTTGGAATTAATTTAGTGAATATATTTGTAATAAATGTTGTTGCAAATAATTAAGAGATAATGAGATAATATAAATGAGATAAAAATCACCAAATAAAAAAAAGGTGACATCATCCTTGAATTGGTCAAAGGTGATGCCTCCTTTTTCAGGAGGAGATTATTATCCTCTTTATTATCTTTTGTTGATTAATTTTATTGAGTTAAATTATGTTGATGATAATGCAACATATATTTAATTTTGATTTTGTGTATCTCATCGATTGTGATCCATGGACTCCCAAACCACTATATAAGAAGGGACAATCCTGGATCTTCTTGACACACGCATGAAGTTTCTCTCTCTCCTTCTCTCATTCTCATGCCCCATCTCTCTCTAATAGTGGCCATCCACTCTGAGTTCTTGAGAGAACTACATTTGTCGCTTCAACGTGATGTCGGATCTCTATCTTCCTTGGTGGCTCTAGCACAAGTAGAAGATGTCAGATTTTGTTGGACGAAATAAGGAGATTCAAGGCTTGGATCTTCATCGTGGATTGTGGGAAGCACGCATCTCATCATCGCACATGCAAGTGCCATCTTCGTGGATCGAACTTGAGTCGGGAGGATCTCTTGCTTTAGAGATCAAGTGATCGCAACCATGCTTCAAGAGGTATTTCTAATACTTTGTTGTAGATGAAATGATCCAAGAAATATTCTTGGGATCATGTGGTTTCATCATATGTTTTAAAAATTTTAAATTCCGCTGCACCGAGCAACTAGTGTGACTAGTCGCTCCGATCGCATTAGATGCGATCATCACGCTTATGTGATGCGCTTAAGGATTTTTTTTCCATATCCTTCAAAGACATCCTTAAAGAAGGTAGCATCACGAAGTTCAACAATGGTATAGACACCTATGCTCGGAATCTCGGACCGAATTACCAGGAACCTATATGCATAGCTATTTTCCAAGTAACCTAAGAAGACTGCATCAACAGTTTTAGGACCAAGTTCCTTTCTCTTGTGTTCTGGGACTAAAACCTTAGCGAGACAGCCCCACTTTGAGATATGTTAAGCTCGGTTTCCTATTCTCCAAAATTCAAAAGGACATTTTTCCGTATGCCTTGGAGGAACCCTATTCAGAATATGGCAAGCTGTATTCAAGGCTTCTCCCTTCATATTGGTTAGAAATCCAGAACCCTATAGGAGAGCATTGACCATGTCAGTTAAGGTTCTATTTTTCCATTCTGCTGTCTCATTTGATTGTGGTGAATATGGAGCAGTGACTTCGTGAACTATGCCAAATGATTTGCATTGTTCATCAAACAAGTTAGAGGTATATTCACCTCCTCTATCTGACCTAAGGCATTTAAGCACTTTTCTTGTTTGTGTCTCAGCATCATTCGTGAATATAAGAAATTTCTCAGGTTTCATCCTTGGTTCATTATATATACATAGCAGTATCTACTACCATCATCTATAAAGGTGATAAAGTATTTCGTTTGTCTCGGGTCAACATACCATTAAGCTCATAGATATATGTGTGCACTAGATCCAAAATCTCACTATTTCTAGAGACAGACTGAAAAGACTTCCTAGGTGTCTATGCTTGCACACAGATTTCACATTTTTGAGTTTTATCAATAGTGTAGTTAGGCATCAACTCTAAATTCATCATTCTTTTAATTGAATTTAAGTTTACATGCCCCAATCTACCATGCTACAGATCACAAGACTCTTCAGTATTAACCACATGAGACACAGAATTAGAACATTCAGAACTTAAAACATTTATTTCATTAATGTTTTTTGAATCACATGTAATTCTAAATAACAAATCAAAATATGCCAAACAGCATTTTCCATAAAAAAATACCATGTCTCAGAATGACAACTTTATTACATTTAAAGTTTAATTCAAAACCATTTGTAACTAAGATAGAGCCATATAGAACATTCTTCTTGATGTCAGGAACATGCAACACCCTGTGCAACGTCCAGACACGTCAAAAGAGAGCCTCCAGTTGACTTGTCTTGACCCTAGCACCCTGGCTGCTGAATCATTCCCCATCTTCACAGTTCCACCACTACAGGTCTGATAAGAAGAAAACAAAGTTCTGCCACAATAAATATTTACATTGGCTCCCGTATCCACGAACCACTCATTTGGATCATGGATATGGTATAGTTCAGGTTTTACAGAGACATACCCCTCGCTAGCTCCAAGTCCCATAGTGATCATATTCACTTGTGGAATCCCGTCTGCATCCTTAGGTTGAGCCTTTAAGGATGGGCGGTCATTCTTCCAATGGCCAACCTGATTACAGTGCTGACAGGGTTTATTCTTTGCCTTTTTCTAGATCTTACCCTTTGGTTTCATTTTATTGTTATTAGAACCCTTTCCCTTCTTATCCTTGCCCTTCTAGGTCATGAAATTGACCTTATCCTGAATATCAACAGGAAGCACAGGCTTTTGTTTCATGTGTTCCTCCTATATGGAAATTTCCACCATCAAGTCATTCCATAGATATTTTCCCTTTACTGTGTTTCAGGGTCATAACGAAGTCTTCCCAAGACTTGGAGAATTTGTCTATGATGAACATGACCTGAAACTTATCTGTAAATTTCATTTCAGCATTTTCTAAACCATGGAGAAGGAGTAAAACTCATGTGTTTGTTCAGAAACCGACTTCCCTTCAGGCATGGAAAACTTCAAAAATTTGGCCACGGAGTATTTCTCAATACCGAGATATTCGGTATTATACTTCCGATCCAAATCTTCCCATAGCCCCTTCGCAGTCTGCATGGACGAACAGTATACGTCAAACAACATGTTGGACAGAGTCAATAGAATGCAACCATGATATATACGGTCGTGTTCCTTCCATGTAGATTGCGCCTTTTGGCTATCAGGTGAGCGATTTTCCATTTGCACCATAGGACAGTCGATTTTAAGCATAGAGATTAATCCTATGGTGGGTAACCAAATCTTCATGCGTTGTTGACAACGCTTGAAATTCTGTCCACTGAATTCCTCATGCATGCCCGTCATATCCATCCTCGATTTAAACATTATTTCCGACATGATTTCAATTCTGGTTCCCAATAACCTCTCTAAGATTGTTATAAACAGGATCATTACTGCATATATTAAACCGTAATTACACGGATTTAATTGAATTAACAGAAAATCATTACAGATTAACACCATTTTAATCATGCATTTCCATTTGGTTATCTGATTATAGCATGCAAAAAGAAACTGATTAATAAAGCTGAAACATGTCATAGGGCGAGATCAAGAAAAGGTAAAGCAATAAAGAAATTACGGCAAACAAAATGAAAGAATGATTAGATTAGAAATCACAAAAACGTCCATGAAATGGATTGTCCTTAGAGAGGATATCGTCCCCACAATACCGATGCGTAGGTATTGGCGATCCGCTCCCAGGATACGATAGCACACGATCTTCATCTACGCACACCGACGAGATCGTACTCAAATGTACCTCAGAGAACTGCAGCCGAGAGAAAAGAAGGACAAAGAAGGCGGCGGGAGAGAGAGTATTTCTTATGAGTGAAGAAAAACAACGTGGGGGAAAGGGATATAAAAAAAGAGCTCGTGTGCCCTAGCGCGCGACAACTTTTGATTTTCGAAAATGCCCCTTAACGGACATGTCACTTCGGATTCCAAAACCGCGGCTAAATCGAGTCAGATTCCCAATGTGATCGAATCCAAATTAATATGTCTGATTAATTTAATCGATCATCCAAATGAAACCCATAGTAAAAGTATCAAGATCCGAGATCTGAATTGATTCTCTCGAGCCTGAGCCCGAGCCCGAGCTCGAGCCGGAGTGGAGCGCGTGCGTGTGGTCCTCCATCCCTCTTCTCTACTATTGCTATAAGAGCTTTTGGTGTGAACTCATATATAAGTCCACCAAAATCTTAGAGATACTATGTATGGTATTAAACTTCTACCCAAGCTTTTCCAAGTTTCAAATTTGGAAATTTCCAAATTTCCCTCCAAGCGGTTTGGTTTTTCAATTGAAACCAAATTAACTTTTATAGTAATCACATAGGTTTTCAATTAAAACTTAAATTACTCACTAATAATTCCCCACGAATTCACAAATTTGAAAAAGTGATTCAAAGAGAATTAAAAACACATATTTCGGTTGTCACACTTTGCTTTCAGTAAATGTACCTTCCGGTTTGAACCTCTACCTGAGTTTACTACTTTCACTTTCATAGGAATGAAGTGAACTACGTATTGAGCTTCAGACCTTGGTGTTAGAGTATACAGTAGAAACAACAAAGTGTTGTTCTTGGTACAATCTTCAGGGTTGGTGCTCTTAAAGGCCATGCACAATTATCTTGTTTCATGAGTGTGTTCAGGAAAAACCCTCTTCCTTTAACTACGGCCCACAGTAACACTTACATAGGTGGCGTTCTCCAAGGATGCACTCCTAACATTCTTCCCAAAGGCTTGAACCCATTCAGAGCCTACGCTCTTCCTAAACTTGCAGCTTAAATGGTACTTAGGCTTTTAGGGATAAGACACTCGTGCATAAGCATTAAACTAAAAGTGCAAACCGATTCTCCTAAATAGCTTGTTATTACCACATTGAACCTTCTTTGTGGGATCTCCACTGTAGAGGAACTCCCAATGGGTTTCAGTCCCATCCCAAAACTAGACTTTAAGACTAAAGATCTATCAAGTCCCTTAATCAATGGATCTGTCGTGTTGTCCTTGGATCCAACAAAATCCACAGCCAACACCACTCGAGACACCAAATCTCTTAACGTCTTAAGTCTGATTTGTATGTGTCTTCTTGTTTTCTGATTGAACTTTGAACTCTTGATCTTACCAATTGTGGTCATATTATCACAATGTACAGAGATCGGTTCCTAGCTGACCTACCATTGGAATTTCAGACAGAAGTTCCCTTAGCCATTCAGCCTCAATTCCAATGGTGTCCAAAGCACACAGCTCATCCTCAAAAGTGGATCGAGCTGGAATGGTCTGGTTCACAGACCTCCAAGAGACTGCACCGCCTCTAAGGGTAAAGACATACCCAATAACATCATTACTCCCAGACTCCTTTATTTTCCCTATACAGCTTGCATCACTATATCCTTCTAGTACATATGGATGTCTACCATAATGAAAACTAAGGAAAATAGTTCCCTTTAAGTACTTTAGTACTCGATCCAGAGCCTCCGAGTGAGTACGGTCAGGATAAGTAGTGTATCTACTCAACTTTGCAACCGAGAATGAAATATCAGGCCTCTTGCAATTTTCAAGATACATTAAACTTCCTATCACTTGTGAATACCTTAGCTAAGCTACAGGTACTCCACTTTTATTCTTAAACATTGTTTTGGATGAATCAAAAGGAGTGCTTACAGCCTTTGCAATCTTGATATCCAAATTTCTCAATTACCTTCTCAATATAGTGAGATTGAGAAACTACAATCCCATCAACTGACCTTGTCAGTTTGAGACCCAAGATCATATCAGTAACATCCATGTTTTTCATCTCAAACTTGCTACTTAAGAATGCCTTAATCTTATTAATAATCCTTATATGTGACCCAAACAACAATATGTCAACGTGCTACTTTCTAGGTGTCTTAGATTGCACATAGATTTCACATTTTTGAGTTTTATCAATAGTGTGGTTAGACATCAACTCTAAATTCATCATTCTTCTAATTGAATTTAAGTTTACATGTCCCAATTTACCATGCAACAGATCACAGGACTCTGGAGTATTAACCACATGAGACACAGAATTAGAACATTCAGAACTTAAAACGTTTATTTCATTAATGTTTACTGAATCACATCTAATTCTAAATAGCAAATCAAAATCTGCCAAATAACCTTTTCCATAAAAATGTCATGTCTCAGAATGATAACTTTATTACATTTAAAGTTTAATTCAAAACCATTTCTAACTAAGATAGAGCCAGATAGAACATTCTTCTTAATGTCAGGAACATGCAGCACCCTGTGCAACGTCCAAACACGTCCAGAGGAGAACCTCAAGTTGACTTGTCCTGACCCTAGCACCCTGGTTGTAGAATCGTTCCTCATATTCACAGTCCCACCACTGCAGGTCTGATAAGAAGAAAATAAAGTTCTGTCAGAACAAATATTTACATTGGCCCACGTATCCACGAGCCACTCATTTGGATCATGGATATGGTATAGTTTAGGTTTTACAGAGACATACTCCTCGGTAGCCCTAAGTCTCATAGTGATCATATTCACTTGTGAACTCCCGTCTGTAGCCTTAGGTTGAGCCTTTAAGGAATAAAGGCCGGACAGTCATTCTCCCAATGGCCAACCTAATTACAGTGACAGCAGGGTTTATTCTTTGCCTTTTTCTGGATCTTACCTTTCGGTTTTATTTTATTGTTATTAGAACACTTTTCCTTCTTATCCTTGCCCTTCGAGGTCATGAAATTGACCTTATTCTGAATATCAACAGGAAGCACAGGCTTTTGGTTCCTGTATTCCTCCTCTATGGCGATTGCCACCATCAAGTCATCCATATATATTTTCCTCTTCCTGTGTTTAAAGGTCATACCGAAGTCTTCCCAAGACTTGGAGAAATTTTCTATAATGCACATGACCTGAAACGTATCTGGAAGTTTCATTTTGGCATCTTCTAAACCATAGAGCAGGAGTAAAACTCATGTGCCTGTTCAGAAACCGGCTTCCCTTCAGCTATGAAAAACTTCAAAAATTTGGCCACAGAGTATTACTCAATACCGAGATCTTTGGTATTATACTTCCGATCTAAATCTTCCCATAGCCCCTTTGCAATCTGCGTAGACGAACAGTATACGTCAAACAACGTGTTGGACAAAGCCAACAGGATGCTACCATGACATATACGGTCACGTTCCTTCCACGCAGATTGCGCCTTCTGGCTATCTGGTGAGGGATTTTCCATTTCCATCGTAGGACACTCGGTTTCAAGCATAGAGATTAATCATATGGTGGTTAACCAGATCTTCATACGTTGTTTCCAGCGCTTGAAATTCTATCCATCGAATTTCTCAGGCATTCCCGTCATATCCACCCTCGATTTAAACATTGTTTTCTACATGATTTCAAATCCGGTTCCCGATATCCTCTCTAAAATTGTTGTAAGCAGGATCATTATCGCATATATTAAATCGTAATTACACGGATTCCATTGAATTAACAGAAAAACATCACAAATTAACACCATTTTAATCGTGCATTTCCATTTAGTTATCCGATTACAGCATGCAAAAAGAAACCAATTAATAAAGCTGAAACATGTCACAGGAGATCCAGAAAAGGTAAAGCAATAAATAAATTACGGTAAACAAAATGAAAGAAGGATTAGATTAGAAATCACCGAAGCGTCCATGAAATGGACTGTCCTTAGAGAGGATATCGCCCTCACAATACCGGTGCGTAGGGTATTGGCGATTCTCTCCTAGGATACGACGGCACACGATCTTCATCTGCGCACACCGACGAGATTGTCCTCAAATGTACCTCAAAGAACTGCAGCCGAGAGAAAAGAAGGACAAAGAAGGCGGCGGGAGAGAGGATATTTCTTACGAGTGAAGAAAAACAACGTGGGGAAATGGGTATAAAAAGAGAAGCTCGCGTGCCCTAGCGCGCGGTAACTTTTGATTTCCGAAAACGTCCCTCAACGGGCGTGTCCCTTCGGATTCCAAAACCGTGGCTAAATCGAGCCGTTTGGATCGAGTCATATTCCCAATGTTATCGAATCCAAATTAATCTGTCTGATTAATTTAATCGATCAGTCAAGTGAAACCTGCAGAAAAAGTATCGAGATCCGAATTGACTCTCCCGAGCCCAAGCCTGAGACAGAGCTGAGTGCGCGCGCGTGTGTGTTCCTCCGTCCCTCCTCTCTACTATTGCTATAAGAGCTTGGGGTGTGAACTCATATATAAGTCGACCAAAAGTTCAGAGATACTAGATATCGTACTAAACTTCTACCCAAGCTTTTCCAAGTTTCAAATTTGAGAATTCCTAACTTTCCCTCCAAGTCGTTTGGTTTCCCAATTGAAATCAAATTAACTTTTGTAGTAATTACATAGATTTTCCAATTACAACCTAAATTACTTACTAACAACATCATGATGGGTCGTTAAGGGATCGAGGCCGAGGTAGGGGAAGGATGCTGGAGGTGGATGGGGCGAGGTGGTCAGCGAAGGAAGGGGGAGGGAGTGGGGAGGGAGGGGGGGCGGTGGGGTCTTGAGGTGGAGTGGTGTTGGGGGAGGACGGAGGAGGAGGAAGTGAGAGGGTGTGGGGAGGGAGTGGGGAGAATTGGTTCGGCAAGCTGGAGGGGGAGTTGGGGAGAGGAGGAATGGTGGCTTTTCCTTTTCTTTTTATTTTTTTATCTAATTTTAACCGTTAGATTGAACATAAGTTAGATTAATTCAAAAGTTTGGTCGAGTTAAAAGTAACGTAGGATTATGGGTGTAGGACGGAGTACTTATTCGTGATTTTTCGTGTAATTATGATTATCGATGGTTCATGAGGTAATTATGAAATTACTCATGCTTATGAGTGTAAATATCCAATTTATTTACCTCTCATATATAGACAGTAAACACCCCCTCTTATTCATAATTAAAAGGGAAAAAATCTAGCCGCGTGTGAGAGGGGTTGTAAGGTAATCATTGATACGGTTTTTTTTTCATTTCGTAAAAGAAGAATTTCACATGAACGTCTTATCTTTTGCTTGCTCTCATGATTATTGTGGTTTGGACCACATGCGAACAAAATAATCAACATAAAACGGTTTATCCATCCACCTCACAATTTCCGCCAAAAACATGAAAACAGTTCCCCACATTGACTATTACCAATTTGCATCTCGAATCTGACTAACCTTTAGAAATTCATGTGTTGTCATATTCATGTAACGTCTCTGCCTAACCCATGCCTGCCTGGACTCGGAAAGGATAGCTGATATTTTACGAAATAAGAAGAGACCTAATTACCGGATCATTCGTGCTTGATCCAACTGACCTCATGCATACGTCTAAATCTGATACACTTGATAGAAGTTCCATAAAAAAAAAGTTTATTCGGTGATCCTAAATTATAAGAGTAACCTAAACAGAAGCGTGTACAAGCCAGTAGTAATCTATTCTCAGAATACAGCCAGCAAGTCGGGTAGTAGAACAGCTGACATTGACTCCATCATTATGGAAAAAACTTGTTAGATATTTACTTTTGGCTTCTTGCGCTCCCATGCAACCTCCACGAAGCGCAGTGCGTCCTCCATAACCAGCATGCGAACGCACGAAAGATCAATTTTTCCATGTCACTGAAATTACACGTTTGGTTCTTAATGAAAATTTGCCTAAATCAGCGTTCATTTAACCTTATAGGGCTCAGTTAAGAATCCAATGGTACATCCTCGCGCCATCAGTTTACATGATTATACACAGACTCCAAAATCAAAAGAAACGACATGTATATCAATGAAAAATACCAATCTAATGTCTCCTGTCACGGTCCCGCCACCTCCTCTTCACAGGACTATGCCGACTACATTTACTGTAATAAGGGCGAGCCAAATCCCTCCTGTGATCGTCCCAACCAGACGCCTTTCTTCTTGGCTGCGTCCTATAATCATCCTCAACATAGCGATGTTGCAGCCGCATAGCCTCCTCTCTGTCAAGCTCACGATCATCATACTCGTCAATGCTCGAAGCTGCAGTCGTATAAGAATGCATTGAAGATGATCGCAATGACTGAGATGCATACTGGTCATAGTCATGGCGACGACTTTGACGGGAAGATAACCTGCTCTTGTTGTAGCCAGCTGCATCATCAATGAACGAATTATCAAAGTATTTAGTCACGGGTGGAATTGCTACTGATGTTCTCCCAGCAGCAGGCGACATCTCGTGAAGCGCAGCCCTACTGCTCGAAGGTTCTCCTAACGAAGCAGGGTGCTTCATTCTTGGTTGATTCACTGGGAATGGTTGCATGGACGGAAGACGAGAACGGAAATTTGAGGGGGTCCTCGATGCACTTGCTTGCGAGGAATAACCCACAGTCGATGGGGTCAGGGATTTGCTTTCCATACGAGAAGGAACGGCAGACCCATTTTGGGCAGGACTGGTCACAGCCAGGTTGTGGCCATTAGCTTGCGGCACAAAAGATGGCGGTGGCTCTCCACGTACAAAGTTATTTGCTGGGGACTGATGGATTGGAATGTCATAGCTCATTAACGATTGCGACGAAGGCAAGGGCATAAAGGTACAAGATGGTACACAAGTTGGAAGAGGATTCATTTGCACTGGAGGCGTAACTTCATTGAGTTCATTCGGTGTTAAATAGGGGCAAGGCTGTGCTGTAGCCGCATGAATTATGCTCAACTCTCTAGCACTCTCGGATTGATGAGACGGTACTATCAAGTGTGTAGCGATAGTATCGGGTTGCTGCATCCGTTCACCCTGCAAAATCATTGTAGCAGAACATTTACATAAAATGTAACAAATATAGTTATGAAAATTAAGTTCGTAGGGCAGTCAACTGACCACTGCTGTAGTAGGGGGGATCGGGGATGGATGACGAGTAGTATCGGGCTGTTCATTACCATGAGTCTGTTGACTTGAGATCCTGTTCTGGGTAGAACTGGCCTTCTTGATCATATCAAGCAGGGCAACCGTCTGTGCGTCTGTCATGCCATTGGCTTGCCCAGAAGTCAGAGCAAAGACCAGTTCGGGATTCTTCAGAAGGACAGCTAGAAGCTCTATATCTGGTCCCACTACTTTGTTGCCATGAGAACTTTGCAAAGGACGAGAGGTGCTTTTGTTCATGCGCACATCATCGAGTTTCGAGAGAATGGACATGGAATTGCTAGTGCTTGCATTCTCTGTTTGTGAGGGAAGATTGCCGACATCGGAATTGTCAACTCCTAGGTCCTTGTTATACGATTGAAAAGGTTTGTAGTTTCTCGTGCTTTCATGCAAGGTTTGCGAGGGATATGCCATGGGATTGCCCGTGCTCAAGTAACTCATCCTTGTGTTTTCAATATGGGATTCGAAGGGTTCAGAACTGCTCATTGGTGTATTGCCTATGCTTGCATGCTTACTCTCCAGGGGTTGGGAGTTGCCAACGCCTATGCGATCAACTTGTGCAGGAAAGGGCGCAGAATCGTTCGCACAGAAATAGCCCACATTTACATTCTCGATTTGTGACAAAAAGGCACTGGAACTAACAATATCGGTGTTGGCTACGGTTATATTGTCACCTTGTGAAGGAAAGGGTAAGGAGCTGATCGCTCTTACATGTTCAGTTTGCAAGGAAAAAGGCATGGAAATGCTCACGCTGGAATCGCCTGTGTTTAGGTGCTCAACTAGTTGTGAGGGATAGGACATGGAATTGCCCATAACAGCATGCGCAGCTGAGCAATCCATGTTCGAATTCCCAGAAAAAATAGCGGCATCAGTACCAGCTGTACCATTTGTGTTGGTGGCTGCTTCACCGTCATCTTCATCAGAAAATTGTTCTGCTGGGATTTGAGGGGTCAAGCTATCATCAAAATCCATCTCCATGTCCCAGGGTTCCTTTGGATTTTCGGGGATCTCGTCGGCCTTGGGATAGTTCTCCTCCTGCTCCCTTCGGTTCCGAGCAGTCTGGATCTCGAATTCCTTGCTGTTCCCTCCATAACCCAGGCTCCACAGTACATTGATCGTCATTTCTGCACAAACATAATTCGTCTGAATGGAATAGGCTATAGGAAATTGGACTTGCAAGTGTATGGCTAACCTTACCGATGTACTGACAAATCAACTGAAAAATACAAAGACAATAATACAATAAGCATTTTCATCAGAGTTGCGCAAATTTATAATTGTAAACATCAAAGGAGCATTCCTGGCGAACAGAGGCGGTAACTTCTCTAGTTTGAGAGAATAAAGGAAGATCCAGCACGATATATAGGATAACGTAAGCTGATTTCCATCCTTTGCAAAAAAAAAATGTCATGAATTCCTCGAATAAATCCAGTTTCAACACCATGAAGATATCGAATTTTCTTCATGAAAAAAACAAATATGAAACGGGAAAATCAATAATTTCATGTGGTCCCCTTGAATGTAGGTAGATAAAGGAACGATCTTTAGAAGTTTTGATCTGAATCACTGAGACAGTGCTATGACTTCCATGGGTTGAAGTTTGTACCTTCGAGCAGAAAAACGAGGTTAACACAAGGTGTACACACTAACGGAGGGATTGAGTGTATGAACCTGGAAGAACCATCTATTTTGGTTAATATCGATAATCATACGCCCTACCAAGTAATTAAAGTATATTTAAAGAGACCATTATGTATAATGCTTAATTAATTAAAATTTAGACGGAAATTAAAATTAGCTACTTGAGCAGGGGCAAGAGAAAATAATGACCGCATTATGTATTCACCGATCATTAAGCAACGACAGGGCATTCAAAAGAAAAATCATGATATTGAGCCATAAACGGAAAGGAGTCACTTTTTCTAAAACAATGCCGATTTTTAGATGGATCGGCTGAATTTGCTTTTCAAGCATGACAACAACAAATCTTTTCCCAAATTAAGTAGGGCCGGCGACATGGATCCTTTGCTTCCATTTAGATCTATCTTGGGTCATTCTTAGGCTCGGATCCAAAAAACTAAGATCAATTTTTGTATAGTCTCAATCCAACACTTTTTGGACCTTCTTCGCCCTCTTTTAGCCGGCTCAACATTTCAAAACTCGCATTTTCTCAGCGGTGATCAGCTAGCCTCCTTTGCAAATGACCAAACCACCTTAAGCAATGTTCTCGCATCTTATCCCCAATCGGAGCTACACCAACTTTCCTTCTGATGGCATCATTCCGAATCCGATCTTTACGTGTGTCCACACATCCAACTTAGCATTTTCATTTCTGCTAATACCATTCTCTACACATGTCTAAGGTTCACATGCAAACATTCAGATCCATAGAACATAACAGGTCTCACAGCTGCTTTATAAAACATTCATTTGATTTTCAAAAGAATTTTCTTATCACAGATATCAGTAGAGGTTCTCTCCACTTTAGTCAACCAGCATTTATTCTATTTGAAACATCACCATCAATTGTTCTTCAAGCAGGAGACTTAAAAAATCTAACGTCCAATCACCATCAATTATTAACATCGCCATATCGTTGTCCAATCTTTCCACGCTTTTAAAATTAGCATAATATTTAAAAACGGATCCAACGTCCATAAATTAATCAAAAGCAGGCACCGCCACTTTATCCTGCAACTGCTCAGGAAGGCCGAAGTTGCTAAGTAGCTACAATGTACGAGGAAAACAGTTTTAGAACCGAATACTAAGGCAGCGAAAAATTTCTAACAGTAATTCTGCCAAAAAATCTAAAGATTTAATATCAGCTTAGGAATCAACTCTCTAAAAGTTATATTCTCATTAGGTTCAAACTTAAACAGGAGACGAACAATACGCTCTCGTTAATATTCTCTACGATAATTGCTACAGCACTAGATCTGTGATTACTGGGAGCAAACTTTAATTGGAACATTAACCAGTCTAGAAATCCCCACGAATGTTACCAAACCTTACCCCTCGTTGAACGAATATATACTATCATATAAAAAAACGCAACTACTCGATAAGCTTCAGATAGGATTAGAGTTTTGAATTATCCCATGTACTTTTGTTCTTTCACTATACTGAGAGAGATCCATCACGGATGATGCCGTAGATCTTGTGTTGTGGTTGTTTTTTGCTTACTTATCCAAGTGTTTATTTTCATGTCGCACTTCCGCTACGTGCAACAAACCGGTATCAAAGCCATCAAGTTCATTTGGAGCTGGAAGATGATGTGGCACAAGATGAAGATTGAGAAGTTCAATGGCAGGAACGGCTTTGGACTATGGCAGGTCAAGGTGTCTGCCCTTCTCAAGAAGCAGGGCATCTAGGCACAGTTGGACAACGATATGATGAAGGAACTAGAACCCTTGAAGTTGTTGGTGCAAGAAGCAAAGATGCCAAGACAGTCGCAAGACCATGGTTGAGATTGGAGAGTTTCTATCAGACAAGCATCTATCCAACAAGTTATTGAAGCAGTTCATGTTCCTTATGCAAGAAGGTACCCCTCTTAAATAACGTCTATATCATTTAAACATGTTGCTTCTAGATTTGATAATTATATGTGCTATAATGGAGGATGAGGACGAAGATGAGGATGTTAATTTGATTTTAATACTTTCATTGACAATGTCATTTGAAAGTTATATTCATTCATATCAGCATATAAGCGATAACCCTAGAAGAAGTTTGGTTGAGTCTCCGTACTTGCGTACATTGTCATAAAAATTCTAGAAATTGTGGAACAAGCAAGCCGTAGGGTTGGAATGATAATAAGAAGAGCTATGATGCCATGGAGAAGTATCAAAAGAAAGAAAAATGTCAAAAGCAAAATTAAAGAAAATCAATCCAAAGGACGTCAACAACTGCAAGGAACCATAGCATTGGAAGAGGGACTACAATAAGAAGAAAGACAATGCCACAACTGTTGCAGTGGCTCAAGAAGAAGATGATTCGAAAAACGATTACGTACTAACTATTATAGATCAAATGTAATGTGAAGATATATGGCTTCATTGATGCTATTTTTTCCTATCATATACTCCTTATAGCAACGCCTTAAATGTCGGATTTCGGTTTCGTTTTGGCAAGTCTGGAAAGAGAAATTCGATGGAATTTCGGTGAAATGGTCGGAAATTGAGGAAATTACTTGAAAACTTATTTTTTAAAAAAATAAATATTTCTAATATTCATTAACTCATAAATGAGACAGAAAGATAGTCAGTTTGCTAATAGTAAGATATTAATATGATATGTTACATTAAATTTCCATACAATCATCCCAACAGTCAAAAAGTAATATGTTGCTCAGAATCAGAACCACATTTGAACCATAATTAGAAGTCATTGGTTTCTCCTCTTGAACATGAAGAGAATGGTGACACATAAGCACTTCGTTAAGACATATATGAATACTACTAATTAAAACATATATATCAAAATAAAGAAAAACAAAAAAAATATAAAGATGTAACATCCGAATCCAGTTAAAGCCAAACATGACCCGATTAGGGTCTGTATAACTCAACAAAGTTATAAAACAACCTAAATCGATCAATTAGACGTGAATCAAAAGTCGTTCGGGCAAATAGACTAGAAATCGGTCGGACCGTAATGCGTGCCACGGAAAAGCCGCGATGTGAATTCAGAAACTGCGAAATAAACATATACCACCTAAAAATCCAATTCGATGAAACAAGACCAACGAAATCGACCTTTCGTCAATTGGAGATCGTTTGATATTTTTAAATCACAAAATTAGATCGCAAACCAAAACCGAATCTCGGAAATTTCAGGGATGCAAACCTGATCAAAAGTATATGAATATTATACTCATTTTGATCGTCGTTCAGAGACAGTCAAATCGAGATATTGTACGTCGAAATCGGAAACTTGAGATACGAGTGCGGTCTCCTTTAAGTATGTTAAATAAATAAGAGTTTTTGGTTTAAAAATAATAAAAATAAATTTAAATTTCTCCTAACTGTTCTGAAAAAAATATAATAAAATTTAAATTCAATTCTGCTACAGACTGTAGACAGCATGTTGATTGAAGGGAAAAAAGGAAATTATGACATCAGCAGGCTGATGTCAGCCTGCTGACGTCATGGTTGACATCAAGCGGAAACTTCGCTCTCTTTCTCCCCATTTCCAACGTAATAAGACCTCTCTTCTCTCCAATATCTCTCAATTCCAGCCGAAACCTTCTTCTCCTCCCAAATTCTGAAATTGTGCTACAACCCTTCTCTCCTCTGCTATACCCTGCACGAACAGTAAGTAGCTGTGAGGATTGAGGTGCTGGAGATTCAGAACATCCATCTCTGGAGCTGCTGTCCTCTTGCAAAAAAAATTAAGGCCGCTGCATGCATTCTATATGCACGTTATTCTCATTTTTTAAGAAATCTTAAGGTACAATTCAATACCCTATTCTCTTTGTGTCATCCATGAATTCTATACTTTTTTTCTCCTCAAGGATATCTTCGGGATTTATGGGTTATAGTGGTTGAATTGAATCAGGCTGATACCTGTAACCATTTAGAAATAAATTCTTGAATATCTTTAACCAATTAATTTGTGGTTTGGACTAAACTTTGAGAATATCATAATGATTCGTGTAAAAATATGTTTATACACTTTAAAAGACTCATAGCATCTACATAAGGACCCATTAGGAAATAGAGGGAGGGGTTAGCAACTATTACTTCTTATCTCCTGGCTGAGAAAGGAATGCTTGTAGTTTTTCTAGAGAATAATCTGGGCGAAGAAGGAAAGGAAACAACCTACTTAGAATATGAATCAATCATGGAATCCAGTATCCTATATTAAAGCATTAATTAAATAATTGGAAGCAACCAATAGATATTTCAAAGGAGTTGGTTTATTCATATACGGAATGTGCTTGTCAGCTTTTCGAAGATGTTGGGGCGTTTTTACTGGAAAAAGTTCTAGAACAATCTGTACCATTTAAAGTAGTTTCTGAGTTATACAATATCCAGAATAAAGAAATTTTCCTAATTGGTTTCGAGAATTGGATTGCTCCCTCACTTATGATTCGAGATATCTATTGATGATGGTGTTGTTATTTTTGTCCGTCTTCTTCGAAGCTATCATGATTTTGAGTAGTATACCGCCGAGCATATTAATTTATCAGCCTGCTGGTTTTTTTTTCATTTCTAATTACGGTACTGAAATCCCAACCACTCCTCTGTGGAAAAATGACTTCCACATTATTATATGCATTATATACTACTATTTTACATATAATACTTGTAAGACGTGTTCTCTTTTAGAATTTATTTACTTTGTTAATTCTTTATATATAAGCAATGCTGTTGGTTTCAAAACTATTAATATCTGCACTTTAAACTCATAGCCTTCTTGCAAATGGCTTGGTGGTTCAGAGTTTATGGTTGTGGCCGCATCTAACCTATGCTCTTTTTGTTTATTCTAGGAATTTGATCAATGTCAGACTTCTCTTATAAAAATGTTTGAATATGCTCTTTTTGTTTATTCTAGGAATTTGATCAATGTCAGACTTCTCTTATAAAAATGTTTGAAATTCATGTTAATTTGTATTATGAATTGTCAGGCATATTCATACCCTATTTTAAACAACTTAAATTAGGGGTTTTCATCTAAATTAATCCTAAATTCAGATCAGTCCTTACTCCTAGATTTCAAAATGTTAAGATGGAATTCAGGGTGTAACTCTAGATATTTTTCAATACTAAAATCAATGATAGTTAGTATGACCTACCATATGAACATCACTATCACAATTGATGGTGTTAAAACAATCATATAAGATATGCAGGTATGAATCTACAATCAATGAGCCTAGGTGGTTAGTAGGTATTAGAATCGATTGATATCAGTGCCAGTCATGGTGACCCTTACACGGACCGTGTGAGGGTGTGGTGACCTTCAATTGGGCGGGGATAGGAAGCCCAGTTAGGGTAGCGCCTGCCAAGTGCGGGGGTCTAGGATCCCAATCCTTTTCACAGTTTTTATGCGAGCTCGCAGTGTTTTTTACACCTCGTTGGGATCTCGATTTTTGACCATTCCGCTAACCATCTGTTTTTAGGATACCCATGCCAGAGATCATCGATTTTAGTTTTCCGTACGAGCTCGTTTGCCCGTACTAGTCGGGTCGATTTCTAGAGTGACTTTTCCGAAGAGTCTCTCTCACTCGTCTTAGTGGCGTAGTTTTGGAGTAGACATATCCCTCTAATGGACCGCACTTCCATTTAGAGGACAAGATAGAAGAGTCTCTTAGAAAACTTCCTCACCGCTTGAGTTTTGTTTACTTTCCTTCACAAGCTTGGCGATGCTACATATGAATCATCTAGGGTCGTATTTGGAGGAGTTACAGTTAAACTCGGAATGAAGTAAAATAGATATTGGCTAAGAGATTAAATCAATTATAAGTTGCGTTGGTTAGTGTTGATTATAGTTAGGTTGGATGTAGAATCATTATAATTAAGATAGTGGGCGTGTTAGGAACTTGGTTAGGATGCACTATACCCCACCGCATGTCTACGGAGGCACCCAACCCTAAGGTACTCTTCACACTTAGAGTTATAGTGTGAGGCCATACACAGACCAATACCGCGGACTATCAATTAAACTTGAGAATTTAAATAAAATCAAGAGTCGATTCAAAACATGAATCTTCCTCATTATCAAAATCAATATTTAAGATCTCTAAATAACAAGAGATTGATATATATAAATATATGAGTCATTAACCATGATATAATAATATGACATATAAAAGGTAATCGGTAAAACTTGTAGCCTTTCTTCAGGGTAGCGTGAGAACTTTTTCATAACAAATAGTTACAAACTTTTAGTTGTTTATATCTTACTACTTGTTTCTTTTGCAACCATTTTAAATGCATGTTTATTTTAATAAGATTTTGAGAAGTATCAGCGCTCACTGACGTCTTTTGTACCTTTCATATGTGACAGGCAAGCAGCCTGCAACTTAATAGCTGGTTGATGATTCCAGATATCCGTTGCTATTCGAGACGGTACAATTACTTTTATCACAGTTTTGTTCAGTCCATGATGTAATATGCTATCCTTTCTCTTCTGTATATATAGGATGTCAGTTCTTTTGTTACATGATGTATATGTATGGAAAAATTGATAAAATGAAATTTTGGTGGCGCATCGTTCTGTTGTTTTGTGATTGTGAATATTGATTTGAATGTCATTGGCAGAAAAGCGGAAAAAATTCCCCTTATTTCATATAACTTCTGTGATCTTTAACGAATGTAATGCCACGAACGTGTTGTAAACGGATACCCAGATCCTCGGGTTTCACAAAAGATCTTCAGTTAAAACAATAATTTAACTTTAAATCTTCTAAATGATTTGGTTTGAATTTAGATCTAAATATAGAAAGTAATTAAAGAAACTTCTTTAAACAATGTAACACACTCTAACAACACAACACATTAGCTGATAAATAAGTGAAAATTCATTAATATATGCATATTTCAATGAAAGTGAATGGTAGATTCCCTTATTTTTGTTGTTTCGTTAAAACAACGTGTGATTTCGATGAAATTTCGTTGATATTTCGTTGAAATCTTGGAAAAAGAAATATGGGGCGTTTCGATTTCGATAACCTAACGGAAATTTCGAAGAATTTCAATGGAATTCTGATGGAATTTGAGGCCATGCATTATAGAGATTGCTTCTATAATTATGAGAACATCTATAGTGAAAACATCATCATGGGGAATGACGGGTTGTACAAAATTATTGACATCAGTTATGTGAAAATAAAATTTCACGATGGGAATATGGGGTCTATTTTAGAAGTCCATCATGTTCCGAACTTAAGAATCTAATAAACTTTAGAGTTTTAAGTGTAAAGATATAGCTACGACATTGTAGGACGAGTATTGTAAGTAACCAAACAAGGGACAGTGGTGATCCAGGGAATCAAGTAGAAAACTCTTCATGTTAGGCAGGGATGTATAGTAACCAGTTATTTTTCAACGGTATCACCAGACAAAATTTGACTTTCAATTGCAGCATATGCGACTAGGGCATATGAATCGGAAGAGGTTGAATTCCCTCAGTCAGAAAGGTCTTCTCATAGGTCTTAAAGTATCCAAGTTGGAAGACAAAATTTGACTTTCAATTGCAGCATATGCGACTAGGGCATATGAATCAGAAGAGGTTGAATTCCCTCAGTCAGAAAGGTCTTCTCATAGGTCTTAAAGTATCCAAGTTGGAAGTACGTGAGCATGATGTGTTTGGGAAACAATAGAGGAAGCAATATACAAGGCTAAGGAGATGCTTGATTACAGTTAACTGAATCCCCTCCTGTGGTCTATCTTTGAGAGATGATATATATTTATTGGCTACTGAGGTATTCAAGTCTTTCAAACAAGGAAAGATCTTGATAGAGAAATAAAGCTCAAAGAAGATCAAGCACTTAGATGGTTAATGACTTGGAGTTCTGTTCATCCGAATTTGATAAATTCTACGAGGCGGGTGTTGTGACTTGTGAGGCATCATGTTGTTAGCATGGTTTGAAAAAACGTGCCTCGAGATGCCGAGGCATACGCCTCGAGGTGAGGCGCACAAAAATCGATTTGAGGTGTGCACCTCAACCTCCAACTATGAGGCGGGTGCCTCGATGGGCGAGGCGTTGTGAGGTGCGACGAGGTGAGGCGCAAGACGAGGCGTTGAGGTGAGGCGCGCCTGGGATCAGTGGGTCACATGCTTCACATGTGACCCACTTATAACATATTTTCTCCTTGCGAGGTGATACCAACTCCTCTCGAGCCTCCAACTTTCATGGTGAAAAACCCTAACCCTCTCAAGCCTCGTCGCCTCTAGCTATTGGAAGCATATCGTCGACTCACCGACACCGCCAAGTCTCTCCTGCCTCTTCTCTAGCATCACGCTACGTACAACAGCTACCTCGTCGCCCTAGCTACTTGGAAAAGCCCTCAGGCAGCTACTCTACCTTTGCCCTGGAAGTCAAGTAATGGCCCAAAGAATTCTGAATGAGGTCGGAATGATCCCGCATGGAAATATTGTGTTCAACTTGAGATGGACGAGGCTCAAGAAGCTAAAGGATATGTGTATAGCCAATGCAATTTTTGTGATAAGAGGATTACTTGTGGAGTTGCTAATCTCAAGCATCATCTCGCTAAGATCGGAAAAAAATGTGAAAGGTTGTGCACAAGCCTTTTGAAGTGTTGAATGAAATGAAGGCTATACTATAGTCCAACGAAGAGAAAAACAGAAGAGCAATTCCAAAAATGGAAGAATTGTGTAGAGCGGGTAGCTTTGAGATGCAAAGTCCATTTGGTAGTGAAAATCAAGCAATCGCCCCATCTAGATCTAGTAAGGTGAAGAGGGTAAGGGGTCCCATGGACTTCTTTGTTGCCGGCCCATTGTCATCGGGAAGTCCAAGTCCTACTACAACGATTGGGATGAGTGGTCATCAAACTGCATTGGATGAGACATGTAAGAAAGAGTACAGAAATCGTGTCAGTCATACCATTGACATATTCTTCTTTGAGAATGAGTTAGTATTTGACTGTGCAAGTAGCCATTTCTTTTCGATCATGCTTCATGATGTCGACTCCTTCGGGATGGCATTGAAGCCTCCACCTGCTTATGAGCTAAGAAGTTGGATTTTGAAAGAAGTGAAGAGTATTGGGGACATTTTGAATGAGGCAAGGGCTTCTTGGGTAGAAACTGGCTGCAACATAATGTCAGATGGTTGGACATATGTAAAGTGACGTTCTTCAATTGGTAAACAATCTGAAAGCACTTGGTTCTTGAAGTCCATAGATGCATCCGACAAAGTGAAGAAAGCAACCTTGCTATTTAACTTGTTGGATGAGATTGTGGAGGTCGGTGAAGGCAATGTTATGCAGGTCATTAGAGACAATGCCTCCAGATACAAGGCAATGAGACAAATGTTGATGGAGAAAAGGAAGCACCTTTACTGGACTATATGTGCATCCCATTGCATAGACTTGGTGTTGGAAGACATCTTGAAATTGCCTCTACACCTCCTACATGTTGAAGAAAGTAAAAAAGATTATTAATTATATTTACGCCCATGGTTGGTTTTTGGTCATGGTAAGAAAGTATATATGAGAAGATTTGATACGACCAACGGTCATATATTTTTCTCACACGTTACAGAAGTTGATGAGCATAAGGGATCCTCTAGAGTCTTTTTTACCTCCAGCAAATGGATGAAGAGTCCCTATACTTCTAAGCATTAGGGGAAAAGTGTATGTCAATCAATTTTAAGAAGCAAAACTTTTTGGCATAGTGTTTCCTATGAGATACAAATGATGAAGCTGTTGGTTATGGACCTACGGTTATGCAGATGATGGATTCCGAAAAATATCCACCAATGAGTTTCATCTGAGGCCATGGATAAAGCTCAGGAAGAAATAGCGAAAGCATTTGGCAATTATGAAACAAAATACCAAACATTGTGGGATATAATGGATAACAAATGAGATCACCAACTCCATACTAATTTGCATGCAGCAACATATTTCCTCAATCTCAAATGTCAACACAAGCCGTCATTCTCCGAGCATTTTGAGATTAAAAGATGATTGTTCGATTGCATATGGAGGACGATAGATGATCGAACTACAAGGGAGAGAATTGATCTACAAATTGATGCTTTTAAGTATGCAAAAGGCTTATTTAAATGGAACAAAGCAATATGTACGTGCAAGAAGATGAATCTTGGTTAGCATTTAATTTGTTTTATTATCTTATTTTTCCAATTGATTACTGTCAACTTTTAACCTTAATTATGAAATATAACATTTTCTGCAGAATGGTGGTCTCAATTTGAGAATGAATATCTTGAGTTGCAAAAATTTACCATCCAAATTTTGAGTTTGGCATGTAGTGCATTGGGATGTGAGCGCAACTAGAGTTCTTCTAATCAGGTAATATTTTGGTCATATTAGCATCTATATTTTATTAAGATTTATGATTAACATATTTATTTTATTGGAAATCTGACACTAGGTCCACACAAAGATAAGGAATCGACTCACACAAGCCAAATTGGATGATTTGGTCTACGTGATGTTTAACCTAAAGTTAAAGCATATAGAAATTGGGAGAAAGACCATGGAGGATCATCTATGCTTGGATGATGTGGATTCTGGTGATGAATGGGTGTCGGAGCTCCAAAGGTGTGACTTCGAAGCGTATCAATAACTTGACGCAAACACTCTACTGAAGATGATGTTGTAGAAGTCGAGGATGAAGACGATGAACAAGGCAATTCTTGTCGGATGAGGAGGAAGGACAAAGGTAATTGTTGAAGAGTTTTATGTTATGATATTGTTTCACAGTTATTAATTTCTTTTTGTCCATAGTATGTAATTTACCCATTGGGGTTTCTCTCTTCTCTATATTAAGAGAACCCTTGGGTTCTTTGAATAAACAAGTATCTTTCTCCATATGGTATCAAAGCAGCGGTCCTAGACTGAAGCCCTGAGTCGAAACTCTAACCCTACCATCCAGCCCCCCTTTCGGGTGCCGTCCTTATCCACATAGGAGCAACTCCACGCTGCCTAGCGGCCCTACGCACCGCCAAGCCCCTCCCTCAACGGCAATGTGTTGCCCCTCGTGCGTGGTCACGTTGCTGCTTAGGTCCTCATGAAGCCCTGATTTCGTGGTTTTTGGTCTGATTTCAGATATTAAGGGTCTGATTTACCTAACTTTTATTAAAACTAGACCACGATTTGTCTAAAGATGGTTGCCGTATGAATCTAAGAACACAACCATCTCTTTTCATGTACGTTTATACATTGTATGCATGTTCTAAGGTCCCGGTGATTGTTCAAGATGTCAGAAAACAGAGTTGATATGCCATCTACGGGTGCCTTAAAGGGTCACGCACCTATTGTCAAGATGGACGGTACAAACTACGAATTGAAGGCAATGCAATTCATGAATCTCATACAGAGCCACGGTAAGAAGCATTTTCCGATGCAGGATGAGCTGATGGACAAGACTGGAATCAACGCCTCATGGGAGGTTGATGATGCATATGTCAATGTATGGTTATCTAGTACCATCACTGTTGAGATAGCCAACGATATCCTGAGTCAACCCACAACAAATAAGATGTGGGATATTCTCGTGGAAACAAACTCTTAAGCGAAGAATGAGCCAAGGTATTGCAACTCCAGCATGATATCTTAATGACCAAACAGGGTGAGCGTCCTCTTCATGCCATGTATATATCTTTGAGGGGTATGTTTGAGCGACTGCACAGCTACATACCCCCGCCAGAGCAGCATACTGTCTACATAGACTCTGTTATGACTGGAGTGTTTCTGGCCACCCTCAATCCAGAATATGATTCAGCTCACTCTCAGCTTCTCACAGATGCTACCATACCTCCTATGGAGGAGGCATATCACAGGCTCAGCCATTTGAGTATCTCCCCGGTCACACCCCCTCTGACATCTTCGGTTATGGCCGCATCACGTGGTAGAAGTGGATCTACTCCCTTCCTAGGATGAGGCACACGCGGCTAGGGGTGTCAGAAAACTCTCACGTTCGATATTCGCTCAAGCTCGGCTCGCTAAAAGTTCGATTAAAATTCAATTCAAAAATAAACGAACGAAAATGAACACAAGTTTAGGCTCGATTAAAAAAACGAAACGAACCTAAAAATCATGTTTGCTTAAGTTTGATTCGTTAAAAGCTCGATAAACACATACATATATATATACATATTTACAAATCCTTATCCACATAAGTGAACATTATTTTGAGATAAGTAGATTTTGTCTCACATGGAACCGATATGGCGCTCTATCCCGATTTCCAGACATTTTCTTCACAAAAGCTCGTCAATATGGGCGATATTTCAGTGATATATCGTTGATATATCGTCGAAATATCGTATCGATACGATATCGAAACGATATCGATATCGATACGACCTTCCATGTTTACGAGATAAATAGGTTTTATCTCGGTATAAGCTATCCCAAAAATAAATAGTCACATCGTGGTTACAACATCCATCATCTACGTGTTTAGCACTTTTCCCACCTTTATCCTCAAATCAAAAGAACAAGGATAAACCTTACTTATCGCATATCCCCACATTATTCATTATCCTCATTTAAACGGATACGAAAATATATTATAATTATACTTTTTCAAAGAGACGGATCCTTACTAGTCTATTTTTTTTCAAAAGATGAAGAGTTAGATAAAGAAAAAAATGAATGAATGTTTATTCTAATTATAGACACACATATACTTATATTTCTTTTCACTCCCTCTTATATGAGAATTCTCAAGTTCGATATTCGCTTAGGTTCGATTCGATTAAAAAGAGCTTCGAGTCAGATACGATTCGAAAATAAACGAACCGAACATGAACACAAGTTTAGCTCGATTAAATAAACAAATAAAACCTAAAAATGTAGGTTCATTCAGGTTCAATTCGTTTACACCCATACACGCAGAAGAGGCGGCTCACACCCACGTCAACCATGTTCATACTACCATCGGTCAGATCATTCAGAGGACAAGTGCTACACCAAGCACGGATTTCCTCCATCAGTTCGTGCTACAGAGCAGAGTCAGATTGCTCCTGATCTTACCGATCATTGCTACAATGACTGTCGCTCGTCTGAGAGAGAGCTTGTCTGAGAGAGATCATGCCTCCAACCGATGTAATCTTCTAGCACCGATCCATCAGACATTGTAGCCTCTACCTCCACTAGTAGCTCATGTATTACTCATGCATTTACTGGTCGTTCTCGACCAGACCGTCAGAATGGATAACGGATTCTAGAGCATCACACCATCTCTGTGGAGATTGCTTGCAGTTTGAAACATACAGTCCAACACAACCAGGTAAATTAGTGGTGATTGTTGATGGGACTCATTCCTTGATTACTGGACAAGAGGAGGTTAACCTGACACCTTCCACACATTTGTAGAATGTTCTTCATGCACCTGCCTTCTCCATGAACTTCATGTCTATTAGTAAGATTACAAACGATTTACATTGTCGTGCTATATTTAACCCTAGTTCCCATGTTTTTCAGAATATACTCACAGGCAGGGTGATTGGATGTGGTCGTGAATATGGAGCGCTATACAAGTTGACTCATTCTGCGTATGTTGGTGCCACTTCTTTTTCTGTTGAGTCAATTTCTCCCTACATGTGGCATCTCAGATTCGGCCACCTACCGCTGCAGAAAATTTGTTGTCTCATACCTGGTGTGTCTATCAAGTTCAGTTTTCAGTGTGAGTCATGTGAACTTAGAAAGTATCACCGTCCAGCTTTCCATGTCGTCCAGGTCGTGGTAGTCAGAGTTAGTTTGAGTTGTTTCGCATGGATATGTGGGGTCCGAGCCATGTACCTGATCATCAGGGATATGTATTATCTTGTTTGTGTCGATGATTCTCCAAACTATCATGTGTCTTTCTTTTAAACCATAAGTCTAAGACTAGTATATGATTCAAAAATTTATGGTTGAAATATAGAATATTTTCTCTGCCTCAATAAAATATATTCGTCCAGATAATGCACTTGAGTTATGTACTATGCAATTGTCTCATTTTTCAGCTCATGTGGCATTATTCATTAGACTTCTTGTGCTCATACTTCTCAGCAAAATGGTGTCGTTGAACGCAAACACCGAGATATCTTCTTGATATCACCATGACTCTCCTCATACAAAGTCGGGCTCCGCATTCATTCTGGGGTGATAATGTGATGACAGCATGCGATCTTATAAACCGGATGCCCTCGATGATTTTGGGTGAAAAGGCGCCATTCTCTCTTTCTTTCCTAGATTAGAACCTCTTTTCTCTTACTCAACGAGTATTTGGGGGTGTGGTTTTTATCCATGTTATGTGCCCAGATCACGACAAACTCGCTCCTCGAGCTGCCAAATGTATGCTTGTTGGGTATTCTCACATCCAAAAGGATTATCGGTGTTTTGATCCTATAAAAGGACATTATTATGTCAGTGCTAACGTCACCTTCTTCGAGTCCATCATGTACTACCCTCCTATATGTGATAGATTGAGTCCCTCTGAGTATGAGGATGTTGTTCTTCCACCCCCGCCTACACATATACCTCAGCATGTTCCCCAGCATCCAGCATGCCTCAGGTAAATTCTGAAAACTTGGTTTTGACTGAGGGAACTAGTGGTGTGCATGATGTATATGTCTATTCACAAGATGAACATACAGATATATACGATGAGTCAAAACCACTAGCAAACAATGATTTAGAGTGGTCTATTGCCTTGTGGAAAGGCAAACATTCCTATACTCGATACCCTCTTTCAGTTCATGTGTCTCTGGAGCGACTTTCATCAGATTTCAGGAAGTTTATTATGGGATTATCTGCTATTGAAATCCCGTGAACTTATCAGGAGGCCCTAAAGGTGAGTCAATGGCGTCTGACCATGGAAGCGGAGATGGCCGCTTTACAGTCCGGTGAACGTGGACTACTGTTATAGCTCCTGCAAACGTATCAGTTGTGGGATGCAAATATGTTCATTATAAAGCATTGAGCAGATGGCAGTATTAACCGCTATAAGGCATGGCTTGTAGCTCGTGGATTCACCCAGGCTTGTGGGGCGGACTATCAAGACACCTCCTCGATAGCCCGGCACTCTACACTTTGTGTTCTTCTCTCTATCGTTTTACACAGGACTGGCCTCTATATCAACTTGATTAACGAATGTTTTCCTCTATGGTAATCTAAAGGAGGAAGTCTACATAAAGCAGCCACCGGAGTTCGTTGTTGAGGGGGAGTGTCAGAAGGTGTGCAGACTTCATAAGGCAATCTATTGCCTTAAGCAGAGTCTAAGAGCATGGTTTCAGAAGCTCTCAGATGTGATAGAATAAAAGGGGTTCGTGAGATCAACTGCAGATCACTCCTTGTTTGTTCAGAAGTCCCGGAAGGGTATTGTCGCTATACTGGTGTATGTTGACGATATCATCATTACTGAGGATAATGCACAGGGGATTCAAGCAGCTACGACTTTTCTAGATAAACAGTTTATAACCAAGGACCTTAGCAGTCTACGCTACTTCCTTAGACTGGAGTTTGCTAAGAACCAGCGAGGTTTTATGATGAACTAGAGGAAGTATATTACAGATCTCCTCTCAGAGACATGTATAGCAGATTGCAAGCAAGCCACTACTTCTATGGACCCGAGCATGAAGTTGTATGACGACATTGATGAAGTCGACAAGAAAAGATACAAGGAACTAGTTGGGAAGCTGCTATATGTAACCATCACCAGGTCAGACACATCATTTGCAGTAAACAAAGTGAGCCAGTTTATACAACAACCAAGACAGGCATATGTAGATGCAGTCCATATGATTGTGAGGTATTTGAAGACCTCACCATGCATGGGTCTTTTGTTTGGGAGAGGTACATCCCTTGCTGGTACAGCTTATGCAGATGCAAACCATGCAGAATGCCCTAAGGACAGGAAGTCAACTTCCGGGTTCGCAGTGTTTGTAGGAAATTCATTGGTATCATGGAAAGCAAGAAACAGACAGTTGTTGATAGATCAAGTGCTAAATAGAATACAAGGATTTGGAACAAGGAAGCACAGAGATGATGTGGGTCAGATCCGTTCTGACTGACCTAGCTATAGAGGTGTCTCTTCCTATACATCTTCAATGCAACAATAGGCCGCACTGTTTATTGCCAACAATCCAGCCTTCCATGAGAGAACTAAGCATATCGAGGTAGATTGTCACTACACTTGAGACATGATTCAGAAGGGCCTTATTTCTACATCTGATGTTAGTTCAAGTGAGCAGATAGCAGACAACAAACGTACTCACCAAGGCTTTAACCCGAGGACCCTTTCAGAGGTGATGTTCCAAACTGAGCTTGATAGATATCTCTGCTCCAGCTTGAGGGAGAATGCTAAAGAACCCATTAGGATTTCTCTCTTCGTTATATAAGAGAACCCTTGGGCTCTTTGAATAAACTAGTATTCTTTCTCCACAGTAATTGCTTCTTATTATTATGAATCTCTAACATACTAGGTTATTTTAAGCATAACAAAAGTAAGTTGTGTAACATTGATATTATCTAATTTAGGTAAAGCACTGGTGGATGTTGATGAGGAGAGTTTCAGGATGATAAGTTAGCGATGAAGGGGAAGATAAAGCAAGGTTGAAGTATATGGATGACTCATTGGATGATCCAATAAGCAATAATTCTTCGGGTGCTGATCTTTATGCAAATGGTGCAGTTGAAGCCAATGTCAACAAACAAAAGCTTCCATAAGGCCCAGAACCTTGATTAGGATACGGTGAAGCTACCTCTTTTAGTACTCCTTTGGGTTTTTGAACTATTGGGCATGTATTAGTAGACTATACGAACTTATATCATGTTTGTAAACATTGTAATCGTTTGTCTTGAACTTTTAGACTTTTACATTACCCAAGCAGTCTAGCGGCGATGTTTGTTATTGTTGGTATTGAGAAGTTACTTAAAATATGCTTTAATTGCTTTACAACATTGGAAACTTATTAGATAATATTGTCTTACTAATATTATTTCAATACTCTTTATTAAATTACGTATTTTGAATAGGAATATTGAGGCTTACGCTTCAACTGCCTCAAGGCTACGCTTCACCTCAATTCCAAGGTAATTGCCCTGTTCTGCTTTTCGTTTCTTTAAACCTTAATTGTTAGGGATGCGTTGTAACATAATGGACTTGCAAAATGAATAAGCATAATATTTTTGAATAGAACAAGGTGAATGCTCTCAAATGTTGGCCTTGATTGGGGAAGGTGCGAATATGTCTTGTTACTTGGGGAATATGAGTCTTACATCTGCTATTGAATGTAGATGCCCCATGAGGTATGGTTTGGAAATCGTGTCGATTATTTGTTTAAAGTGTCTCTAATTGTGTTGCATATTACTATGTCAATTTATACTGATTAAAATTAATAAATTATAGACGAAAAAAAAGATATTGACAAGTTATGGTGTCCAAGTAAAAGACCATAGAATACGATCTCCTTTTGTACATAGAATAATCTATAATAGGAATGTTATCTTTGATGAGAAAATCATACTTCACTCAACGGTTGATGTATGGACATGTAATCATATCAACGAATAGGTGGAGTTCGAATTGACACCAAGTAATAGTCAAGCAGTTGATTATACAACTTCTCATTAGGTTGGTGTTGAACAACTTGAAGCTGAGGAACCGTAAGAAATTCCCCATAATATTGATGTTGATCAATTTTGCAGAGACACATCCTCCTCAAAGATGTTGTTTCAAGGACATGTTTACATTTGCACTACAAGTAGCAACCTAAAGTTCATCATACAACTTCTCATTAGGATAATGTTGAACAACATAAAATTGAGGAACCGCATGAAAGGCCTCATAGTTTGATGTTGATTGATTTTGCAGAGACACGTCCTCCTCAAGATATCGTTTCAAGTGCATGGTTGCATTTGTACTACAAGTTGCTAAGGTGACAGAGACCATCAGAGTCGTTAATTTACAATGAGGCTATTGCATGAGACAAATTTAGATAGTAGACTATTGCTATGTGAGAGGAGATGGAGTTTCTTCACAAGAACCAAACATGGGAGAACAAATTAAGTATCCAAAGGGATGGAAAATTGTAGGCTATAAATAAATCTTGAAGAAAAAGATTGGAACCTCAAGCAAAAAAAGCTTCAGATAAAGGGCACACATAATTGCATGCATTCAGAAGAAATACTTGGATTACAATGATATACTCCTATTTCAGATTCACGTCCTTCAGGGTACTCCTAGCTCTTGTAGCATGTCAAGACTTTAAGATGGATCAGCTAGATGTGATAATAGCTTTTCTGCATCGTGAACTCAAAGAAGACATTCTAATGAATTAACTAGAAAAATCCACTTGTCAAGGCAAAAAATATTACATATGCAAGGTTGCAGAAATCGTCAGTCTATACATGATTGGTCGGGTCACTGACTAAGGATTAATTAGCAGCTGGGTGATTAATCAGATTTAGATGGACTTAAGTCGATCTTGAAATATATAAATCATTTTTTATACATATATTCTTACATATTTACATAGATTTGCATGTTTTTATATTATCATAGTGAAATAAAGGAAGTAATTTAATTTAAATAAAATAATAAGCATATTAAAATAAGTTTTCTTTAAAAAAACTAAATTAAAAACATGGTATCTCCAAACAAAAATCAACCAACTAATCGGCCTAGTTAGTCCGACTATTCGTACCGAGTGGTCGATCGACCAACTATTGACCAATTAGTTAAATACTTGATCGACCACCACACCGATTTGAGTAGTGGGACCGACTAGTCAGGCTAGTCGGTCGATTTTTACAACATTGCACATATGCATATCAAAGATGTCATTGTACCCATATAATGGCACAAATTTTTGACAGTTTCATGATTGGTTTAGCATTCAACAATAGCTCATATGATTGTTGTACTTACCATAGCAAGGTGGAGGATGGATCATTCATCTATTTATTGATTTACAGCGATGATATGTTGGTTGTTGCTATGATAAAAAGTATCATTGATGATCTTAAGAAGCTCCTTAGTTAGAAGTTTGACATGAAAGATCTTGGTGTAATAATGAAGATTTTAGTGATAGAAATCTTCAGGGCGAATCGCTTGCCCGATCAAAACTCTCCTATCATCGATCCATGTGAAGATCTGGCTCTATCCCTGGAGGTGGCAAAGGAGGAGGATCGTGCAAAAGAAAACTCTTCTTATCTCAAAAGAACTACGCTGAGAAGGAATTTTTGAGATTTGGGATGTCCATAGCAAAGCCCCTATATACTCTATCTGTTGCAAATATTCATCTTTCAATATTACTTACACCTCAATCAGATGCAGAGAAAGAGCACATGTCATTAGACCATATGCTAGCGTGGTTCGGAATCCTATATATGCCTTGCTATGCACAAGATCATACCTCATTTATATTGTGAGCATTGTTAGCATCGTCATGAAGTCTAGGGAAGGAACATTAGCAAACAATCAGATTTTTTTATATTTAATAAGAATATTTGATATTAACATTACGTATAAAAGTGGCTCAAAGAGTTCATATATTAATGGGAGGAACTCAATGATAGATAGTGTCTTTACTTAAAGGGATTATATCATTAATTGGAAGGCTACCTTACAACCTTGATTACGTTGTCTGCCAAGGCCTCAAATGTCGGTTTCGGTCACCATTTCGGTACCGACCAAAACAGAATTTCGATGGAATTTCGGTGGAATTTCGACCGAAATTTCGGTCATTTCGGTCATTTTTTGTACTAGGACCCCCATATTTCGGTCATTTCGGTCATTTCGGTGGAATTTCGATTTCGACTGAATATCGATATTCGACAGAAATTCGACCGAATTTCGCTGAAATTTGAGGCCATGTTGTCTGCAAAAGAAAACATTTGGTTAAAAGGTTTAGTTGGAGATCTCGATCTACAACAGAATCAATCTTTAAAATATTGTGACAGTTTTTGTGGAATCTGACTAGCCAAGTATAACGTGCATCATGAGAGAACCATGTATATTAATGTAAGATATCCCTTCATCCATATTGAGAAGAGAATCAATGTGAAGAAGTTTGGTACATGTGATACTCTAGTTGATATGTTCACCATGATAGTTCCTGAGAGCAAATTCAAGCATGCTTGGACTTTGCTCAATGTCAATTGTTGGCAATAGCCCTACAGAGGGAAAGACGATAGTGGGGTCCATGATATATAAGAATTCAATTCAACGTAGATGTTATTGATAATGTATTTAATCCTGTTATCCTAGTTTTATTAAAAAATAAAGACCCTATTGGGATCTAGATCCTATTTGTAGTAAAATTTCAATATTATTTGTATTAGGTTTGCTGGAGAATGTAATAGGGTGGTAATTGGATCTCTCCAGAATCCAATTACCACCCACTCATGTTAGCCTGACATCTAATAACTTTGGGACTCTGGGCTGTCTGTGGGGTTCTATAAGAAGCCCCATACCCCATGTACTCAACGAGAAAGTTCAATAGAAACATAAGTCACTTTGAGGCATTCTCCCGTGGTTTCATCCCGCTCCTTAGGGAGTAGGGTTCCATGTAAAATCCATGTATTCAATGTTTCATATTTCTTTATTTCTTGCTCTATTTATCTATTTCACTTCTGTACAGTGTATCAGAGTGGTTCGATTGTGTGGATCATTTTTTCTTTCTCTCAAAGTTTTAATTTCAAGTTCTTGTTTATTGTGAAGATCTTTATGTTCACATCAGAGCGTGTTCAATTTTAGTTTTTGAAATTTCATTACGAAGATTGTTCCATGTATACGCACTAGTTTTGAAGAGTATGCCGTCACCCAATTCAATAATTATATAGGGTTCCTGCAACCATAATTCTGCAAG
Organism: Ottelia alismoides; assembly: GCA_037367405.1. Classification (NCBI taxonomy): domain Eukaryota; kingdom Viridiplantae; phylum Streptophyta; class Magnoliopsida; order Alismatales; family Hydrocharitaceae; genus Ottelia; species Ottelia alismoides. The sequence continues at coordinate 820,255 of JAZKJV010010019.1, read as the reverse complement.
ACCGAGTCTCGTCTTTCCACAACAGCATTGACGACGAAGGGATTAGAAAACCCTAATTCTGCAATTCCAGATGATGGTTATGCTCAAGAGCATCTCCGATTTGATCCACCTTATAGGCTTTCGGGAACCATCTTGGGTGGAGTTCAATCTCTTCAGGCGTGAAAAAAAAAGGGAACACCTCCATATTCGCTTCTTCGACAGTACCTCCCACAATGCAGTACACCCATGTTTGCTATGAGAGGCAGCCGAAGAAGAATCCTACTTCACCCAAGAAGAAAAAAAAGATGTGCCTGTAAACCTCGCACGCGAACAGCTTCTTCTAGGAGCAAAATTCCGTACGAAGATCTCCTCATGCTCGAAGAAGAAACCAAGGTTGCAAAAGTCGGTAGTCGGTACTCGGTCGGTCAAGTCACTGACTAAGGATTAGTCGGCATTCGTGTGATTAATCGGACTTAGTTGGACTTTAATCGGCTTTTATTTTTTAAATACATAAATTATTTTTATACATATATTATTATATTTTTACATAGATTTGTATATATTTTTATTACCATAATGAATCAAAAGAAGTAATTGAATTTAAAAAAAATATTAAGCGTATTAGAATAAGTTTGCTTTTAAAAAAATAAAAAAAATATGGTATCTCCAAGCAAAAATTGATTGACTAGTGGACCTAATCGGAATTAGTCGGTACTCGGTCGGCCACCCCACTGACTAGACTAGTCGGACCTACTAGTCAGGTTAGTCGGGTGACTTTTACAACATTGGAAGAAACACCTCCATCTTCCAAACGAAGATCCCATGCAACAATGGCCCTCTCCCATAGACAACAGCTACGCCGACCACCTTCGGGCGATGATCACAGTTGTACAACAATTAAGGAGATTTCAACAGGGTTTAAGGAGATCCATCTATAACGAAAACTCATAAATCGGTATTGAGTTAGAGTTTTAAATCATCCTTTATACTTCGGTTCTTCCACCATATTGGAAGATATACATCGTCATCGTCAAAAATGTAGCCTAATTACATCAGCGAGAAGCCAAGCCAGTATAGGTGGGCAGTTATTATAAAAAAAATTTCAACAAGGTGACATCGAGAAGATGAAGAGGAAGAGGGAGATTTTGCGCTGCCGAGTAGAGGAGGAGAAGATGCTTAAAGGAGGGCTACCATCAATAGAGAGGTGAAGGTGAGGAGAGCTACCAAACAAGAATCAGAAAGGGGTAAAGGGGGTTGGACGTTTGTCTTGCATCACAAACATGGCCAGTATTGTTTTAGGTGGGGAAGTTTTGGCCATAGGACGAGCTTGTGCTCGTCTCCGCCTAGGTGCTTTCTGTGCGAGGTGATAGGCCGCAGAAGGTCTTGTTGTCCGAAAGCGATGAAGCTGCAACAGGGTTTTGTGTTGCCGGTCATCAAAGAGCAATCAACTATTGCAAGGTAGGTATAGATGGTGTGTTCTTCGATTTTGTATGCATATGTGGTAAGAGGACACCCCTCGATGTTTTCGATGGATGAAATGGCTGCGGAAAGCTAAAGAGAAGCTTAGGAAGATGTAGGCTCGGTGCATGCACATGTTAGAGAATGCTTGGGATCCACTTTCAATGAAGATGTTCTGACTTTGGGTGAGGGATTGCATTCTATGAAGATGTCTCTCTCAAGTGGATGTTGCTCAATTCTTAAGCTTTGAGTTGTTTGCTGGTATTGTTTGGTCGTCTCCAAGATTCACATATGGGGAAGATGTTGCCCCGACATGAAGTGTAGTTAGAATATATGTAATTCCTTTCCTCTCACGCTCTGTGGAGGTGTTGAAGCCAACACTAAGGGAAATTGGGGTCTTGACAAAGATTCTTACGGATGGAAGGTACCACGATCAGACCCCCATGTCACTATCGCAAGTTTGGATTGCTCGAAGGTGGATCCTAATGAGAGTGCATGCTCGTTGATGGTTGGCCAAGCGAGTTTTCGTCTTCACGTGCAAATGGTTTCTTCTCTGCCGCCCCCAACACCGCCAGCTACCAATCAAGGTATATCAGAGCAATCATCATGTTTGGAGGAAGGCGAAATTCTGATGTCGGAGCTGTTGTTAGATGAGGGATCTCCGAAGACGGAAAACTCGGATCCTGAAATGATTCTGTTTTCGATGGTCGCAAAAACTTCAGAGTTTGAAATTTCAAATTTCAAAAGATGACCAAATCTGGAAGGTATATGTAAGCTGACGAGGAATTCTCAAAGAAGATTAGAGCCATCACCTACTTTCCTTTTTTTTGTTTTAGGGTTCTTGTGGAGAAATTGGCGGAGCGAGGGTGTGAGGAGATCCGAGGACCTGAGCCCTTATTCGGACCCATCTTTGTTGGGTTTATTTTCTTGCTTGCGAGTTCAGGAATCGAGTCGAGGACCAGACCCGAGGGTGGTTTGCAATTGGGTCACCCGATTATCGAACCACTTGCTGAAGAGCCGACTTATCACAGGATACGTGAACACGAGTGATGCCCAAACCTTAATTGAAGACCCGAATGTGATTATCAGGTCCCCCGTTAACCTCGATATAGAGTCGAGGGGTCATGGTGTGCCTGCTTCTAGAGCATCATGTCTCACGCCTAAAATCGCCCAGGTGATGGTTGATTTTCCCATGTTTCGAGACACGGAGGAGAAGGGAAAGGGTCCTAGAGTTTCCGCCGCTAACCCTTTGGAGCCAGAGCAGCTAAAAACTCGAGCAGAGGTTGACGAAACCGCGGTGGTGACTACGGTGGAGGAATCTATGGAGGTGCCAACGTTCCCTCATAAATTTCCTCCTCTGGAATAATCGACATCAGGGCTTGAGATCGTGGCTATTAATGCACTCCATGAGACCTCTCCATCTTCCTCTAGTCTATCAAGAGGCAATGGTGGGGAAATGAAGAGATATCACCCAATAAAGGCTCAAACTACTATCAGTATTGTTTGCTCTAAAGAAAAAACAAAAGTTGCGGCGATACTAGTATAAATGGGAACCTTAAGAAAATGATGAACCCTTCTCCCACTTTAAGTAGGATCGGCTACATGGATTCTTGCTCAAATCCATGTTGAAAGATCTGACTATTTTTTACACTAGTTGTCGGCTATCTAACGCAACCCCCACAAGGAGGGATTTGAACCCTGGTCTTTTGAGTGGTAGACACGTTGCACTACCACCAAACTATTGGAGTGTGTGTAAATGGGAACCTTAAAATAAAAAAATAAGCACTTTTTGCAATAATCGGTTGAATATTCAGTCGAATACTCGAATATCCATGCCGAACATTCGGGAATATTCAGGTTGGATGGAATATTGATTGAATAGCAACATTATATTCGGTTACTACACCCCATAAGCATATTCGGCTGAATATTCAGTCCATTCGGTCGAATATTGCAACAGTAGGTTCAAGTGTGGTTGTCTCATGTGTTTATGTCTCTTGTTTACCTTCTCCAAATATGAGTTGTGGGCTTATCTCAATGGGAGAATTCAATGTCACCCTTCTCATCTCTGACCGTCCTAGGCTACGAGGGGGACATGACCCTAGTTCGATCGATTTTGCATCGTTGATTAATGGGTTGGAGCTCGAGGTGTTAGATGCTTCTAATACTAAGTATACTTAGAGGAACTCTGATTCTCTCTCATGTCTCGATCGGTTTCTGCACCGCCAGAGCTGCTAGAGGAGCCCCCTCTTTCCGCAACTTCGAAAAGGACGCATACCATGTCAAATCACGCTCTCTTGGTATGGGATTCAGGTGGAGATGCGATTCTCATGGGTTTATTGAGGTTCGAGCAAGCGTGGTTGCAGGAGGAGAATTTTAGATATTTGATGTCCAATCACTGCCCCCCCCCCCCCGTGTGTTCGGGTTCTGTGGTAGCCTATATAGCACAGAAGTTGACTACCCTTCGTGGCAGGCTTTGTTTGTTCAAAAAGGAGGTTAGAAAGGCAAGAAAAGTCTGTCAAGCAGAGGCAGAAAATGAGATTGGACTAGTTAATGGACCAGAGGATGATAAAGATCTTCCAGTGGAGGAGCGGGAGAGCAGAGGAGGATAAGAAGAGGGTAATTGTGTGGAAGCAGCGATCACGGCAATCTTGGCTCGAGGAGGGGGATGCTAATACGTCCTACTTTCATAAAATGGCTAGCGGAAGGCGTCGGCACAATTTGGTTAGATTTATTATGGTGAATAGCATAAAAGTGGAGAGAGATCGTTAAATGGGATGACCTATCGCAGATCATATCCTTGAGTTCTCCAGATGGTCAGAGAGAAGGCCGTAGAGGTGGACGGGCTTGGAGGCTAGCCATCTTTCCGGGCAACATGCAAAGAGTTTGGTCTTAAGCTTCACGAAGGAGGATGTGAAAGCAGGTGTATGGAGTTTGAATGCAGATGGAATGCTCGGACCTGACGAATTCCGTGTTTTCTTCTTCAAGGAATTTTGGTCAGTTGTTGGGAAAGATATTGTTGATGTTGTCATAACATTTGCAGGTGGTAATGCAGATTTGGAGAGGATTAACAAAACCCTCATCTTCTTACTTCCCAAGAAGGATGTGGTCATGCATATAGGGGACTTCCGCCCAATTGCTTTATCCAATGCTCTTTATGGAAAATAGATTGAATAGAATTTTGGATTACATTATCTCTCCCTTACGGTCATCTTTTATTTCTGGAAGACAAACTGGAGACAGCATGGTAATGGCCATAGTATCATTGCAGGTTGAAAGAGGCATAGAGTCAAGGATTTGACATGGAAAGTGGACTTCTTTAAGGCTTAAGACATGCTTGACTGTCGTTTCCTTTAGGTGGCGCTGGCAAAATGAGGTTTCCCAAATATCTAGATCAATTGGATGAAGCATTATGTCACTACAACCTCGTATTCGGTGCTCGTCAAAGGCCATCATGAAGGCGGTTTTTCCAACCGCATAGGGGTTTGCGTCAAGGGTGCATCCTCACACTTATGCTTTTTGTCAGTGCAACTGATGTGCTGCATTTTTGGTTGATCAGGTGTCACAGCGGGAGGTCACTACAGGATACTCCCTTAGAGATAAGGTAGATAATATCGGTATCGATATCAGTATCGACTACTTGTGGATATGATATATCGTTGATATAATATATATATATATATATATATCGACGATATATCGATGCCATATCACCCGAATCGACTTGATTTTATGAAGAAAATGGCTTGGGAAGGACAAATATCAGCGATATACCGATCACTTATCGATACTGATATATCGCCGCTATATCGTGATATGGCTTACCCTGCTTGGAGATACTCACATTCTACTCTTGATGACACCATTTTCTTCATTGAAGGAGGTCAAGTGGAAGCTAAGAGGATGGCTACATTGCTCGAGATTTTTGAGGAACTTTCTGAGTTTGTTCTCAACCATAGTAAATCTATAGCTATCATGTTTGACATGGAAGATCTGGAGGCTCAAACTTGTACTATGGAACTTGGGATGGCGAGAGCATCATGTTTATTCATTACCTTGGATTGCAGATATCGAGTGGAAGTCTTAAGATGGTTGATTGGCTTCCATTGATTGAGAAAATGTAAAGAAAGTTGTATGGTTGGAGGGCGACGATTTTGTCCCATGGGGTGACGTCTGGTGCTAATAAAGGTTGTCATTCTTGAGGCTCTTGTGTTTTATTTGTCAGCAAGACTAATTCCTGTGGATATTCATCGAGGGGTTTGAGTTGATTATGAAGAGATTCTTTTGGGGAAAGTCGGGCCAGGAGGGCTTTCGAATTCATTTTATTGATTGGGAGACAACCGCACAACCTAAATCTACATGCGACCTTGGGATTCATCGTTTTGATTCCATGAATGAGGCTCTCATTCTGAAGTGAGTGAGGAGGATTTGGGGGAAAGGTAAGGACCTTTGTTGCAGACATATTCGTCGCATTTACGACATCCCAGTTCACGGGAACCTACCTTGCAGTGCATGCTTCTTTTTCCCCCTCAGCCTTTTGGAAAAGAATTCAAGAAGTTATGTTGTGGTTTCCAGATCTTTTTCGCTCAGTTCTTGGCAAGGTAGGAAATATCAACATCAACATCATATCGATATGTTGTTGATATGATATTCCAACGATATATCAGCGATATATCATTGAAATATCGCCCATATCGACACACTTTTGTGAAGGAAGGATCGAAAAAGAAGTATATCTCCGATATATCGGTCGATATCGATCCCATATCGATACGGACATATCGTGATAATTTCTACCTCGGTTCTTGCCAGCTGATGCAGCGTGAATCGGATAAATAGGGTCTTATTTATTTTTTTATCCAATAATTAGTGTCTCATTTTATAATTGAGTCATTGTATTTTTTACTTTAAATAAAGAATCCGCCAAGCCTCGCTCGCTTGGCGACGGTGGAGGCCAAGCCTCGCTCGCTCTCGGACCACAATCCCATCGTGGGTGTTCGGGTGAAGTCCCGATTCAGCGGGGCATGTTCAGGTATGAGAAATGCTGGCTTTTGGAGGCCAACTTCCGGGAAATTGTGGCTGTGCACTGGGTGGGGACGGTGGTGTCGGGATCCGTTGTTCACAGATTTGTACAAAAGCTTTCATCATTGAGAGTGCGTCTTGCAACTTTCAAGAGGGAATCGAGGGCGGCCAAGGCTGCGGCTAGGACGGAGGCGGAGGAGATCATTCAGAAGTTGGATTCGTTGGAGGACTGTAGGGGGCTCTCGACGGTGGAAATTGAGACTCGGGCGGTGGCTCATAAGAAACTTTACGAAGAGGAGAAGAAGCGCGTCACAGAATGGAGGCAGAGGTCGAGAATTAGCTGAATTCGGGAGGGGGACGCAAATACATCCTTCCATCGGTGTGCTAATGGGAGGCGGAGAAACAATGCCTTGCGCTCCATTGTCGTTGATGGGATATGCGTGGATGGAAACAAGGAGATGGGTCTTGCTATTGCGACGCATTTCAAGGACGCTTCCTCGGTTGTCACCCCCCGGAGATGGAGATGGCTGGGGCTGGGGACTAGGACCGTTTCGAGGCCCTCGTGGTCGGTCCTTCTCCGTGAGGCTACCTTGGAGGAGCTGAAGGACGTCGTTTGGGCTCTAAACGACGATGCTGCGCCTGGTCCCGATGGATTCCCGATCTCTTTTTACAAGGACTTCTGGGACATCATTGGGCAGGAGGTGCTTGACGTGGTGGTCGAATTCTGCCAGGGGAACGCGGGTTTTGATCGGATCAATCGCGCGCTTCTTGTCTTGCTTCCGAAGTCGTCGGCGACCTTTGCTATTGGAGATTTTCGGCCTATCGCCATTTCGAATGCCCTGTACCTGATCACGGCGAAGGTCCTTGCGGGGAGGCTCAATAACATTCTTGGGAGTCTTGTTTCGCCGGCCCAAGCAGCTTTCATCCCGGGGCGGCAAATTTCCGATTGCATCTCACTCGCCTCGGAGATTATTGCGGACAGGCGGCAGAGGGGTACGAGCGGATTGTTGTGGAAGGTGGATTTTGCTAAAGCATATGATACTCTGGACTGGAGATTTCTCTGGTCGGTGCTGAAGAGGAAGGGCTTTCCGGACTTGTAGATCTCTTGGATGCGGCGTTGTATCACTACGGCGTCATTTTCGATTTTGGTCAATGGTCGGCCGGAGGGGGGTTGGATCCAACCGCGGAGGGGGAGCGTTAGGGGTGCCCCTTGGCGCCTTTGCTCTTCATTCTTGCGGCCGATGTGCTCTCCGATATTGCGGACTGTGTCTTTGGTCGTGGACTCTCCAGAGGTTACTCGAGGGACGAGTTGATGGTTCCAATCGTCCAATACGCTGATGATACACTCTTTTTCATCGAGGGGGGCCTTGAGGAGGCCAACGGCATGGCGGTGGCTCTTGAGATCTTCTTTGAGCTATCGGGGTTGGCTAAGAATAATGCTAAGTCGACGTTTGTTCCGTTCGGAGGTGCGCAGCTTCTTACTGACGGTCTTACGACGACCCTGGGCTCGGGGAAGTCCTCTCAGCCGATCGATTATCTGGGCACGCCGTTGACGCTGGGGAGGACTCGAATCAGCGATTGGTTGAGGGTTGTGGAGAAGGTTGAGGCAAGGATGGCGGGTTGGAAGGCCGCGGTTCTCTCGAGGGGTGGCAGGTTGATTCTTGTGAAGTCTGTTCTCTCCTCCATTCCCATTTATCTTCTTTCCAACCGTAAGATGCCAAAGGGGATTAGGGGGCGGCTGGAGAAGCGGATGCGCTCCTTCTTATGGGGTAATAATGCGGGCGGGAACAGGGGAATCCATCTGGTGGGATAGGAGGATATCTTACAACAGAAGAACAATGGGGGTCTGGGGGTGAAATCGCTGGCGCAAATGAACGACGCACTTCTTCTTAAGTGGGCTAGCAGGGTCTGGGGACCGGGGGATGACCTCGTTTGCGCGGTGTTACGGAGGATTTACAGAGTAAGGGGTGCTCCACCATCGCTGACGGCCGCCATCAACTCCCCGACCCCTTTCTGGCGGGGGGTGGTGAAGTCTTTTGTGGACAACATCGCCCTTTTCAGACCGGTGCTCGGGAGGGGGGACTCTTTCTCTTTTTGGACTGATGATTGGTCGGGGAGGGGGGCCCTCTGCTCTCGGTTCCCCCATCTGTTTGTGCTTGTAGAGGAGAAGGCCTGCTTGGTTGCGGAGTGTTGGGATGATGGGCTTTGGTGCCCAACCTTTTCCGCTAACCTATCTGATCAAAGGTTCGACGATTTCTTGGCCTTGCTGGAGTCCGTGCGGGAAGTGGGGCCCCTGAGTGGGGGACGGGATCACTGGTGCTGGAGGGAGGGGTCCTTCTCGGTCAGGGGGGCCTATGGTGCCATTTCAAGGCCTCCGCCGGCCATCTCCGACCTGCTTGTTAGGGACTGTGCAAATATTTGGGCTCTCCTGAGAGAATTGGTATCTTCCTTTAGTTTCTCAGGAGAAAGAGGCTGATGACGCGGGATCGGTGCGTCAGGCTTCTTGGTGTCGAGTCGGACAGGTGCATGATTTGTAGTGCAGCGATCGAGTCGGTGGATCATCTCTTTTTCTCATACCCCTTGGTTTCTCAACTTTGGCAGGAGCTGGGCTCAGACTGGTGCCGCAGTGATGGCTTCCAGCCTTTTTGAGACTCTCTCCACGCCAACTTCAACCATCCAAGGGGAGAGCGGCTATATCCCATGGCCCTTCTATGGGCGGTGTGGCGGGGGCGAAACAAACTGTTGTTCTCGGATCAGCGTTTTTATAAAGAAAATGTACGGTGTTCGCTAAACGAATGGTAGACGAGTGGGTCTCGTAGCGTGCTAGTTGTAGTGGGCTTTTCGTTGTATGGCTTTTGGTTCTCCTTTTGTTATGATTAAATAAATTTGGGGCGGACACCACCAAGTGTTTCCCCCTATCTTTTAGACTTCAAAAAAATAAAGAGATCGCGTATGATCTCAAAATTAGTTCGTCAGTTTCAATTTGAATTTCGAATTTAGTTAGTTAGAGTCAATTAGAGATTTGAATTTATTTCAAATCAATTAGTTAGTTGGTTAGAGTCCAAATTAGGATAAGTTTGATTCAACGCCTTAAATGTCGGTTTCGGTCACCATTTCGGTATCGACCAAAACAGAATTTCGGTGGAATTTCGACCGAAATTTCGGTCATTTCGGTCATTTTTTGTGCTAGGACCCCCATATTTCGCTCATTTCAGTCATTTCGGTCGAATTTCAATTTCGACTGGATATCGATATTCGACAGAAATTCGACTGAATTCCGCTGAAATTTGAGGCCATGGTTTGATTTGAATTTTGATTTTGGTTTCTATTTTTGTAATCCCATCCCTCCTATATAAAGGGATGATGGTCTATTGTTTTGAGACAGGTCAGAATATATGAATATTTCAGTTATCTCTTTATCTTTGTCTCTCTATTTCCTTCTCTCTCAACGTGGTCTTCACGATTCTCATCCCAAAATCCCACGCATCCGGCGTGTTATTCTCCTCTCCCACCCTCTCATCTCTTCTCCACTGATAATTCCACCATCAAATTATTTTTTCTCGTCATTGCAAATTCCATTCTGCATCATTTGGTATCAGAGCATGGCATCTAGATCGTCCTCACGATCTGGCGATCCCTCCCGTCGTTCACACGGAAAGTCGAAAGGATCTCGCTCCAACGACCGTGCATGACGTGCCGAGGTTAGACAAGCATTATCTAATATGCTCCAAGTTTGTGCCTATATGCAAGCTTTGGCGTCACATATGCAAGAGCCGCGAAATGTTGAAGCATTGACGCGCCAACTAAAAGAGAATGCCGCCAAATCAAAGCCTCCCACTACCGAAGCTGCTGTCCAGATTTTTGACGAAGAAAACAACGTCGTCAACGACGATTTGTTCGCAGTCCAGACCGTTGCAGACCTGCAGTCACCGGAGAAAGCGACTCCAACGCCACCCACGACCCTCCCACGGGCCCCCTCCGCTACCCACACACGTCCAGCAACCAGTCCAGCCCCCTCACAGCCCCTCCTCGCCCTTCCCGCACCTCCAGTGCAAATCCCGCCGCCATCTTTAGTCGAAGAAGTTACTGTCCAAGGCAAGTTTGAGCAATAATGAAGAAAATGAAGGAAAAAGCCCCCATGAGCTTGATGTTCTGGCTGTTTCAAATCAACCACCAACGACAAAGTTGATTCCAGCAATGTCTTCAACCCCTCCGTAGCTCTTCGACGACTCCCCCGTACCTCGGGCGACCCCTTCAACACCGTTGCAGCCCCTTTCCATCCCCAAACCCAATTCCGAAGTTGTTGTCCAACCCTACATCCGCGCACAATCGCCCCCACCAGTACCAACGACAACCCCAAAACCCTCTCCATCTCCATCGTTAAACCCCACTACCCATGTCGCCGCCCTCCCCCTCCCTACCCGGTGCCGCCTCACACTTCTTCTCATCCCACCAGCACGCCGCCGAATCCTCCTTCTCGGCCCTACACTACCACCACAACTCCCGCTCCCCCAATCCCGCTGCAGCCGCGCCTTCATCTTCCGCGCCTCCCTCTCATTTTGTTGCCGCCACCGCCATTGAATGCGGAAGATGAAAACTCTATTTTTCTTTCCATCCCAAGGAAACTCATATCCCATGAAAAGGGGGATAATTGGTTCATTTGGAAATATTATACGAAACCCCTCACACCAAGAATTCTTTATCTAAAGGGTAAAGAATTATACATATGGGTGAGTTTTTATTTAAGTGAAGGGGTAAAACTTTTCCAGTTGTGTCCCTTGGTGGGAAGAAATTATAAACGCAACATGGAAAAGGAGCAAACCTGGGAGGTCCGATCAATCAATCTTTATGGAATTCTCCACCAACAGATCGAAGATCAAGCAATTCGTCGGGAGACGAATTTTTCAAGCGGAGGAGAACTGATGCAGCGTGAATCGGATAAATTGGGTCTTATTTATTTTTTTATCCAATAATTAGTGTCTCATTTTATAATTGAGTCATTGCATTTTTTTACTTTAAATAAAGAGATCGTGTGTGATCTCAAAATTAGTTAGTCAGTTTCAATTTGAATTTCGAATTTAGTTAGTTAGAGTCAATTAGATATTTGAATTTATTTCAAATCAATTAGTTAGTTGGTTAGAGTCCAAATTAGGATAAGTTTGATTTGAATTTTGATTTTGGTTTCTATTTTTATACTCTCATCCCTCCTATATAAAGGGATGATGGTCTATTGTTTTGAGACAGGTCAGAATATATGAAAATTTGAGTTATCTCTTTATCTTTGTCTCTCTATTTCCTTCTCTCTCAACGTGGCCTTCACGATTCTCTTCCCAAAATCCCACGCATCTGGCATGTTATTCTCCTCTCCCACCCTCTCATCTCTTCTCCACCGATAATTCCACCATCAAATTAATTTTTCTCGTCATTGCAAATTCCATTCTGCATCACCAGCAATGCCTCTTTTGCATTTTGGATTGATCATTGGACGGATACTAATTCTTTTGCAACACGCTTCCTTGGCTTTTTTCTTTAGCGATTGACAGTGAAGCACACGTGGTAGACTGTTGGCTTGATGGGAGCTAGATGCCTTCATTTTTTACAGGTGTTACGGACCAACGCTTAGAAGATTTTTTTGTCTTGCTAGACAACCAGGTGTGACCATTGAGTTTGGAAAATTAATGTATTCTCACTGAAGAGGACTTGCACATATGTGGATAAACCATCACCTAAGGTGATGGCCAATCTAATACGGGACTGCAACTTTGTTTGGAGTTTGAAACTTGCCAGTAGAATCGGCATTTTCTTGTGTCTATTCAAAAGAAAACGCATCCTAATAAGAGACTGTCGTGCAAGATTTTTTGAAGGGGTATCCGATTTGTGCCTCCTTTGTGGTGTGGAGATAGTGACAGTGGAACATCTTTTCTTCCGTTGTGAAAGGACTTCATCAATCTAGTCCGAGCTTGGTATTGCATGGGTGAAAACTTACAAGTTTTGAGGGTTTTTGGGACGGTTTATTTTGCGAAGCACAAACCAAAGGAGGAACTTCTTCTGCATGTTGCAGCAACATGGGCATTATGGCTAGCTAGGAATTGTGCACTCTTTGGTGCTCAACGCTATTACATTGGCAATGTAATTTCTCATGCCAAAAGTCCCAAAACTCTCCTCGAGCCTTGGTTTCTATAAGTATATCCATGTTTCTTTATTATTAATATATTTGGGGCGGACAACATAGTGTGTTTCCCCTTTTTTTGGTTTCAAAAAAAAACGTGTGAGATTTGTAAATCTTGTGTTATGAGTTTTCTTATTTGCTTATCAGTATGTATTTTTCTGCATCCCACTTCCGTTACACGCAACAAGATAATCCCACAGAAGGAAAGAGTTATCAAATCAAACCAAACCTTTAAGGGATCATTCAGGTCTGGTTTGTTTACTTCATTACCCGATGATTTTCAGTGTAATCCACCATACAAATTAATGAATTTTCTATTTCAAATTAAACTATCAAAATGACATGGATTATAATACCTGGTGGCTTTTGCCAGGAAATTTGAATACTTGTCAACTTTTCCATTGAAAATTGGAACATGGCACCCGGTTTTAAATCATTCAAGCTGACTGAAACTGGATGAGAAGAATCCATGTCCATTGACTTTGTAAGTTCACCTCCCATCAACCTTGATGCAGATATTTTCTGTTTAAAAGCAGAAGATAACCTTTTCTCCTTGATATTTTGCAGACAATTTGCACTCGTAGCAGCACCTGTTTTCCCATGCTTGCCCTGCTGCAGGAAGAAAGCACGCATTTTTGCTTTTTGGATATCATCAGCACAAAGGGGACGACTTTTGTTTGCCATGACAGCTCTGGAAACCTGCACACTTCTGCCTGAAATGGCACTATCCGGCTGCTCCACCATCAATACTTTTCTGCGCTCTTTGGTTTCTGTGCCCGCTAAGGAAGAGAATGTTACACCAAAAACAGATAACAGTAGCAACAATATTGAAGTATGAACTAGAAATATTGGCGTAACCAGTCAAAATAAATAATGTCAAACCCCACAAAGGAAAAAAAATGAATCGCCCTGAAAAGAGTGATTTCAATCAAAAAATAATATATTCTGCATGAGGAATGCAAAAACAACAAAGGGGAGAAGCCATAATTGATGATTCTACTTCTGTTTAACATTTCCCAAAATCATATACACCGACTTGGACAGACCTGCTCATGTTACAGCAATTGAAATTATTTCCCCTAGTAACACAATTCGATAAAATAAAATCAGCTTGTTTCATGGGTTTGGAAACTCGAGGAAACAGAAGGAAATAACCAAAAATTCCATGCCATGCCAAAGACGGGCCATTTTTGCATGCATCCTGATTGCATCAAAATAATGTGAAATGTCATGTTTTAAAACTCTGATTGTGGCAGAGCATCAGTAAAAAGATCCACAAATGAGACTAAAACCCATACGGATATAGCAAAAAATACTAACCAATGACCAATCTAAGTCTTCTACACTCTTCTCAAAGCATGAGGTCACTTGTCATCATCCTATTTAAGAACAGAACTCGGACGAAATAGTAGAGATCCTTGCAGTCTGCTTCCTTTCCTACTATACCACCAAAACTTGAGAGATTCCTCTTTGAGAAACCCCGTTTACTAAAGAATGATTTTGAACATCAGTCGCCTTGCACAGTTATATGGTAATGGCAAATTCATTATTTTCTTCCTTCCCTTATCGCCAACTATGTTCCTTAAATTCAAGTTAGGGCTCAACGAGTGCCCAATAAACTAATTATATTGAAATTTTCCCAATTTTGAAGACCTCTGTACAAGGCTACATCAACTCTCGACTTCTTTGAAATTTTATCTCCTTATGAGTTTATCAGTAACATGAAGCTTATTTGGATCTCTATTAGTTTTAATAATTTTGGTCTAATGCAATTTTTCAAAGAATTATTTGTAGTCCGGAAAGGTTAATTACTTCTTTGCCCATCTTTCCAATCTCGAGCATACTTGCGAATTCTAGCACTCTATGGACAGTTCTGAAATGTCATTACGGGGAGATTGATTTTTATATTTAACGACCTCGATGCTCTTGCAAATTCTACAAATCGTTGGGCTGATTTGAGGTGCTTCTGCAATTTATTTTTGCATGGAGATTTCAAAATATTAGAAACATAAAGGCCTTCTTGAAGTGAAATAAGAAGTCCATACTTCATTTAAGTACAAAGCGAGTTAAACATAATCACAATTTTCTCTAAGATAACTTTCATAATATCATGGGACTTCAGGTAATGAATACATATCTAGACATCAATTCCTTGGAAAGTAATCTACTAACGTTAGGCAATTTGCCTCCCCTTCGAGAAGATATCCAGCAGTACTTATGCGGAGAAATACAAGAGCCCTGGTTGGCATTGCAGCTCTGTTGTGAGAGTCATAACAATATAAAACCAGTCCGTGAGACTTGGATGAAGACCACAAAATCCAGGGTCTGATGGAGGTAATAATTATTACACATGTGAGCTCAGGGTGAACCGTTTCTACAAGTGTTGACTTCTTTTTTCAACTCAGTATTATATATTGATTATCAAGTAAAAAAAACTTGATGCGATCGGGATGTTATTGTAATATTTTTATATATCAGTAAAAGTTATTTATTTTCACTCTCTATCTAAGATTAATGAATGCATGCACTTATAAGGTCTCTTAATACAATTAAGGATATATACCATGGACATCTTGATGATTACACAGTTGTTGGTTGATCCAATGGTTGGATCATAGAGGATGGTGTTGAGATGATATCTAAAGAGTTAGATTGAAGACTCAATTAGCACCGTCAAATGATTGTCAAGAAAGAATCTCCAGCCTGAGAAGGGGATGATCATCCTTGCTCCAAAGGTTGATATCCGACCGACATCTTGATGTAGATCCTCCGCATTGGAATAGAGATTCGGAGATATCAGATAAGTTAAGTCAAAAAGTTGACTTAGCGGGATCGAAATATCAAAGACCTATGTTACATGCTATCGCGATATAGGCATGCCTCCTTTGACCGGAGACAGATGTATTACTATATGTCTGAGCATGTACATTAGGCAGGCCATTAGGTTGATGACCTAATCAAGGTCTATACACACGCGAGCTGGTGTGCATAGAAGGGCATATGCGTAAAACACGATCTCTTAAATGGATCATACATGTTTACTATTGATTCGGAAGATGTGAGCTCACTTGTGAGATACTGGGACCAGCCAAATTCCATCAATGGTCATCTTATTTTAGAAGCATGACAAAATTTATATGTAGGATTCGCATGACAAAATTTATATGTAGGATTAGCATGACAAAATTTATATCCTTGGACTGGTATATGCTTTGAAAAGCATACGATTAGCACCAACCCTAAAGATTGAATGAGAAACTTAATGACAAAACCCTAAAGAAGAGAGTTCAAATAAGATCAGAACTTCGAGTTTATTCTAGGTCTTCCGGTATGCAGGATAGTACGGGTACTGGGAATACTCGATGGGATGTGATATTAATCTATTGTATAACCATGACACTTCCATTTTGAGGGAGTAATGAAATAGGTTTGGATTTTAGTGACTCCACTCAATAGACTGATTATCCAATCTAAGCTCAAATGTTGGACATTGGATTAAATTTGATTCGGATATAATGAGAAGATTGGATATTCTGTTTGATTTGATCAGGCATCTCTGAGAGGTCTTCTAAATCTGGATATGAGATTAGATATCAACATCCAAGTCACTATACATGGGATATACAGTCGTCATGTCCTTACTCCAAGTATCCGCGAAGAAGACACGCTATTCTTGAAAGAGCTCAAGAATAATTCCATTGTTGACAATACCTAAGCATTGAAAAATTGATAAATTAAATTGAATTTAATAATCAATAATAATATAGATGTGGTTTACATTATTTTGAACATGTGTAGAGAGGTATCTACAATAATTAAATCAGATTTAATTATCATAAATAATTGACGTAGATTACACTATCTACAATAATCACAGATATTGTGGATATGATCCCTAATATCATAGAGAGACTTAATTATGAATAGGATTCACAATTTATGAGTTAATGTGAACTGGATTCACATTGTACAACTAAATATAAATATGATTTACATTTAATATTGGATGGTACAATATGATTCATAATTATCAATAGCATGATTGAAATCATCGTAAAACAATTTGAAGTAAAAATTCAAGTAATAAAAGTGTTGCATGTGTAGAAGATTTGATGGAGATTAAGATCTCACCAAATAGGAAAGAAGTGGGAGACACTCCACTCTTAATAGGAGTGGATGGCCATGGCGGAGCCATCAATGGTGACCGTCCACCCCTATTAGTAAGAAGGCTCTCCTCTTCCCTAATTCTTCCACATGGTGATTGATTTTATTGACATAATTTGTTGAAGAATATCTTCAACTTATTTTCTTGAAGATTAATAGTGATCTTGGAAATTGCAAATTAATCTTGACCACTGATTCAATTAGGAGTGCATCTCCACCATCCATTTTGTTATAACAAAAAGGATAACATTAGCTCTTTCTTTGGACAATTACGTTGAAGCAATTTTTGCAACAACTCTCCTCCTATATATACCACATGTCCAAACTCTCTCTCTCTTCCCTTGTGGTCGTCTCCTGCCCTATGGTTGAGAAGACACGATCGTCATCACGTTGTCGTCGTATTTCCAGACTAATTGCTCGTGATCTCCGTCTTCTTTGATGTTCCGTGCTCTTGAAGAAAGTGGTGGATTTCGTACGACGAAATCAGAAGGTTCTCCGATCGAATCGTCATTATGGATTGTGGGAAGCATGTGTCTCATCCTCGCACCCACAAGCAAGGCCCTAAATGTCGGTTTCGGTCACCATTTCGGTATCGACCAAAACAGAATTTCGATAGAATTTCGGTGGAATTTCGACCGAAATTTCGGTCATTTCGATCATTTTTTGTACTAGGACCCCCATATTTCGGTCATTTCGATCGAATTTCGATTTCGACTGGATATCGATATTTGATAGAAATTCGACCGAATTTCGCTGAAATTTGAGGCCATGCCCACAAGTGCTCTCTACGACAGATCGAACTTAAGACGGGAGGTCTCTTCTCTTAGAGACTCGTGGATCACGATCATGCTTCAAGAGGTAATCATATTACTTGTGTGATCTTGATGAAACGACAAAGGAATCGTTCCCATTTCATGTGGTTTCATCGAATTTTTTAAAATTTCCGATGTTGCATCGACTAGTATGACTAATCAACCTAGATCTTATACGACGTGATCTTCACGTTTCCGTGATGCACGGAGGCGTATTCCCTCGCCTTCAATAATGGCAATAAGTGAACATGGTAAACTCACAGTAGTGAGCAAATGGATAGACAAAGATTCATGTGTGGAGGCTAAGATGCTGCTAACTATTGTGGCTCCAGCACTCATGGTAGTCACGACGGGGATGCATAACCAACTTCAGTTGCATGGTCTAAATTGCACAAATGCCCACAGCAGATTCATGCGAGGGTGTGTTATTTTGAGGGATTGGCATCATGCCATGATGAGGAGGATTTCATGTGATGGCCAGTACAGAGAACTTAAGTGAGAAATTGCAGAACTTACTTGGACTGATGATGCTGCTGAACTGCCGAATTGTTGTAAGCTAATCATAACGAAATCCATTTATTCCAGAAACTGGATTGTGTCATGATGGTGAGATCTGCAAAATATGAAGCATTTGTTGCCACACATGTGGTATACTCACCCTATACAGAACACCCACATATTGAGCGTGTTTCGCATATTCGGCTTAGTAGGGGGCTTGAGAGCGATAAAAGAATGAAAAGAGCGTACTTTATTCTAAAGGTCTAGGGGTCCTTATATAGGACAAAACCTTAGAGAGCTCAAAAGGGAAAAATACATAAGAACCCCTAGTGGAGTTACAATGATAAAATAAGAATCGTATGTTTATATTACTAACACTCCCCCCTCAAGTTGGAACATATTTATCAATCATGCCCAACTTGAAAATTATCCACAGAAGATGCTTCTTGGGTAAGGCCTTAGTGAATACATCTGCAAGCTGAAGATCGGTGGTAATGTGAGAAGTAGTAATCTTCCCAGGTCTGACAGCATCTCGAATAAAATGGCAGTCAATCTCTATATGCTTGGTTCGATCATGGATCACAGGATTCGTGGTAATGTAAGTAGTAGATTTGTTGTCACTGTATAGTGAAATGGGAGTGGTGACCGCAATGCCAAGTTCTTGCAGAAAAGTTAATAGCCACGTTATCTCACAAGTCGCTTGAGCCATTGCCATGTATTCTGCTTCTGCATTAGATCTGGAAATGACAGTTTGTTTCTTGCTTCTCCAGGTGACAAGATTTCCTCCAACCATCATAGCATATCATGTGATGGAGCGTCGATCCTTTGGTGAACTTGCATAATTTGCATCAGCATATGCAATAACGTTAGTGTACCCATTTGCCCCATAAAAGAGGCAACACCATGGAGATTCCTTCAAGTATTGTAGTATCTGAAGAATGTTTTATCAGTGACTGTAACAGGGTTGCTTCATGTGTTGGCTAGCTCTGCTTATTGCATAAGAGATATCTGGTTTGGTAACAGTGAGGTAGAGAAGTTTGCCAACCACGCTCCTATATCAAGTGACATCTTCGAAGATGGGATCGGAGGACGTAGAGTGTATCTTTGGATCTGCCAGAATACCCGAAGGCTTACTTCCAAGTAACCCGACTTCAGTAAGGATGTCCAAGTCGTATTTTCTCTGGGAGGGATGAAGGCCTTCTACGGTGCGTAGCACTTCTATGCCCAAGAAATAGTGTAATGGACCAAGGTCCTTAGTAACAAACACTTTCTGGAGAAAGGTCTTGGTTTCTGGAACCCATTTATCATCATCACCTATGACAACCATATCATCTACATAGACAGCAAGTATAACGGTACTGCTTGTTCGTCTTCTGAAAAATACAGAATAGTCAGAGGTTGTTCTCTGAAAGCCAACAGTGCTGATTTTTGCCGTGAGTCTGTCAAACCATGCCCTTGGGCTTTCTTTCAGGCCATATATTGCCTTGCGAAGTCGACATACATACTCCCCTTCGACTTCATACCCCGAAGGCTGCATGTAGACCTCTTCATCAAAATCTCCGTATAGAAATGCATTTTTCACATATAGCTGGAAGATAGGCTATGCTTTATTAGTGACTACAGAAAGGATAGTTCTGATAGAGC
The DNA here is from genome assembly GCA_037367405.1 of Ottelia alismoides. Lineage (NCBI taxonomy): Eukaryota > Viridiplantae > Streptophyta > Magnoliopsida > Alismatales > Hydrocharitaceae > Ottelia > Ottelia alismoides. Next base: position 800,509 of record JAZKJV010010019.1, on the reverse strand, counting down.
TCATTCATGTAGCTGGTGAGAATGTCTCAAAGTAATCTACACCATATGTCTGCATAAAGCCTTTAGCCACAAGGCTAATTTTCAATCGTTCAATTGACATGTCTGATGTTTGTTTGGTCGTGAAGACCCATCTGCATGCCACAGGTATAGCCCCTTTAGGGCATTGCACTAGATCCCATGTTCCTCTAGAAGTAAGAGCATCCATTTCTTCATTCATGGCATGGTGCCAACCTGAATCCTGCAAAGCACTATGAAGGTCCTCGGAATAGAAATGGTCATGAGAGCATCTGCATGTCAGTTGTTGATAATGGGATGAAGTGTACATTGCCTCTTAGTTCTGCGTAGAGCAATGGGATGCTCCTCAGGATCATCTGCGACAGCAGTGGAGGGGACACTTGAAGTAGGCATGTCATCATGCAATAAAGGCATAGGTAACGGAACATCTGATGGTTTGGATTTTTGTTTTCGCTTATAGACAATGGGTAGAGGTGGGAGATCAAGAGGTATATCGGTAGCGGATTGTGTGAAGAAAATTGCCTGCTCAAAAAGGTTACAGCTGCAGATACATAACAGCGACGTCCGGTTGGACCATAGCACCTGTAACCTTTTTGAGTAAGAGAACAACCAAGAAAAACGCATTTACTTACACTAGGAGAGAGTTTGTCAGTAGGATGAAAGTTGTGAACAAATGCAATACATCCAAAGATCCGTACGGGTAGTGGAAAAGGCAACTCAGTTGGGTAAGGTAGTGAGAATGAGATGGATCCATTTAGGGATAAAGATGGAACCTTGTTGATAAGATGGAAAGCAGTCAAAACAGCATCCCCCCAATAGGTTTTGGGAACTTTCATCTGAGTGAGGAGGGATCGGGCAATATTTAGCAGGTGTCTGAGTTTTCTTTCTGTGACCCCATTTTGTTGTGAAGTGTAAGGACATGATGTTTGGTAAATGGTGCCCTGGGATGCAAAGAAAGTGGTGAGATCATGTTGAGTAAATTCCAAAGCATTATCTGAGCGAAAGATTTGAATACCAAAGGAGAAAATATTTTTGACATAATATTAGAAATTCTTAATAATATTGTTAATCTTCGATCATTCTTTAACATATAGACCCAAGAAGATGGATTGTAGTCATCGACAAAAACAACAAAGTACTTATGTCCACTCAGAGTACGGACCGGACAGGGACCCCAAATATCACAATGAACTAATGAAAAAGGAACCTTGCGGTGAGGTTTTGAACGAGCGGGGAAGGACGCTCAATGATGTTTACCAAACTGACATGCCTCGAACTCAAAGGCTTGAGCGTAGAGAGTTCGGGGAACATTAAAAAAAGAGCTTTGGCGGATGGACGACCAAGGTGAAGATGCCAAAGGACATGATCAGTAGATATAGATGCAGCGCCTGCAAAAGTAGAATCGGAGAGGATATCAAGATAATATAGGTTGTTCTTCTCATGTCCCCCAAAAAAATCTGTCTCGTCCAGATGTCTTGAAAATAACAACAGAACTCATCAAATATCGCACGACAGTTAAGTTCATAGCATAACTTGTGAATAGATAAGAGACTAAGCGGAAAATCAGGAGCACAGTGCACATCAATAAGTCGGAGTTTGGAGGAAAACTCCATAGTCCCTACAACAGTGATAGGGAAATGTGCTCCATTGGCAACCCGAACAGTCCTCACAACGAAGGAAGGGTGTGCATAGGTGAGAAGACTACCTTCTCCCGTCAGATGAGTAGAGGCACCAGAATCAATAATCCATGCAAGGCTGGATGCAGAGGCAACATTGGCAAGTGTACATGAAGTAGTAGCCAGATTCGCAGTCGGAGCAGAGGTACTAGTTTCACTGGCAGAATTCTGTAGCAGTTGATATAGACGAGCATACTCAGATGCAGTGAAGGATGTCTGACTATCACCAGATGGTTGATCTGGCGAGATGTCTGCAAAATTAAATGAGCCTTCGTATAAGGTAGCCTCATAGGCACTGTTGGCATTAGGAAGCATGCCAAACTTTGCCCAACATCGTTCAGATGGATGCTTCCAGCGTCCGCAGTGAGTGCATGCTGAATAGCGAGCGGTGGCAGGATCCCATCCGCGTCTGCATCCGAAGTCATGTCCCTGTCCAGCCTCATGGCCACGACCACAGCCAAAGTCGTGACTGCGTCCTCACTGCTAGTTGGGTCGTCCTCTAGCAATATGTGCAACAGTCTCTGCAGATAACTGAGGAGAGAGAGAATCAAGTTTCTACAGTCGTCCATATATGGTCTCGAGAGTGGGTAGTGCAGCAGCAGACAGAAATTGGTCTTTTACATAATTGTATCGCGGATGGAGTCTTGATAAAAAAACAATATACTTTCCATTATACTCGTTCTCCAATTTGTTTATCACAGCAAGCAGGCAAACAAGCCGGTGAGGAGTCTGTAGTACTCGACTAGATATGTATCACCCTGATTTGCTGACCAGATCCTTGTGTAGATATCTAAGAGCCTGGATTTTGTTGTCTTTTGGGAGTAGGTATTCTCAAGGCTCTCCCACATCGCTTTTGCAGTCTCCTTGTAAAGAATGTTGGAGGCTATATTCGGATCGATATTGTTGGTCATCCAAGTAGTCACCTCCAGTTGTCTATGTACTAGGTATTGTAGTCCTACTCTGTTTCCTTGGGCAGATCTTTAGTAAGAACATAGTTCATTTGCTGACCACCAATAAACACCTTAAAGAATCTAGACCATAAAACATAGTTCTCGGAGCCCTTGAGTTTGATAGAAGTGTCATGTACCATCACAAAAGAAGTCGGGTACATGAGCTTGGGTTCTACGGATGTCATGGTGGTCGCAAAGGTCAAGAAAAAGTGACCTAGATAGTCCTTGTATTCACACGTATCATGTAGGCCTAGCAAAACATCGAATCAACAGACTGGCTAAAGCAGAAACGGCGCACGGCTTATACAGTGCAACAGGACTGAAGACGATCGGTGAAACTGCTGAACCGCAGGTGGTACCGTGGTGGTGCGTTGGTACGTACGTGACAGGAGGACGTTGGGAGTCGCATGTGACAGGAGGACGTTGGGAGTCGCACGTGACAGGAGGGGCGTGAGGAAGCTGCTAGATCAACAAGGAGGGTGGGGGGTCGCTGGCAAACACGCTAGGGCAGCAAGGCATGCTAGGGCGACACGTTAGGGCATAGTAAGAGGTGTGGGGGCGATGGTAGGGTGGGCATTGGGCTGGGCCGGCCCAACCCGACCCAAAACCCAACCCGCATAACCCGACCCAAACCCGAACCTGAAATTTAGTAGGTGGGCCGTGGGCCTCAAAATGAGCCCAAATTAATTAGAGACCCAACCCTGCAAGCCCGATAGCCTGTCCTATATGATATAATTATATCCAGTATATTCATGTTTGCTCCAAATACCATGTTCTAACTTTCATATCCTTAGTTCAAGCTTAGAATAGATACTTATATCCATTAATAATTATATCCATTAGCATGGATTGAGGACATTATTACATTACTATGCAAGATTGTTACATTAATATGCAAGAATAGAATATGTGTCCTCAAGTGTTAGAGCATGTACAACTGTAAGTAAACTATATGTATTGGGTCATAGTGCCCACATATACAATAGAATATATAATGGTGAATTGAATGATGGTTTAATTAGCCATATTCTTTTACCATATTTCTATTTCCAGCATACAACTAATATCAGAATCACGAACTAGCTGGCGTACTTAGAGTATTAAATATGCATACATGCATAAGAAATAATCAGATAAATACAAGAAGAACGAAACACGTGATATTGGTGTACATATATGTTAAATTGGGCCAGCCCGACCCGAACCCAACCCATTTAGTTTGGGTCGGGTTTGGACTTGGGCCTGGAATTTGAAAATAAAATGGGCCTAGGCCCGACCCATTAGCACATATACTTAAATGGGCTTGGGTTGGGCCAACTTAAACCCGACCTGACCCAGCCTGATGCCCAAACCTAGGCGATGGTGAAGCCGCTATAGCAGCACGGCACGCAAGAGTTGCTGGAGCGACAAGGCACGCTAAGGCAACGCGCAGGAGCGGCGGAAGGCTGCTAGGGTGGCAAGGCCTGCGGCAAGAGGCTGATGGTGGCACAGAAAGCAGCATGGGATCCACGCGCAAAACGCCGAATGCGGCAGGGTGGCTAGGGCAGCGTGTAGAATGCAACAGAGGAGGTGGAGTGTGGGGGGCCTCACACACGGTCGCTGGCGAGCAGCACGGCTGCGCGAGGCCGCAGGAGGTGGCACGGGACCACTGGCAAGCGACTCACAGAGACAGCGACCGCCAGAGACGGCACGTTGTTGGAAGGCGGTGTGAGGCTGGCGGTGGGGGAGGGATTAGGTCAGAACATCGGTTTAGGACCATTGCTCTGATACCATGTTGAGAGCGATAAAGGAATGAAAAGAGCGTACTTTATTCTAGAGGTCTAGGGGTCCTTATATAGGACAAAACCCTAGATAGCTCAAAAGGGAAAATACATAAGAGCCCCTAGTAGGGTTACAATGATAAAATAAGAACTGTATGTTTATAATTGGCGAGCGACGCACAGAGACAGCGACCTCCAGAGACGGCACGTGGTTGGTGGGCGGCGTGAGGCTGGCGGTGGGGGTGGGATTAGGTCAGAACATCGGTTTAGGACCATTGCTCTGATACCATGTTGAGAGCGATAAAGGAATGAAAAGAGCGTACTTTATTCTAGAGGTCTAGGGGTCCTTATATAGGACAAAACCCTAGATAGCTCAAAAGGAAAAATACATAAGAGCCCCTCGTGGGGTTACAATGATAAAATAAGAACTGTATGTTTATATTACTAACACTGGTGGTGATAGATCGACTAAGTCAACTCATTTCCTTCCAGCGAAACAGTTTATTGTTTCCCAACTCTCTCGAGAGACAGATAAGAACATGAGAGTCATATCTAACATGTGCTCAAGCCACGGAGGAAGAATAAACTTTATGCAAAATACAAGTGTTGTTTTTGGCTAATCAAAGTAACCATTCTAGACTATGTCATTTATGGTGTAGATATCTACGTAAATCATGCGAAGGCTAATGTAGTGACGAGTTGGGAGAGTCTAAGACCATAACAAAATCATAATCTTTTTGGGACTAGTTGTCTATTATATAAGATCTATAAAAGATTTGTGAGAAATAGTCTTGTCATTAACTCGATTAAAACAAAAGGACACACCACTTGCGTGATTTGTACTTGTTAGACAAGCTTACAGATGCTGAAGAGTGAAGACAGGGTTAATGATAGTGCATATTCTTACTCTCGAGGGTTTTACCATCTACACCGAAACATCTTAGGAAGAATTTGGGGCAATTCTAATACAATATGGTAGAGCATCAACATATGCATCAAAAGCCGCTAAAGATACACGAGTGTAACCACCTGAAGCATAACCTTAAGCTTGTCGTAGCAGTCTTCCCTTTGAAGCCATGAAGGCACTATCTTTATGATATTACTTTTGATATATTCATTGTTCATAAGAGTTTGAAACTTTGCAATATTTTAAACAAAGAGAACATGAGACAGAGATAACTGCTAGAGCTTTGAATTATTATGAGCACCATCTCTTATTACCCGGTAAACTAGACCATATTATATTTTATACTTCACGCTTAGTAAACTAGGTCATGCATAAGAAAATATTCTTCGTGACCAATTTAGTTAAGACAATCTTGAGGTATTGTGAGCACTTGTACACACATGCACGTGCACGCACGCACACAGGCACATACATATATCTACATGTCCTTGTCAAATAAGAGATTACTTAAAAAAGATGAGCTAGATGCTTATGATAACCTAAGATGGTGTAACACTATATGCCAAAAAGGAATCAAAAGCTATGTATTAATATTTGAATTTAACATGTCAGTTTCACTAGAATGCAATGTTGCAATAAAGCATGTGTCCAACGTGAAAAAGTATTACCAAAGCACCATATATATACGAAAATAGTAAAATCATATTTCTAACAAAAGGATACTCGTAACTGAAACAATGCGCCCATTCTTTTTACTAGAATCATCACAAGGGGCAGGAAGTAGTTTTAGAATCTGCCCAGACTCTACTTGCCTGAATAAAAAGAACCTTCTTTCAAAAAATTACATAAAAATAAAGTGGAACTTCTCGTATTATCTAGTATAACATCTAGTTAGAAGTATCTTTTTGAAAACGTCGGGTTAAAAGTATAAGCATGTCATCTAAGCCAATTGACTCAAGAAATGATCAATACCTAGTACTTTCTGAAGAATCTTGAGCGAGAACCAAAATTTCTTCCTGTAAGAGGGGAAATGAGCAATTAAACACAAAAAAAGATGTTAGATATTTAGTGGATTTATTGTTGGGGAATCATACCGGTATTTCAACTTTTGTTTCCCAAGTCTCATCACTAAGTATTTCACTAATCCTGAAATCATTTAGAAGAAGAGTTTTGTTTTAGATAACTGGCAAAGATATGGAGGAGAAAGAGTGCAAGACTTTTGCATGCCTTTGTTTCCTGAGTAATTCTTTGTTGGCACCATTAGGCTTCAAAAGAGACGAGTTCACAGCTTGGCTCCTAACAAGTAATTTGCTCCATCTTGATAACAGAAACCTAGCCTTGTTTGATATATCTGATCTTCAAAAATGCGGAGTTGAAGAATTATTTAAGCCCACAAAATGGTAATCTTGTGATCAATCAATAAACAACAAAAAAAGAAAGCCTCGTAGGCATGACCAAAATCCAAAAAGGTCGTCAAGAAATTCACAGAATGGATAGGAACTCCCTTTCATTCGAAGGGGTCACAATGTACTTTAATTAGGAAACTATTTGTTAGATAGACTATAATTAAATACTTAAAATGACCAGTTAGAGCATACATTTTTTACAAGCAACTTTAAGTTATATATCTTGCAATCAAATGATAGCAGGATAAAAAATTCATTTCTAATTCTCTGTATACCATCTGCCTAATTTGCCATCATTGTGACAGCGTTATCCCTCAACTGTCCTTTCTTCTAGTACGCACGAATACCAACTTCATCTTTTAGTGCCAATTCCTTCTAGTACGCCTGAATACCAACTTCATCTTTTAGTGCCAACTCCTTTGTGGATCTAACACTACATGTCACCGGATTATATAGAAATATACATCTTTTAGTGTCCGCTTAGAATGATGCCCATCCCCCTTAAATATATTAACAGCAATCAGAATATGAATTACAAAATCAGAGCTTAAGAAGAGTCTTGATATGATGAATGACATTCTCAACATAGATTCTCTCATTAAAAATGATCCCATTACAAGACAACCAAATAGCCCACAAACACGCTATTGGTTTCAACTGTTCCACGATCAGTCCATACTGAACCGGATTGATGACTAGCACTCCACCTTAATATTGAGAGAAAACTTAACCATGCAGACCTTTAATGCCGCTAGGATTTTTAGGGAGAAAGATTAAAGGTGAAAAGGGAGGCAATGAACATGCCAAGTTGGGTGAAGGGGAAGACAAAAGGAGGGAAGATTGAAGTGGATAATATGAAAAGAATCCAAAGAAAGAGAGGGATATCATACTCAAAGGTACCTAATGTAACTCAGGTTTTAAAGGGATGAGATGGGAGGTGAGAAAGGAGGAAATAGGGTAAGAGGAGGAGCATGCCAAGCGAAGTGAGGGAGTTGATGAGGATGGGAGGATTGGAGTGGAGGGTTTCACAAGAGAAAGAATTCAAAGGAGATGAGAAATACAAAATTCATACCATTTGTTGATGATCCTTTCCTTACATACACGACGGTGCCTTTATATAAAGAGCCAATACTATCTAAGAAGCATGCATCTTCAAAAAAGGCACAACCCTTCTTTAAAAGTTACTTGCAAAGGATACATCAGATTTGCAACTATATAAAGAAATTATGGGTTTTTATACATGTACCTCCCTCCAAGATTGTGCACCTATAGTTATGCCCCCACCTTCTTGTACAGTTAACACTTGTGCCCTTCCCTTAGTTTGGCTATCAACCAGATGAACCAAACCATGTATGATTGAGGAATGATTTATTGCAGAAACGATGGAAGTTTATTGGATAATAGGAAAAGGTTTTGTGAAGCAGACTTCTTTGAAAATATTCTTTGACAACCACGTATTCCCAATTTCGGGAGATTTGGTTCTCATAAAATAGGCCTTCCTTTTAATCCCCACTAGAATTTGAAGCCAACTAATCCACATGCAACACCGCATCTCGGAGAGGCCGACAGCGATGTGGTTTCTCAAGAATACGATGACGATAGCTCGGCGGTGGGTTGATCAATCGAAGGCGATGCGGCATGATTCAACGACGTTAATGGTGTGATTTTCGACCATTAGTGAACGGAGGGGAGAGGTTCATTTAGGTTTGGTCGGGGCTAACCAGCTGTAGTGGTAAGGCATGACAGAGGTGATGGCGTTGGGTGGGATCGAGGGAGGTGTTTGGGAGGCGAAGGGAAGCTGTGGGAGTTGGCAGAGGTGTTGGTGTAGCGGGAGCAGATAGTAGCTGGGTTGTAAGGTTGGCAGAGGATGGCGGCGAGGATGGTGTCAAGGGGTCGAGGGGTGATGTTGTCGTCTGCAGTAATGGGTATTGTGGGTTTGTTGCTGGGGAAGGGGATGGCATCTGCGGGGAAGGCGACGGCTATGGAGGCGTGGGTTGTGCGGCCGCAGTTGTTGGTATGGATCTGCCCATAGTTGGAGGTGGCGACAGGTCTTTTATGGCAATATAGGGGGTGATGGCAAAGATGGGGTTGGGAATGACTATGCTAGAGCAGCGGGTTGGGATGGCAACGGAGATGGGTTGAAAAACTCCGGTGACGAGGACAGTGGAGTTGGTGTCTCGGCAGCTTTCTTGACAATGATTGTAGCGTGTTCTACAAAGCTATTCCATGATGATTGCATATCCGCATAAAACTGGAGCATAATGGATAGTGTATCTTTAACCTTAGTACATCATGCGACCTTAGTACATCATGCATAGTCCCTTGAGCGCCTATCATTTGATCGATAACTCCTCGAACACCTTGATGGATCGTCGAAACGTGAGGATGATCTATTAACTATACTCGGATATCAATTTATGCAAATCAAAATATCATTGAGGTGTAAAATTATATGGCAGATGGAATTTGAAGGGAGGAGGAAGAGAAAACACGCCACATGCACGGGGTTTTGGCGAAAATGCACGAAGATGCGGGAAGGGAGAAGGGATAATGGAAAGGGATAAGTGGGAAAACTCCAATTTTTTATTCAAATGGAATTGATTATTACAATACCTACCATCCCCTTTATATGAGGGGTAGAATTTCAGAATTAGAAAGAGATTAAAATTCAAAGCAAATAAAATAATAATTGATTCCTATAAGAACTCTAACCAAATAACTAATTAATTGAAGATCATAGGCGATCTCATTATATAAATAAAAATTGTGATGGACTCAATTGGATGCATGAACCCAAACCCTTTTTTGAGTCAATGAATCCAAACCCTCATTAATTAGTCATTGACTCTAACTAAGGGCAAAAAATCCTAATTTGATAATGAACCCTAATTAATAAAATTGAATGGACGGAAAATCCTAACTTTGCCCTAATTTTGGATTCCACGCTGCAGCAGCTAGCTGACGAAGAATTTCATCCGTCAATTACATCTAATTAGGATTTTTAAATTAGGGTTTCAGTGTTTTTCATCTTTCATCTGTAAGATCATTAATTTTATTTACAACTAATTAAGATCGTGGCATTTTTCTATTTAAATAAGAAGATCACATGTTATCCGCCTATCAATTAGTTGGACAATTAGAGTCAATTTAGGAGTCATTAGAATTTAACTTTATTTTCTTTCTATTTTTTATGCCCGTCTATCCGATATAAAGGGAACGATGGCATTGTAATGAGTAATTGAAGTTAAACCAAAGGTTGGATTTTACCCAATTATCTTTTTATTTCTATTCTCTTCCTCCAAGTGGTCTCTGTGTTTCTCCTCCCAAATTTCATGCAATCGACGCATCTTCTCTTCCTACATCCTCTAAATTTTTCCATTAAATATTTTTTCCACCATCAGAATCTTTCATTTGCATCAATTGGTATTTGGCCCTCTCAAATTGTCCTCATAATATACAATCTGATGATCCGTCAAAATATTCAAGTTCTCGACCAAATGATACTCGTTAAAGGGATCATGCATGTCATGCGAAGGAAAAATGTTACTGTCCATATGCCTCATGTTTCAGGTTGGATCTACAGAAGCTCACCGCGGATCTATGGAACCTAGACCATGTTGAATTATCATCATCACCACCACCAGCTCCCACACCACCAACGACCCCATGTCGTGCCCTAGCAAACCCACTATCACCTTCCTTGGTGATCACACATAGTAATCACAAAGTGTGGCAGTAGCTTATAAGTAGTGAGGGCTACTACTACACAACTTGGTCTTAGACATTTTGGGTTGTGGTCAAGGACTCCAGTTGGACCCAAACCCAACATATTGTCTAGACTAGTAATCCCCGATAATCGACTGGGTCTAGGGCCCGAGACATTATATGAGCAAATAGCAAAGGCCGTCAACTAAGGGAAGATGGATGGCATGGGATTATTTCAAAGAACAAGGCATGCTTTACATCTTATGTTGGAGAATGGGCCACTTCTATTGCTAGTGAACGTAATCATCAGGTACATCTATTATCTTAAGGGTTCCCATAAGGTTGATATCACATATATGGAATAATTGGGGGAAAGGGTGGGGTGTTTGAGGATGCAAGTGAAGACCTCAAGATAGCGAAGCGACGCAGGCAGAGGGCATCAGGTTAAGGGCGAGGGCTTAGGGACAAGGGGTTCGAAGGGAGAAGAGGATAAAGAACAAGAAGGTGATAAATTATATTTATGCCCATGCTTTAACGTTCGTTTAGAAGGGAATGGAGACTAACCAGAGGTACATAAAATAAGTCATATTCGAAAGATTTTTAAGGGCACAAGTGTTATTGCAAAAAAGATAAGAGCATACATGTAAATACTACGTCCCAGAAGGGCACAAGTGTAAAAAATCCTAAAATTTAAGATAAACATGTAGATTTAAACATGATTGTTTTACAATAAACCATGTCAGTGTGGCTTAATATAAATGGTAGTCTTAACATTTATGCAAAATGTTAACATTTATGCAAAATTAGTACAAGTCGCATAAATTACAAATAAAAGTAAACAAGTTCTCAAACAGGTAATCTTAACATTTATGCAAAAAAACATCACCTATATCTCGAATGCATGAATTTGACATGCATATCGCCTAATGTGTGTCAATGTGGATCAAATATGTGATCTATACCGCATAATGGCTCTGTTGGAGAATGCGATCCACATATTATATTAGCATATGCAAAAACTGTTGAGATGTTAGTTATAACTTATTACTTTCTTATGTTTTCTTTTCTTTATATCCTTCTTATGTAATTTACCTAATGAGTTTCTACCTCATGAATAAACAATTCATTGTTTTCTCTCAACATGATATCAGAGCAACGATCCTACACTGGAGTTCCCATACCCTGCTGGTGCCCTAGACCCCATTTGTCGCCCTCTCAGCTCGCGTGCTATCGTTGGCAGCCCCCCTCCCCACAACCCTCCTTCACGCGCACAACCCACTTGTGTTACCATCACCTTCGTGTGCCACCGCGACAATCGTTGTAGGTTGTCGGTGGACTACCGTGCGTCGTCTAGCCCCTCTGGTGTCACGGAGGGTCTGCCGCACACGTCGCCAACACTCCCAGCACTGCTGCCGGCCCATGTGGCCGATTATCTCCTCTCTTTCATCGAACTGCAGTCTGAAATGGTCTAATTTTGATTGGAAAATGTGATTTCAAACCTATAAATCGCATTTTCCGATCTTAGCACGGATCGAGGATTGACGAGGATGGTTGTATGAGTTTGCACGTACAACCAATCCTCCATATGATCATGTATACTCACTTGGATCGGTCTACTTTCGTAGTCGAATACTGTTTTGACCTTTTTCATCATGTCTGAGAACACGGGTGAAGTCCTCTCTTCGTCGAGTGCCTTCAAGGGCATGGCTCCCATCGTGAAGATGGATGGGACCAACTATGAGTTATGATCCATGCAGTTTTTGACCCTTATGCAATGCAGTAACAAGGAGCACATTCTGACAAAGTTATAGCCAACTGATAAGATTGGAGACAATGATTCGTGGAAGCAAGATAATGTGTATGCGCGTGCTTGGCTCTCTGGGACTCTTACCACGAAGAATGCTAATGACATTGTGAACCAAACCACCACCAAGGCGATGTGGAATGTTTTGCAACCATGTATGCCCATGCGAAGAACGAGGCCAAGATTCTTCAGCTACAGTTTGATATATACACAATCAAGCAGAATAGTCGTCCTCTGCATACATTCTGCTCTTCTCTTAGAAGTATGTTTGAGAAGCTGCACAGCTTCATGCATGCTTACCACTTCTACGGAGCAGCAAATGGCATACAGGAACTCCACGATGGTTGGAGTTTTCTTAGCAATCCTAGATCTGGAGTACGAGGCCGCATGCGTACAACTTCTTATAGGTGTGACCATACCTCCCATGGAGGAGACCTACAATCACCTCAGCAAGCTACTTATCCCACCACTTGCCACTACACAGACCTCCTCAACAATGGTTGCATCTCGCGACAGGGGAGGCTATACACAGATCAAAGGGTGATGTCTCCATGGCAGAGGAGGTGGACGTCAGAATGACCCCTGCACATATTGTCGTCATCCATGTCACTCTGAGGATACATGCTATCAGAAGCATGGATACTTTGCATCGGCTCGTGTAACCGAGCAGATTGAGCCCCCGGACAATTCAGGTCCTCAAACAGATTCACGCCTCGATAATATCATCTCTCGACTGAGGGAGATAATGACTCATGCTGCTGGCACCACTATTAGAACCTTTTCGAGTTCCTTAGGTATAACATATGCTTTTACCAGTTGTAGCAGTGCAGCTACTACAAAGTGGATCATGGACTTTGGTGCTACTCACCATCTGTGTGGAGAGAGAGAACAATCCAGTTTTTACAAATTATACCCCTTAGTAGATGGGTCGTCATTGCGAACGGGGTTTACTAACCCATTACAGGATAGGAGGATGTGCATTAGACACTATCCACACGCTTGCAGAATGTTTTATATGCTCCTGATTTTCCGATGAATTTGCTTTCTATTAGTCAGATCAAGATGGATCTACATTGCCATGCTATTTTTGACCCATCTTCTCTTGTGTTTTCACAACATACTCACGGGCAGGGTGATTGGATGTGGTCGTGAGCAACGAGGGCTCTACAAACTGGTCCACTCTCCCAACGCTGGTGCCTCTATAGTTCCAACCGGATCAGTCTCTCGTGACATCTTTGTTTTGGTCATCTTCCTCTGCAGAAGTTGTTGTGTCCTCCCACAGATTTCCATGCGCCCTTCCTTCCAGTGCGAGGCTTGCCAGCTTGGGAAGCATCATCGCTCTTCTTTCCATGGTTGTCAGAGTCGTAGCAATAGTCATTTATTCGAGCTTATTCATCTAGATATTTGGGATCACAATCGTGTTCCTGATCTCTAGGGACACCGCTTTTATCTTATTGTTGTGGATGATTATTCTAGACCTTTTTGGATTTTTATGTTGAAAAACAAGTCTGAAGCCGGGTTTGTCATTAAATCTTTTATTAATATAATAAAGAGCATGTTCTCTGTTATTGTCAAGTTTATTCGCTCAGACAATGCCTTAGAGTTTTACACATCATAGTTATCTGAGTTATTCAGGTCTCTTGGCATCATACATCACACATCATGTGCTTACACTTTTTTTTTGAATAAGAACAAGGGGGTGCACTCCCAGGATGGGAGTCACCACACCACAAATTTCATTGATACAGAAAGAGATACATCATCATCCGGATACCCAGAAGTTGTACAAAGCGTTACACTGCGCCACCACATTCTCATAGTAAAAGCGCTGCCCCTTGAAAATGACATCATTTCTACCAAGGCATATAGCCCAAAGCACCGCAAAGACTCTGGAAACATCACTGGTGGAGCCGGCCCCCACCGCCCGAATAGAGGCCCAGAAAACATCCGCGCAGGAAGACTGAACCCACGGCAACCCCAAGGACTCCCAGACGTCCGCCGACAACCTGCAACCGAAGAAGATGTGATTGGTGTCCTCCACGCCATCAGTGCATCTGTCACAATGAACGTTCGCCACGCCCAACATCCTTCCCCTTCTGACCTTGTCACACAGACGACCCCGCCGCAGGCACCGGAGGAACACCTTAACCCTGGTAGGAATCTTTGCCGCCCAAATAATCTTCAGGTCCACACATACGTCGTCATCATGCTCCAACCCTCCAGCACACAACCTCCGGTACGCCTTCTTAACCGAGAACTTACCCTCCACCCACTCAAAACAGTCCGGCTCCCCCGACAACTCCCCGGCGGATGGAATCTCCGAAAGCAACTGCAAAAATCATGCATCCTCTGCTCAGACAGAACCGCAGTGAACCTCGAAGCCCAAGCACCAGAGTCCACCACTTCCGCCACCCGCGCCTCCCTGTCCACAGCCAACGCCATCAACCTCGGGAACTTACACCATGTGTGTTTGGCTCTGTTGCTTTTGTTCACCATTTGATGCCCGATCATGACAAGCTCTCTCCTACAGATGTCAAGTATGTCTTTGTAGGTAACTCTTGTACCCAAAAGGGGTGTCATTGTTTTAATCTAGTTCGGCAAAAATACTATGTTAGTGTAGATGTTGCATTCTTTGAGTCTATTATGTATTTCTCTCATACAAGTGGCAGGTTGCCTCTAATTGACTTTGAAGAGGAGGTATATATGTCTCCTCCAATACCTACACCGCCTCCACCTCCACCACCTCTGGTACCTACACCAACCCCAACGCCTATCCCCACACCACATCCCAGTACGTTGACCCATGTGCTACCACATTTCTATATCCGCAAGCCTAGCATAGTTCCTCTTGCTCATGGGCATTCCCTATCATCCAACACGCCCAAGGTATGTAATGAGCACATTGATGGCACTAATGATTTGTCTGTGGAGCAGGAATCTTTACAGGATGAGCAGGTGCCCTCCCAGGATAGTGGTTTACATGTTGAGGAGGTTGGTGATCTTGATGTGCATATTGCTCTGAAGAAGCAGAGACATACTTGTACAACCTGCAGCATATGTTTCCTTGGGCCAACTCTCAGAGGATTTTCGAAGGTTTGTTGTGGGACTGTCAGCTGTAGAAATACCACAAACATATCAGGAGGCGATACAGGACAGTCAGGGGTGTCTTGCCATAGAGGACGAGATGGTCGCATTACAGTCACAGGGCACGTGGACGTCGTGGAGCATTGTTACAATTCCTACAGGAGCATATGTTGTTGGATACAAGTGGGTGTTCATTGTGGCACACCATGCAGATGGCAGCGTGGATTGCTACGAAATGAGACTTGTGGGTTGTGGGTTCATCCAGACATATGAAGTATCAGGGTACTTTCTCTTCAGTGGCTCGGCATTCTACACTTCAGATCCTTCTCTCTGTTGTGACACGGGAATGACCCCTATATCAACTTGACGTAAATAATGTGTTTCTATATGGTGACTTACAGGAGGAAGTTTACATGCAGTTAGCCACCTGGATTCGCTGTTCAGGGAGAGTGTTGGAAGGTTCGCAGACTACATAAGGCTATCTATGGCCCTAAACAGAGTCCAAGAGCATGGTTTTAGAAGCTCTCGGATTTAATAGAGCGGCAAGGGTTCGTGAGATCGACTGCAAATCACTCATTGTTTGTTCAGAGGTTTCAAAAGGGTACGGTTGATATACTTGTTTATGTTGATGATATTCTTGTCACAAGGGATGATGTGCAGGGCTCCAAGCAGCTAAGGATTTTCTAAGTCATCAGTTTACGACCAAGGACCTTGGCAATATATGTTACTTCCTTATATTGGAATTCGCCACGAACCAGCGAGGTCGTGTGATGAACCAGAGGAAGTACGTTACAGATCTTCTCTCTGAAACGGGCATGACAGATTGCAGGCATGCATCTACTCCCATGGACCCAATCATGAAGTTTTATGATGATGATACTTAGGTAGACAAGAGGAGGTACAGGGAGCTAGTTGGGAAGTTCCTATGCGTGACCAATACGAAACAGATATATCCTTCGCAGTGAGCAGAGTGAGCCAGTTCATGGAGCAGCTTAGACAGGCACATATAGATGCAGTCCATATGAATACAAGGTATCAAAAGACTTCACCTGACACTGGTCTTCTACTTAATAGAGGCACATTCCTTGCCGTTAAAGCCAGTGCATATGCAAAATTATGCGAGATATCCCAAGGACAGGAAGTCTACCTCCGGCTTTGCAGTGGCCATAGGGAATTCCTTAGTATCATAGAAGAGCAAGAAGCAAACGATGGTCGCCAGATCCTGTGCATAGTCAAAGTACAGAGACATGGCACAAGGGAGTACGGAGATGGTGTGGGTCAGATCCGTTCCTACTAACCTAACTGTTGAGGTGCCTTTTCACATGTACCTCCAAAGGCTCCAATGCGACAACCAGGTTGCTCTCTTCATTGCCAACAACCCAGCCTTCAATGAGAGGACCAAGCATATTGAGGTAGATTGTCACTACATTCGAGATATGATTCAGAAGGGTTTTATCTCCATTACTCATGTCAGCTCAGGAGATCATACAACAGATGTGTTGACCAAGGCCTTAGTTGGAGGGTCATTCCAGAGATGTTATTCCAAGCTGAGAATGATTGATATCTACGCTCCAACTTGAGGGAGAGGATTGAGATATTAGTTATCACTTATTGCTTTCTTGAATTTTCTTTTCTTCATGACCACTTTATGTAATTTGCCCAACGAGTTTCTCCTCTATATAAGAGAACTATATGGCCTCATGGATAAGTAATTCATTGTTTTCTTTCAACAGAAACACAAGCAATCCATGCCATTGCATTCATGAACATTGAGTCAACGTATTTACATGCAACGTCGGTACTTTGATTGTCTTTCTTTTAGTCCTTTTTTGCATCCCTGCTTGCACGATCCAAAAGCAATGGCATGCAACCTCTCTCGAAAATCAAGCAAGAGTTGTTAAAGAGGACGATCTATCCTTTCATATCAATAAAGATAGGAAACTAACTTGACCAGGAGATATGAAAATTCTACGTGATTTTAACAATACACATTCATATCCAAACAACCTCATGATCTTTTACTACGAAAAGAATTATTGATCCCACAAGAAGATTTTTTTAAAGCCAAAGGATGACCGATACATATTAACAATCATCTATAAAATATTACCAAAAGCATCAAAAGCATATGAAGAAGCGATATAACAAATTACACTACACCATCCCATGTATTATAGCAAGATTGACTAAAATAAACTTTCCAAATAGAGTTTAGCAAAACCTAAACACAATATCATTCCTCAAAAGACAAAGTGTCCAAATCACTGCAAGTAAGCTCATAAATTTCAATTTCAATTTCGTTACGCCAAGTGAGAAAAAAGATATTTCAAAGCAAAAAAAAACTTCGCTGAAATTTTATTGAAATCATTGAAAGTCATGAAAATGACTCTAAACTTGATTTTTTTAAAAAACTAATGTTTTTACGTTCCTAAATTAGCAAATACAATAGAAATAAACATTTATTTGTAAAATAAAGTTGTTCATATAAGTTTTAAAGTAATGTTATCGTTACCGCACATTGATTACATAATAGCAACGTGTAATCGAGAGTCAGAATTACTTTCTGAACTGAACGCAAAAGCCATGATAATAACCTCTTCAACAAGAATGAGGTGGAATTTGTAAAAATTACTAAATAAAATATATATGTAAAAATAAAGATCTCCATCTCTAAAACTTGAATGTAACTCTTGAAGCTTGTTTCTAACTGCTTTAGTTTGGATTCACAACAACAACAAAGCCTTTTCCCACAATTAAATAGGGTCAGCTACATGGATTCTTCGCCTCCATTCATATCTATCTTGGGCCAATCACGGGCTTATATCCACAAAATTAAGATCCCTCGTATGGTCTCTTTCCAACACTTCTTGGACCGTCCTCGCCCTCTCTTAGTCGGTTCAACATCCTCACACTCGCATCTCCTAACTGGTGCATCAGCTGATCTTCTTTGCAAATGTCCAAACCATCTTAAGCGGTTTTCTCGCATCTTCTCCTCGATCAAAGCTACACCAACTTTCTTTCTAATTGCATCATTCTGATCCGATCTTTATGTGTGTCCACACATCCACCTTAGCATTTTCATTTCTGCTACATTCATTCTCTGCACATGTCTATGGTTCACAGGCCAACATTCAGATCCATAAAGCATAGCTGGTCTCACGGTTGCTTTGTAAAACTTTCCTTTAATCTTTAAAGGAATTTTCTTATCACAAAGAACAGCAGAGGCTCCTCTCCACTTTAGACAGCCTGCATTTATTCTATTAGTAACATCTCCATCGATTTCCCTATCATGTTGCAGAATAGATCCAAGATATCTAAAGGAATCTCTCTTCTGAATGTTATCGTCACCAATCTTCACCTCAATTCCTTCACCATTGCTTCCATCAAAGGTGCACTCAATATATTCCGTCTTAGCCCTACTTATACAAAATCCTTTAGTCTCCAACTCATGTCTCCAGACCTCAAACTTCTCAGTTACTCCATCTCTAGTCTCGTCAATTAATACAATATCATCAGCAAATAACATACACCAAGGTAACTCATCCTGAATGTGACTGGTCAACTCGTCCATAGTCAAAGTAAAAAGAAACGGACTCAAAGCAGAACCTTTATGTAAACCAATGTTGATGTCAAAATATCCAGTCTTCCCAGACGGGATCCTTACACAAGATAAAGCTCTATCATACATGTTCTTTATGAGATTAATGTATAGGACAGGTATTTGTCTCTTCTCCAATACTCCACAATATCTCTTGTGGGACAGAATTATAAGCCTTCTCCAAATCAATAAAGATCATGTGGAGGTTCTTCCTTTTAGCTCTATAAATCTCCATTGTTCTCCTCAGCAAATGGATGGCTTCAGTCGTTGAGCGACCTAGCATGAATCCGAATTGATTTTCTTTACATTGAAAATTTGCCTCAACCTTCTTTCGACCACACGTTCCCAAATTTTCATAGTGTGACACATCACCTTGATACCTCTATAATTTGAACAATTTTGAATGTCTCCTTTATTCTTATAAAGAGGCACCACAATACTCCTCCAATCTTCAGGCATTTTTCTTGCTTCGCCAAATAACATTGAATAGATTCGTAAGCCAAGTCAAACCACGCTCACCTAAAACTCTCCATACTTCTACAGGGATGTCATCCGGTCCTACACCTTTTTCAAGTCTCATAACCTTCAAAGCCTCCTCTACTTCCTTTCTTTGTAGCCGTCTATAGCATGCATGATTCAAGTAACTTTCACTACAAACTAGATCACCCAAAGTGATATCTTATTTCCTTCCCCGATGAAAAGTTTATGGAAGTACTGCTCCCATCTAGTCTTTATATCCTTCTGAGTAACAAGCACATGACCTTCCTCGTCCTTAATGCATCTCACTTGAGAAAGGTCTTTGATTTTTCTTTCTCTTGCTTTGGTCAACCTGAATATATCCTTCTGTCCCTCCTTAGAGTCGAGATTTGTATACAAAACTTCATAAGCTTTTGACTTAGCTTCGCTTACGGCCTTCTTTGCTTCCTTCTTCGCTATTTTGTAGTTTGTGATAGTTTCCTCTGTTCTATCCTTAGACATAGATTTAAAGCAATCTCTTTTTATTTTTAGCTTCTCTTGCACCCCTTCACTCCACCACCAAGCCTCCTTTTGACATGGAGCTCCTCCCTTTAACTCGCCTAGCATCTCTTTGGCTACCTTTCGAATACAAGATGCTACTGCCTCCCACATCTCGTTTGCACTACCGCTACAATCCCAAGATAAGTCTTATAAAATCTTCTCCCTGAAGCTCGCTTGCTTTAGTTTGGATTAGCTAAAGAAAATTCTTCAAACAATATAAATCTCTCTAAGAACTCAACACATCGATGAAGAAATGGGTGAAAATGCATAGATATATAAGTAAATTTTGATGAAAGTGAAAGGTAGATTTCCCTTATTTTTGACATTTCGATGAAATCACATGCAGTTTTAATGAAATTTTGTTGATATTTCACTAAAATCTTAAAAAAAGAAATAAAGTAGTGTTTTGATTTCACAGACCTAAAGAAATGAAAATTTATGGGAAATTCGATAGAAGTTCACTTAAATTTGAGGCCATGTCTACAAAGGGGTCTAGACCCATCAAGCCTCCGAACAAAAAAGACAATACGCTCCTATTTTTTATACCTTCCATGATTATTACTTTAAAAAGAAAAAAAGAGGAACACCATAGGGCATAGGTAAGCGTTCACCCAAAAGCTCCACTTATTTAAAGTATAACCATTACAAGCAGCTCATCCAAGAGTCATGCCAAAAATATGCTTGCACCAATGAATTCTCAATATAGTTTGCCAAAAAGCCTCCTTCTAGATGATTTGCCAAAGACCTACTTCGAAGTAGGATCAAACCAAAGTATGTGAAGCCGCCACCAAACTTAACAACAAGACAACATAAAGCAAGCCCACAAAGCCCTCCTCATCGTCCCCACACAAAGGGCAAGTAGCATCGGGCCGTGTGTCAATCTTCTTCAACCATTCACTTATTTATAAGCTACCAATAGGATATAAACCTTAAAGGGAGGGAGGTCTTCAATCTCATCTTTAGTCTTGAAGGGGAAGCGAGTCAACAATTCATGGTGTGGCAGGACCGGTATCATTTATTACATGAACCTAGTGATTTTTGCTTGTCTTTTGGTTTCTTATCCCCCCACCCCAAAAAAACCCTGATGTGCTGACTTGCCAAAAATCAACTAACCAACTTGGTGTTCCCTTTGCTAACGGTAATCTTTCAAAGAAAGAGAGCATAATTCGGATCAAGGTGTATAATAAGATGGAGATGACAATTAACTAAGATTCATGTGACATAGCATGCAAGTGAGAGCTAAAATTGCCAATGAAGAATAACTTTTCAAGGAAAAATTACAATGAAAGAATACTGTAAATATCTTCCTAAAAAAATAAGTAAATCTGGACTAAATCTTCTTTGACGAAGATAATCAAGCCCAAGATCAACTTCTGAACGCTACCTGACATCCTGTAAAATCTCAACTTGTTGACAGTTTGCAGAATGGATGATAAATGAACGGGAAGAGCTTTATGGAGAGGAAGGTGGCAAAGAACCTGTAGACCCACATAAGTTTGGAGTTAATACTGGAGATAATGACTACCTTTAACTCAGAACAAACACAAGAACATGCATAGCCAGAAATATTCATTAGAATGCTGATCTATATATTGCTTTTTTCCAGATAGAATCATAGACTGCCATTCGAGGTAAAGATAGGCCAAAATTCCCTACTCAACCTTAAAAATAACAAGAATCATAGATGTTTGTTCCTCAAGTGCAGACTGGTTCAACCATGATGCCAAAATTGTGGCACCACCTTTAGTTAGAAACCTGAGGTAAAAAAACAAACACTAGGACCTGAGCTTTTCTAAGATCAGAAAACAAATATCAGCTTTCCATTACCAATATAAAATTTCTGAATTATTAATTTGTGTAACCCATTCCAACAATTTAGTCTGGCCAGAGAAGGTTTGCTCTTTTCTCATCAAAGAGAATATATTCTCAAGAAATTTTTTGTCTTCAAAGTTGATATCAGGAATTGACTCCTTCTGAGATAAGTTACATTCCTGACCACTCTTACTGTTTGCTGGACCTAGATGGTTAGTATCTTCCCCGTCAGTATGTTTGACAGCAGTAACGAAAGGACCAGGTAATTCTTCGCCAATCTTATCATCAATAGAAGATACATGAGCGTGTTCACTATTCTCGAGAACATTACTGGAATAGCACATAATACAGTTGTCGAAGGGTTTAATCTCCCTAGTTTTGGCAGCTTTTTCTCGGGATAGTCGGATAGACTTCCTTACTCCGGATCGCTGACCAGCAAAATACTCTCTAACCTGTCCCAATAGCAATATAAAAAAATGATGAGAAACAAAATGCTCATAGATCCAAATAATCTCAATACCAAGAAACATTAATAGAGCACATTTGATCCAATTGAGATTTGAGAGCCCAAAAGATGAAAAGTAGAAGTTAGTTGTCATCCGGTAAACTTAACCAAAAAAGTAGCTTTACTTATAGTGATTGCTGCACTCCAAAGATGTTTGACGAAAAATATTAGAAATTTTTCCAAAGCCACTTCCTCTTTCTCCTCTTTTCTCTATCTTGCTTTGTTAGTATCTTATATATGTTTCACTTATTAGTCTAGCTTTTAAAAAAACTGACCCATTCATCCTGTAGCTACTGAAACAATGGCATCTGATTCAAAAATGATTAAACTTGGCACAGTTGCATAAATCCAGTGTGCATGTCGATCAAACTTTTAAATGCAAGCAACGCTTAAAGGAAACAGAAAAAACAATCTTAACTTCTCTGCTTATAGAATGCTTCGTAACGGAACAAATTAAATTTGTTTTATATCCTACCACACATTCCCAGAGAGGAAAAACAGAAGAGAAAAGTTTGACAGATGCTGCAAAATTAAGAACAAATTGACCTGTGTTACAGTAACACCACAGAGGGCGCTGATTTCACGACTTTCTTTCTTCCCTATCGAATCTTTAATGGAGAAAACGGACTGCATGTATTTCACTGCCTTTGGGTTCAACAGGTCTCTTGGTCTTTTTCCTATGAAAGAATACAATGGCGTCAAACAGGCACTTCAGCTGAGGCATGCACCCCAATCATCCGTTAAGGAAACCTCAAACAAAAATAAACCAAGTAATCATGCTGCTGATGCATATGGAGGGCCTCGTCTTAGAAATCACAAAGAAGGGATATGTGATGAGAATACTGTCCAAAACAAGAATGCTAAAACTCACCGATGTTTATAGACAGTGCCCCAGCAGCCTGCACACAGAAAGACGCCAACGAATCAGATACCACCAAAACCTACAGCAACTTAAAACCGATATGCCCGTAATTCACGATCACGATGAAAAACGAACCCCATCACATACCCCCCGAACTCGCTCCCAGGTTCGGATTTTCACGGCACTACTAACCATATCTCGACAAAATATACGGTACCCACAATTCGACAAATGCAGCCAAAAACTATAACGGAAGAAAGCGAAACCCTAAATCAAATACGTATTGAAATTACCATCTCCTGAGATAGAGGGTTAACGCCGGTGAGCCGGCACTGGATGACGACGATTTTCTGCAGCGCCTCGACTTGCCGGCAGAAAAGGTCTCTCTGTGAATCCAACATCGAATCCATATCTGATCCCATAGATTCGACGGCGACGACCTCCATCGCAACGCGCTCTGCTCCTTGTTCCTGCCCTACCCGTCGGGGTCTCACGCATTCCCGACGGTGATGGGTGGGCGGTGAGCAGAGGGTGGAGAACCGGCGAGACAAGGGCAAGAGGTAAGCGTGTGGGGATCGGCGGTCACCGGCTGCCGGGATGGGGGAGAGCACCGAATTGACGGCTCTGATTGGATTTTGAGCTCTTCGTTGCGTGGGAAATCGACCTTGCGAGTTGGAGATCGCAATGCTCGTTTTGCCTTGAGGGATTACGGTGTGCAGAAAGTTGTTTGCTTTCTTATGTCGGAAAGGAAAAGATTCGTTGCAATATCAGCACAAATTAGGTTTGTATATATTAATACTGCTCTGAGTCGAACCGATGTAGAGTCGAGCCAGGGATCAGATAAAGATCCAACGTGATATTTTAAACATGGCACGAACCTGGTTTGTACGTGTGTTAAGTAAAAAAAGAGCATGCTCCTATCATTTTTTTTCTTGTTTTTAGATGAAATCCAACCGGATTTAAATCATCATATATCACAATGTTATCATTCAAAATTCAACTTAATTTGAAACTTTATCACGCCTATAAAGATTGTTTCACCTTAATGGACTTAGTATTGCTTAAATTAACCCCTTCGAGATGGACATATTAGGAATATATGTTTAAATAAATTTTGAAAATATATATTTCACTTATTATTATAATTAAATCTCCACATGGTTCATTTCAAAAAAAATAAAAAACTTGGAAAAAAAGGTGAAGCATGCTCTTATATGCTCACATAAAGCATACTCATTTAACCTTATATATAAATATAATATGTACAGGGATCGGGGGAGCATACACTCATGTGTAGGTAACTTTCCTACATATATCTCTTTTTCACTCAATTTCTTACTTTTTTGAAATGGATCTGTAAGGGATTTAATTAGAATGTTAAGTAAAGTATGTGTTTCAAATTTGTGTAACGCAGACATTCCTAACATGTTAATCGGAAGAGATCGATTTCAACAAAAATAAAATCGTTAAAATTTGACTATCTTGATGGATAAGTTATAAGTCTCAAAAAAAATTGAATTTCAATGACGGTACGGTGATATATTGTGATTTAAATCCCGGATGATTCAATTCAAAAAATTCAAAAAAAAAAAGAAACAAGAACGAGTATAGAAAATTTACCTACACATGGTGTAGGCTCCCTTTATCCCCACACACACACATATTCACACACACAAACATATATATGGAAAAAAAAGATGGGGATGCTCCTAGTGGGCAGTCAACGGACTGCCCCACCTCATTTTTCTCCAATTTTTTCCTTTTTTGGAAATACCATAATGTATTTTCATCATTATATTCCTATGATATGTCAGTCCAATTTTGTCTGAACTCGTATTCCCTCAATCCAGACGGGACGATTCTATCAATTTTGATACTATTAAAATTCGACAGTATTCATGGGGCCAACTTGTCTATCCCTCATCTTTTTTATTTTTAAAGGTATTTTATGAAAACACATGGGGTTTATTCCACTAGATGATAACATGTTCTTATTCAAAATTCATTTCAAGCAAACATTCTTATCACGTCCATATATAATATATTGATTTCAACAATTTTGAAACTGCTAAAATTTGACAAACTTGATGGATTGGATAGGAGTCTTAAATTGAGTCGAAATTTGAATGATAATATAGTGTCCTATAGTGATCTAAATATTCTTAGTATTCCAGAAAATATCTTAAGAAATAGAATATAAAAATAGGAGTAGTTAAGTTGCCTCCCCCTTCGTCGGGTAGCCCCTTTAAACCCCCCCCCCCCCCCCACACACACACACACGCACACACACGCACGCATGTCCATATATAGTATCTTTTAATGAGATTGGAGTCATCAACGAGCTCCATTGGATCTTGTTCCAACGATGCATTGTTGAAAAGATATTTCAAACATTTTGTTTTCATTTAAATTTGAATTTAATTTAAAAACATTAATTACCATTTTAGGCTTATTTTAATTTGAAATTTTTCGTTTATTTCCCTATTTATCGGTTTTCGAAAATGTTCTCAAGAAATGTGATTTAATGAAAATATATTGTATAAAATGAATTAGATCGTGCAGGATTTAGATTTGATTTTATAAAATTCAAACCATATGATATGTTAAATTCTCATTTATTAGAATTTTTATACATTGTTATTTTCCCTTTTATAAATTTTGCATTGTATTTGTAGTATGTAATTAATGTTTATAGTTTTTCTCTGTGTGTGTAACATTGGATGGATTTTTGTAAATCTTTTAAGTTTCTTTGTAATTTTTCCGCGTTCCTTTGTAAAAAATATGTGGTCTCTTTGTAATATTCAAGTGGAGGTTTGCAATAAAAAATAGACTATTAGAACTTATTAAAATGTACGAAAAATCTGAGATTACAAATAATTTTCAAGAATTGTTAAAAAATCTTAGATTTTCGAAAAGCTAATTTGAGATTTGTAAAAAAAATATGAGATTCGTAAATAACCATGCCCCTCCTCTGCCTCCAACATGCATCAGTATGATGCACGTCGCCTT
The DNA here is from genome assembly GCA_037367405.1 of Ottelia alismoides. Classification (NCBI taxonomy): domain Eukaryota; kingdom Viridiplantae; phylum Streptophyta; class Magnoliopsida; order Alismatales; family Hydrocharitaceae; genus Ottelia; species Ottelia alismoides. The sequence goes on along the minus strand of JAZKJV010010019.1, from coordinate 774,399 downwards.
GATCTCCCTTTGCACCCTATCTCTGATATGCCTCCCTCCTTCGCCCTTATCTACTGACTTTCTCCTCACTGGTTGTCGTTGTTAGTAGAGAAGGGAGAGCCATGCTCCTCCTCATCGCATGTTGTCTTGGGGAAATCTAAGAAAAAAACTCTAAATTCATGCATGAGACTCAAAATACAACAACTTCAAAATTCCAAAAAAAATAAATTTTATTAGATCCATGATCTGGATTTGAGGGCTATAGTGTCAAAGGGAATATTTTGAAGAAAAGAATGAAGCTAGAGAAAATGATCTTCGATCCGAGTGTACTACAGTTGCCTCTACGTGGATCCAAAGTTGATGGACACCTCCTCCTCCAAAGTCGTTGCCGAATAAGAGAGAGGAATAAATCAATTTATTTAGGGAAAATGGGTTCTGTACCTTTTAGAGTGGTTGGGTCATCAAAATGATCAAATAGGTTTTTTCGATAATAAATTAAATAACGAATATATAATCAATTTAAAAAGTGAGGGATGAAATCGTGGGCTCACCAAATGGTCACTAGTAAGAATAAAAATGACACCAGTAATACGAATAATAATACAATCATTTTGTATGAATTTAAGGTTTTTTCTCTGGAAATAGTTACTAGTAGTAAGAATACAATATAACACTTGTAAACAAATAACTATTAACCTCAAAATGATAGTAAATAATGGTAAAAAATGAGTGGGCTCATCTCATCTCAAATGGGCATATAGCTCATTGGAAAATTTCCCTAAATATATCAAAAAAGAGAACCTACATCATGATGCTGGTAACTTACCTCCAACCGCCTCTTTTTCCCTTATTTTTTTGTTTTTTTTTTGAAATGGATCCTTAGATGATTTAGATCACAATATATCACAATGGAGTCATTCAAATTTCACTTAATTCGAGATTTCTAACTGAACAATCAAGACAATCAATTTTTAACGGTTTCAAAGTTACTTAAATCGGCCTCTTTAGATGAATATTTTAAGAATGTCTGTTTTTCACGAAATTTGAAACTATATTTCACTTAATATTCTAAGTAAATCCATGTAGATTCATTTTAAAAAAAGTAAAAAATTATAGAAAAATGGGTGGGTGCGGGTAGGTTACCTAGATTATGGTATAGGCTCCCCACCCCCCCTATATATATAAATATATATAGAGAGAGAGATGGGGCTGCTACCACCTCATTTTCAAAGATTTTTACTTGATTTTTGGAAAATACTACCATGTATTTTCATCACTATATCCTATAATATGTCATTCTAACTTTGTCAGAAATTGAAACTCATATCCCCTCCATCCAGACTGTCAAATTTTATCGGTATTAGAATTGTTGTAATAATATGTTTTGGATAGAGGGCACATGAGTCTTTGTTTCTAAAGAAATTAGAATGAAATATTATAGGGATATAGTGATGAAAATACATGACGGTATTTTCAAAAAAAATAAAAGTAATAAAATGGAGCTGCCCCTATAGGTTGGATAAGTCAACTACATCCACCTTTTTATTTTTTAAGGATATTTTTATGAACTTGAGTGAATTTAAATCACATATAATCAAGATTTTCATTCAAAACTCCATTAATTTCGAGACTTGTATCCCATACAACAAGTCTATCAAAACTTGACGGCCAGAATCGCTGAAATTGGTACTTTCCATATAGGCGGGTTATAAATATTTGTTTTTCGTGATATTTGAAATACATATTACTCTTGATAGTATAACTTAATATCCTCATGTGTAGTATAACTTAATATCCTCATGTGTAACTAAGAAATTTCATGAAAAGATAAAAATAAAGGTAGGAGTAGCTAACCCAGCTACCCCATATAAGGTAGTCTTATTTAATACGCATATATGTGGAAAAATGTATAGCTATCAAGGAGTAGCTAATTTGCTCATACCATTTTTCTCTTGGTTTTTAGTGATATTTTATAAAACTATCATAGCGATTTAAATCACATATTGTCATGATACTTTCATTCAAAATTCATAAAAAACAAGCATTCCTGAAATATCCATATGAGATGGACCGCTTTCGAGAATTTTGAGACCATCAAATTTTGACAAGCTTGATGGATGAGATAGGAATCTTGAATTGAATCAAAATTAGAATGACAACATCATAAAAATATGTTATTTAAATCCCCAAAGGAGTTTTAAGTACTACTAAAAAATAAAATAAAAAAGGTGAGAGAAACCAAGTTAACTACTCTCTGACAGCATATAAATTTTATCCTATATATATAATGGGGTTGCTCCTGTCCTATTTTCCCTTTTTTTCATTTTTTGGAAAATACCTCCAAGTATTTTCATCTCTATATCCATGTATTGCGTCATTCCTACTTTAGTTTGAAACATAAACTCATATTACCTCAATCTAGATTGTCGAAATTAAACAGTCTCTGAATTGTCGGAATCGTTCCTATCTAGATGGAGGACACATGAGTCTCTATTTTTAGGAGAAATTAGGAAAAAATGTAGGGATGTAGTGATGAAAATACATGAGAGTAATTTTCAGAAAAACACAAAGAAAAAAGAGAAAATAAGACGGAGGAAGCCTCATATATATAGGGAGCCTTTCCAATAGGATGCAGTCCTTCTTGAGTTTAGGAAGACCATCATCTTTTTATATAAAATACATGCACTTTAGTAGAATACATATACAGTTTGTATTATAGTTGCACACTATAAATACCAAACCTCATACAAAACTACACATTATAATGCAAACATTAAAATTGCACATTATAATACAAATTGTATACATATTCTACTACAGTCATCGTGTTTTTTTTACAAAAAGGGACATCCTTTCTAAACTCAGGATGAAATGTGTCCTACTAGAAGGAAATCCCATATTATTCGTACCATTTATTAACATGACATGTAGTGGAGTCAAATAATTAGAAATTTAAGGAAAGAGGAGATCTTATGTTTATAGGTAAAAATATAGACCATCAAAATGGATATTATATTTTGAATTAAATGAGTTATACTCATGTTTACTCCTAAATTCACAAGTCCGTAAATCTGGCTTTCCTCCATTAATGGACCTAATACTTGTGCCTGATATGTTACAAATGGTATCAGAGCGGATTTCTTCTAATAGTGAAAATGGCTACCTGAAAGGATCTAAGTTGGGAGTATACATCCATCACTATCAATGGGAATAAGTTATGTGTCATATCGTAACGAGGACGTTGAACATAATCCGACATTGACAAGTCACAAAGTCTGAGAGTAGATTAAAATGGTAGGAATTATCTTTGACAACTCGGAGCCAAGCATTTCGGATGGTTGTTAAAGGCTCTAATTGGGTCCGAACCTAACAAGTTGTTACGGTTAGTTATCCTCTATTAACGCACCAAGAACGGGGTGTTACAATTTTACCATCTATATTTAGATAAGGACTACACAATGTAGTAGGCTGAACAAAAATCAGGTGCAGATGAGGTTTTAGGTCATGCATAGTTCAATAAAAAGAAAAATACAATTGATGGTAACTAATTTCATCATCCTTTATTTCCCTTCTGTGGTTTGAAGGTTGAATATACACATGATAAGATCTGATTTTTTCCATATAAAAGTTCAGCTATTGTACTTATAGCATGTTGAAGTTCATGGTTCTAAATTCTCTATGGAGAATAGCCCCAAATATAAGGGTGTTATTCCCCTCACATCTCTTTCCTCGTACGACTATCTCCCCGTGCGCATCTCTCTACACTTATTCCACCTTATTCAATCTTTATTCCTATCTTTATTACATTTTACTTACCCTCATTTCAACTTATCCGCCTTATTCATATCCCTCCAACCGAATATGAATAGTGTATTATTCCATCTTATTCCTCACCCTTATTCATGTTTATTTCCAAATCGAAGACACTATATGTGATGGAGATCCCATGTTGGTAAAAAAGGAATATGATTGGCCACATTCTATTTATTGCTTTAAAAAAATTATGTGGTATGATATATATTTAAAAAATAGGATAAATTACATATTTGGTCATCATCTATGGGTCCAATCCTAATATGGGTCTCAATCTTTCAAATGTAACAAAATATGTCCTAAGGTTGTTCTATATATCACCGTTAGAAAAAAGAGGGAGATGGACTAAAGTGTACATTTTAGAAGTGGTATTCTTAGTGCCTATTTTCGGAAATGGGCAATATAGTCAATTTCTCTCTTTTTTCTAACAGTTCCATTTATAGAAATGGAGTCAGGACTCATTTTGTTACATTTGAAAGATTGAAACCCATATTGGTATTGAGCCCATAGATGAGGATCGAACATGTAATTTACCCAAAAAAAATATTATAGGTCATTCTTCAATTAAGTTCCCTCACATGCCTTATTGTGAGGGTTTTGTTTAAAAAGGGACGTATATTTCTTTTTGTGGCAACTAAAAATTATATAAGTCAATATCAGTGATGACCCTTATGGAAGGATGTTTTGTACATTAACCTAAATCATATTCTATTTTCATTGGACTATCAAGAGTCTAAAAAAATAAGAACGAGGTGATTAAAACAACATCAAGGGATCATATAAGAGCTCAATTAAAAAAAGAAGGGATGAGTCAAGTTGTTAGACTCCAAATTTCAATTTTGATTGGATGCATATCATTGTTATATGATATGATTTGGCATTGTAGTTGGAGCTGTTGTTTTGACCTATAGATTTTATTCATTGAGATTGAGGCATGCCCACTATATCACATATTGTACCAAATTATTTATGCCTCTTGTGCACATGTTATTGAGTAATATAGTTCATCTTCCATATTCATACAATGCTATTTTTACGAGTTCATTCAGATTACACTTGACTCCATAGACTTTTTTTAATAGTGCAATAATTTGCATGAACTCCAATGCTGAACTTTATTTATTTTTTTCATATTATTTTATTAATATTTATCTTAAAATTAGTCATTCTCATTTTGCTGCAAAAAATAGACATGCTTGTAATTTAATGGGATAAACATATTCAAATTTCATCATACTAGATTAACCCACGTTATTATAAGTTTAAGTATTTTACTGAAAAATAAAATATGTTTAGGCATCATTGTTTTGCGAGAGTAGATATTATTCATTGTTGGTCTAATATAGGCATGTATGTAGTCGAGTGGCGCATCAATGGTCAATTCCACTAATTGACCATTGCCGACATGTATATTTGCACTACCATAAAAAAAAATTTTGCGACGACATTTGACTTACTACCGATGTCCATTGCAATAGGGCGAGGATTGGAGACTTCATGATAGAATATTTTGTGATTTTTTAATTGTTTTATGGAGATGAAGTGGTTCCTATCTAAATTCAGGTTGTCTGTATGTAGATGGTATTGAATTATTTTTTAATATTGATAATCATTGATATTATTAACGGCCAATGATAATTGATTCTGCAACAAAGGTTTACCATATTGTTTTAACTATCTTTGTGTTTTTTAAATGGTCAGGGATTCATTCAACGAAGGAGATGCATATACGTCAATGTAAATCGGACTTTGTTTCGAATTGTTATGATTTTCAGAAGAAAGAGAAGGAGGCTTAAGATGTCATTACACCTTATTAACCGTCATTAAGACCGATTAATCGTGATTAAGGAAACTAATGATGGATCGAGGATTACTAATCAACATTAGCAAACACTAATGAAAGATCAGCAAAACTTAAGCATGAGTCATAAAAGTTAAATTTTAGCGGGAGTTAAACTGTGGTTAGCGAAAGTTAATCATGATTAGCATTAATTAAGCGTCATTAGCGAATCTAAAATATTATGGAAAGTTCTAACTTAAGCACTAAGTTTCAGATAAGTTTTGGCCAAAACCATGGGACACTAACCGTGGTTAAGGGCTAAACCATGGTTAGCGGTTTTCTAGAGCATATAAATAGCCTCTCCACCCGTTCATTCTCTATGATTTCCACTAACACCACCACCCCGAGGGCTAGGGTCGAAAGGTCGGGAGGAGGAGAGGGAGGCGGGGAAGGAGCGCTAGCGAAGTGCTGTTGGGAGAACGAGGAGGAGAAAGATACGATCCTCTTCTAGTAGGCTTCATTTCGATTCATGTTCTTTTTCCAATTTGGTTTTCTATTCATCTTCTTTCTGATTTGTTTTCTGTTGTGATTTGAAGAGAAGTCTGTGTAACACCCTACTTAGGTGCGGGCGGCTATGCACGTCAGTGAACCCTATGATTCGTCACACTTTCACTCATCTAAGACACGTGGTGTCTACCAATTCTTCATAGCTTATGGTTCTATTCTTTCATTTCTGCTTTTATAGTTATTTTGATGAAGAAATTTGTTTAATACCCTACTTAGGTGCATGCGGCTATGCACGTCAGTGAACCCAGTGATTCATCACACATTCACTCACCTAAGACACGTGGTGTCTACCGATTCTCCATCTCTTGTTGACTGATTATATCCTTTCAGTTTCATTGTTGTTTTCCTTCTCGACGATTTTATTGAACAAACTCTTTTCGTTTTTCTTTTAAGAAATGTCTCGATATAAGGGGAAACTCTACCAAAATTTTTATATAAATATGTCCCGATATAAGGGAAACTCTGCTAAAATTTTTCTAGAAATATGTCCCAGTATAAGGGGAAACTCTGCTGAAATTTTCCTAAAAATATCACCCTATATAAGGGAAAGTTCTGCCGAAATTTTAAGAGAAAATATGTTCTTTGCGTTATTCGTGTTATTCATGTGTTCTTCACGTTCTTCATGTTCTTCGTTCGTTCTTCGTGTTCTTGGTATGTTTTTAGTATTTTTGATATGAACATGAAATTCGATCGTTTCAGGAGCCGTAAATCATCCTTTTCCGAAAACGAATCACAATAAAACACTGCATACGCGAGAGAGAGCTCAATTAGGTAATGAGATCCTTCCTTTTTGCGGTTGGGTTTTCATACGAGATTATTGAAATTCTTGATTTTATGTTCTTCGCTATGAATAACCCTAAGTTTAGCTATTTTTGAGAAAATATGAAAACTTGCTTTCTGATTCCCACTAAAATAAGATTTAAGCATCGAATGGATGCAATGGCTCGGAAAGTTAGGGTTTGGAAGTTAAAATGAGCATAAATACGAGTTAATAAATATATAAATTAATTTATGTGCAAGTCTATACTCAGTATTATGTTTATGCAAATATAAAGCTTAAAAGAGGAATTACATCATGGAATCGATGTGTTTTGAGTTGGATCCTAAAAAAGGATTATGTCTTACGTTAAGAATAACGGGGAGTGTAACTACAAGTCGGGCATGCAACCCGTAGGTTTTTCGGAAGGAACCCATATTGGTTTTGCCCTACCTAGGTGGTATACGGTTGCCCTTTTATGATAAATGCACATGAAATGAATGATTTGCAAAGCGTGGTACTGGGAGCCAATATATTCGTGTTAAACAAGGGAAGATGTGGTCGTACCATGTGGAGGCACGGACGGTTCAATAGTAGCTGGGTCACGATAATATGTATTTAAAGCCGCTAGGTTATGTGATTAACAGTTAGCCTGAGGTTTTAAGCAACTAGGTCCTCGAGGACGGTGTGCTCCTTTGTTTTCCAAGCTGAGGGTTTGAGAACCTGATTAATAAAAGAAAAGGAAAATTGTCAGGGTAGTATTGGAGGATTGGTTGAGGCGACGTGCGGTAGCATAAGCTCACCAGATCAACACAATCTCCAATCCCGAAATATCCACAGCTTCGGAGTCCAAGAATGGTGGGGTTTTCCTGTACTAATTCCTGATGTAGAATAGAAGAAATATGACTTAAACTAATGAGAATAAATGTAACTTTTTGTGCTAACAACTTTTTGAAAAATTACACAATTGTTTACTTTTCTCTTCTTCGTTACTTAGCACTTGATAATTGTTATCCTTTGATTTGTGAAAAACCCAACAGGTGTCAGTGAGCTATCACAGGGACTTTAATAATCCAGTTAGCTAACATTGTCATCCAACCAGCCACAGTAGCTTTTTTCTTTAAGGTAGTTAGTAATCTTTTTGTATATTTTCCTTTCAAGCTGATGCACATGTAAATAGTCATATGTGATAATGTATCATGTGAACTTTATTTTGTGAATGGAAAAGTATTGAAATACTTTCTTTTAAGTATTTTTATTTGCAGTATGTTTCTGAATGTTAGTTGTGATTGTTGAATAAATTATTGTTGAGTAATTAGATCTGGATATGGGAGGATCCGACGAATCGGGGTCGTGATAGTTTGGTATCAGAGCCCAGTTACTCCAGTAATTTACTCAGTAATTGATTACTATGAGTGGTATTCAGAAACTAAGGTGGTCTTAAGATCCTTTGATCTTAATAATTGACTGCAATACCATTCACAAGTCATTATCCCTTATGTACATCATGCTAAAATGTATAGAACCTGACCTTTGGTCTTAACTCATCCCAAGATCATGGCAGACCAAGACGTGTCTAGATAATTAGCGGCTATGATGACAATACTGCAAGAAATGGGGCAAAAGCAGTAAGCATTAGAGGAGAGCCTCAATGCACAAGCTGAGAGACCTGAGGCATCCAGACGTGGATGTAAGGATTGAAGGTTCTGTTCATCTTTTTGAGGAAGAATCTAGTTACCATCCTTCAATTGAGTCTGTTGTTGAACATGCGAGCCCACGACGAGCCATTATGCAATAAATGTTATTGCACATATCATTCCCTGATCTGAAATAAAGAATAAATAATTTGTATAATAGGTCCCTTAGTACAATTAGGGTTATGTACCATGGCCATCTTAATAATCATACAGCTGTTAATTTAATTATTGAATCATAGAGGTTGGTGCTTGGATGAATATCTAAAGAGTTAGATTGAGGACTCATCAAATACCGTCAAATAATTGTTAAGAGATGATCTCCAGACTGAGTAGGAGATGGCAATCGTTTCTCACATAGGCTGATATCTGACCGACCTCTTGATGCAGATCCTCTGCATAGGAATAGAGATTCGGAGGTGTCAGATTAGTTAGGTCAAAGAGTTGACTTAACGAGATAGCGATAACCGAAGTCCTTTGTCGTATGCTGTCACGATATAGGCACACATCCTCTGACTGGAGACAGATGTGCTACAATATGTCTGAATATGTGCATTTGACAGACCAATAGGTTGATGAGCTAACCAAGGTCTATATACCGGCGTGCTGGTGTGCATGCAAGGGCGTATGAGTAATACGATCTCTCAAAGGGATCATACAGGTTCATTACTGAACCGGAAGACATGAGCTCACTCATGAGATATTGGGAAGAATCAAATTCCGTGCACGGTCGTCTCGCTTTGGAAACTTGATTGAATTTGTAGGTTTGATATATACTTTTGGAAAGTACATGATCAAGACCTAGGTATGATATATGCTTTTGGAAAGTATATGATCGATACCAACTCCCAATGATCAAATGAGAAACTTACTGATAAAACCCTGAAGTAGACAATATAAAGTTGATCTAATACTTCGAGTTTATTCTGAGTCTTCCAGTATGCAGGATGTACAGGTGTTGGGAATATGAGGGTGATGTGATCATAAACGATTGTATAACCATGACGCTTCCATTCCTAGGGAGTGATGAAACGAGTCTGGATTTTAGAGACTCCTCTCAGTAGAGAAGTAATCTGATCTTGGTCCAAATGTTGGACATTGATCTGAATGTGATTCAGATGCAATAAGAAGATTAGATTTGCGGTCTTTATTTAATCAAGCATCTATGGGAGGCCCGAGATCTGGATTTGAGATGTGATCTCAATATCCAAGTTACTATACATGGAATAATACAATCGCCATGTCCTTATCTCTAAGTATCCGTGGAGAAAACGCATTATCCTTGAAAGAGTTATGGATAATTTCATTTTTGATATATGTATCCAAGCATCGAGAAAATTGATAACTAAATGTGATTTAATTATAATAGATAATATGAATTTGATTCATATTATAAGGAGAGATATCTAAGATAATTAAATGTGATTTAATTATCAAAAGTTGTGAATAATGTGAACGTGATTCATGTTATTTGGGCACATGAGAAAAGAGGGCCAAGATGATTAAATGTGATTTAATTATCATAGATATGAATAATCTAGATAACACTATCCATATTAATCACATATATATTATAAATGTGATTTATAATATATTATAGATAGAATATTGTGATTCATTTTTGTTGACTAATTGTTAATGTGAATTGGATTCACATTGAACGATTAATTGAAAATATAATTACATTTAATTTTGGGTTATGAATAAGATTCACATAATTTCAATGGCATAATTGATATTTTACATAAGATAATTTGGAATTATTTTTTGGTGAAAATATTATCGACAAGAGATGATGATATATATCATGAGATAATGAGATCTCATGATAATTAGAAGAGATGGACCAAGTCCACCAAAGAGGAGTGGACGGCTACAACTCTCCATGAGGAGAAGAGTAACCGTCCCCTCTTATGAGGATATTGGTTTATTCTCTTCATTATCTTTTCTCTTATCAAAGATGATTTAATTTAAAATTAATTTTGTTGATTTATCAATGAAAATTAGTTTAAATTAAATCATTAGTTGTTGCGTTTTTACAACAACATCTTAGCCATTCAAAAGAAACACAAATCAATCTCATCCATTGATTATGTGTTGCCCATGGATTGGGATCCATGAGTTCCCAAAATCCTATATAAGAAGAGGCATCCATTGCTCTTCAAAAATGACACAAGATGATTAATGAATGCTCTCTCTCTCTCTCTGTCTCTTTCTCACACGCCAAGCCTCTCTTTCTCTTATAATGGTCGTCCACCATGGAGCCATTGTGAGAGTCGTCATCGACGCAACATTGTCGTTATGCTACCGGATCATCTACTCGTGGATCTCCATCTCCTTCGGTGTGTCCCGCTCGTGAAGATGTTGGATCTCGTGTGACGAGATCAGGAGATCCGCCGCTTGGATCGTCAACATGGATTGCGAAGAGCACGCGTCTCATCAACGCGCTCGCAAGCATCTCCTCCGTCGTATCGGACTTGAGGCAGGAGGTCTCTTCGTTTAGAGACTCGATCGTAACCACACTTCAAGAGGTAATCCTATTATTTGTTTGTAATTTAGATGAAATGATCCGAGAAGTGTTCTTGGATTATGTGGTTTCATCAAATAAAAAAATTTTAAATTCCGCTGCATAGAACAAACTAGTACGACTAGTCGTTCTTCGTCGTATATGATACGACTCTCACGCTTCCATGATACGCTTGAAGATTTCTCCATATCCTTCAAGTGGTATCAGAGTCAGATTTATAGAGGTTTTGGATTAGATACATGAAACTACAAAGATTTGAGCTCGTTTGAGTTCGTGAAGATTTTAGCATTTCAATTTTCGCAGTCTGTCTTGTGATAAAATCTCAGCCCTGTTTAAAATGTTTAAACATGAAATTTTAAATTTGATAATGTTCTCTATTAATTAAGGAAATAGTAGGATTTGAGTTTGCGTGATTTGGAATCCGATAACTCAAGATATGATCTTTTTAATAACCATATATATATATTGTTTCGGGGACTACGGATCATGACGTAATTAAGATGTTAATTGCAGATCCAAAACGCCTTGAAATATGTGCAAATCACTTAGGTTCTGTTGTAAATCAAATTAGCAAACTTTAGGAACTTATTTTACTTAATTTCGATTTAATTTGATTGAGATATGGTAATTTTTGTAAGTGAGGGTCACTGCTGAAATTACTTTCCCAATCAATAATCTAGTGATTGTCATTTAAGAAATTAGTGAAATTAAATTATTTAATTTCCTGGAATAATTATGCATAAATATTTTTGAAATATTTGATGATAATTATTTCCATAAGTGACATTACCCTAACCAATTATTGATTAGATATGATCTAGATCACAAATTGGTTACATGATCTACATGATCTACATTCCAACAAATATGTTGCTTGAATAGGGTTTGGGATTTGTTTAGCAAATCTCATTATAATACTAATCAAAATGGTCTTGATTATTATTATCATATGGTATAATTTCGGTTGAAAAACTGATGATCATCTCAAGTACAAAGTGATCTATTTTGCATTATCCTTTCCCGAGGCGAAAATGGTGCCTAGTCGGGGAGCGTTGGAGTAGCAGGTTGCACCATGTGTGGTATGTCCCACTCCCATCGGTACTGGCCATGACAACGAGTAGGGTTGGTATAATGCTTAAGAAATCATGATGTTTTTATAATTATTATTATTCGAAATAATACGTATTTGAGATCATACCATAATTCAAGTAACAACTAAGAATGTTTGATGGATATTAATTAGAGCATTAATTTAATATGATTAGATTAATTGTAATCCAATTAAAGCTAAAACACTCTATTATGAATAGAGTTGTTATTTCCCTTGGAAGAATTAATCATAATGAATATGATTCATAATGATTAATTGAAATTTGAATATGAGGTGGAGGATCACATAAGTGACATCCATGGTCTCCCGTCAAGGAGAAGGGTTCTGTCGTCAGATATTGTATGTAGGAGATGCCTGTCCGAAGTGACAACTCCTGCATACAATCCATTTGGATCGGGCTCTTCTTCTCGAAAGAGTAAGGCCTTATACGTATTGACCCCAATATCGAGTCCTCATATTATTGGGGCTATATTGGATTGCATATAGCGAGTATTAAGCATGTTGACGATTGGTTCAATTAATGACGGGTCAACATCACCTTAGGGGTGGTGGGCCCGGGTATTAAAGATCGAATTGGGAGATTCAAGTTGGACTTGCAAGGTGGAATGTGTTCCCGCTTCTTTTTATCGGAGTCACAAGTTCTCATATTATTGGGATGTGACAAAGATAAGGAAGGAGATCCCAGATCTTGCTTGAGATATAATGGTAAGTATATCTCTTACATTGAAAGTGATTAAGGGAATGAACATTCAGTGTTGACAAGGCATGACAACTTTGATATAAAAACTCCTAAATCAAAGTAATATATATATATATAAATATACACTTATGCAAATTTCTCATTTCAGATAATCCTTCATTAAATCCACTCAATGTTATACTCAATAATAACCAGTAAAATATCTTGGATTGGACTCATGATCCATATATTGTACTTGCAGTTGGACACATAATGTATGTGATTGCAGTATTCATGTTTCCTCAACATAATGAGGAATGACAATTAAATAAGACAATAAGACATCACCTTAGGGCTCGTATGTCTATATAGTCTTGATCTCATCGAGTGTACTTTGGAAGTGACATGTCGATGGTGATCGTAATTGTCGAATTAATCCTTATAAAATTTAAGAAGATGTTTAAGGCATGCATATGTGCTCTTGACATTTTAATTATGAATGACATGGTTCACTGCATCATGCAGAATGGTGGCTCTATAAGAGATGATGTATTCAAAATGTTTGAATACCTACCTGAACCAATGTTTTAAGAGTCTAGATGGATGTAGACATGATGAGTTCCATCATTCTACTGCCTGTACTCAAGTCATTCATGAAGCTTCATAATAATCATATTGTATGAATTAAATGAAGCATATATAAATATTTAAATCTCTCATTTTGAAATCCTTTTGAATTCAACATAAGAGATCCTTTATCTTAAGCAATGGTTGTTTATAGATGAAGGGAGCGCAGTGGAAGCATGGGTCCGACCCAAGTAAGAAGGTAAGTCAAAGAGTTGACCTACTTCTATGACTTCCATATGACATCCAAAGAGTTAGATGAATGCCAATACTGCAATAAGTTGATGTGTTGATAGTATGACTATCAAGTTTATCTAGAATCCTTAGAGAAGGACTTGGATAGAGCATCATAATATTCTACATAAATCATTGATATTGACTTGCTTATTGAATAAGATAAAGTCTTATAATTGTATCTCAATCTTCTAAAAACACTTGCAATGTGTTGCATATGTTTTAGAAGACTGGAAAATTTGATCTTTTGATTTATAGTTATCCACATGGATATTAATGCAATTGTTGCAACAATCTCCGTTGGATTGATAGACTTCTAAATTTTAGTGGGAGAACTTTAGTCTTAGAGAATATCTCTATGACCTAGATATTAGAATACACTCATTATTTGTTTCTAAGTGTTAGAAATAAAACATGGATTCTGGAATAAACCTATCATAAAGAGTTATGATGGATATATTTCATATAGTAATCTAACAACTAATGGACTCTACTAAATTAGAAAAATTAATGAATGGTTCATTAATATTTCTAATACTGAAAGCTAAGCCTTATAAGATCAATAGGAGGATGAAGATCATTTGACAATGATCTAGCATCGAGTCTTGGACTTATGTCTATTGATATGATCAATGGACTAGTGAGGTATTGAACTTTAGATTGTCTGAAGGTTCAAATCTTACATACTTGTGAATATTGTATTCAAAAGTAAAAATGTCCAATACACCCTTCCTTGGGAATGGTATAAGATGTCAAGGTGTTCAAAGATCTCATACATATTGATGTATGCAGATCATCTATATCATAGTAAACATTATGGATATGTGATATCTATTGATGATTATGTATGGTATGAGATTTCTTCTCTTCACGTAAGAAACCTTTGAAGTGTTCAAAGATTTCACAATTTTGGTCTAGAACCAAAGTTTGAAGGAAGATGAAAATGAATTTGATCTAATCTAGGTAGTCAATACCTATTAGATGAATTCAAGGAATACCTTATGGAGATATGACTTATCTCACTCCTCCTCATACACCTAAACTCAATAGAGTTGAAGGGAGATACAATTAGATCATGTGTGACATGATTTGGTCAATGATGAATACTAGCATAATTACCTCTTAGTTTCTAGGTATATATGTAGTAGAGACTACATTATATATCCTTAATAAGATTCCATGCAAGTAAGCTGGAATTGAGCACCAGAGAGTGCTACTTCATTAGGAAAAATAAAGGATGGTATTGGATACCTACTTTATAACCTTGAGATTCATACAGAATTTCATCTCTAAGAATATGATTCTTAGAGGATGACTCTCTTGAGAATCAAGATGAAAATGAAGTGAAGGAACTCATTGAATCTTGAGAAGATAATGAGGATCCTCAAGTCAGAAACTAAAAGGACAACTAAAGATGAAACACTAATACCTCTTCAAATGAGTTTGAAGATGAATTCCATGTGCCATATTAAGTCTGAAAATGATCAGACTTCATGTGATGAAGCTCCTGAGGATCATGACATGGAAAGATGGATATTAGAAATAAAGTCTAAAGTAGACTTCATATACAAGTGTTGTATATGGACCCTCGAGGATCCACCTATATGGGTAAGACCCATAAAGGTATGAATGGATCTTCAAGAAAAAGAAGGAACCTGATGAGAAGGTAGAGACCTTCAAAGCACGGCTCGTAGCCACAAGCTACACACCAAAGAGAAGACATCGCTTGCGATGAGACTTGCTCTTTAGTGACCATGCTTATACCCATCAGAATATTGCTAACTAAAGCTACACAACTTGGCCTTGACATCTTCAAGATGGAAGTCAAGATTGCATTCCTCTATGAATGCCTCTATGAGGATATTCACATGAAGCAGCCCCAGGGCTTCATGATTGGGGAAAGTAAGGTGTGAAAGCTAAAGAAATCCATCTATGGACTCAAACAAGCTTCTTGTTGTTGGAACATAATATTTGATGAAATTATAAATGTTATGATTTCAAATAAAATCTTGATGAACCATGTGAAGCTTAATGGGAGTGCCTTTGTATTCGTCGTGCTAAATGTAGATGATATCTTAATCATTTAGAATGATATAAGTATGATAATAAGTGTTTTATGATCTGACTATTCCATACCTTGAGATATGATCTCAAAAGATGCCTCTTGGATCTTAGTTCTGAAGGTGTTCAGAAGCAAAAAGAAGAAGCTATTGGGAACGTCACAGTTGTAGCACACCTTGGACAAGTTCCATTCTTGGAAAATTTCAAGAAAGGCTTCCTTCCCTTAAGATTTGGTACTGACCTATCTAAAGGGATAGCACCTCAAAGAGTTGAGAAAGTGAATGCTAAAATTAGTTGCCCTTGAGCATTAGTTACGAGAAGCCGAGAATATGCTAGATGTGTACAAAAGCCAGATATCTGCCACGCAGTGGGAGTAATAAAGTGTTGCTAATCCTACTATGGAGATAAGACACTTGATTGCAGTAATAACAAAATCTTAAAAGGTGACGAGACTTAGAGATAGTAATCTCAAAGTCTTATCTTCAAAAGTTTAAGACCTTGTAGATAGTGATCTATAAGGGTCTTAACTGTAGATGCCTTAGGAGATAGAGATCTCCAGGAATAAAGGTATTCTGATAAGGATTATGGAAATATTGGTTATCGTAATTACTGAGCAATAGTGTCAAGGACACTGTAACTGCTTTATCAAGATTGAGTATTGGTTGCATAAGATGCAACATTCGCATTGGATGCGAGCACTGTTACTGGAGATATGCAAGTGCCATAAAAGGACTTGGCATAGTCTTTTGGGAACAGAATGACGATAAGCTTACCTAGCTATTTTCTAAATAGCCTATGATTGTCACATGAGCGTGGGTTTAAATGATTAGCCCATTAATGGCTCTTTGGGCTAGTGGGAGATTGTCGAACATGCGAGCCCACGATGCAATAAATGTTATTGCACATATCATTCCCTGATCTGAAATGAAGAATAAATAATTTGCATAATAGGTCCCTTAGTACAATTAGGGTTATGTACCATGGCCATCTTAATAATCATACAGCTGTTGATTCAATTATTGAATCATAGAGGATGGTGCTTGGATGAATATCTAAAGAGTTAGATTGAGGACTCATCAAGTACCGTCAAATGATTGTTAAGAGATGATCTCCAGCCTGAGTAGGAGATGGCAATCCTTTCTCACATAGGCTGATATCTGACCGACCTCTTGATGCAGGTTCTCTGCATAGGAATAGAGATTCGAAGGTGTCAGATTAGTTAGGTCAAAGAGTTGACTTAACGAGATCGAGATAACCAAAGTCCTATGTCGTATGCTATCACGATATAGGCACACATCCTCTGACCCGAGACAGATGAGTATGTACATTTGGCAGACCAATAGGTTGATGACCTAACCAAGGTCTATACACAGGCGCGCTGGTGTCCATGCAAGGGCATATGAGTAATACGATCTCTCAAAAGGATCATACAGGTTCATTACTGAACCGGAAGACATGAGCTCACTCATGGGATATTGGGAAGAATCAAATTCCGTGCACGGTCGTCTCGCTTTGGAAACTTGACTGAATTTGTAGGTTTGATATATACTTTTGGAAAGTATATGATCAAGACCTAGGTATGATATATGCTTTTGGAAAGTATATGATCGATACCAACTCCCAATGATCAAATGCGAAACTTACCGATAAAATTCTGAAGTAGACAGTATAAAGTTGATCTAATACTTCAGGTTTATTCCGAGTGTTCCAGTATGCAGGATGTACAGGTGTTGGGAATACCTGAGGGTGATGTGATCATAAACGATTGTATAACCATAACGCTTCCATTCCTAGGGAGTGATGAAACGGGTCTGGATTTTAGTGACTCCTCTCATAAGAGAAGTAATATGATCTTGGTCCAAATGTTGGACATTAACCTGAATGTGATTCAGATGCGATGAGAAGATTAGATTTGCGGTCTTGATTTAATCAAGCATATATGAGAGGCCCGAGATCTAGATTTGAGATGTGATCTCAATATCCAAGTCACTATACGTGGAACAATACAATCGCCCTGTCCTTATCTCCAAGTATCCGCGGAGAAAAACACATTATCCTCGAAAGAGTTCATGGATAATTTCATTTTTGATATATGTATCCAAGCATCGCGAAAATTGATAAGTAAATGTGATTTAATTATCATGGATAATATGAATTCGATTCATATTATAAGGAGAGATAACTAAGATAATTAAATGTGATTTAATTATCAAAAGTTGTGAATAATGTGAATGTGGTTCATGTTATTTGTGCACATGAGAATAGAGGTCCAAAATGATTAAATGTGATTTAATTATCATAGATATGAATAATGTGGGCAGCACTATCCATATTAATCACATATATATTGTAAATGTAATTTATAATTTATTAGAGAGAGTATATTGTGATTTATATTTGTTGATTAATTGTTAATGTGAATTGGGTTCACATTGAACGATTAATTGAAAATATAATTACATTTAGTTTTGGATTGTGAATAAGATTTACATAATTTTAATGGCATGATTGATATTTTCCATATGATAATTTGGAATTATTTTTTGGTGAAAATATTGTCGACAATAGATGATGATATATATCATGAGATAATGAGATCTCATGACAATTAGAAGAGATGGACCAAGTCCACCAAAGAGGAGTGGACAGCTACAACTCTCCACGAGGAGAAGAGTAGTCGTCCTCTCTTATGAGAATATTGGTTTATTCTCTTCATTATCTTTTCTCTTATCAAAGATGATTTAATTTGAAATTAATTTTGTTAATTTATCAATGAAAATTAATTTAAATTAAATCATTAGTTGTCGTGTTTTTAAAACAACATCTTAGCCATTTAAAGAAACACAAATCAATCTCATCCATTGATTATATGTTGCCCATGGATTGGGATCCATGGGTTCCCAAAACCCTATATAAGAACAGGCATCCATTGCTCTTCAAAAATGACACAAGATGATTAATGAATGCTCTCTCTCTCTCTCTCTCTCTCTCTCTCTCTCTTTCTCACACGCCAAGCCTCTCTTTCTCTTATAATGACCATCCACCATGGAGCCATTGTGAGAGTCGTCATCGATGCAGCATCGCCGTTATGCTGTCGGATCATCTACTAGTGGATCTCCATCTCCTTTGGTGCGTCCCGTTCATGAAGAATATGTTGGATCTCGTGTGACGAGATCAGGAGATCCGCCGCTTGGATCATCAACATGGATTGCGAGGAGCACGCCTCTCATCAACGCGCTCGCAAGCGTCTCCTCTGTTGGATCGGACTTGAGACATGAGGTCTCTCGTTTAGAGACTCGATCACAATCACACTTCAAGAGGTAATCCTATTACTTGTTTATGGTTTAGATGAAACGATCTGAGAAATGTTCTGGGATCATGAGGTTTCATCAATAATTTTTTTTAAATTCCACTGCATATAACAACTAGTACGACTAGTCATTCTTCATTATATATGATACGACTCTCACGCTTCCGTGATGCGCTTGAGGATTTCCCCATATCCTTCATCTGCTCCTACCCCATCTGAAGGAGCAATGGAGAAGGTCCTTCCTAGACACCAAACATTACTAGACAATTACCGAAAGGGAAAGATTCCTCGATTTAAAGGCATAGAGACCCCTGTTGAGGCAGAACTGTGGCTTGATGACATCAACAAGATATTGAGAATAATACACGCACCAACAGATACTTGGGTGCACTTCGCTGATTATTCCCTAGCAGACTATGCAAGATGATGGTGGAGAGCCATTTCCAAGAAATTAGTATATCATGTTCCATGGGATGTTTTTGAAGAAAGGTTCCGATCTCACTTCTGTCCTTCCCATTGGGAAGATTTGAAGAGGAGGGAGTTGGCCTTTTTGATCCAAGGATCCAAGAATGTATGAGGTTATCATATTCACTTTATGGAGCTGCTACGTTACTCCCCAGCTCTAGAAGCTTCACCACAAGAGTGTCTTACCAAATTTATCAACGGTCTTTAGGGAGATTTGAGAGAGAAACTTGCATGTTTTAGAGCCACCACTGTAGATGAAGCCATGGGCATCACCTCTCGTATTGAGATGGAGAAGGATGAAAAGCGCCAAATAAGAAGCTTCCACTTTACTGATGGACCATCCAAACATAAGGTGAATTATAACGAAGAGGCAGTCGTTATCATTCAGTTGGGTCTAATATAAGCTCGCCACAAACTTTGGGCCAGGAATTATCCGTAAGAAAGGGTTTCTCTAGACCTCCACTATATCCTCACGACTCAGTAGCAGGAGCTAGTACCTCTGTGGTTGGGTCTTCAGCTCAAACAGGAGCACGTGTGTGTTATTACTGTCATCAGGAAGGCCACATCAAGAAAGACTGTCCAAAGTTGAGAGGTTCAGGGTTTAAACCAACCCCAATCAACAGTATAACATCCACCTCGAGCAATGGAGCAACATGCTGAGGAAGACAGGGTAGAGGTCGTGGCTCACAAGGAGCGTCTCCTACACAGCAACCACCACAAAGTGTTATGGGTTCTAAATTGCCTATTTCTAATGGCCAACTCAATGCAATTACTGAAGAACAAGCCTACAATTTATGCACAGTCGTACGAGGTACCGTTACTATTCATGGCTTTTCAGTACATGCTTTATTTGATTCCGGTGCTTTACATTCATTTATTGCTCGATGCTTAGTACCCACTTTGGGTAAGATACTAGTAGAAGTACAACCATCCTATATGATCAAGGGACTAGGAGGACAAGTATTTATAATCCGAGAAATCTTGGATAATTGTATAATACTGATAGCGGACATCAGTTACCTGTTTCACTACTAATAATCGAAATGGAGGACTTTGATCTTATCCTAGGGATGGACTGGCTAGAAAGGCATCATGCATGTCTTGACTGTTTTCAGAAGACAATAACGTTTCACCTTCCTAACTTGATAGAGTTCCAGTTCATTGGAAAGACATCCAATGATAATGTCGAATATATATCTACTTTGAAGGCACAATAGTTGTTAGAGCAAGGGTGCCAATGTTATTTAGCATATGTAATCACTACATCAGGGTCAGATAGAATGATAGAAGATGTACCTATAATGTGCGAGTTTCCTGATGTATTTCCAAAGGAACTATCTGGATTACCACCTGAGCGAGAGATTGAATTTGAAATCTCTCTCATACCTGATACTCAACATATCTCTATCCCTCCATATAGGATGGTACCAGCCGAGTTACGAGAGTTAAAGGTACAGTTGCAAGAACTATTAGATAAAGGATTAATTCATCCTAGTACTTCACCATGTGGTGCACCTGTCTTATTTGTTTTGAAAAAGG
Organism: Ottelia alismoides; assembly: GCA_037367405.1. Classification (NCBI taxonomy): domain Eukaryota; kingdom Viridiplantae; phylum Streptophyta; class Magnoliopsida; order Alismatales; family Hydrocharitaceae; genus Ottelia; species Ottelia alismoides. The sequence continues at coordinate 753,259 of JAZKJV010010019.1, read as the reverse complement.
ATGGGTCAATGTGGTTGTGCATTGACTATAGACAACTAAACAAGAAGACCGTAAAGAACAAGTATCCTATGCCAAGAATAGATGATCTCTTTGATCAGTTACAAGGTTCAACTATGTATTCCAAGATTTACTTAAAATCGGGATACCATCAATTGAAGATAAAAGATGAGGATATCCCCAAGACAACCTTTCGAACTAGATATGGACATTATGAATTCTTAGTTATGCATTTTGGACTGACAAATGCCCCAACAGCCTTCATGGATCTCATGAATAGAGTATTCAAGGAGTTCTTAGATCACTTTGTAGTAGTCTTCACTGATGATGTTCTTATTTACTCCAAGGATAAGTACCAACATAAACACTATCTTAGGCTGGCACTTGAAACTCTAAGGAAGAACAAATTGTATGCTAAATATAACAAATGCGACTTTTGGCTATCTGAACTATCTTTCTTAGGCCATGATATTAAGGGGAAGGTATATCAGTTGATCCTACAAAGGTTAGTGCGATGATGAGTTGGGAATGCCCGAAGACAGTCACAGAAATACGATCTTTTCTTGGATTAACTGGATATTATAGAAGATTTGTGAAGGACTTTTCATGAATAGCATTCCCAATGACTAGGATAACTCAGAAGGAAGTTCCATTCATATGGTCTGATGTATGCGAAACTAGTTTCCAAACACTGAAAGAATGCCTAACATTTGAACCCATCCTTACTCTACCCCCTGGGAGTGAAGGGTTTACATTATACACTGTCGCATCTAAAGAAGGACTTGGGGCAGTTCTTATGCAACATGGTAAGGTAGTTGCATATGCATTACGACATTGCAAGACACATGAGAAGAAGTACCCGACACATGACCTTGAATTAGCTGCTGTATTTTTTGCTTTAAAGACATGGAGACACTACCTCTATGGTATTACTTTGAAATCTTCACCGATCATAAAAGCTTGAAATATCTGTTTGATCAGAAGGAGCTCAATATAAGACAGAGATAACGGCTAAAGTTGTTGAAAGACTATGATTGCACTATCTTTCACCACCCTGGTGACGAATCTCCATTTCATCACATTTATTCTATCATTTTGGCCTTAAAAACCCTAGCTAATACATGTAAATAGAATTAATTTGTACAAGATAGCATCCATCATTTATTACATTTATTGTGTAAATAATACTATTTTTAACGCCAAAATTATAGAATAAAGAGAAGAAAAGAAAAAGGAATAAAATATTGAAAATATGTTATGACCCTAAACCCCGAGACCAAGTCAAGAATTGAGTTGGTCGATAAGGAATAAATTAGGGGAAGATAAGGGCCAAAAATAGAATAAAATCCCATTTATTCATTCTTTGATTAAAAATTTATTACACTTATTTTATTCTTTATTATTTATTCATCAAATAAAGAAACTTTGTACATGAAAGTTGTAGATAATAGTGTAAGTAAAAATACAAAATTGAGTTTGTACAAAAATAATAGGCAATGTGAATCTTATATACATAATAAAAAATCAAAAACCAAACTTCACAAACCCATATCTTTCAAAGGGGGCAGGGAGCCTGCACCCTGGGGTGTAGGAAACTCCCTGAACCCACCCCTATTTTTCGATTATATTTTTTATTTTTTTGGATTAAAAGTCGAGGGGATTTACTTAATATGTTAAGGGGAATATGTGTTTCAAGTTTCATGCAAAACAAACATTCCTAACACGTTAATCTAGGCGTGGTCGATTTCAGCAATTATGAGAATATTAAAATTTGGTAGTCTTGATGGAAATGATAGAAGTCTCGAATTAAGTTGAATTTGGAATGACAACATGGTGATACATAGTGATCTAAATCCCCTAAGGTTTCATTTCAAAAAAATCAAAAAATAATGAAAAATTAGGCCGAGTGTAGGGAGTTACCTACACCCGCAGAGGTAGGCTCCTTTTTCCCTCTTTCAAACAAAAACTCATAATATATCAAAATCACTCTAATTGTATATAATTTTCAAGAGATATTTAATGGTGGTGGTTTTATATTTTTTAGAGTTACTGTGCGAAAGTTAGGTTTTGGGCCCCTATTGTACATTCTATCAATTAAAATATTAATTTGATCATCCCTTATTATTTTTACAAATCTATATTTTCATAATTTTGTAAATCTTATTTGTAACATACTTGTATATTAAAACTAGTATAAAACCAAAAGGAGAGTGCAAAATAAAATAAATCTATGTGAATACATAGACAAAATACCTATGTCATATATGTATATAAATAAAGGGGAAATATATTCTTTCATTCTTTTACTCTTATATTTTTTTAATATTGTAAATATTATATACACTCTATTAAAAACACAAAACCAAAATATAACTCATTAAATACATTAAAATAAAATAGTATACATGAAACATAGGTAAAATACCTATCAATATACCAACATAATATACTTACCTATTTATTTAAGTGTACAAATAACATTTTAAAAATAAAATAAAAATATAATTATACTCATAAAAATAAGTTATAAATATATTAAATAGAAGAATAAAATAATAAATACAAAATAAAAATAAAAATGTATAAAACATAGATGGATATACCTATAAATACACTAATAAAAATTAACTACTGATAAAATATACAAAAATAAATAAAAATCATAATAAAATACTACATAAAATAATAAACATTTTTTATTTTATATAAAAATTAATAAAATCATTTAATATTTTTAATTGATCATTCTTTAATAAAATGCCCTGTTATATCGTTTAGCGGCTTAGGTGGCCGACTCAGGGCGCTTCGTTCGTTGTCCTTGGTCAACTTGACCCCCGCCTCCTGATTTGACGTGGCGTGTCTTTTCCCTGATTTTGTGCCAATTTTCCCGGCCACAACATCCATCTATCTCCTTTGATCCCTTCATACAAAATGATCATTGATCATTGTACATACACGCCATGATTTCTAATCACATGTACATACACCCAAATCATTGTTTTTAGCCGGTCAATAAGGGTGCTAAACAAGGTCTATAAAATAAGACCCTCCACCTCCTTCTTCAAATTTGGTCACCATTGAAGCCTTGCAAGCCTTAGGTCAGCATCTTGGATTGTTCTTCATGACAGGGGGACCATTTGCAGTGCTTGGCCTAGCTCCAGGAGCAAGGGGGTGCACCCACGGCCGCCGCCGCCGGCGACCCTGCTCCCTGGTCATTCCAGGTATAAGAGCTGCGTTTTTTCCATTTATTTTGCTTAATTTTGATCCTAGCTTTTATTTACAATAGTTAGTTTAGTTTATAGATAGTTAGGTTAGCTTAATCAAGTCACCCTGCACTTCGCCGGAGTTGAGCTCCGGCAAGCTCCTCCACGCGTCATCAGCGCCCCTCTGACATATTCCCCGTGCCCACTTCATTCCTGATCATCCTACGATCACACCACGCATCTCGCTCCCCTAGAGCCATCGTGGATCTAGAGATCCAGGTGCTCTACACCACCGTTCGCCGGAGCACCTCCGCCTGCCTCACTCTGCTCCATTCCACTACCAATAAGGCCCTCGGAACCTCCTTATTTCGCTTGCAACACGCCATGATTTCTAATCACGTGTACATACACCCAAATCATTGTTTTTAGCCAGTCAATAAGGGTGCTCAACAAGGTCTATAAAATAAGACCCTCCACCTCCTTCATCAAATTTGGTCTCCAGTGAAGCCTTGCAAGCCTTAGGTCAACATCTTGGATTGTTCCTCATGACAGGGGGATCATTTGTAGTGTTTGGCCTAGCTCCAAGAGCAAGGGGGTGCACCCACAGCCGCCGTCACCGACGACCCTGCTCCCTGGTCATTCCAGGTATAAGAGTTGCGTCTTTTCCGTTTATTTTGCTTAATTTTGATCCTAGCTTTTATTTCCAATAGTTAGTTTAGTTTCTAGATAGTTAGGTTAGCTAAATCAAGTCACCCTGCACTTCACCAGAGTTGAGCTCCGGCAAGCTCCTCCACGTGTCATCAGCGCCCCTCTGACATATTCCCCGTGCCCACTTCATTCCTGATCATCCTACGATCACACAACACATCTCGCTCCCCCCAGACCCATCGTGGATCTAGAGATCCAGGTGCTCCATGCCACCGTTCATCGGAGCACCTTCGCCCGCCTCACTCCACTCCATTCCACCACCAATAAGGCCCTCGAAACCTCCTTATTTCGCTTGCAACCACTTCCTGCAGGTACTGAAGGCCACTCAACCTTCAAGGGTTGGATTTTGAAAAAGAACAAGGCACTTGGGCACCCATATCTTCCTCGACCTTGCTGTAGAGCTTCGGTGGACCTCCGGTTCCTTCAAGCCCTCCAGTCGATCCACAGTGTCCTCGGGAAGCTTTTCGGACCATTCGTCATTCGTGGGAGGCTTGGAGGCACACACCATCGCCAATCGAAGATTGTGAGAATGGGAGCTCATCCATGTTCTTCCAAGCGCCTCCATCGTCGTCCGACCCTCCCGCCTCCAAACGCTACATCAGCCGTTGGATGCATCCCTTCGCCACCGTCAGATCGTTCCCAACGATCTAATATAGGTCGCCCAATGTCGAACCATCATCGTGCGCTCAGAGCTCGCCGCGTGTCAAGTGAACCACATCGAGCCGTCGATGAACGCACACTTTAGGGGTAAATTGCACATCTTAGCCCCAACATTTTTGTATTTACATGTTAGTCCTGTAAATAAAATATAACATTTAAAATAAATTGGGAACTTTGTACTAGGACCCCTGAGCTTATTGTAAGTTACAGTTTAGTCCTCCTAACCCGACTTACGTGTAGTCCCACGTGAGGGGTGGTAAATTGCATGTATATGCCTGGCGAGTTTTATATCTAATTTTAATATACAAAAAATTTATTCACGTTGTATAATTTTGGTATTTTTGTACAAAGGCCCCTGATGATTATTTTTATCGCATTTATGCCCATGTGATAATCGAGATTTTGTGAGGGTCAAAATATGTCTCACACAACTCAGAGACAAAGTCGCTGTGGCGACCACTCACGAAATCCCAATTAGTCAACAGTTAACCCACAACAATGATTAAACAATGAAAAGAAATATGTGGAGTTAAAATTTATTATAACTCTAGAGAAGATGTGTATAGTGCAAGTAGTATAGAGTGTCGAACATATGAAGCAAACAGGCAGATCGGGGCAATCAAGCTCAAATGCGAATGTGATGTATTTGTCTATACAACTGCTATTGTTTTGTGGGTTTTTAATTTTATATTTTTTATCTAGTTTTTGATTTTATATTTTTGTTTTTTGATTTTTAATTTTCTGATTTGTATTTTCTTTTTATATTTTATATTTTTATATTTTCTTTTTCTTTTAATAAGGATATAAAACTATATAGGATATATATACAAGAGAGATGAGATATATGTATATATATATAAATAGGTAAAAATATCCAAAATACAAGAAATAAAATGTTTTTGTGTTTTTATAATAATCTAATTTTTTTTGATTTTTCTGTATTTTTTTCTAATTTTTTTGGTATTTTTAAAGTCAAGAATACTCAGAACAGTGAATAAAATAAATAGCCGAAATTAAAATGGAGATGAAAAATATCAAATAGTAACAAAAATTCTCCAAATTAATTTTTATATAAAGATGATAATATGAAGAAAATTCAGGAACAAAATTATATTTTTAGGATTTTTATGGATTTTTTATATTTTTATAGAGATTTTAGGGGTTTTGTAATTTTTATGGGTTTTCTTTTGTATTTTTTTAGTGATTTTTGGCCTGAAGATAAAATGCGTATGACGAACCGCAAAATCGGCCCCTTAATAGTGTGTTTTTAGCACTTCAGTATGTCGTAGCAGTCGGGCCGAAATGGGTTCATCAAAAAGATCCTCTCATTTAGATATGTGTATGATAAGTCAAAATGAGAGGATCGTAATTTATTTTACTTGGCAAGAAACCAAGGTCGAACTCAGGGACACACGCTTTTCTCGTATTAATCGGATTTAAGTCTATGTAACTAAGGGTTGAGTTAGAGATCTGTAGGTCAAAGCATGCAAGACAATACAACAACAAGACCGTGCATGCCTGGGATGAGGGAGGTCGTGGTTGAGCAGGAGGGTGATCGGAGATGTGCGCGGGAAGGTGGATCGATGGTGGAGCTTAGGCGGTAGTCGTCGAAAGGCGAGGGCTACTCAAACGGCCTAGAAAATTAAATAAAATTAAAGAAAAATTGCAGATGAAGAAAAAGGAGAGCTTACCTGGTCGGAGCGGAAGGGATGGCCTGGGCTGAGCATAATGGTAATGCTCGGGTCGTCGCACATCGAGGTCGGCTACTCCTCGGAGCTCGAGTGGGGCTGGCGCCTCCGCAGCACCGCCGTGATCGGCGGTGGGTCTCATTGGGAAAGAAGTCGTCGTTGCTCGATCCGAGCTCCTCCCCCTGTCACCAGGAGGAGCTGGAGGGCTGGGCCTCTGCCCCTTGGTCGATGGACAAAGTGATCGGAGGAGGGGGACGGTGTATTTAAAGGGCGAAGTCGGCGGTGCTGATGAGTGGTGTCGTGGGTTTAGAGGGAGTTGTGGGTCGTCTGGAAGGTGGTTGAGGGTAGTGGAGATATGCGCGGGGGAGGTGGATGACTGGGCAAGACCTAGAGGCGGTTGGCGAAAGTAGAGGAGGTCAGATGAGGCAGCTAAAATTAGAAAGGTGGAGGAGGTCTGTGAGGCGCTGGGCTGAGGCGGAGTATGCGGGAAAGACAAGGGGCGCGGGCCACGTGGCTCACCCAGAACGGGCCATGTGGCCCACTCAGATTATTCTGATGGTATATTTGATTTTTGAAGGCTGTAATGGTCGAATTTGAGAAAACTCAAAACATGAAAGTTGTAGATCTTGACGAGATCTACAAGTTTCATGTTGGCCAAAACTGGAGATGACATCAAACAAGGACCCGAAATATTTTTGAAGGTATTTTTAAGTCTAAAAATACCAAGGATTTTTATTTTGCCATTTTTTTGTGGTTTTTAATTTATTTAGGACTCTGTTAATTACAGGACATTAACTGGGTTTTATTGACATCTATTTAAACAAGGGGGTTAATAATAGAAAATAAAGATGATGAAATCGAGTTTCATCAACCCCCTATACTTAAACCATGCTCGTCCTCGAGCATCAGAAAGAATGACTAAGTTGGATTAACCCCCTTGTGCATGTGAATACAGGATCCAATCTGCTCAAGTCGAATTAATTTTAGAGATCCAAAATTCTTGAGTTCAACCCAGCCTTAATCAAGAGGTACCCAATTCCTCTAATTCTCTAGACTCTCTCTGATGTACATATAATCTAAAGGATATGACATTTAGTGTTGACCGCAATTCTGAGAGTAGAGTCCAATCTTCACCCAAAGTCTTGGTCCAAGAAATTCTCCTAAGGACCCAATCCTCAACACTAGGGAATAAATCAAATCTTCATTCAGTCCACCGTCTCTTTAGTTGTCAGACTTAGAAAATGTAGATGGCAGGCCAGAAGTGGAGGGCATGGGATTGTGTCAATTCTTCTCTCCCTCTCATTGGAACAAGGATTCTCTCTAGTGCCTTTTTACGCAACACAATTTTTTTTGGTGTTGATCAGTGCATCCGTCAAGAGAAGTTGGATCCGTCTGCACTTGTTTTCCTGGGAGTACACCGGGGTGTGTCTCTTTTGAGTACCTATCATACCTTCGACACCCAGACTTGTAGCATTTACGATGCAGAGCCCTTTTTTGGTGCAAGCCCGACTCCTGGTCCTAATAGCGGTGGTCTAAGTGGACACTTTTGAAATGGTTGGGAGCGCTCGCCTTTGGTGGAAGCTATTTTGATAATTGACTTTGTGAAATGAGAGCTTTTCTTTGACATTTCATTGCTTTGTAGTATTTTTGGCTAGCTCCACTGCTTTTACCAAGAGTTGGCGCACATTGATCAACATTTTTTTTATTTTATCACACCCTAGCATATAGGTAAATGTCAAGAGATAGTACAAGAACCATGTTCTCATACTGGCTAAAAAAATGCTGACACTCAGGTTTCATGAAGCCTTCATTGATTTTATCCCATCCTCGAGCATCATTAAATCAAATCCAGACTCGAATCTCTCATCCCAATTCCTCAAGTGAAAAATCAACTCATCTCAATCAAAACCGCAGTCGTGCATGTGATGTGCTGATCATATTCTCTTTGTCTGAGATTAAGCATGGAATATAGCATGCAAATCTAGAAACCTAGGGGAATGTGGATGATTAAGTCTATGACCCTGATGGCTAAGGCTGGTTAACCGCAAATCTCAAAGACCTCATAAATCAAACTTCCTTGAACATTTCAGATCCTGGGTGAAGGTGTAAGAGTAGAGGTTTAATCTAACTACTTCATTCAAAAACATTTTTTTTTGAATTTTGCAATTTTTATGGATTTTAGTTTTTAAAGTTAAAACACAGGTTAGACTCAACTTTCCTTGATAAAAGATTTTCAAAACCATGTCACATAAATAAAATATTTTCAAAACATTTTTCAAAAGATTTTTCAAAACAAGAAAAACTCATTTTTCAAATCATTTTCGAAAATATTTTTATCAAAATAGTGTAGAAAAGCCGTGAAATCATTTGAGTTCTCTTAGTCCAAAGAATTTTACTTTAGCCAAAAAGTTTTAAATTTTTCAAATTTTTCAGATATTAGCTAAAGTAAGTAAATTGTATATACGGTATACCCCCCTATCCTTAAACTTTGCTATGTGCTCATAGCACTAAATGATACGAGTCCATAGGTCCATTTAAGTACAGAGAAATATACGGGAGCTAAGAGGGGCTCCCCCTATACTTAGGTTAGAAATAACCTAAGTATAAAGGTAGGAAAAGATGAGTAGAGAAATCACAGGGGCTTGGGTCCGGATTTGGACGACTGGAGAGAGGAAGACAGGGGAAGGCCCTCTTTCACTTTCAATAGGAAGAATGATGTCTATTCCCTTTCTCCCGAATAGAATATCTAGTAGTAAAGCCTCTGGTCCGGATTAGCCACCTCATATGCGCTTGCCATGATCCTCCTAAGTAGTCATGCATTACGATAGGGACTCCCAATTCTCTAGCAAATACAGCCCTTTTGATCATTTCTTCACACGTAGCCACAGTAGCATTCAAGTAATGTCCTTTGATTTCACCTGTTTCGGCTTGCGCTTTATAAATAGCTTCGGCACAAAATAGGAAACGGTCTCTCCAACGCATAAATGGCTGTGAGTTTACGTTTTCATCATCTTTGGTAAAATCAAAGATGATGTTTATACTTAGGCTGAGATTAGCCTAAGTATAAAGATGGAAATTGATGTTGGAAGAGACCCAAGGTGAACGAAGAAGAAGGATGGATGTACAAGTGAGCGGTTGAATCTTCGGAGATGAAATGGAGTGTCTTCGGTTTTGGGGTGCGTGTCGCATCATACAAGGCTCAATCAAGCAAGCAAACCCTTAGTTTCACCAACTCACACATGAAACCAACCAAAGTTGGTTTATTATCTTGTCTATTTTATTGGTGATAAAACG